>CM074739.1:79932075-80638741 GCA_037367245.1 Phrynocephalus guinanensis
CAGGCACAAAGGCCCGGCCGACGCCAGCCCCTTTAAAAGGGGCTACATCCCCTGGAAGGCCACCATTTCATGGCCAGCATGGCTATCTTTTCTAAAACTATCTTTAACAATAGCAATAAAATCAGAGAGTCATTTTTATTTCCCATGAGAAATGAATGAATAAATAAATAAATATGAAGCAATT
The DNA here is from genome assembly GCA_037367245.1 of Phrynocephalus guinanensis. NCBI lineage: Eukaryota > Metazoa > Chordata > Lepidosauria > Squamata > Agamidae > Phrynocephalus > Phrynocephalus guinanensis. The sequence goes on from CM074739.1 coordinate 79,932,260, forward strand.
AAGTAAAATTTCTCACCCTAAGGGAGACCATTTCCTCCCAAACATGGTATTATAACTAAAAACTAGAATGGGTCATACTCAATTCTGCATGTCCACTAGGGCAGAGCTGAATATCATCAGTAAAGCAAAGGTTCGACAAGGTAAATGTAGGTCTCTAAATGTTCGGGAGGGGGGCACAACTGAAAAATGGCAGTCCATGTACTCACAGTCTGTTTAAGGCTTTAAAGAGAGGATATGTACTGTGAATTGCACCTGGAAACTAACTGATCGCTACTGAAATCAGAACATGATTGCACTTTCTTCAGGACAAAGTTTATCAGTTACCTCCCTCAAATTAGAGAGGATGACCGATCTGTAAACAAATGGTCAGTCCAGACTTACCTTTATCAGTTGCCCAATTTCAGAGATGTTGGTTTCAGTGATAAGTTGAATCCATAAAACAATTGGGCTGAATAGTACCTGAACATTTTGTCTCATGCCTTGGACACTACAATAATCAGAAACTTGTTACTGCTCTCTCACTTTTTTAAAGCTTGAAAGCTAGGAATCTGGGGCTAGGTTAGGGCCTTGAGCTGGTCATCGATAGGTTGCCACCTCCTTAGCCCACAAATACATCTGACCTGTGAATTTTAGTTAGGAATAGATTCTGACTGCATTTGTTTGAATGGTGAAGTGATTGGGGTTGCCTCAAACTCGTGCGGACTGATGTATGCCAGGAGTGGCAGTTAAGAGAGTTGAGAAGCATGAAAGAATGATTATCAATGGATTCGGAAGCTGATTGGGCTGTGTGGCTGGAGAGGTTTTGTTTTACATATAAGGGCATGTATGTGAAGAAGAAAGTTTGTTAAAAGAGCTGTGATTGGTTAGTGCTGCCAGTTAAAGCTGCGTGAAAATGAGTGTGTCTGTGAAGATTCTCAGTCATCCAGGTGAGGTTATATGCAAGTTGAGTCTTGGCAACTGGACTTCTTGTGAACAAACAAAAAATGCTTCCCATACAGCTAGATATAGATAATTTTAAATTTTGGCAAGATTTGATTAACAACATAAGAACATAAGAACAGCCTTGCTGGAACAGGCTACAGCCCATCCAGTCCAGCATTCTGTCTTACATAGTGGCTCACCATTTGCTTCAGTGTATTCCCAAGCAGATGTCTTCGCGTGCTTACGATTCCCCGCAAGTGGCATTGAGAGATATCCTGCTTATCTCTTCAACCCAGAGGTTGTTCTTTGGGATCCATAATGATAGCCATTGATACCCTTGTTCTACATGAACTTGTCTAATCTTTTCTTAGAGCTGTCAAGGCTGACAGCTGTCACCAATTCTTCTGACAGGGAGTTCAACAGACCAGTGATCCTCTCGGTGAAAAAGTACTTTCTCCTACTTGTTTGAGATCTAGCACCCAAATGTTTCATGGAGTGGCCCCTACTTCTAGTGTTGTGTGATAGGGAAAACAGTTTTTCCTTATCTACTTTGTCCACAGCGTGTATGATTTTATAACTTCAATCAGGTCACCTCTTAGATGCTATCGTTCAAGAGTGAAGACAACCAGCCGTTGCAGCCTCAGATGGTAAGGAAGGCGTTCCAGTCCCCAAATCATTCTGGTGGCCCTCCTCTGCACTTTTTCCATTTCCATAATGTCCTTCTGGAGGTATGGTGACTGGAGATGGGCATGAACCAGAAAACCCTGGTTCGGGCCCACCCTTGGTTTGGTTTGGGTTCAGGTTTGAATGAATAAAAAAAAAATCATTCTAACCCAAACCAGTTCGGCAGTGGAAGTGGCGGCAGCGGGAGCTGCAATCCTGCCTCCTCGCAGCCCTCTCCCGACCGCCCTCCACCACAAGTAGATGACAGCCAGGCCGCAGCGCAGATCACTGGAGAGGGGGCCGGAATCCTGCCTCTGCGTGTAGAGGCGAGACCGCGGCTCCCTCTCGCTGCCCTCTGCCGCGAGCACCGCCACCGCTGCCGCCGCCGCCACCAAACCTTCAGAGGGGACCACGGGCCTGGCTGCACAAGCAGAGCAGAGCCCATGGTCCCCAATCAATGGATCGCCGCTGCAGGGAGATGACAGCCATGCTGGCTGTCATCTCCAAGCATCGGAGATCCCTTGACAGAGGGGTGCGGGCTCAGCTCAGCAAGCAGAGCCGACCCCGGGGTCTTCTTTTGACCGCCCTCTGCCACGGGGAGGTTTGAAAATGGTTGGGAGTCAGGACACCAGTGGGAGAGATGGGAACTAGCTTCCCGACCATTTTCAGATGAATGCTGCTGCCCTGTCATGGGCTGGACCCCTTTATAAATGGCCCAGTAGGCACCATGGGGTCCCCCCAGTGTGGACTGGGCCATTTTCAAAGGGGTCCAGCCAATGACAGGGCAGCAGGACCTCTCTGAAAATGGCCCAGTTGCCAGTGCAGGAGCTCCACGCTGGCAACCGGACAATTTTCAGTGGGAATCCTGCCAATCTGTCATGGGCTGGACCCCTTTAAAAATGCCCAGTCGGCACTGGGGGAACCCCCAGCTCTCTGAAAATGCTAGGGAGGGCAGCTCGATCCCTGGAACAGCCCTCCCTAGCATTTTCACAGGACTCCTGCCAGGCTTTCAGTCACTGGACCCCTTTAAACCCAGTCCAGTCAGTACCAGGGGGTGCCCCTGGTACAGACTGAGCCAGGTTTAAAGGGGTCCAGCGATTGACAGCTGGGCAGGAGCCCCCAGAACACAGGTTGGGAGGACACCACGATCGCTGCAACTTTCCTCCTCCCCACCCGTATTCTGAAGGTTCCTGCTGGGCTGTCAGTTGCTGGACCACTTTAAACCTGGCCCAGTCTGGTACTGACTGGGTTCGGGTTTAAAGTAGTGCAGCAACTAACAGCCTGGCAGGAGTCCTGTGAAAATGCTAGTGAGGGCTGTTCCTGGGATCGAGCTGCCCTCCCTAGCATTTTCAGATGGGTCCTGCCGGGCTGTCAATCGCTGGACCCCTTTAAACCCAATCCAGTCGGTACCAGGGGGTCACCCTGGTATGGACGGAGCCAGGTTTAAAGGGGTCCAGCGATTTACAGCCCGGCAGGAGACATCAGAACACTGGTCGGGATGACAGCGCGATCGCTGCAACTTTCCTCCTCCCCACCCGTATTCTGAAGGCTCCTGCTGGGCTGTCAATTGCTGGACCACTTTAAACCTAGCCCAGTCCGTACCAGGGGGTCCCCCTGGTACCAACTGGTCTGGGTTTAAAGGGGTCCAGGAATTGACTGCCTGGCAGGAGCATTCAGAAAATAGCGCAGGAAAGGGTGGGCTTTTAAAATCTTTTTCCCGCCAAAGCCAGCACTACAGCTGATTAGCGGTGCTGGCTTCTGGCGGAAAAAAGGCCCGAGGTTTCCCCACACAAATGGCAAGGGAAACCTTTCCCATAGGAATGCATTGCTGCATTCCTATGGGAAAATGACAAATGAAAGGAACAAAGTGGAAATTTCAATTTTGTTTTGTTTCATGGTTCTTTGATGGCTCAGTGCATTATTCGTTTTGTTAGATAACGGAAAGAATAATGATTAACAAAACGAATAAAAAATTCATTTTGTGCCCATCTCTAATGGTGACTTGGAACTGTACCCAATACTCCAGATGGGGCCTCACCATAGATTTATAAAAAGGCAAAATGACACTTGCTGAAGTATTTTCTGTACCCTTCCTAATGCTCCCTAGCATTGAGTTTGCTTTTTTCACTGCTGCGCCACACTGGGTTGACGCCTTCATTGAGCTGTCCACCAGGACACCAAGGTCCCTTTCCTGGTTTGTTCAGACCCCATCAGTTTATAAATGTAATTGTTTGTTTGTTTGTTTGTTTGTTTGTTTACCTCTGCACTTACTAATGTTGAAGCTCATTTGCCACTGCTTTGCCCACTGCCCCAGTGTCAAGAGATCCCTCTGGAGCTCCTCGCATTCTCTCTCAGTTTTTAATACCCTGTATAAGTTAGTGTCATTGGCAAATTTGGCTACCCTGATATTTACTCCTACTTCTATATCATTTATGAAGAGGCTGAAAAACAGGGGTCCCAGTACTGAACCTTGGAGGACTCCACTCTTTACCTCCCTCCACATGGAGAAGTGTCCATTTAGTGCTACCTTCTGTTTCCCATCCCTTAGTATTGTAATAGTGGTAAAAAAGCTAGAATAAATTAAAAACATTGGTATAAGGCTCAAAATAAAGGTGGTATAGGTTTACCAAATGTAAAAAAATATTTAGCAAATCAGATAAGGTTTATTGGGGATGTGGTATATAATTCAGAAAGATTAATATGATGGAAAATGGAATCATTGGAAATAAAAGACAATATTGAAAAGTATTTATTTGGCACTATTAAAAAATTGAAGTTAAATGAGATTAATAACCCCCTCCTTAGAACTATGTTAAATGCATGGTATATACATAAAATTATGTCCCTTGGATTCACCATTGAACTGTAACTGAAATAGAGAACTTCCCTATAAATCTGAAAGTTTTTAAAAATGTATTTAGGGAAAAACAAGTGATTAGATTGAAAGATTGGGTAGGTAAGGTGAGAGGGAAGGTACAAATGAAAGGAATTCTTCTATATAGGGGTATCTCTTGGTTTAATTTATACAATTAGAGAAATGGACTGAAGTTTGGATAAAGAAAAAGAATAAATGTAGAGATTATACAAAATATGAACAATTTTTATTGTATGACTTTAGTAAAAGGTAATGTCAGTAAATTATATAAAATTATTTGGGATGAAGATGAAAATAGGGAAGTATCTGGATCAAAGTTAATTGGGAACGGGACTTTTAAAAAAGAAATAAAAGAGGAGTATTGGACTAAAATATGGAGAATGAGAATACTTAGATCTATGACTGTTAGAATAAAGGGGGAAAATTAAAATTAGTTTAAGATGGTATTTGATGCCAGTGAAATTGAATAAAATAAATGCTAATTTTTCTAAGTTTTGTTCGTAATGTGACAATGAGATTGGCACTTTTTTTCCATTTGTGGTGGGAATGTAAAATGATACAAAACTTTTGGAAATGTATTTTTTTAAAATTAAATTTTGGTATATAAAGAATTAAGTGACATATTAGAAAAGAATATAGAGCCCAATCCTGAAATTGCTTTGTTATCAATGTTTGTTGATAATAATTATGATTTTAAAACTAAAGAGTTGATTACAAATTTATTGACTGTGTCTAGATTAATAATATCTAGAAATTAGAAATCTAATCATGAACTGTACTTAGATGAATGGTACAATGAAATGTAGAATATTGCTTTAAACGATAAATTGACATGTACTTTAAAGATTTAAAAAGGAGAGTTAAAAAGAGATATTTTTATGATATTTGGGGTAGATTTATTGAATATGTGCTTGTAAGGCTTCCATGCAACAATCAATTTTTTTTCTGGAAGGGAGGATAATGAATATAAATAAGAAGAGTGGTCCTGTTGGTGAGGGGTGCATTGTTGTTGAATTTTCTCCTTTTTTGTAATTTGCATTTTGTATTTTGTGTATTAAATTTAAAACAGTGTTCTCCTTATATACCGCCCCATAGTGCTTCAAGCACTCTCTGGGTGGTTTGCAGTTTAATTATGCAGGCTACACATTGCCCCCTCCCCAAGCAAGCTGGGTACTCATTTTACCGACCTCTGAAGAATGGATGGCTGAGTCAACCATGAGCTGGCTACCTGGGATTGAACCCCAGGTTGTGAGCACAGTTTTAGCTGTAGTACAGGCACTGTAGTACCACTGTGCCATGAGGCTCCTAAAAGGTATTCTATTTAAGAAATCTGGAAAAACATACAGAGCAATGCATAGCAGAGAATCTATAATAAAGCAAAGATAAAACCCCTACTCCTAAACATTGTCTGGAGATGTAATCACCAAGAGACTTTTGTATACCTTGAGAAAGATGGATTGAAGGCAGCCTCAAAATTACTATTTTATGATGGAGGCAAAATTAATAAGATTATTAGCATACATGCAAACTTTGGAAGAGCATTAAACCACATAAGTGAATCCTTAAGTTCAGGGATTCTGCTTACTACCTGGAAAGAATCTCATGCTTTTCATTTAAACTCTTCAAAAGCTAGACATTTTTCATGAAAGTAAGTTCAAGTACCCATATTCCACAAGTCCAACTGAGATCAGGGGGTCAGTCCCATTATTTATTTCAGCAGCTTCTGAGCCATAGCAGAATCAGAAGGGAGAGAGATTGTGCAGGAGGGTCCGTCTCTGTGTGCTGCCTTCCATTCCTTGTTATCCAGATGTCTTTGGCTCTGCAAAAGAGGGAAGCCACACAAAACCATTAAAGAGAGCAAAGCTGGAGGGAGGAACAATAGCTGCCACCTCCAGAAGAGGGAAAAGATCGACGGCCACCCATGTTTAATGCAGATAAATGAGAACATGCACTGCTGCTCTCTGACCATGAGAGGCCTGTGGAGGGCTCACAGCCGTGCTTCCAAACAAGTGGTGGATGTTCCTTTTCAGCAGCTCTGATGAGTGTTAACAAATTAAAACACTGCTGCAAAGAATACTGGGTTTCCTCTCCAATCAAGTTAACGAGGAGGGTGGTTTGTAGACTGCCAAGCATTCTCTGTGTAGTGCTAGGAAAACCCTCTAAAAAGTTCAAACTAATTTTATGAGAGAACCTTATGATGCAGAACATCCCACTTACAAAGCTACATATAAGACAACAAACAACAGCAAGCAGACAGCAGTGCTGGCTTCATATGTTATGCTACTGGAGGAAACACAATATAACTTTGGATCCTGAGATTTGGGCATCTGTGTGTTTGAACTCATGCATATATGTCACATTTTAAGACACACAGTACCTGAGGAATGAATGGACTTTAAAATATTGATGGGAGCCAATGCAATGAGCATAGCAAACATAATGAATTGAGAGGAGGGTGTCTCATAAGTGTTGTAATATATTCATATGTGGAGGGTCACAAATTTCCCACCTCTGTTTCAACAAAAGTACTGCATTTCCTACAGTAATTTTATCTGTGGCAATACATCCTTGTAAACCATACTAAACAGCGGCCAAGTATGCCATCTCATGAAGGTCTGCAGACCTGGCATTTTAGATGCATGAGATGCAGACTTACTAGCAGTCATATTTTACAACACATCTTACTTTGAACTACAGTGTTCCACTATTTGCACCATATGCAGAAAAACGGGCATCAGGTATGTTTTTATTTACTCCATTTTAAGCTGCCCAATAAGTACGGATCTTTAGGCAGTGTGCAGATATATTAAAAAGATATGTTACAGTCGAGAGTGCAGCAATTTTAACAACCAAAATGATAAAAATGATAAACCCTTCAGTATAATAAGCAAGCACATGGATAAAAATGTCAATAAAAACATTGGCCAAAATAAGTAGCAGCAAAAATAGAACAGTGTCAAGTCCTAAAATGCACTACAACAGTTCTCAAGGTCTGGGAGAACAAGAAGGTCTTCGTGTTGCATCAATCTAATTTTGTCAGAGCCTCATCTATCTGAGGATCCTTGGAGGAGAAAATCAGATTATGGCCTTCTTTTGAAAACAATTATTATTAAATGTGAAGTAGATTTTTAGGGAGGTGGTTTTGGTTTGCTTATTTTTCCTGCCTCACCTATTGGCAAATAGGGAATAGGATAACTGATCAAAGTTTTTTGGAAAACATGATCACTTGTACGTCAGAGAACAATTCTATGCAAAAATACATGTGATTCCAATTTACTAATGAATGTTCTGTTTTCTGTAGTTTTCCTCCACTTAGAGTTTGACATTTCCAATTGTCATTACTTGCATTTCTAAAGAGTTCCACATGACACCAGCTAATCCCAGCAAGTCACTGAAGAATGACTAAAATAAGTTAATACTTGGCTGCAAAAGTATGATAACATCCAGCCTCATGTTGCAAGGCTCAGTGAACAGAAGAAAGAAATTCTTCCTCAGATTCAAGTAAATTTTAGATGTTTTTGCCCTATGCGTACACACAGGCATACTCTAAAATACATACAGACGATGGTGGGTTGTTCTTTTTTTAATCGTTCCTTGGGAAATACAGGGAAGGGAAAAAGAAAATCTTTTCTTCAACAACATCAGATGGTAATCCTCACCTGAGGTAAATGGAGTGGTGAGAATGAAGAACATTCAGTATTCTTAACTGCAGTGGACCCTTGTATAACAAACAGCTTGTATAACATAAAATCTGTACAACATAAAAATTCCAGAGATAGGGGAAATTTGCTTAACATAATCGCCTATGGGGAAAATCCGTACAACATAAAAATGGGATTACTCCATTTTCAATGCATTCCTATGGGAATCTGTATAAAGGAAAATTTGCTTAACATAATTTCATTTGGAATGAATTAATTCCTTTATACAAGGTACCACTGTGCTTTCAAAAAATCTTGTGCATTTGTTTAAAATAGGTTTAATGTCCACCCACAGCTGCTTTGAAGGAAGTCAAACCAAAAATAAGCCAACCTCAGTAGTTTAGGTAAGAAATAGTCCTATTTTGTTTATTATCATTTCATTTATTGGATTTATACTGCACCCGTCTGACCATCGGCCCAGTCTAGGCGGCTTCAGGCCACTCTGGGCGGCTAACTTTCTATGGTAACTTTCCTCAATCTACTACTTTCTGTATTGGTTCAACTACAACACCCACACTACCCAACAAGTACAACTGTTTGGGGATTATGGAGGTTATAGTATAAATATCTACGGAGGATACCAGGTTGGGGATTTATGCTCATTCTAATACTCTACAACTTTGTTCCAAACAGATAAACTAAAATAACTGCTTCAAGCATTTGAAAATATTCTGCTCAAGCCGGAAGACTATATTCCTATTCAAATAAATTCCAAAAACTCTTAGCAAGCATGGTGGCCAAAAAGGCACAGCTTGTGAATACATTACAGTGCAGCCAATAAGAGATGCAATTACCATACTGCACAACCAGATTGTTGTAAACATGAATAATCCCATAACTGTAAGAGTATGATTGTGACACGTTATGTACTTTACAAAGTACAGTGTTAATAGTGTGATGGATCCACCACTTGAACAGTTATAAATTACCTGTCACTCACATCAGTTCATACAAGCCTTGAGCTACGTTGCCAATATTTAAAAACACAAAGTTTTGAATTGATGCCTGTTTTAATATGTGCATTTTCATAGCAGCTAATACATTTCTTGGTCACTTTACAGTCAGGTTACCAAAAGTCAGGATCTAAGCCAGATATCAGTGGTAGGCCTTTCTCTGTCTGTCAACTCTCAAAGCACCTGCAGAGTTGTTTTTGCAACATGAAGAGAGTCCGGCACAATCATCATTTTTACAAAGTCAAAGACATGTCATGGGAGCTCACCAATACCTCAGAGTGCTGACATACTTCCAAAGGATTCAGACTTTAAAGAGAATAGCTAATAGAAGTGATTAGAAGGCTGCACTATTGTTTCCAGGATGGTGAGGCAAAAGCAATTCTATCATGAAGAATCCAGGAACGTTTGTATAAGGCTACCATTTGGGGAAAGACTTGACAGCATATAACAACATATGGCTAAATCATTGGCAGTGCTCTTCAAATGCCGCTGGAACACAAAGAGTTTCATATTTATGTTTAAATATTTTAATGTCTTCAAGAGTTCGATTTTAATACTGTTTTCACATCTGGTATTCTTAAATGTGTCCTCAGTCTTATAGTCCAGTTCACATTGAAAAAGCTTCTCAGTTCTGTGTAGAGATGTGAAGGCCCAGAAAAAAAACCCAGAAAAATTGGGGGGTGGGTGGGAATGGGGGGTCAGCTTTTTTCCATTCCCTGGAGCCTCCCCCCCCCAAAAAAATTGGAAACATTCTAAGAAGAAAAAGAAAAAAATGATTATGGAATATTTTATTTTAACATGATGAATAAAATATTTTAAGACAAGGTGTTCAAATATTTTCCAAATCATTTCTAAAAATATGCATAGTATCAGATTATTCCGATTTCTGTGCACTGAGGACAAACAAGTCCTAGGTTACAAACTGAACTCTCCAGTGCAAGAACAGGATGCATTTCTTCCTTTAGGAGGTGCTGCTATTGTTACAAGAAAAAGAAAAAGGCCTAACTTTTTTTGCATATGGGCTGGGTTGGTATGTTTGGTGCTGTTGTGTCCTCTTCACTACCACTCCCTTCTATACATTTCCTCTATCTTAATTATTTTATGAGAATAAGGTTTTTATTTTGTTTTTATTTAATACTGTATAGAGGATATATGAATAATTGCTAATTCTGGATTTTTAAACATTGTTTTGTAGAAGGTTTTTTGTGTTCCACATAAACTCGGAGACAGTTCAGGAGATTGGTAATCCATTTGTTACAATTACAAATAAATATTATTTAAAAAGTAAATTCTGTTTTAAATAATTGTTTGGATATACTATATTTTAATATGCTAGTTGTGATAATTTTATGCCAAGTAAAATTGTCCATAGTCATATTTTATGTTCCTAAAGTAACAGACTGACTTTCAAGTTGTAAAAGGAAGGAGTGCAAATGTAGCATTTTTTTCAATTCTTCCAAAAATTTCTGGATTTTCCGGGGGGGGGGGGCAGGAAAAAAAGGGGGGAGGGTTCCGAGCTTCAAAATTTCCAGAAATTTTGTTTCTAGTTCTATGGGCAGGATACAATGTATGTGAGAAAACTCTCCTTCCTCCTCAGCATGGGAACACTGATCTGTAAGGGCCTTTTTACATGACCCCTAAGATCTGCTGGTCCCTTAAATTCGGACCAGAGATCTTGAGGGTTCGTTGCTGTTCCTCCGTCCCCACCCGCTCCGCACTTCTTTGTTCTGTCTGCGTGAGGGGAGGGAGGGGGAAAAAAGCCTTAGACAGGGACAAAAGAATAAAGCCTTACCTCCGGTGCCGGGGGAAGTTGCTCCGACCTCCGTTTACTTCCTGGTTCCTCTTTAAGGGGCGGAGGCAAAAGAAAAACAACAGAAAGAAGCGAGGAGAGCTCAGGCACTCTCCGCATCAAATATTTTTCACCATCAAAGAGCAGGTACAAGAAAAGTGCGCTGGGTCGCGCTTATGTGGGCGGGGTCGCACTTAATTGTCTGCAAACTCCGGAGCTGGTGGGGAAACATTTTTAAGGTCCGGAGCTTGCAGCCATTTGCGGCGGAGCTTAGGGGTCGTGTATAAACGTCCCTAAGTCTACTAAGGTATCAAAAATCTGTACTTTACTCACCATACACAGAGGTGAGAAGTCTTATATATGAGTGCTTCCTCTGGGCTTTTTTAGTTGCTTTAAAGATACAAACTAAAATATTAGGAAATCTATTTCTAGCATATGTGTCCTCTGACATGGTACTCTGTGATTAAAAATCCTATCTTTCACCACTGACATGGTAGAGAACAAAAATCCTAAAAGCAGATGCTAGCATTTCACAAGGGTTTTTCCACCTGGCAGTGATTCTTTGTCATATAACGTTCACTCCACTGCTATAATGATGAATTGTTTTGTTAGTTTTCTGTATGTTGTAGAGAGTGAAGCATAAAAGACAGGCAAAGGCAATTGTCAGAGATAGGACAAAAGAGAGAGCAAGAGAATGCTCCAATGGGCGCACTACCATTTCACAGATTTTTACTACAATGCGGAAGACAAAAGTTACAATGGAACCTATTACTCAGACTGTGTGGTATTCCTTTATATGCCTCAAAGAAACACAGTAGTGAAGGATGAAAATGCATCTCTGGTAGAGAAGATAAAGAGATATAGTTCTGTAATTAATTTCTTCTAACTCATTAAATAAAGGTGTGTCTTGAGAAGTGCCTTTTTAGCATTACAACTATTTCCTACACAAATGTACTTTCTTTTCATTTTCTTTCTCCTTTTTTTTCTTTTTGGCTATTTCCAATAGTTGGCCATTATTCTCTTTTAACAATAAGTTGCATGTGCCAGTAATGGGAAATAACTCTTTATAATGAGTGTAGGATTCTTTCTTCTCTCTCTTTAGAATTAAACTTCTATCTATATGGAGGCTCTCAGTCACCTGCTGGATTGCAGGTGATTGTCTGGAATGTTCCATCTCAGGCAGCCTCCAAAGCAGAGGGAGGAGACAATAGAGGTCTCCCTTGCACGAGCCAGGAACATTTTCAAAGGGGAGTGCAGGTTAAGGGTTTGTTTTTTCTTTATATTTATATATTTTTAAATTTGTTTTCAACATTTTTTTCAAACCATTTCTAGTCATGGGGCAGCTAATCAAGTGTGTATAGGGCTACAAATTGCACTTTATTATTGTCGCATTAAAAATACAGAGTAAAATCCAGTTGCTAGTCCCAAGCAAAGCGGATTCTGCAGCCGGATACCTTATCCATGGTGTGGATGTGGACTTCTAGCCAACTTCTTTTGTGAGTTTTAGCGTTGTGTATGTACAGTAAGTGGTATATGGGACCCCAGAACAAATCAACTGAGTTTCCATGATTTCGTATGGGGAAATTTGCTTTGATATAAGAGTGTTTTGGTTTACAAGCATGTTTTCGGAACAAATTATGCTCGTAAGCCAAGGTATTGCTGTACATGGTCCCGCCCTCTACCAGACTGTCTTTCACATGGCCTGCCAAAAAACAAGGTGCACAACAAGTCACACAAAAGACTACTTATCTGTGGTGGGTTGTTCATAACAGTGCCCTTGTCTGTGCAATTTCCTCCAGGCCCAGGTCATTAACAACTGTGTACACTGAACTTTCCCCTTTTTCATTCACTGTGAAAATATGCAGTTGTTGCAACTTCACATCCATTATCAGGTCACCTGAGTTTGTAACTACTACATAATGTTATGATCTTTACTACTAAATATATATTAAATGACGAGATGCAGTATGTACCACTTTATGTGAGGTACAATTAAGTACAAAAAAGAAAGTCAAGTCTCAGCCACCTAACCATTAATTGTCACTACAGTTCCAACAAGAAAAAGCAAAACTGTGAGAGACTAAGAGACAACAAAGTAAATTCAGTTCTTCAAATAATCCCCAATTTATGAATGTGGGATATTGTGCTTCTGTAGCCTTGATTCAAAATGCTAGGAAATGGTTCAATAATGCTGCACAATATCATTCCCGCATTGCCAGTAGAAAAATGATGCCAAGCTTTACACAGCAAAGGGCAGCCTGAATGTTAATGGAACCAATGGTAGCAATGACAAAAGCTCTGCTTATATCAAGTAAAACAAGCCATGGCCACAGCTCAAAAGAGTGAACTTCTTAATATTTGTTCTCTATTATTTTTGAAATCTATTTTTAGATATTTTAACATCCAGACAATCTGGGTTTGGTCTGGAAAGAGTTAAACACTCAATTAATTCCTGACTGACAGGTTCAAAAGCTCAGATTTTCCCCAGATCTGGAGTGACTTTTCCTCAAAAAACTGTGGTCTAAGAAATCCTGAGATAATGTTTACTGAAAGTACTCAAGGCTGGGACAAAGACGAATATTCTATGTTTTTTCTAATGCAAAAATACTTTTAATATGCCTTGCAAAATGGTATGCTAATTCCTTGGGGGTACATGGCAAAATGTTCCCCTTTTTGGAGGACTGTCATTCCACTACATCACTTAAAGCAAACCTGTTTCTAAACAAACAAAAGACTCATTTCATAATATTAATCAATCTTTATTTACGCTCTTTGACCAAAATGTTACAGCAACAGTCTATATTGGGAATAACAATAATACAATAATACAAATAATACACACAAGAAAAGAAGCCCAGATTAAAATTAATAATCATATGAGCTACAAAAGATACATCTAAGGATATAAACATCAGTACCAAGGCTAAAAAATCCTAGATACAGTTGTCTCCTGCCCTTTCGCGGTTCATATACTACAGTCCCGGTATATCGCAGGTTTGCAGTATATGAAAAAAAGGCTCCCTGGGGTAAAGAGGAAAGGCCTTCCCAGGCCCGTTGGAGGCCCCAAAAGTGCTTCCTCACAAACCGGAAGTGACTTCTGGATCACTAGAAAGCACTTTGGGGGCCTCAGAGGGCCCAGGAAGCACCCTTGCAGGCCTGTTTGGGGCATCACCAGGCCTGGGGTAAGTACAAGAGCACCCAGACAGCCCCCCCAGTCCTGACCCGACCCAGCATCCGCATATTGCAGATTTTCAATTATCGTGGGTCAGGTCGGGTCCCTAAGCCCCGCAATAGGCAGGGGTTTACTGTATAAAATTTTATTTTTTAAAAAAAATAAACATCTAAATTAAAATTTCTAATTAAAAAAATCACAAACTATTAGAGGCTTAAAGTGATTAATGGTGTACAACATCTTACGGCAAGCCATGGCTGCTGCACAAAATGTAGCCACTGCCATTGTAATATTCGCATCCCTATTGGAAAGTAAAAGAGGAATATAAAATTCCAATGATCTCCCCGGGTACTTTTGAAGGACTGGAAACAGAGAATCTTTGCATAAATCCCTATAAAACCCACAATAAAGGAGGACATGCTCCACAGTTTCCACCTCACCACTACCACAGGGACAAAATAGATGGCAATAGGGTACCCCTTGAAATCTTCCATCCAGCAATTTAGAAGGAAGTACATTCAGCCTTGCCAGAGTGAATGCTCTTCTGAATTTTTTTTGGGGGGGGAACAGTGTTCAAGTAAGAGGGGGGCCAGAAAGCATTATTTCTTACAATGCTTATACTGTATGTGTCAACAAGCCCCAATTCTCTTGAATTTTGATATCCCAGATCCTTTGCTGGATAGCTGCTTTTGCAATACTGTAGCCCAAGGATATAACATGATTTAATGAGAAACCCAAATGCAGACACTCATTCTCTAAGAACTGTTTCCATTTTGATTGGTAAGAATCCAAAAGGATCAGAGAAGCCAAGCCCTCAGAAAGAAAAAGAATTTTTAGCCAAATATTAAACGAAAGAGTTTTTGCATGAGCTCTTATAGGAATTAAACCAGCCTCCGTCTGTATGACTAGATGAGAGACACATGGTGGGACCACAAAAATAGCTCTTAGAAATTTAGTCTGGACTATCTCAAGAGGGCTCAGGTTGGAGTACACAAATAACTGAGAACCGTAAATCATTTGGGCGATGACTTTGGCCTTAAACACCTGAATTGTGGATGGTATATGTGGTCCTCCTTTAGCATGGAAAAGTCTAAGTAAGGCAGTAGAGGTTTTCCTAGCATACTTGCCTGATATGGGGCAGCCAAGAACCGGTGGAGTGGAAAGTAATGCCGAGATATTTAAAACTAGTCACCTGCTCTATGAGGTTTCCACTAATATACCAATTGTGTTTAATTCTCCTTCTGCTAGTTACCATTACCTTAGACTTGGAATAATTGACAATTAATTGTTCTCTAGCGCAGAAGGAGGAGAGGGCCCTCAAGAGGTGCTGCAGACCAACACAGGATAAACATAACAAAACTGCATCATCTGCATATAAAATAATTGAAATAGGATAGGAGGGTTTTAGGAAATTTAGGGGGATGAAAATTGGGGTTAGATAGACTATCCACAATTCCATTAATATAAAAATTTAGTAACACGGTGGCCAAAATACAGCCTTGCTTGACACCACGAATAACAGGAATTGAATTTTATAATAGCTTTTAGTGAACTTTTGTTGACCTGTAGTTCTACCTTGCATGTAATATCTTTCTAGCAAGCCTGCATCAGGTATGCTCTTTTTATAACAAAGTCACTGACGTTTCCCATTTTAAATACCTCTTTTGAAAACCAATATTTCATTCTCTAAAGCCTGGATTAGTTCTAAATTTTTAAAAAAGAGGAAGATTGGGCTAACCCTTTTCTTTCAAGATATATAAGATTCAGATTTTCAGTCTATATGAGCTGTTTAAATCAAGGGACATTTAGGGTTGCCTATTTCTAAATGGGGGTGAAACAAACTTCCCCACATTTGGCAAAGAACAACAGCAGACTGCTATATCTGTGTCAAATTTAGGGCTGATCTGAAGTCCAGTTTCAAAGTTTTTGTTTTGTTTTAAAAAAAATTTTGTTCAGGCTGCTGCCCCCTATTTTTAGAATTGCCTTGCAAAATGTTGATTTGCTCCCCTGCACAATAACGAGCACACAATATTTGCTCATTGTGAACCAGGCTAACAGATTCTGAATCTCCATCAAAAACCAAGAAGGGATCCCGCCCTCTCCCCCCACCCCAATACTGACATTTATCATGAAGCCATTTTTGCGATTCCATTACGGTGTCTTCTGTGAATGTACATCCAAGCCTGGAAGTAAGCACACTGGCAAGTTTAGAGTGTTGTGTAGGCCAAAACCACTAAGTAACTGATCTAATCTCTAATGCACATATATGGATATAGGCATATTTCTGTAAGATGTCCAGACCCATCTCAGGCAAGCAGAAAAATTACAGAAAAATATGCCACCACCTCAGCGCTGTAAAAAAAAAAAAAGACATTGCATTAACATGTCGAGAGGGCTGGCAATTAGTTCTGAACAGCCGTAGGGCAACATGACCTTCAATAACATTTCAAAAGAGCTCACAGCTTTACATTAGCTTCAGCATATAGAGGTTTCCCCTTTATAGTCTTCACTGTACATAATGGAAGGAACCAGAATGAAGGGCCATCGCCTTGGCTGCAAAAGAAAGACTGCCGACCTTAATGAAATATCAGAACGGACACAAAGCACAAAGGCTGGGTATACTAAAGACTGGGAGGAGTGAGCTCTCTTGCTCTAACAAGCTGCCTGCAATTGTTCTCTAAGCACATTAGGTAATACTTGGAAAAGAAACATTTCAGGCAGGAAGCACTGGAAGTTCAATACTCAGCCCTACTTTTACTTCCAGTACTGATGTTGGGAGTAAGAGAAGAGCCTTTGAGCAGCTGAGTACTTAAGTGTAGACTAGAGATGGGCACGACTCGGGAAAATGACGTTTTCGAGTTGTCATGTGTCGGAGGCAGTCCGTTTCGGCTCGTTTCCGTTTCGCGAAATTTCGCAAAAATTAGTCGGTTCATTTTTTTCATTTTTTCGTTGTCGTTAGTACTGGTTTGGGGGGGTAGCGGGCTCCTGGAGGGAGCTGCAGGAGTCAGCCAGAGCCACAAGTGACGGACTGGCAGACTCTTTGCACCCGCTGTGTCTCACGTACTTGCATGTAGTGCAATGCAAGTAGATCTGGCTTAGGGTTAAGACGTGTTAGCGCAAGCGCTAGGGTTAGGCTAGTTACGGGTGAGGTTAGGGTGAGTATTGGGGTGCATCTGGGTGCCTCTCTGACCCACTTAGAAGGACAGTGTACTGGCGTATGGGTTAGGCTTAGGGTTCGGGTTTGGGCTACGATTAGTGGGCTGTTTATGCCCGATTGGCACATCCCAGAAGTCTCTGTGGTCAACCTGGCCAAGTGGCCATGCGATTGGTGGAAAATTTGCATGGTCCACTCCCATGGGCAAGCCCATCATTGCGAATGTGCAGGTGTAAAAAAATAAAATAAAATAAAATAAAATAAAATCAACGGAGACTTTTTTTTGCAAGAAAAACCCACTGCTGCTACTGTAAAAATTCAAGCATTTAAAATAGCTAATTTTCGCATGTTTCTGTGGTGCTTTGGTGGGGTTTTGGGCAACGATTTCAAAAAAAATATTGCGGTCGCCATTTTGGATCCCCCGCACTGCATGGCAAATGGATGCGCCCTCCCAGCCTGGTACAGTCAGCAAAACCTGGCCATGCGATTGGTGGAATGGCTCCAAAACTTTGCATGGTCCACTCCCATGGGCGAGCCCATCATTGCAAATGCGCAGGTGTAAAAAAATAAAATAAAATAAAATAAAATCAACGGAGACTTTTTTTTGCAAGAAAAACCCACTGCTGCTACTGTAAAAATTCAAGCATTTAAAATAGCTAATTTTCGCATGTTTCTGTGGTGCTTTGGTGGGGTTTTGGGCAACAATTTCAAAAAAAATATTGCGGTCACCATTTTGGATCCCCCGCACTGCATGGCAAATAGATGTGCCCTCCCAGCCTGGTACCAGCAGCGCAGCAGTAGCAATAGCCAAGGAGAGGGGGGGCGGGGAACCCCCCCCCCAAATAAAACACCCTTCTGGCCTGGTAGGTGCCCTCAGACAGTTTTCGCCTAGTTTTAGGGCCGGGAATCGTTTTTTTTTTTTTAACTTTTAAAAACTTTTTTTCTGTGCCGCTTGGCACTGCGCGGTCGCCGCGATGCAAGTAACGAGCACGACAAATCAGACCAAATTGTTCGTTCGTCGGTTCGAGCTCGAAGTCTGGTGGAGTAATTCCCGTTACCGTTTCCGTAGAGTAACGGAAACGAGTAACGGAAACGGAAACGGGAATACCGCTAAGTCGTGCCCATCTCTAGTGTAGACAGAGAATGGGGCGACCGAGCTCCACAATGGCTTCCCTCAAAACTATAGCGCCATTTTCGTCCCAGACCTTGTGCAAATAAACGAACGAACCAGCAAATGACAAAAGTCAGTAGGCTTAAAGCAGCTGTTCAGCTCCTAGGTTTTTTTGCCACATGCTACAGAAGAACTTAGCATTCCCACAGCCCTTTGAACAACAGCAGAACATGTGCTCTGTATGTCCCCTATGCAAGACCCCAGGGCTCAGTCAGTTATGAAGGAGTAGCACGCCAAGCAGTCTTGCAAAGGGTTTCAAGCATTCCTCCCTCAAGCATACTCATTAAATTTTAAGAAAAAATTATATCTTCACAGAAAATCTCAACATGAATGACGACACCAATTTAAAAAACAGCTTTGTGTGTGTGTGTGTGTTTGATGATGCTTTTAATTTCCCCCAAATGATGCAAAATAGCTTAAAGGCCTAATTATTTCTTGCAAATAACTTATAGTGGTACATCAGAACAATGATCAATTACCTATTAAACATACCCTTGTAACAATACTCTTCCACATTGTATTGTGCTCCTTTGGGGAGTTGTCTTACTCTTTGGTTTGTTTTTCTAAAGTTTTCTAAACTTTCTCAATTGGGAAGGGCAAGGAAAGAAAATCATATTTTTACCATAAAACAAAACACAGCTTTGTGACTATGAAGGTTTTACTCATAGCTGCGGTAGTTCAAAGATGAGGCATCGGGCTGCATGCACCAGTCCCAGTTTCAAGAACCTCATCTCTGCAAGCATCACCCCTAATCGTTACAAGCTGGGGGGGGGCGGGGACTGAAAATAATTTATTCACACATTAAACAAACAAGCAAACAGAAAAAAGAGAAAGGACAAAAATAACCCTGAAGAGCAATTTCTTTTCATCTCAACCAATCTAATGTATTTTGGACACATACACATACACCCTACAAAAAAGGATTGGGGTGTTTTTGTGAACCATGCTGTAAGAAATCAGAATTGATTTGCTCTGGTGATTTCCACTAAGTAAATTTGGAGATAAATCAAAATTTCACCCAATGGTGGGAGACAGGTATTCTCTTTGGAAATGTTAGTTCTTATTCCTAACTCTCGTTGCAATCATTTTCAGAATACCTGTGAATCTTGAAGGAGCATTTGCCATATGTATGAATCTTAAATGAAATGCAAAGAATGCCAGACAGAACTTTAATTTGGAAAGAAAGAACTACCATGATGGAACCCCATGAAAGTCTAGCCCTTGGTCACACAGAGAACTGTGTTACTTGGAAGTCACTTAATGGACTAGAGTACAGCTGGCAGAACTATACAGAACCCAGAAAACCATTATGGGACCCTATCTCCTCATGGGGAGGATGGTATAGTGGGAGAAGTTGACAAGGCAGCACCAAATTGGTGGGTCTCTATACTTGCAGTCACATTTACAGAAATTAATGAGAGTGGGCACTTATCAAAATTCTATACCAAATATTTGTCAAAAAAGAGAAACCACTGGTTTGAGACTAGTAAGATTATTGCAGAAGAAAAAGCAGGGTTTTGATGTAATCACTTGATGCTGGATCACTTTTTGCTTCATCCCACTTGGTATACAAGTATGTTAAGCTGAAACACAGACATCTATAAGTAGCTTTTATTGATTTTTTTTCAGAAGCTTTCGATTCTGTT
Organism: Phrynocephalus guinanensis; assembly: GCA_037367245.1. Lineage (NCBI taxonomy): Eukaryota > Metazoa > Chordata > Lepidosauria > Squamata > Agamidae > Phrynocephalus > Phrynocephalus guinanensis. The sequence goes on from CM074739.1 coordinate 79,952,305, forward strand.
AGCAGGAAACATCTGTGGGATAAATTAAGCAAAAGCTCTATAGATAAAAGATTGCTCATGTTAATGCGAGAGCTCCATTCTGATTCCAAGATCCACATCAGAGAGGACTGCTCTGGCTCACTATCTGACATAATACCAACTACATAAGGTATACATCTAGGATGTATGTAGCTCCAACACTGTTTAATTTATATTTCAATTCACTAATAAATCATTTAAGCAACAATGATCACTATGTGCTCCCTATATTGGGTACTAAGAAACTGTGAGCACGAACCAAAAAAATAGCAATTCGTTTTGGTCCGGTTCATTTTAGGGTTATGTTTGGTTTGTTTCATTTTTAACATTTTTAAAAAAATTCATTTTGTTGGTTCATTGATTTGTTATCAATGAACCAACAAAATGAACCAAATATATTCAATGGAAAATTGCTGATCTCAGGCATGTGAATGGCAAGCTTCTCTTCCCCAAGCGATTTTAGGGGATCCCTTGAAATTTGGAAGTTAAGGTTTCTGGGGGCAGAGATATTATGCTCCAAAGGAGGTGTGGGGTGCTTATGCTTAATGGAAGGAAGGAGTGTATCCGGTGTGCTTTAACACTTTAAAGGTTAATTGACAGCTTCCCCTCAGCACTCTGATCCACACTCCTTCAATTGTTTCCCTCACAGCCCCTTTGGCACTCAATAACTCCATCCCCTGTGCTTAAAGGTGAGAGTCCAAGGAAGGTTCACACCAAATTTGGTGCATCTAGGACCCAGAGGACCTGTTTTATAGAGTAACAAATTTGTTCATTACTGGTTCATTTCGTACAATTTTTTTTAAAAAAATTATTTCTAATGAAATGAAACAAATCACAGGGGAACAAAATGAAACAAAATGAATCTCAATTTTTCCACTTCGTGCACATCCTTAGGGCCAATAAATGGCCTCAGCAAGCTTTAACAGCCGGGGTATGGGCAGAAACTAGGATTTCTGCAGTGGGGCCAGGACCAGGGTGTTCCCACAAGCCAAGAGCGTGGTCAGCCAGTCCGAGTACAAGATTCACATAGAGGACTGTCAGCTGGTCAAAGTTCAAGATTTACACAAACACAGTCTGAGAGGGATGGGGATGCCAAACAGGAAGACTTACAGAGTAGCAGAGTTCCGGGAAGAATCAAGATAACAGGGTGGAAGCTTCAGGAGTCTAAGGCCTTGCGTTGCTGAGGCCAAGAACAGGGACTGCTGGCTGCTAGCTTTATGGCAGTAGTAGAAAGTCCACTAGCTTCACTCCCTGGTTGCCTTAGCCTGAGTGGGGCCTGCTTCTGCAAATAGGCAGAGTCCTGCAGCACTGATCCTGTCACTTACATAAGAACAGTTCCTCGGGGTTAAAGCTATTAATTCTATCAGCAAAATAGACTGGACTCCATTTCCTATCGTTCTAGATCAGAGCCTACAGGTTTTTCCCCTTAATGCAAACAGACATTTTGACAAATGTCTGGACTTCTTATTTAACATTCCAGCTATTGAACATGTCTTTGGTTTTATCTCCTAATTTTTTAATTTCCAGAACTGCATCACCTATGAGACTAGAACACAAATGATACAGGCTGGGTTCTTGATGGGTTATTAAACAGTATATTTGAGTATTTTAATCCAAGCTGTCATTTAGTTAAGTATCCCAACGGACGTGATGTTCCATCCAGGAAGGAATCCTACACCTTCCTTTTCATTCCATTTAGCTCTCAACATGAGTGGCAAAAAAAACCCAACTTGCAATTCTCTTTTTACCAACATGCTTACTCGCCTGGCTATTTAAATCACTGCTTCTAAAAAGCTGCTGGTATCCAAGACACAACTAGCACACACAACATTCCCATACATGAGTGAAAATATTTTCATGGCCTACATCTTTCTTCCCTCTCTCTTCTGCTTACCCTTTTAATAATTTGACTATTTTGCTTTAATCAAACAAAATTAGGCAGAAAACCACTTTCCCACTCAAAGAAAAAGCTATGGTTGTGACAAAACCCCAATGGGATCATCATCTTTATAAAGTTCTAAAACTAGAGCAATGGAGCAATGTCCAGGTAACTAGTTTGTTCCATAGAACCCAATGGGATCCAGGTGCATACATTCATAAACATATACTCTACTGTATTGGGTATAAAGCATTAGACTGACTGAAAAAGATCAACATTCAAATCCTGCACGGCCTTACATTCTCTGTCTCATAATACAAGGATAAAATGAAATAAGGTTAAACTGTAAAATTGCACACAAAAAATAGACTTGTATGGCACCAAACTGTAGAGATCATGGAATTCTCGTTTGTGTGTGAATTTGTTCCATCTTTGCAAGCATGCAGATTCTGTATCTATTTGCCATAGTGTGGACATTTCAAGCATAACTTTATTTATTTGCCCAGTCCACTTTCTTCAAACTCCTATACAACACCAACCAGAATCAAAGAGTTCCAACACTTGGGATATAAAACAGCTGGTAGTGAACCTTTCATTTGGTTTTCATAAAATAACAAAAAAGAGGCTTTTACAAAGAAAGAAAAAAGCCTAATCACTGTTCTCCTAAGTTTATAGCTGGATTCTTTAAACTATACCAAATACCTTTTCTCCTTGCTAACCCAAACCAACACTTCAGTGGACCAGATAAATGAACCACTATCTATCTGGTTGTAGCAAGAGATGTTCTCATAAAATCTGCCATGTATTTTAGGTAGCACCTCTCTTATATTGGCTCTGTCAGGTGGTTATTTAATTACATCCCAATTTTAAGCCACTCCATAGGAAATATTTTAGGTGGCCCAAGGGTGGGGCAGAAATAGACAACATAGCTGTGAAAGATACATAATGTCTATAGGAAAAACTTATCATGGTAAAAACCCATGATGATATATTTGGATCAGTCCAAAAAACTAGTACAATAACCACCTGCCTATTGTGAAGGTTAGGGATCTGCCCTGCCCTGCCATAATTGAAAATCAACGATATGCAGATGCAGGGTAGGGTCGAGACTGGGGGGACTGTTTGGGGCCTCTTGTACTTACCCCAGGCCCTGCGCTGCCCTGAATGGGCCTTTGGCAGCCTTCCCAGGCCATCAGAGCCCCCAAAACTGCTTCTCGATGAACCAGAAGTGACCTCCTGATCACTAGAAAGCACTTTTGGGGCCTCCAGGGGCCTTTCTGGGCATGTCAGAGGCCTCAGAAATGCTTTTCAGAGAACTGGACTTTGGGGAGGAACACAGCCCCTCCCAAAACTTTAGGCTAGAGACAAAGACTATCCTACTGTTCAGCTGGTCACACCATGAACTGACCATGCCATTGGTAGCTTTAAAAACTGTCTGTTTGAATTAAAACACACACAAAATGAAATGTGGGTTGGAATGCCTACCTGCAGAAACATGAGCTGCAAGTCTGAATCATCAATATTCCTCTTGGGAAAAGGTGAGCTGCAATAATTGGTAGCCTCTGGCTGATGGGATTTATGCCTTAAAACTGGTGCAGCCTTGACGCATGGCCACAAAGCACCATTAAAAGCATTTGTGTCTCTTATACCTAGAACATTCTGCGAGAGTGACCATAAGTCAGAAATGACTTAGTGGCATATCGCTTCTACCATAGTTTGTCTTATGAAAAAGAATGAAGCTTTTATTGGTGCCAGTAAAGTGTTTTTTTCCTCTTGGAGGAACAGCACAATTGCAAGCTTTATGTTGAACTGAAAAAAGTAACCAGCTAAACTGATATAGTATAAATCCAGTTATTTCCGATTAGCTGAAGTTCAATAGGATAGATTCTGTAGTAAGAAAAACAAAAACAAACCTTACTGGTACTTGTACCAATGGAACGTCTTTTTAAAAAAATTCATTAATGTTATCACTTTGCATTTAACAATCACTGGAACTCTTTTTGGTCTTCATCTCTCAGAATACCTTAGCCAGCCTGGTCAAATAACTTTATAGGGTGCATCCCAGCTGCGCAATCACAGGCACAATCAGGCATTTTGGCATCTCATCAGTTAGCCACAATTAGCAACAGTAAGTTGCACAAATCTTACATGAATATAGCCACTGGGTTTTGTCCATTAACTCCCCCTCCTCCCCCTCCCCAAATAATAAAAATACAGAACCCAGAATCCTGTTGGGTATTGATGACAAACTAAATGTGATGGCATAAATCACAGTGGTAAGTATGAGGCTGCTAATTAATAAGTTGCTGCTTGCATGCCTTATCATGTGCCAGTCATGCAATCTGACATGTTGCAAGGAATTACAGTGGCAACTCCTTAGTTAAATCACTGTAAATACAATATAGGATTGTGACCAATATGGCACATATACAGTATATACAAAAGATAGTAAACTGCTTACTTTCATAGTTATTAGCATGTGGGTTAGAGATGCCAGTCAGACAGATAGACAGAATTTGAAGAGCATGAACAAAACGCCTTATTTATTCAGACTTAAACTCCACTGAAGTCCCAGGTGCTTCTCTTAGGCTGGGGGGGGGGGAGTCCATACTAACTCTCTGTTTTACCCTTTCCTTTATCATAGCCACCTCAAACATGCATCAACTGGCCTTGGCACAGTCAACGTAAAAGCTGCAACATCTGAGAATATAGCAATAAAATCCCCACGGTCTTCAAAAAGAAAAGGCACTTAAACAAAATCCCATATGAAGACCCCAAAGGCCTTAATAGCCGGGCAAGCACATGGGACTTCATTTCCTACAGCTGCTCCATTTACATCATTACAGCACCTGAATGGGCATCTTGATTATTCTCTTGTGAGTTCTGACTACTTATCTTTGATTGAAAAGTACCCAGTTTAGAAGATGTACACGTGAAAAACACGGAAAATAGCAGAGAAAATTGTAAAATCATATAGTTTCTGTAGGGCGGGAGAGAGGATATGAAATAAGAATACAAAAAATAATGACCAATACCGATTGCCTCTTCTGTGTAGTCAATACACAACTGTTTCCTGATGGCTAGGATCGAAATAGAGCCTCTGCAGTACCTGTTTGCAGTCCCTTTCTTACTTAGCCTCAAAGTGACACTTCATTAATTTGTTAATAGGTGGCAATAAATCTTTGACTAATCCTCAATGGCATATTTAAAAAAAGCTACTACAAACTACCTTTGAAATGATTTTTAAAGACTATTGTTAATAAAAGGGAATCATTCTAACTGAATAACGTACAGAACAGGTAAAAACATGAACCCAAACCGAACCAAGGGTGGGCCCGAATCAGATGAACCCGAATCATGGGTTTACTGGTTCGTGCCCACCTCTACTAACCACGTATTGATTCAATCTCTCACCACAAAAGGAGTGGCAATTTAATGTATGTCACCCTTGTAAGGAGAAAGGCAGTGAGCCACATTCTGTCAGAAGCAGTCAGCTCCTCCAACACCTTCAGGATCGATACTGAAGGAGCTGTATATTCTTGGACCTTCAAAAACAAACAATTATAAAATCATTTTGTACACTATGTATAAAGCTAAAAACAACTTGTTATCATCTAGTACAAGAGTACAACTTACCAGTTTCTGCTATCATCCCATTATACCTTTGGGTTTATTTCAAGGCTTAAGCATCCCTCACCTCCTTTACATCTGTCTCTAGACTTCCCAAACTTGGAGAAATAAGTTTAGTTTAAATACGATCGTTCCTCTGCATCCTCGTATTTCTGGATTCAGCTCCATTTCACAAAGAAGCTACAGTTTCCTGAGGTTACACATAACGAATTCTGGTTCATTGGAAAGCAAAGTTTTTGCCTCTAAACTCCCAAGAAGGTTGGCTGGGGAGAGTATGTCATGAACTTGAGGGCCATGTGTGTGGCACTAAATCATAGCTTAGCACTCCTTTCACGTAACACTCCTATCTGACATGACAGAGCTCTGTAACCCAAACTGTGATTTTCACACAAATGAGCTGTTTGGAAAACGTACTCTGTTGTTTTTTAATTTAACATGAGAAGGCTGAAATCACTAACTTGGTTAGAGTAAAACACTGTCATACAATCCTCTGTTTATACTTCTCACTCCCCACCCCTGCCATGTTCATCCCGATTCTTTGTGTTCATGCAAACTTCAATAAGACCCAATTCTGCCTTTAACATGGTCAGCAGATCACCAGATGCAGCTGAACTATCCTCTTTCAGTGTACAAACCACAGCTGATTGAATCTTCTCTCATACTAAAAATGGGGGCGGGGGGGGGAATCTTGCAGCATACAGAAAATGAACATCACAGAGATGGCTCTGCCAAAAGCTCTCCCTGAGGCAAGCTGATTTCCATGGGAATGAAGAAAAACATTTAGGCACGGAACTCTCTTCCCATCATTCCTGACAGTTATAAAACATCCAGTTTTATGCAGTTGCAATATGCCGGATATATAGCTGTTTTTTTAGTTTCTAAGCCAATTTATGACTGCAACTTATCACACACACAAAAATCAATAAATGCAGGCATGCATAGGTACAGCATCAACTGTGTATAATCAAGTGTACTAGACTCACAACATGTATAAAAATGTTGGATATGACATCCAGAGTGATCAAAACTGCTTGCCCATTTTAAAGGTCAATGGGAATGTAGCCCAAGACATAAATGGGGCAAAATTTTAGATTTCCATGTCCCTTTCCATTTCTAATTTTAACTTATCATCGTTCCAACATCTGCTCTGGCCATTGGATAAAGGACAAAGCTCAGCTTTGGGTGAAGACTTTCTCATCAGTATGTGTATCATTCAATAAGAACAAAATTAAATGTATGTTCACATTATGGACATATTAGAGTAAAACTCAGAAATGGAGTCTTTCTACCTGATATGCAAAATCCATATCATCCTCGGCAAAGCTGGATTTTTATTAAGCATTTTCTACAACATTTGTACAGTTCCTGGTTTCCTTCTTCTGTCTGCTAGCCATGCTCTGCCAGACTCATGTTCATTCCTACAATGCTGGTAAAGCTGAACAGCTACAAAATCTTCTTCAGCAGATAACAGGCTAATGATAACTCATGATCATGATGACAGCCTCAAAACAATTTACTGCTGCTATGCAAAAGCAAACACTGGTTGTTGAACAGATGCATAACTAGGAAGGAGTGCTTTCTGAAAGGCTTATCTCCTCACCTCATGCATTAGATTAATGAATTTGTCCTACCACACACTCCCTTAAAAATGACACATCCAACATGCCAAGATGGCAAGTGTAACTATTGGAAAATCAGTATGACAAGAAGAGTCAGGTAAAACTATGAGGCACTGAGACTCCGCATATTTTAGCAAGCTTTCTCATGCAGTAGGCTCTGGCCTCAAGGTTGGCACCTTACTTTTTTGCAAAGTAAACTAAACATTCTTGGTGCTTGAATGATCTCCACCACAAGCATTTTCCAAAATGGTGTTCCTGATCTCATCACACTGCAGAGATTTTACTTGTTACAGATGAATCCCAAATTTCCAGAAACATTGAGGGTCCCCAAGTATTCTTTCCATCTTGAGACCTTTTTCTGGAAGTTAGCAAGACTCTGAAAGATAGAAGTAGTGCAAACTGAACAAGACTCATAAAAAACCATGCTTAGTAGAGATGGGCACGAAACAAAAAATGGCATTTTGGTTTTTCGTTTGTCATTGAGAGGTCTGTTTTTGGTTCGTTTCCGTTTGTCGTGATTTTTTTGAAAAATTTCATTACCGTTTTTTGTTTTTTGTTTGTCGTTTCTACCCGCTTTTTGCGCGATTTTTTAAAAGCATTTCCGTGCGCAGGCATCCCCCAACGCCCCAGACCAGAGGGAAAACACTAAAAAAATGGATGCTGGCAGAGACACAGTATAGACTAGGTATGCAGGTAGGCTTCAAAGGCAGCGGCGGGCGTTGCCCAGGGTGCAAGGCAGCTGCAGAGTGACTGCACTGGGGGCAGGGAAGGGTACTCACCGAGAGGTACGCACGCACGCACAAAGGGAGGCTGCAGGACTGAAGCTAAAGTCGCAGAGACAGCAATCCCACCCTAACTCCCACCGGAGACTGCAAGAAGGACAGGGGCTGCCAGAGCTTTTTATGCCCTCTGTCGCTGCCAGACCTGCCCAGTCTGCAACCTTGACACGCTATTGGTTGAACATGATCCCATCACATGGCTTGCCTCCATTTTGTGGCTGGTGCAACATCCATTTTAAAGGGAAAAGAAAAATACATCGCAATGGGAGAAGACAAAAACAAACGTTTTAAGGACCCCAACCCCCTTGGTAGGTATTATCAGACAGTATAAATAATTAACGCTGTGTTTTTATGGATGTCCAGGGCGTTTTTTAACATTTAAAACAGCTCATTTCATTGTGTGTCGCCATTAACAGAAACGAAACATAACGACCACAATTTTCGTGGTTCTGTTCGTTTTGTTGCATTTTCATCACAATTTTCATTTTTTGTTTTGTTACGTAACAGAAACGACAAACGGTAACGGAAATGAAAAAATGTTCGTTTCGTGCCCATCTCTAATGCTTAGTGTACCCATGCTTTTCTAGATGTGGACATGTCTGCCTTCAAGTATATCCCTACACCCAACAGAAATTCTATTCTCTCTCTCTCTCTCTCTCTCTCTCTCTCTCTCTCTCTCTCTCTCTCTCTCTCTCTCTCTCTCTCTCTCTCTCGGGCATTTCTATACTTAAAGGTCTGCTCTATTAAATTTCCTATGTTTGTTAAACTGGTCTAAGGCTATCTTCCTTAGTTATTCCAACAAGATTTTTTACCTCCAAAATGCAATCCCGCTGGGTATTAATGGTTGTGCTCACATTGGGAGCAGGCACTGGTTCCTCAAAGACGAAGCTTGAGTTGGACGGAAACCATTAATGTGGGCTTCTGTCTTCTTTCATTGTTTCAGGTGTATCCCCAAATCGTCTTTCACACAAAGCTGAGTTTCAAATAGAAAATTTAACAAAACATGTCCCTTTAAATATATAAATGTAATGTAATGTTTGCTTCTTTTCCCCTGCTGAAATTTCCTCTCCTTCAGGCTGCCTCTCAGTAATCATTGCCAGGAATCAGAAAATGATGTAAAAGTTTACCTACACACAGACTGTCTGACGGTCTCACTCAGCCTTCCAAAACATGGGACTCTGGCAAAGCTTTTACCTTCAACGATTACAAGTGCTGACAGCTAAATTTATATTGACTTTCCTAATGAGCTTGCAAGGAAATAGACAGCTGAAGTTTCCTAACCTTTACTGAATGAGCAAAGCTGTATATAACCCAGTCATTCAAGACAGCAAAGGGAAAAAAAATAATCAATTTTGTAAGCAGGAGTGGTGTTGAAGGACATAATGTATGTTTAGAAGTTTTGTTACTGCAGCTCGTGCCCTGGGCAGAGGGTACCTTACCCTTGCTTGGACCATGGGCTGCCCATAGTTATAAATAAAATAAAAATATGGGAAATATATGTATGTATATTTGACAATATGTAACACAGTTGATGTTGCACCTATACATATCATGGCTGAGCTGTTGCTGTTATGTGCCGCCAAGTCAGAAACAACTTACAGCAAATTTAATAGAACTTTCAACGTAAGTGAGATATTTAAGGCATGATTTTACAAGTACTACTTCCCTATTGAGCTTCCATGGCTGAGTGGGGATTCCATCCCAGGTCTCCTGGGTCCTAATTTGTCATTCTGTCCAGTACACTACATTGGGTATCCCATAATGGCAGAGTATCTACAGCTATATGGAAAGCTGGACTCCTACTATATTTACACATAGGAGTATGTGAATTTTAAATGCATATATGGAATTGATTTTAAAAAATCTAGAAATGGGCGCTATATTCCCAGAAGTATTTTCCTACACGGTGATGTGCTCTTTGTCATAGATTTACAGCCCAAACCTGCCATCTATTAGCCCTTTAACAATTTCCCATGGAACATCGCTTCTTGAAATTTTAGATCTCCAGTTATTTTCCAAAGACAGGATGGGAAATGTGTGATCTTCCAGTTGTTGTAGGCTGCCAGTTCCAATTCAGTCACCACTACAAATTATAAGAGATGTGCTCCAACCAGTTCTGAGAGGCTTCAAGTTTTCTACCACTCTTCAAAAGGCATGAAAAATGTTCTAAAATGTATGGTATCCCAATTCTTGAACTCACTGCCCTGCAGACATAGGCAACTCACATCCCAGAGGTTTCGCCCCCCCCCTTTCTAACATTTTGTGATGGGGCCTCTTCTGCTTCAATCCACAAGCTACCCCTAAAGCAGGGGTGCCCAAACTTTTTGCAAGGGGGGCCAGATTTGGTGAGGTGAAAATGTGTGGGGGCCGACCATTCCAACGCATTTGGTCCCCTGGCCAGACTTTGGACAAGTCTCTAGGACAGTGATGGCGAAACTTTTAGAGACCGAGTGCCCAAACTGCGATTCAAAACCCATTAATTTTTCGCAAAGTGCCAATGCAGCAATTTAACCCGAATACAGGTGGCTGTGAAGGGGGTGATGTCGGGGGCCCACAGAAAGGGCTCCTAGTGCCACCTTTGGCACTCGTGCCATAGGTTTGCCAACACTGCTCTAGGACATGCAAGGAGGCGGGGAGGATGCTGCAGCAATGGAGCTGGGAGTGGGTAGGCCAGGCAGGTGACTGGGGGAATGAACAGAGGCAGGGAGGGCAGGCAAACCATAAAACTGCAAGCTAACACCTCCATCCAGTATGGGGAGGGGCCAGCTGGTGGGGATGTGTGACAGGCTAAGCCAGTGGGGAGAAGAAACCGCGGGCTGCTCGGAATTTGCAAACGGGCCACATTTGGCCCCTGGGCCTGACTTTGGACATGCCTGCCCTAAAGGAATGGCTGATCCAATGAGCCGTTAGTGCTGGGAGGGGCCATTTTGCCCACGCGCCCAGAGACTGGCATGTTTTGGGGTACTGTGGGGTTTCCCAGCAAAGGCAATAAGCTACCACTAAAGTAAAGAGTGCAGCTTATATACCACCCTATAGCACTTAAAGCACACTCTGGGCAGGTTACAAGTAATTATGCAGGCTACAAACTGCCCCCTCCAGTGAGCGAGGTACTCATTTTACCAACATTAGAAGGATGGCAGACTGAGTAAACTTTGAGCCAACTCCCTGGGATTGAACCTCATGTTGTGAGCAGAGTTTTGGCTATCTACCTGTAGATATTGATAAATACACATGTGACAAATCTTAAGATTGACTTGCTTAGCATTATAAGTCACCACTACAGTAGGTCTGCTGAATCAATGAAGGTTTTGTGAATTTACTCCTCTATAAGTTCCAGTGACTGAATGGATTTACTATACTTATTCTTTACCACACTGCATTGCATTTGTTTCATTTCTAGGTTGCCTCTCTGTGGTGACTAACTATGCTAAGGCTCAAGATTTTAACCAATCATTAATTTTATTTCAGGTATGGCATCATGAAGTGCAGGAAAGAGATTATAAGAATAGCTAGAAACTTGGAGAAGTTTTTTGTTAAGACATCACACAGAAGGTATAAATTGATATAAAATCAATTAATATTGCAAATGCATGCTGAACAACTCTATGGTGAGCCGCAAAGAGCTGTGCGGAGAAACCACATATTTTTTCTTTCCTAGTAAAAATCTGGCCATTGATTATACTCTACAAATATATTTTCAAAAGACCTGCATACAACCACTCCCCCCCCCCAATTTAATTTTTATACCTCGTTTCCCTTGGTCTATATGTACATGATAAAACTAAGCTTTTTGTGTCTTTTATGGAGCATTAAAAGGGAAAGGGAAAGTACTCTGAAAAATTATGTAATTCACTGAGCAGGGTGTCACAATTCACCCTCTAGTGCTTCTAAACACAAAGGGCAAAGAAGCTATTTGAATCCAGCCACTCGCTTCATACACAAGGAGAATAAAGCTCAACAACATAAATAGCTGGTTTGCTAGCATACACAAAACTCCAATTCTAGCTCCTGTTTCCATCAAAACAATGAAGTTACTAAGAGAACAAAATGAGAAAGGGATCACATGTATAAACAGAAAAGCCCTGGCCTCCTAAAGTCTGAGGCCCTGCCATAGTGAATGAGATAAGAACCAAAGGGCAGCTCTAAATACAAGAGGCCAGCTGATAAAGCAGAGGCTGCCAAGAGCTAGTTTTAGCTGGAACAGATCAGGGGAGAGACAAAAGACACACAAAAAAGAAACTTAGTGAATACCAACAGTGCTGTAGCTGAAACACAAGCATATTTATGAGGCCATTGCATGGCTTTTAGCTTTATTTAACAGCTCCTTTTCAGAGCCTGCTTCTGCAAGTTTTTGTTTTTATTTTTTTCTATTTATTGATTGATTTTGTGCTCCTTTCAAACCTGGCCCATCTAAATATAACACACTTGCATAGGCATCTGACATTTTCTTTCTCCAGAACATGTAAGGAATTTATACACAGCACCACATCTGTGTAAAGCCTCTATGGATCTGTTCCCGCCCTACTCCACTGAATGTGCAAGTACCTTCTTATGGCATGACTAGTTGCTTCACACAGGAATCTTACCTCTGCCTTCGTTCATTGCTGTCTGAAACAGTGAAATATAGACATGGGCATGACTTGGCAAAATTGTCGTTTCTGTTTTCAGTTATCGTTTCCGTTACGTAATGGAAATGGTAACGATAATTAAGCCGTCAGAACTCAAACTCGAACCGAAAAAAGAAAAATTTGGTCGGGTTTTTCGTTTCCGTTTGTGGCATCACGGCGATCACGCGATGTGAAGCACAGAAAAAGTTTTAAAAGTTTTTTTTAAAAAAAACCCGACTCCCGGCCAAAAAAGCAGGCGAAAATATGCCTGCCTGAGGCTTTGCCACCTACCAGAGGGGTGATTTCTGGGGGGTCCCCAGCCTTTCCCCCCCTCTTCTCCTGTCCTGGGCTGCTTGCACCAGGGTGGGGGGGGGTCATCTTCGTCGTCTGTCTCGCTGCATGCCATACGGTGGGGGGGATCCAAAATGGCGACCGCAATTTTTCTTTTGAAATCGTGGTCAAAAAACACACCAAATCACCACAGAAACATGTGAAATTTATTTATTTTAAATGCCTGAATTTTTATAGTAGCAGCAGTGGGTTTTTTATAGCAATAAAACGTTGTATTGAATTTATTTTATTTTATTTTTTATTTTTTTAGACCTGCCCATTTGAGCTGGGCATGGGATGGGGCCATGCAATTTTTTTGAACCATTCCACCAATGGCATCGCCAGGTTTTTGACTGACACTTCTGGATGTCTCGGAGGGCATAAAAAGCCGAGGCACCTTCCAGAAATCGCAGTCGGGTGTATGGATGTAGTTGAGGGAGGAGGGCTGGCTGCTGGTGCTGGTGTGATCCGATCGAGATTGAGGAGGGAGGCTGGAGGCTTTAGGATTTAAGTTAGGCAGGCCGGGAGGGAACTGAATTTAGAAAATAATTTCTTTGGTTCCCTGCAGCTTTGTCTGCTGAAGGGAATAGCAGTTTATTCTTTATTTCTTCTCTGGCAGTTTGAGGATTTTTTTCTGATATTGGATAAAGGGGGAGGTTCGACTGGGAGTGGGAGGTGTGGATTTATTTTAAAAATATATTATATACTACCATTTATTATCTATTTTCCCAACTTCAATTTGCTTGCACACACACACACATTTGGGGTGCAAGCCAAGAACAGAACCTCTATCCTAAGTGATATCCTACTCACCCGTCCGCCCGCGACGCCACCCGCCTGCGGCCCGCGACGCCACCCACCCACTCACATGCCAACGGCCACCACCCACCCATGGCCCCCCGCCACTGCCACCCGCCTGCACCTCCCCCCGCCCCGCCCGCCGCCTAGGGCGCAAAAACACCTAGCGCCGGCCCTGATTGCGGGACGCCCCTATGCTCTGGGAAGTCAAATCGCGCTAAATCACGGTGGAAACAACAAACGACAAACGGAAACAACAAATTTTTGAAAAATTTCGTGACAAACGGAAACGAGCCGAAACGGACCCGTTCCAACAAACGAAAACTCGAAACGTCATTTTTTCTGGTCGTGCCCATGTCTAGTGAAATATTTTAATAAAACCCATCTACATCTTTTTTGTGAACAGGCCATACTAATGTATCGCTTTGGGGGTCCTGTCGTGTTCCAAGTTTTTAATTTGTAAACCATACGGGGGGGGGGAGCTCACCAGAGGGGCAGTACTGTATATAAATCAAATAAGCAAATTAAAGCGAGACTGGTGGGATAAATGAAGATGCAGCATCTTTATACACTTATTTTCCCTTCTTCAGCTTGGAATGAGAAGAAACTGAGGATCTCTTCAACTTGGCTGTGAAGCAGCTGTTCACAATTTCACCTCCATGACCATGACCAATGCAACTCCTCTTGATACCTACACTGATTCTGTATCCTTCAGGATCAACAATATTTTTGATGGTTCTGGATGACAATAGGGGCATATTGTCTCCAAGGGCTCTAAAACAAAAGTATCTGGTTTTGGTGTTGCTCAGGGGTGGGTACATGGTAAAAGCATAGCAGTGTTTGCAATCGCAACCACTCCATGAGTATACAACAGAAAGCAGCTTCTTAGGCTGTGCAACACTTGAGGGCCATAAGCTCCAAGCACGTATAAGTTTTTTTTTTAAAAAAAAAACTCAATTATCAGAAACATATGCTCTAAAAGTAACCAGTGTGGTGCAGTGAACTAAGACTAGGATTCCAGAGACCAGGATTCAAATCTCAAGCTAGCCATGAAACTCACTTGGGAAGTGGAACTGATAAAACTCATCCTTAAACATCTTGCTTGCATTGAAAGTCCTACTAGGGTGATTATAAGTTGGTTCAGAATTGATGGCACATAATTAACGATGCACTGTAAACTGGAGAGGTAAATTTTCAGCTGAAGCACATTCAGGTCAAACTAACTATGTACTATAAGGCTAAACTACAAATGATCTGACACTATTTAGATTTATTTATAAAGAAGAAACTAGAATGTTTAGCAGTGAATTTACTGTGAAAATGGAAAATATTACAAACCCTACTGCCACAGTTATGGACAGAAAAGAACTAAGATGCACAGAGTGGAGTGAATTGGATTCCTCCCAATAATGTTCATATGTGCAAGTAATAGAGATTATGTGGAACAACAACACTGTAATGCCTTGAATTACGAATACCTTGAACAACGAAAAACTTGACTTGTGAAAGGAAATCTGCCGGTAGAGGAAAATTCCCAATTACAAAAAGGTGTGCTTTTTTGAATAATGAAAAAATAATAATTAATTGTTACTCAAGGCATTTGTACAAGAAGCCTTCCCTGACCCATCAAATTAGCGGAAGAGCTCCCCTCCCTTTGCTGGGTTGGTGGAAAAACCCCTCTGTCAACCAGCAGCTGAGATGTCAAAATCTCCAGGCTGTCGGCTGTGATTTTGACAGCTCTTCAGCCACAATGTTTTTTCCTTCAGTGGGCGGACGTCAGCCAGGGGAAGATTGGGCAGGTGGTTAAGTCACCACCCACCCAATCCTCTCCTGGCTGATAATGGGACAGTCAGCATGGCGCAGGCATGTGTTTTAAAAGGGTCCTTGCTGCTCCAATCTCAGCACTTAAAAACACCCACTCATGCCATGCAATGACAGGTGTTTTAAAATGTTCCTGCCCTGACTGCTGAGGTCAGAGCAGAAAGATCCTTTTAAAACACCTGCCCGTGCCATGCTGGCTGTCCCATTCTTAGCCGGGGGGGGGGGGGATTGGAGGTGGTGGCAACTTCACCACTTGCCCTGATCCTCCCCTGGCTGATGACTGCCTGCTGAAGGAAAAAGCACTGTGGCTGGAAAGGTGTCAAAATTACGGCCAACAGCCAGGTGATTTTGACAGCTTGGCTGCCAGTTGACTGAGGGGCTTTCCCACCAACCCAGCAAAGGGGGGAAGCTCTTCCCCTAATTTGCTGGGTCAGGGAAGGCTTCCCATAGGAATGAATTGGAAACCTATTATAATCCATTCCCTTTGGAATGGATTAATTGGTTTTCAATGCATTTCTATGAGAAGCCGCCTTTTGAATTACAAAAATCTTGAATTACTAAAGATCAGTTGGAACAGATTAATTTTGTAATTCAAGGCATCACTCTATTTTTACCTATTTCTTCTTTATCTCTTATGCCTCTCAATTTCGTACTTCATACTTTTGTTCTTTGTCTTCTAATCTATTTACAGATGGTTTTAAAGCTAGGCCACTGTAAGTGTTATGTAAAAAGCAGAAGCATTGAATAAAAATATCTGATTAAAACGATAAATACAATAAACTTACTCTTATGCCACTAACCGTTCTGCCCACACCCATGAAAAATGAAATAGTGGGGAAAACACCATTGCTAGCTCTATGAAGGGAAGGAGATGAGAGGGCAGGGAAAACATAGGGGAAACTTACTCCAGACCAAACAAATACTCCTTAATCTTTAAGGAAGATTTTTATTTTTATTTTTTATTTTTTATATTTGTATACCCCGCCGATACTGCCCACAAGTGAAAAAGAATGCCTTTCTCTCTTCTCTGAAAGATAAACATACAATACAATAAATTGTTTAAATAATATTTCATGCATGGTGAGGGGAAAACCAGAAGTACATTCTGTGGCCATTTCTTCTGCAGGTGTTTGCATGCTGCTATTTCTTTTTGCCTTTCCTTCTCATCACCTTAAAAAAATACCAAAGATAAAATGCAATAAAATCAAGTTTCAAATATTTATGAAGTAACCAAATCCTCACTTTTTTTGACATTTGATAGCAGGGTGTTGAAAATTGCAATAACCCTTAAGGACCCATCAGCCTTTGACAGCTTTATAGGATTACGAGGAAGGTTTCACAGCAGTGGGATGGTAATTTAAAACCAGGCCTCCTCTTATTGTGTTTATAGATGCAAACAGATGTGTGTTCATCATTTCCACACCAAAATAAAACTCCTAGAGCCCTTGAACTTAGTTAGAACATGTCCCCAGATGATTACACACCCAGGCTGGAGAGGTAAATTTTCAGCTGGAGCATATTCAGGTCAAAGGACCGAGATTTTGTTCTTGCTGCTGCTCTTATTTCCACTTTAAAATTCTGGGATAGTTTTCCTTCCTCTACAATAAATCAGAAATAACAGTAATGTTCAAGACTGCTGAGCCCTAGTTGAATGGCTGTCCAGGGTAAATCTGCGTTTCACCCAAGAGACCATATTAGAAAAACCTCTGAGAAAGGCTGCCATAGATGAACATGAACTACTGTGTACAGTGGTAAAGGAACAATTCCATATGTCCCTTAAACTTAATCTCTTAACTTAAAGGGTGTCTTTTCCTTTGATGGAGCGGCACAAGGCCAGCCTTGCAAGTTTCATTGTTATATGAAACATCATTGTTATATGAAACAGCCACCCAGAGACCTTTGGGTAGTAGGCTGCATATAAGTTGTATAAATAATAAATAAATAAATAAATAAATAAATAAATAAATAAATAAATTTGAAAGGAATCTTTTCCACCGTTGTTTTAATTTCCTCAATGTACCACTCTAGTATGATGAATACTCTGGATAGCAGGAAAAAAACATGGGAGGTACTTAGAACACATATCACTAACTCAAGAGCAACTTGCAATTAAGTGACTTTCCAGTACCCAGTCCATACCTGTCAAGTCTGCTCAACTGCTGCCCGGGACGAGAGGAGGGAGGCAGAATGCACGCATGCACGCACACCCCCTCTGGCTGAGAGAGAGAGAGACAGACAGACAGACAGAGAGATGGAATGGGGGGGAGTTCCTGAGCCGGTGGAGAGAGGAGAAGAAGCCACCTAGGGCTATCCTCCAGCCTCCTTTTACCAATCACCTTGGGAGGGGGAAGAGTGTTGCTTGGCAGTGCAGTACGTCCTTCCCTCCGGCTTTCTTTTTCTTTTTTTCTCCTCCCACTGGAAGCACCCGCTGCACCTAAAGAGGAAGGGGGGGTTCTTCCTTGCCAGCCTGACCCAGTGACTGGGCTGGCATCTCACCCCTCCCAAGCAACGCAGCAGCATCCCCTTGTGCCTCTTTTTTCGGCCTGCCCATCGGGAAGGTGCCGGATAAGCAGTAGTGCTGCCCTGCCCCTTTCCCATGTGTGACTCCACCCTCTCCTAGTACCTGTGGGAGACACATGAGTGAAGTGGGCACTGGCAGCGGCAGCTCCCCCTAAGAGCAGCGGCGTGCAGAAACTTGCAAAAACCATAATTTGAGCCATGCATACCTTCCAAGCCCTCCTTCCAGTTTCCTTGACCCAAGTGGGTGGAGAAGCCACTTCAACTGCATCACTCAGTATGCAGCGCAGATCATGAGCTCCTCCTGTCACTGAGTGGTGCATGCTGGGCAATGCAGTTATTGGCTTCGGAAACATTTAAAAGAAGGCATGTGGAGGAGGAGGAGGAGGAGGAGAATGTGGGACTGGGCTGAGTCTGGCAGGGAACGTGTATCCCTCTAGCCTAGTGAGAGCGGGGGATAGGCTCACACATGGCCACTGGCCAGAGAGTGACTCACCCCTCCCAGCACAGGGCTGGTCATAGACCTCTTGCCTAGGCATAATCCTGGAAATGTCCAGGATAATAATAAATCAGGGAAGACAGCGGGAAAGGTGCTTAAATCCATTACTTTCCCAGCCAAAACATGATACGACAGGTATGAACCAGTCCCAATGGCCCAAATTTCTGCACATGATCCCAAGTTCCAATATACCTCTTCTATCTGCTCTCTTCACACCATATGTAACTTTGTTTCTGTCTACTGCAGATCCCTTTAGTTGCTCAGACAGCCCCCCCAAAACTGTGTGACCTTTCTTTACAAGGAAGTCATTTTAGCTCCTTGTTTGTTTTCATTGCCTCTTCCTACACTTTTCACATGTTCATTTTTCAAGACTAGTGCCAAGAAATGTAAACAATATTTCATGTGTGATTATACACTATGGGCAGGCTGATACTGACACTTTCATTCTCTATCTTCTCACCCCCCATTGCAATTTGATGCAACTTGATACGAGTCTTTGTCCAACACCATTGTCATCGTCATCCTGTTCTGCCCGACCAGATCCATTCCTCCACAACAAATGCACATATAACAAAGGAAGCCACAGGAGGGGCCATCAACAACTAACTCTTCCACTACTCTACTTCTGGGGTAGAGACGTATGCAACACACAATAAACTCTGTTTCCTATTCTGATCTTTTCTTTTTCCTAGAATGAATGTAGCTTCTCCTGCAGAATACCAGCCCTTAAAAAGCCTTTCAGAACTAGTGCATTCAATATAAATGAGGAAGTGAATTGAGAAGCCCATGAGCTTGCTTGATGTTTATTTATTTCTATATATTTTACTGAGGCTACCTATGCAGGGAGGCCCACCAAGATGTCACTGAAACACAGTGTGTATGCAGAAACACAGCATGGTGGACTTTATCTTTAGTCCAGCCAGTAATGCAGAAAAAATACTATCTGACATTTCCCAGAACAGCAAGGCAGCACAATGATGCATTACTGATTCATAGCTATGACTAGGGCATTTATAATACTAACTTTGGTAGCATTCATTACAAAATCCCTTGTGCCTCTAAATCCTACTGTCTCAAAGCAAGGGAAGTATGTCACATTAGGCAAAGCCATTTTTGCAATGTGAGCAGATCTCTTTCCACATGCCTCTCTCTCTTCCCTGCACTCTGACCCCTTCCAGATTGGGTTTTAAGTTCTTTCATCTACATGTGCTATAAAATTGTCAGCACTTGTAGATTAACAGAGAACAGAGTAAAATCAGGGATGAGGGAGAGCCTGAACCATGAAATCATGTTGGTGGTTGTAAAGGCTGTATGATGTCCTCCAGCCTAGATAAACTATTGCTCATCCAAGCAGAGGATACTGGCCTAACCACAAAGCCAGCACTACCGTCAAGCACAATCCCCTGAGGCAGCAAATGCTGAATGATGAGGCATCTTCTTGGCCACTCCCCTCTCCTGAGGGACACAGAGGGCTTTGTGTTCCAGACAATCTGCACTGTTCCCCCTATGATAACCTTTAGCCCATGATTCCTGTGGAGAATGAGCGTTGATGTGAATTTCAAGTGCCAGTCACATTAGCTCTTGTAGGAGGAGCAGAGAGAGGTATCATCTGGTCCTTAAGAGATCAAAATATTTTAGATCTTCCCTGGCTGGACAACAAACATGTTTAAGGATAGTCCCTAGTTTCCGATGTACCGTACTTTTAAAAAAAGTTTTTTAATTTTTTTTTTGGTACACTAAAAAGAGGCACTGCTACTATATGATGTATTATGTACGACAATACTATCTAAGTATCTCTGTCCATTAATCTATCATCATGTTTCTTCTAAAGCTAAATTATTATACATATAAACTCAAAGGATGCTGGTGCAAATTTGGAGAAAGCAATGTGATGAATTTTATCATGCCCATGCTGTAAGTCTGCCCCTGCCGCTGTTGCTGTCTTTGCCTTCTGTGTTTACTTATAAACTGAACCGCCCTGATTCTCGTTTGGGAAGTTAGCGGAGAAAGCAATGTGATGACATAAATCACACACCTTTTTTCTAGAACCACTGTGACTATACAGGACACCACACACACTATCATCCTACACAGAGAGAGGGGGAGAGGGAGGGAGGGAGAAGGAGAGAGAATCTCTCAGTGCTGTTCTCTCTGTGTCTGAAAGCAGAGGCAATTCAGAACAAAAAATCAGTAGAAAGCAGGAAACCATCATTTCTTTCCATCCCTCTCATAAATAGGTAACATTGAAAAGAGATTTTTCCTCCTTTATGGAAGGATAACAAGACAGATGTGGTGAATGTTAAAAAGCAGGAGACTGCAAAGCTAAAAATGCAACGATAGCCGCCTGATAAGTCTGGCAAAACTCTACCAAGCCATGGGAATTTTGCAGCCTCCTATAAAATGTCGTGTTTCTGTTTACATTTACTCTCTGCAAGGATAACCTGCTGTTCTGTCTACGTATGCTACCAGATGAAATATCTGCTCAACAGAGCAGCTTTTAAAATATGTACATATTTATCAGCTTCAGCCTACATCCATAAGTCTACCTTAACCATTTCTGCAAAACAGCGATAAAGAATGTTTACAAGAAAAGAACAGTGTGTGTGTATGTGCGCGTGTACAGGCTCATGCACATGAATTTTTAAATAAACCTAGACAGTTTATAAGGAGGGTTACTGCATCAGCAGGTCATTCAAATGAAAATCCCCCCCTCACAATTAAATTCTCAGCATTATCTAGTTGATCAGTTTATTTGAAGACTGCCAGCCTAATATATAAATTTCCCTTTGTGCTCAAAATGTCTTTATCAGATAGCAAGGCTTTTGTTTAAAGCACTACTTTCAGTTCTTGCTTTGGGGTTTTTTGAATACACAGCATGGAGTAACTGGATATTTCCTTGCCTCTTTTAAAAGTGTGCTTCTTCTGTCTGTCTGTATTTTGTAATTTCCTGTCAAATACTTCACCATAATTAACTTTCCTTGCTCCAATCTACTTTATTTTCTTTTCTTAAATAAAAAACTATTCCCCTTCCTGGGGATGGTAATAACATGCTGATTATCTGTGGCCACAATCTGCTTGTCTTTCCTTTCATCTCTTCCTACCCACCAGTGCCCTTTGGATTTCAACTCTTAAGGAGAGATGGTCAGAGGAGGAGCAAGCTTACAGGTTTGAAGATAGAACAGATCATTAGCATTTACAGTATTGGGTCAATCTGCTGCACAAATCAAAGCTAATAATAATTAAGGTAGGCCCGCTTCTGAAGAGTCCATGTTGCTTAAAAATTCTGAGTTTTAAGCAGAAGTCAGAATCCATTCTCCTAATGGCCAGAGCAGCAGCGAAACTAAGAATATTAGGAGGCTAACATAGACGAGAGAATATATTTTTCTCTGAAGCGCCACTGATTCACAGCAAAAATAATCAACGAACTTCAACCGGTGGCAAGCTTTATGAGAGCTAGATTGGGCAGAACCAGAGGCCCAACTGAACACAGAACAAGCATGGCATGACTCAACACCAACAGCTTTCTATTTATTTTATTAATGAATACTTATAACCTACCGATAACAGACTATTTTCAAGGCTATTTACAACACCAGTAAAAATGTAAGACAAACACAACACACAACAACAGAATTTGCCGAGATACAGAAAAGGCTTACCCAAAGAGAGATGTATTCAAAAGATAAAATTGTTGGAGCATGTGACCCACAGTGTACAGTACTTTATAACCATAAATGTCCACCTCTAGATGACTGCAGAGTGGAATTTAGGAACATGATGAGGTATCACCAGGAGGACCTGCAAACCACCTTTTTTCTTGATATGTGCCACCCTCTCTGCTAGAGATGGGGACATATCAGGAAAATGGTGATTCATTTTGATTTGTGATTAATCAAGCTAATAAAGGTGATGGCCGTCTCCAGGGCCGCTTTTTTCCATCTCCGCAGGATCGCCCAGATCCGCCAGTACCTTGACGAGTCCTCCCTGAGGACAGTCGTGCAGGCCCTGGTGATCTCTAGGATCGACTATTGCAATGCCCTCTACGTGGGGTTGCCCTTGACCCTGGTCCGGAGGTTACAGCGGGTGCAAAATGCGGCGGCCAGGCTGGTGGTGGGTGATAGATACGAGCACATCACCCCAGTCCTGGTCCGCCTGCATTGGCTCCCCTTTGTCTTCCGGATCAGGTTCAAGGTCCTGGTTTTGATTTTCAAAGCCCTCCACGGCTTGGGACCAGGGTACCTGGCGGAGCATATCTCCCAAAGAGCATCCGGTTGCAGACCCACGAGATCGTCGCAGGCGCGCTCACTGAGAGTGGCCACACCCAGAGAGGCGCAGAAAACACGTACGCGAAACCGCGCCTTCTCTGTGGTGGGGCCTTCACTCTGGAACCACCTCCCTTCTGAGCTGCGCCTGCTGGAGTCCCTGCCTGCCTTCAAGAGGGCCTTGAAGACCTTCCTCTTTAAAGAAGCCTATGGTGACCTTATCAGTTAGTTTTTTCCCCCCCTCCTTTCCCCTCTCTATTTATCGCCACCATCTTGCCCTCCGCTGCTTCTCGCTCGGAGGCTCTTCCACTTATTTTATGTCTTTTCAACATTTTTAGCCGCCCAGAGTTCCTGTCAGGGAAGATGGGCGGGATATAAGTCTTTAAATAAATAAATAAATAAATAAATAAATAAATAAATAAATAAATAAAAAAAAACAAATATATGTCTTTTCTGAAAAACTGACAAATTGATTCATAAATTTGTGCTTTACTTTAAACCCTATAAAATGGCCTCCAAGTATCAAGTCATGTGAATACAAACTGATGGATTAGCAATTTTTGAACAATTTGCAATTCATTTTTTAAATTTGTGCCTGTGTCTACTTTCTAGCTTTTCTGCTATGTGTCATCCTCTCTTTCTTTCTTGCACTCACAGTACCAGCAGTAAAGAGGAGGTAATGAATTCCCAGAGGAATAGGAAGTTATTGGTTCTGAAATAACCTGTGGGAGCCCAGCTGATGTTCAGAAGCCTCCAAAATTCAATCAGTTGTCTCTTATTTTGCTCTGCACCCGTGCGGGGCTGAGCTCCAAAAAGGAAGAAAGCAAAGCTTATATACCGCCCCATACCACTTCAAGTAGTTTCTGGGCGGTTTACAGTTTAATTATGCAGGCTACACATTGCCCCCCCCCTTCTCAGCAAGCTGAGTACTTATTTTACTGACCTTGGAAGGAAGGAAGGCTGAGTCAACCATGAGCCTGCTACCTGGGAGTGAGCACAATTATAGCCGCAGTACAGGCATTTAACCACTGCGCCACGGGGCTCTTAACATCATCAGAAGCCTCTGACATCATCATTCCTTCTTCCTTGTGCTGGCCAATCAGGAGCTGTGCAGGGAAATGCACCATCCCGCTCTCTGTCTGATTGGCCAGCACCAGGGAAAAGGAATGATGATGTTGGAGGCTTCTTTCTCGTTGGAGCTCAGCCCGCACAGGCACAAAGAAAGGTACGGGATTGGCTGATTGCATTTTGGAGGCTTCCAAACACCAGCTGGGCTCCCCCTGGTCATTTCAGAACTGGTAGCTTCCGAAATGAATAGCTAATCTGAAGGGATGTCTCCTGAGGGATATTGGGTACTAATAGGCACATCCAGCAAACTTCCTGTGGGACATTCTGGGGGGCGATATTTTACCCTTCCTCCTGCACGGGAAAGCCCTGGGAGAAGGGAAATGGAGCCCCTAAGACTAACACACAGGAAGCAGATGGCTGACTATCTTGTCCTTCCATCGGGGCCAGAGCATGCCCAGAGGAAAAGGCAAGGACATTCCTTTGTGCCCCACTCAGGCACGAGAGGGCAGGTCAGGGAAGCAAGCTGCTAGGGTATCAATCATTACCATCCCTCACTAGGTGACATGTCCACGTCACAGAAAGCCCTCCCCAGGAGCCCATCAAGCCAATGACAGGCTGAAACCTAGGACACCACACAATATCTGTAACTCCGCCTCTTACAGCTAATAAAGGTGTGCCTTGCAAGCCTGCTCGGAGAAGAGAAGAGCATGGCAGCCTGACACTTGAACCCAACCCCGTGTCCGTGTAGGTTATTTCCCTACATATGGCGCCCAACGTGGGGCTCCTTAAGGGCATGCAAACTCCTGAGACCGACTGAGACGCAGACCCTCCCAAGAAGCAAGGAACCGGCTCAAATCCCCATCCAACCCGCCCGTGAAGAGGCTGAGTGCACTAAATCATCCACTGGATCCCAAAGGTAAGGATGGGAGCTGTTTTCTCAGAGTTAGAAAATGGAATTGGAAATGAGCTGGGAGATTTAGTTCAGAAATCAGGGTTTTGCAAGACATGGGTAACCCTAGGAGAGCATCTGCAGGCAGAAGCTTTCATTCAGGAGGAGAATGCGTGGGAATGCAGGCCAGGAGGAGAATTGGCTTCACTTTTAAGGCCTTTAGGAACCATGGAAGCCATGCCAGTAAGAACACAGCCTTTGCCCACAGTCCCTAAGGTGGGATCAGGGGGGCAGGGAAAGATTTGCGTTATCCAAGAAGTCAGAGCAGAGTCTGGGCAGCCCCTGAGTCAGAAACCAGTAGCAGGAACAGAGATTCAGGCAGAAAATTCCAGGGTTGGCTATCAGAACGCAGGT
Source organism: Phrynocephalus guinanensis (assembly GCA_037367245.1). Lineage (NCBI taxonomy): Eukaryota > Metazoa > Chordata > Lepidosauria > Squamata > Agamidae > Phrynocephalus > Phrynocephalus guinanensis. The sequence continues at coordinate 79,977,435 of CM074739.1, forward strand.
GATAGAGCACAGCAGCAATGGGGACGCATGCAAATGTCCATTTCACTTCTTCCCGCAGATTTTCAGATGTCCCTACCAATAATTTTTCCACCTAGTGACCTGCAGTTAGGAACAGCGTCCCAGAATCAGGAATTGGTTGAGGAAAGGGAACCCTAAGGGGAGGTAGGAAAATCAGCAACAACCCCCCTGAAAGGGCTAAAAGATCCTTCCATTGAGAAAAGTCCCACAGAAGGGAAAAATGAGACCCCAGAAACAGATCTCATCAAACCCCAGAAGCAGGAGGGGAAAAATTTTGTCCTGCCTCCAAAAAGCAGAGAGAAACCCCACAGGGAAGAATTGTCCAGAGAAAGCTACCACGTGGATGAGAGGTTAGAGAAACAGTCTCTAAAATTCATCGAGAGAGGAAGTGTTTCTCTCGTGGAATCTTACAGCCAGCAGCGAAATCAATTTCCCAGGGAGAGATTAATTAGTGTAAAAAAATCCCTGGAAAAATTCCAGGCTCCTGACTTTCCTTACATTGATCAGGAGCAGCAAGCTTTTCAAAAGCATGAAAAGAGTTCAACTTCCTGCTTACTCCCCTCAGCGCTGAACTCAAGAAAAAGGTTAGGTCCCAGTGCAGATTCAAGGCACCGTCATTTCAAATTCAGAAGGAAGCATTGGGGATACTTTGGAAAAGAAGATTAAGGATAGATAGAAAATCCTGCTGGTGCTTTGGCTTTTTCCCCTTTGTTGAAAAGCAGAAACTCTCCCCCCTCTCCTTTTTCTGAAAAGCAGAAAGCTTAGGAATTCCCCATCTCTCCCCCTCCTTTTTCTGAGAAGCAGAAGGCAGTAAGCTTTTCCTTTTCTGAATGTTTGCACAGAGCAAAAGACAATATTTCCTTCAACCCCCCCACACCTCAATGTCCGGCTTTGCTAGAGCAAGGGGGGAGGGGGGGAGAGCTAGGATTTAGCATTCTACAGAGAGCACAAGCCTTGAAAGAGATAGTCTGTCCTGATAACTTAGCTCGCTTCCTCTTGAGGAATAGGAAGCAAGAAAGCTAGGCAAATGTTTCAGAGTTCTTAGATCTCTCTCGGTCCAAGGAAATACCATTCCCTCACGATCTCAGCTCAGAGAGAGCGGGAGGGGGGATGGTGGAGCAATGAATCACGTCACGTGTTGTCAGGCAGATTTCAAGAGCAAAAACTGCAGTAGTTTTCCATCTAAACCCACCCCAGGGGTGGGCAGGGGATGTCTGTCATGCTTGCTTAAGAGATAAGCCTCTGGCAAACAGTCCTCCCCTTATCAATGCCTGCATGCCAGGATGGGGGGGAGAGACAAGACAAGCCCAAGAGCCAGGTAAAGATGTAGTGAAATTTTAACCAACAGATTTTAATCAAACAACATTCCAAAGCCTTTGTTTAATCTACACAGCAACTTCCTTGCCAGCTGCAAATTGAAGTGCAAACAGCTTTATTTTCAGGACCCCAGAAATCCACAATGCTTGAGATTTAAAAATATATGTATGAAACTAATGACTTTATTTTATTTCCAAACCCTCTGCTAAGAGATAATTCAATTTTTCTCTTAGGGTAAAGCCAATCATTAATACTTGTACAATTTTAAGAAAAAAGAAAAAGGGAGGAGAAATCCCTGATAGCAGTAAAGATTGCTTGCTTCATTTACCCTGAGAGAAAAAATAGATAGGCTTTCTTTCTCTCTCTCTCTCTCTCTCTCTTTCTCTCTCTCTCTCTTTCGCTCACTATATCACAGATGCAGAGTCAGCAGCATGTGGAGAGACCAGAGTTCATCCCATGAGCAGACAGGGCAGTTTGGAGAATTCATCAGCAGAGTGGCCCCACAGCAGTGTCTCCTGCACCAACCATGATTGCTTGGCAAACAATCAAGGAACATTCTTTATACAAAGGAACATTTCTCACACAGGTGTAAAGCATTCGGATTTGCTCCAGAAGAACAACAAAGGACAATGCATTTCCCAAACTCAAATGAACTTTGAAAAAGACTTTTCAGTACAACCACACAAACATCTGGACATTTGAAGCAGGAAAGAAGATGGCCAGTTAGTTATTCCCTTCCCTCTCACAAATGTGACCTTAGATAGATAGGCAATAATGACTAGGTATTCAAGTATGCAATGGGTTCATGTATCGTGTACTTGCTTGCTATATTTCTATGCTTCATGCTATGCGTATAAGCGTGTTTCATATGCTTATGTATAATCATGGGTATGTGTCATGCTGTGTATAACTGACCCTTTATCTGATGTACCCAAGAGTTTCACCCCTGAAGGGTATGGCCTAACATTGGTGTCAGGATGCACCTATCGCACACACACATATATAGGGCTCTTACCTTCAGCCAAACACTTTAGGCCACAATTAGATAGCACACCACAGATTAGGATGTACACCCTAGTCTCCCCCAAACCAGATGCAAGAAGCCTTCACTCTTTGCCCACAATCTTAGTGACACCATAAGGAACATGTGGGTGGATTGGGGAACGCCACAAGGAATATCACCTCACAAACTCCCAATGCAAGCAGTGCCACTCCTTCCCTTAGATAGGAACTCCACTCACTCTTAGTGCCAAGCCATATTGCAGTTGCCATGCACAGGAGATGCCATGCAGCTTGTTATCCCGGCAGCCCATCTCTAGCACTCAATAGATTGGCCTATTCCATGTTCTTAAACAAAAAAGGGGGAGATGAAGGGATGTCTCCTGAGGGATATTGGGTACTAATAGGCACATCCAGCAAGCTTCCTGTGGGACATTCTGGGGGGCGATATTTTACCCTTCCTCCTGCACGGGAAAGCCCTGGGAGAGGGGAAATGGAGCCCCTAAGACTAACACACAGGAAGCAGATGGCTGACTATCTTGTCCTTCCATCGGGGCCAGAGCATGCCCAGAGGAAAAGGCAAGGACATTCCTTTGTGCCCCACTCAGGCATGAGAGGGCAGGTCAGGGAAGCAAGCTGCTAGGGTATCAATCATTACCATCCCTCACTAGGTGACATGTCCACGTCACAGAAAGCCCTCCCCAGGAGCCCATCAAGCCAATGACAGGCTGACACCTAGGACACCACACAATATCTGTAACTCCGCCTCTTACAGCTAATAAAGGTGTGCCTTGCAAGCCTGCTCGGAGAAGAGAAGAGCATGGCAGCCTGACACTTGAACCCAACCCCGTGTCCGTGTAGGTTATTTCCCTACACTAATCCCTACAGAGGAGCAGTCTTGAAAGGAAGAGAATGCATGCATCACCCAAAGACATGGGCACGCTGAAGATTGCAATAAAGTATCTTCGAACTCCAGCATCTCAAGCTATTGCATTATTTTGACCTCCCATTTCTTCAATGAAAACCACTGTCCATCATTTTAACCTTACAAATACCAAACAGAATATGAAGGGTCCATTATGGTATTGTTCCACCTCAAGGGTGAACACTAGCTTTTCACTACGCCCTGTAGTGGCCTCCCAAAATGGACAAATATCCCCATCCAGTCCATTTTTGCACAGTAGTTCAATGACGGTGCACATACCTACCTAATCCAAAGCCTCCTCTGTTGTGCACTTCCAAACACAGTCATTTTTCCTTTTTTCCACCACATGTGGAGGTTGCCTAGTCATTTTGAACAAGTTCATATTATTGGTGTCTCGCACAGCAAGAGAATGCAAGAATTGCTACAGCTCCTGTGTTGTGTATGATTTCAGACAGTGGCCAAAATTACTACATCAGCACATGTCTCCATTATTCATCTGTAGCTGCATACACATTAGCATCACAGTAACAAATGTGGTGTAAGGCCCCACTATGTGGTTCACTGAAGGACTGGAAGCACAGGTAATCAAATCAATCAAGATACATTTATAAAGGTTCCTGCCTAGAATGAAAATTTAACTTTTGACATATTTCATTCTTCCTTCCATAACAAATAACTGAATTCATGAAGTTGGAAAGTTCTGCATTTCCCGTCATTTCCCCTCCTTCCTTTTTCCATTAGCACACTTGTAAGCCCACTTCTTCCTTGAACAGAATTTCATCACAAGTTCAGAGTTCAGAAAGGATAGATTGGATCATGGCATGAAGGGTGTACATCCAATCCACCTTCCAAAACCTATATGAACTACACTCAGACTCATATTCCCTCCCATACTCTTCCATTGTAACTTTCTGAGTGATTCTACGGCATATTTTGGGTTTGCCATTGTTACTATACCTACAGCTTTTACCCTAGATATTCCAGTCCGGTGTTTTACAACCTGCTCCTAACCTATGCTGACAGATACATATGTGTATTTTTTATTTGTGTTATGCTGTTTCACATTATATATTGCTTCGTTCTTTTATGATGTATTTTGTAAACTGCCCAGAGTGGCTGTGCTTCCAGATGGCATGGTTATAGAAATCCAATAAATAAATAAATAAATAAATAAATAAATAAATAAATAAATAAATAAATAAATTCTTAGATAAAGGCAGCAAGCAGTTGCTGCAGCACACAGATCCCATGCAAATTGTAATTAAATGTTTCCACTGTGACACATGAGTATGAAAAAGGAACAGAACAGCAAGTAAGCATATGCATATATGCAAGGTATCCCGAAAAAGAACTAAATGTATAAAGTGAATGAACACCTCAGACAGCTCTCTTCATCAAAATTACACCCCACCTCCCCCTTCTGGTAAATAAGAAGCAATTAAAAAATTCACAGTAGAAATCAGTCCCATTAATCAAATTCAAGCCACAGACTGATGAACAGCCATTAAAGTTGTCTAAACAATGTTGTTAACCTTTAGTAAAAATAAGTAGGGAATGTACACTATAAACCAGTTCACAGCTGAGCCCGATGCAGCCTTTGTTGAAACAATGTGTGGCAAGATACAGTACTTAGTTGCCTGCAATTCTGCCAGAACTACTGCTGACCAAACCAATTTTAAAAAAAGGTTTAACTTGATTTGGCAATTCCATAGCCCATAGCACCAATCTTCTCCTAAACTCCTGAGACACAGTGAAGAACAGAAATCGCTACCCAAAGGAAACATACAGAACAACACTGAGTGTGTTGCTGGTGTCATTGCTATAGACTCAACAGATCTGTAAGCTGTAAGTGGTAGACACTTCCCCCAGTTCACCCAAAAATGTGGGGACACTGCAACTACACCAATGCTGAGCTCACATTAAAGCAAAAATGACCATATGAAAACACAGAATCCCTTGTGCAGGTCTAAAACAAATAATATATGAACATATATTTATGAATTGTCCACATGTACAAATAAATGATATTTCTCACTTAGCACCTACTGTACATTTAAATCTAATGATAAAATTTAGATCTAAGTAGGTACAGGAGCTAAGCAAAGGTTGCCCAGTAACATTCCCCCCCCCCCCCCCCCAGCTCTGGCTTTTGTCAGCATTTAAAACAACTACTAGTTATCTGGTATCCACCAAAGGGGGGAAAAACTGACATCTAATTGAGAACTAGGGTTTTGTTGATCACCAACAGTTCTAAGTGGATTACTTTTTGCAATTTAAGGAGAAGTCTAGCCTTTTCACCAAAACAAAATCTTAAGCCAAACGAAATCTAGAAGTTGGCACAGCAGCAATCTTGGAAGACCAAAGTTTATGTGGTCTGTTCCACTTACAAAACATGCCACGTTGGAAGCACAAAGGATGAGTCAATGTGAATGCTCTTCATGTAACTGGAGCAAGACATCTGGATAAGAACAATGCCTGATCATTAGATCATCAGTTTTACAACAGTGCCCACTTTTATTACTTCCTAACATAATTCTCAACAGGTGTATTTAGAAGCAAGTTCCACTTAATGTCTCCTACCTTCCTTAATATATGTTTCGAGATTTCATAAGGAATTTCCTAAGGCAAAAATTTAGGCCATACCAGACCCAACGATGTGATGAACTGCTTACTACAGCTTGCAAACCAAGCCCAGCAGATGGAATTTTTCTCAGTGATAGTCATATGGAATCCATAATATCCCAAATTGTCCTTGGTACTATTTTTACCCTAGGGGTTTCTCATGCTTTCAGTATCCCAGACTGCTGGATTTCCTGAAAGGGTGTTCAACCATAACATGTTGAGTTACAGTAGCTACAGATGCTATAGCATTAAGAAAAAAAGTTCATTTTCGCAAAAAAAAGTCATGTACTCAAGACAGAACAAAATTACAATATTGTATAAAACATAATTCAATGAAATTTCCCTATTCCTTATTTGTTTAAGACATGAATGAACGTAAGTAGGATGGAACCTATTTTAAACCGTTTCATCCTTTTCCAAAACTTAACAACCAACCTGGTTGAATGTCAGATCCCTAAATGGCCACTAGAAGAGAGCCACTGGAATAGAATTGGGCTACCAGTGCAGTGCCTTTGGCTCTAATGGTAGTGTGCATCTGTTTGGCATACCCACCATGTTCATTATCATGCATCTGTTCGGGATACCCACCATATTCATTATCATCTTTAAGAACTTGTACCAATGATAGAGCTACTGCTTTAAGATGGAGAATAGCTACATGGACTTCTTCAAGATTACCACCGGGGACATACAAGGCTGTATCTTGTCCCTACTCCTCTTCTTCGTGGTCCTTGACTATGTTTTTTGCTGGAGTACATAGCGGGATAGGCATCCACTGGACCGACCAAAGTTATCTTGGTGACTTGAATTTCACCAATGATCTCTCAGATGGACTGAAACATACCATGACTGTCCTAAATGAAGAGGGATAAGTACCAAAAAACTGAAGATCATGCATGTGAGCTCCATGGACCCATTGAAGGGAATTGTACTTGGACAGCAGCACCATTTCTAAGCACCACTTAGAAGAAGTGGAGAGGTTAACTTATTTGAGTAGTGTGATTGCCCAGAATAGAGATGCAGAAGTGGACGTGAAGTGCCACATTGGCAAGGTGACAGCCATTTTTTAGAAGATGAACAGGTTCTGGACCTCACCATCCATATCACTGAAGATTGGGTTCCACTTGTTCACCACTACTTTGATCCTAAAAGCTATTTATGCCAATGAGACTTGAAGACTTCCCAATAGCAAGTATCAACAAGATGCTTGATGTCTTCCAATAGAGATGCCTCTGCCCAATTCTAAAGATCCACATTACGAATGAAGAAGTGCTCCAAAGGCTTATGTAAATTTCATAATATTGTCACATGTAGATGACTCCAAATGTCACTATATATTGAAGGAGGGGATACCGAAACACTTGCACAAGACCGAACAAGCTAGAGAATCCTTGCTGCCCAATATGCTACATAGCACGACATGGATTTACGACAGAGAGAGTGGTACTGTAAAGAGGTCCTGGCTCTATATTATATTGACAATGGAATCAGTTCTACAATAAACTTAGAGCAAGAGTAAGCCTACTGTAAAAGATATATAGCAAAGTTTGAAGGTTATATAATAAATGCTAATATCTGCTTTTTCACTCCAGATTAATCAGAACTAAATTCTACCTCTGTTTCTATATTCACAATTATCTTAATGGAACAGAATTCATGCTCCACTTATAAGCATTAAATAAGTAACATAATCCAAGTTTCTTTCTGTTTCTAAAGGCATTTTATACTTTCCCTGAACCACAATAGGGCTTCTTCAGGCAGATTGGATATGTAAAATTTCAGCACATTTAAAACAGAATGAACTGCAAGATGAAGTAAACTAAAAACCATGCATAGTAAGTACAGAATACACTAAAAGGTTGGTGAAATAAAAGCATCTTAAATCTTTATTACTTTTTAACCAACCACTCTTTGAGTAAGGCAGGCTGGCTGGATGTGCTTCACAGTGCACAAATCTACGCCTCAGGGAATTATCTTCTCCCTTAATCATTTCAAGGCCTCTTGCCAACAAAGGTGATCTCACTCCTTAGGGCAGAGACGAATAACTGCGTTTTCCTCCCACATCCAGATTCAGGAATAAGATGCCAGTGCAACCAATCAAAACTGCAAATTCTGCCAGCAGGGCACCGATTTCCATTTCCCCTTCCAACTGTAAAGGACTAGCTCAAAGGCTGCAGAGGGCCTGCTTTTCTATATATAAATTATTTTATTTTATTTTTATTTTATTCTTTGGCTAAACCACTCCACACTGAGAAGACAGATCTACTTGCATTTCAGCCAGATTGGGTGATGTGTGGAACCAATGAGGTTCTCGCTGGCCTTATATAACTGCTGCCTTAAGGTCTGGCTCCCCAACCTGAGCAATATGTCAGCAGGAGTGGTTGTTCCGCAGACTCCTGGAACCTTGCGTTGCCTGAAGCTCCGTCACTCTTCACTTTATCTGAAGCCTTGCCTCGCCTCCCTGAAGCTCTGTTTTATTCTGTCTCACCCTTGCTGAAGGCTTACCCTATCTTGTCTGAAGCTCTGTCTTGCCTCATCTCACTTGAGGTTCTGCTGAGCCCTGACTGAGTCACCACTGAGGTGCTGATGCACCTTTCTCTTCTGTCTCCCAGCCACCATGGTGACTGAAGATGAAAACAGAATGCATGGGGCAAGCAACACCCAAGGTCAAAAAGCTTCCTGCAGAGTTCTACCTACTGTCTATGCTGCTCTACGGTCTAGTCTAGATTACTGTATTCTCAGCTGGTTCACATCTTGCTCTCCCTGCCCACTCTGGTGCCTAAAAGAAACATGGATTTAGCCAAGACTCCAGAATGATTAGGCCCGGGCCATTAGTCTGGGCTGTTCTGCGTCACTGTTCACTCTTTAAAAGGGCAGCTGTTATTGCTAACATATTCTGGCAAGTCAGGTTGCATGAGAGAGGTCATTCCTGCTGCACCTCACACTACTCAAATTAAACTGCCTTAGTATGCAGTGGGGCTTGTCTGTGTCATAACAGAGGTCATATTAAGTGTCCATGTCTGGTTAGGTTGCTTTTAGTGGCAATGGGTTGCCCAATGCCTTTCCTAAGCTCTATAAACCAAGGATGAGCCAAGTGTCAGCCGTCTAAAGCTGTGTAAGCAAGCACTTCCTCTGAAGGTAATAAAGTGGATGCCAGTATCTCACCAGTCAAGAACAAGCAGATATATCACTGGGCTCCAGAATACATTTCCCACTCTAGTGCACAACCAGATTAACCATAACCTGCCTTTGGGAAGAAAATACATCACATTTGAAAGAGAGAAGAGGGAAAACTCTGGCCAAACAAGCAAATAAGCTGTTGCTGTTGTCACCTGATTATCAGAAACAGAAAAGAGAAGGGAACAAGGCCTCATTTGCCAGCATCCCATCACCAACACACCACAATCACAGAAAACAAAAGACAGTGTTCAAAGTTTATTTTAGGCCTCTCAGAGTTAGTATGTATATTGAGCAGAGGTCATGTGAAAGTGCTTACACTCTCCCTCACCGGAAGGTACTTATCACATTTGAAGCTGTTCACAAGTAACAGCTCATGTAAACGCATCATTTTTTTTTAAGAAAAAATGTACCAACACAATCCCTTCTAGAAGGCCACTGATAACAAGACAGCTCCCGATCAGCATTACCCACCAGTAAGTTTGCATATGAAACAATATAAGGAACTGGTCACATGCCATTTCAGCTACATTGTGAAAGAGAAAATGGAAGAACGGCACTTCCAGCTACTCTTCATTTTCCAAACGGATCAAAGATACTGAAAAGTATGCCTCAACACACAGCTGGATATATGAAACACATGACAAACAGACACCAGTATTAAGAAAGCAATGACTTTTAGGTCTTCTGTAAACTTTGCAGTGATGTGGTGAAAATTACATCCATTCTGCCTAGTGTAACTGTATGACAATGACAATTACCAAACTGTCACTTCAAGTTGAGTTACTTCAAGTTGCCCCGTAGGCTATTTTACACAACACATTATACCATGCTGTTTACAATCCTTTTGAAACATATAATCTCTTGGTGTTACTCTCTGGTATAAGCACACACTGCTCTAATTTAGAATGGGGCCAGAAGGTATGAATCTTTTATTGGACATGGGGAAATTATTATTATAAACGTAGAACTGGAGAGTTCTATGGATCATTGGATCCAGCCCCTGTCAAGGAGGCACCATGGGGGAATCGAACCCCGCCCCCCAGTCTCTGGCTCTGCAGCCAGAGAACTAAACCACTGAGCTATCCAGATGAAACTGCATCTGCTCAAAATGAGTGGGGTTCCTCCCTTTTTAAACCCTTCCCAAAGAGTTTTTTTTTGGGGGGAAACAAGCGGGACAAGGTTTAAAGTCCCCCCCCCCACTTCTCTGCTAATATTGCTTCAGATTGACTACCACAAACACTCACTAGAGAATAAAAAGAAAAGGAGCTTAAAACTGCAGGATGTGTATAGCAGACAGGTGCATTTTACAGGATCCAAACTATGTAATACAACACATAATTGTAAGTGCTAGGATTCTGTATGCACAATTTTGGAAACAAGCTGAAATTCCAGCAGAGGAAGAGCTGTATTGCAAGATAAGAGACTGTATGGAAATTGATAAGCTTGCTGGCTATATGAAAGGAGATCGCGAAGAACTTTTTGCAAGAAGATGGCAAGGAGTGGCAGTTGAGCTTGATAACCATTAAGTCTTATACACCCAATGGTATACAGCACTAGTTTTGTACTTAATAGTGTCTGGTGTTTGTTTTTCAAACTGTATCCAATGTACCCATTGTCCCCTATTTTCCCCTTTCCCCTCCCCCTTCCCCTCCTTTCTTTTTTTCCCCCTATTCCTTCCCTTTTACCCTATTTTCAAAGAAAGCAATAAAACCTTAAACCTGCAGGATGTGGATTTTGAATACTTCCTAGTTTAACCCTGAGTGGTAGAATCAACTGTGAGGATAATTATACTGCCAGTGTTAGCTTTTCTCTGGATCACAAATATGGCTAAAGGAAAAAGTAAAAACAATATTTTTAAATGGCTCCAAAACCTCTTGAAAATTCCCTCAGTGCACCATACCACACCAGTAGCTGAAAACTGGGCCTTATTTTTAGAAGAAATCAGGACATCCGAACAACTGAATTTAGTGACTCAAAAGGAAGAAAGTGGTGACCTGTTTTCAGAAATACTCATTTTGGAAGTTTCAACTTTTGAACTTAGCCCAGACTCTCTTTTTGTTTTGAAGACACCATGTGTGCGTCTAAATAAAAGCAGAATCATTTTGGAGGAGGAAGAGGATGGGGCACAGGAGAAAAGGATAGGTAATTTTAATAACCAAAATACCTGGGGTCACCAGTTTCATTTTCAATGTGCAATAATTTGCAGTTCAATCATTCAATTAAATATTCTTTTGGAAGAGCATTACGTTTTATGCACATTATACTCTGGGCTGGAGAGCCCAGTGTTTTAGCTCTCTCGCTGGGGAGCCAGAAGTAGAGTTCAATTCCCTTGTACACCTCCTGTAAAAAGAGGCAACCTATGTGGCCTTGGGCAAGCTGTACATTCCCAGGATATCCCCATAAGAAAGGAATGATAAACCATTTCTGAGTATTCTCTAGTACACTGAAACACCCTGAAAAGGGTTGCTGTAAGTTAGAATTAATTTGAAAGCACGTGGTCATCATTACTACTAACATTTTGAAGATAACATTAATTTTACAGAGTAACACAGCAACTTTTTTTACCAACCTGATAGACATACTGTTTGTATTGGAAACAGTCAGGTGTTGTGCAGAGCGGAGAGCAGCATTTGTAAGTCGAATTAAGTTGCTGTACCACTGTAAAAGGTAAATACTTTTGACTGACTGACTGACTGGTTGACTGACTGATTGATAGAAATCAAAGGGATATTCATCTACAATGCAATTAAATAACATATTATTTCAGTCCATCCATATTTTAAATAGCTTAAACCTAAGTGACCTGGTTTTTCTGCTCTTCCATGATTAAAAATGCATCTAACTTAAAAGGATCAGGCAGTTTCTAGCTGTGTAATGTACTAATTCAACAGAACACTGATCCATTCATTTTTCTTAAAAGGTACAAACATCGCAACGGTGGAGTTCAAGCAAGTCCTTGGTGAAAGTTAAGCAGAGAGAGAGAAACTGCTCATGGAGCCCTGCTGGTGAGTCATGTACATTTTCCAGACTCTATAAGCTCCTTGCATCATGCTAATTGCACACGCTATGTTTCAGACGTGTCCCGGGCAGATTACCCAATCGGAGCATTTGAATTTCCAATAAGAAAATCATGTGTGTATTCCTGCTGCCACATGTGCATTTTTAATTACCTCTGCTTCAGGCACTGCATTTGATGAGGCATGCAGCTTCGAAATTTTGTATCTTCTGTTACGTCTTTGGAGGTTCTGAGTGCTCAGTTGTGAAAGCTATTGCTGCGCTGAACATCCATGAGGGTCTATTAAAGTTAACAGATGACACAGAAAACAGGCTTGGGTGGGCTGAGAAAAAGCTAAAAGGGAAATAAAACAGTTTTCCTGCCCCTCCCCCAGTTAGTTTTATGCATTCTTAGGGCATGTGGCAGTGTAACTTTCAGCCAGTACACTGCTTTGACACAACTATATGTACAAAGGGGAGAAGAAGTTGTACACTTGCCCTTCTCTGTGCGCACAAAAGAAAAAGGTCCCGACTGAGAGAAGCAAATGTCAATGTGAACAGAAGTTGTGAATTTATGAAAGAATCGCCAGATATTACACACATCCTTTCACAATACAGGAGGTAATTTTCTCCAGCAAAAAGATGAACCAAAACAAATTTGCTACATGACCCAGAGGACCCAAGGGACAAGCCATATGAGGAACTAAATATGCTCCTGCCAAAAACAGCCACTTTGCATATACCAAAGGACAAAAGGGATCTAGATGCATAGTTGCTGTTTTTAGCAGGGGCCACATGCTTACCACTTCAGCTCATTTGAATGTAACGTAGACTCAACTTACCACCAGTGGTGCTTATTAAATATGTACAAAAATCTATCAACTTACACAGATACACTTAATCAATCACAAAACCTGCTTGGTCTTGAAAATGAACTTTTTTTTCATGCATGGCAATGGATGGACAGAATATCTACCCAAAGGATGGATTTTCTAATATATCCTGCTTTGTATTTGAACATGAAACCAATATGTGATGTAATATAAGACAGTGGGCCAAAATTTCACAAGGTCTCCTAGTTATCTGTTTATTTATTTTTTGTTTTGTTTTTTATTTTACTTTAGTTGGGTATGAAAAGGATCTTTCCCCTCTCTCAGACATGAAAAGCCAGGGTAGTTATCACTTCATCAAAATGCTTCAGAATGCCAGATCAGCATCTTTGTAGACTTGGTGGAATTACCATCATCTGTGCTTTAGTGCGGATATACAAAAACTGGAAACTGAGAACTACAATTTTTAAAAAATGGTTTGGAGTGAAAACATTGTGCAACCCATTTTAAGGAAGTTTCCCAAAATTAAAATATTTGAAGTGTACCTACTACCCAGATATGATAAAATAGCCTTCCCTGCTAGCTACACAAAATTTCTAAAACGTTTACTTCCTGCCATTTCTAGTTATTAGGGGATTATACATGACTTTTTAAACATCTTCTTTCACTGGAAGACACATTCTAACCAGAGACATATCCACAATCACCCCCATTCCAAAACATTCATGCCTCTTTGATCTGTAGCCTGATACTTAAAAAATGCAAATTAGCATACAATCTAAATACCATTATCCAGTATATTTAAATTTGAATTCACTCTATTACTGAAACACAAATGTGTTCTACACAGCTTTGATTGCTAAGCTAGTTCCCTCCAAGTGTTCCATAAAAGAAATAATTCCATCAACTATAACTTCCTCCTCATTTCAGCCTCTCTTTGACTGCTTATTTGCCACAAGCCTTTCTTTTTCTATATAGTTTTCTGCCTCCCCCCCCCCTTTTGCTATGAACTAAGCAAATCCACCTATCGGTAATCATTAGGAGTCAACTACAAACTCATGTGCATCCAGGAACATAAATCTAAACTGTTATTTAATATGAGAGGCAGCAGACATCACCCGGGAGTGGATTGTGTGTACCAAGCAGAGATGTCAAGATGCCACCATTCCATTGCCTTATTATTCTGTGGGTTGATGATTCTTTGCATTCTGTTTTAACCTCTCCTCAGTTTTTAATTGCATACATCCCCTGTGTAATTTCTGAAATGTTATTAATGCAGTTTCTTCTTGCAGCTGAAGTCTGCCCCTACCATTAACTACATAATCAATATTTATAAATCCCAGAAATATTACTCTTAAGAGTGACAGAGTCGAAGCAGGGGCTCTCATTCACCAGGGAAGTGTAAATCCGAACTAAGGTAACATCTAATATTCTCTACTAATGAAGTGGAGAACACAGAAAGTATGTACAATATGACAAATCTTTTTATGGTATTAGCAAAGGGCTCCACAGACAACTTGATGAATAAATATCTACAGTGTTTTTCAACCTTTTTTGGGCAAAGGCACACTTGTTTCATGAAAAAATCACGAGGCACACCAACATTAGAAAATGTTAAAAAATTTAACTCTGTGCCTATCACACACACACAAACACACTTCTCACCCCCCAAAACAACAACAACAACAAATCCATCCTCCAGCCCAGGCCCTCCCAAGGCATCCCTATCAAAATGTCCGCCTGCCCTCACCTTCCCCCTCCCTCCTCCTGGCACTTTTTTTCAGAGGAACTTGCAAACCCAGGAAGGTGGGGCTGGGGGAGGCTCTTCATATACGACCCCCCGACCCCCATCTTTTACCCCTTCCAGTATAAGCCTCCCTTCTCTTCCCCCCCCCCGCCTCCTTCCAGCCAGGCAGCCACAGGGCCCGGAAGGGACTCCCCATCCCCGTCTCCTCCCTAGGTCCTAGGAATCCCCTCCTCAGCCTCCCACGTCCTCCCCTTTATTTACCCCCCCAAATGACCATTGTCAACGGCCGGCCGCTCCCCACCCTTAAAAGAGGGGTGCGCACGCGCACTCCTACCTGGCTCGGCAGGGGCGCGCCCACCCTCGGGAGGTAAACAGCGAGTGCGCGAGGCGGGGGAGGGAGGGAGGGGGGTTCAGTGAGCGAGGAGGGGGAACCAACCCCAAGAACCTTTAAGAGCGGCTTCTGGAGTGCCCTTCGCCGCAATGCACCTGCGCGGGTCTCCCGGCTCTCTCTCACTCTCTCGCTCTTCAGTCTCCTCCTCCTCCTCCTCCCTTATTTCTTCTCCTCCCCCGCCCACGGCCAGCCTTTCCTCGCCGCACCACTGCCTTGGTCGCAAGCGGGATGCGGGGAGGGGGGCATTGCTGGTGTAGGGAGAATTTTTCCCACGGCACACCAGGCAACATCTCGCGGCACACTACTGTGCCACGGAACAGTGGTTGAAAAACACTGATCTACAGGGATATCCGTGTCTCTCATTTGGAGTCATTACTCGTGAGATTTTTAGATTGATCAGAACAGGCGACCTTTCATTACCTTTTGCTAGGCAAGAACAAAGTTTATATCACACAAATTGTGATATACATTAATTTATTGACACAGAGGCACAGGTCACAGTTCTCAACTGGCTTCTTTGTCATACACCCTAAGGATGAGGGTGTTTACCCTTAGGTGGGCTAAACTCTATGGAGGATGATTAAATGCTATATAAAGCATCTTATTTTGCCATTTTGTGATTTGCTTTTGTTCTGCAGTTTTTAGCTTTGTATAATCTAACTGGATACATATATATATTTTAATTATATGTATCAACTATTTATTTATATTAATGTTTGTTTCTCTGATGCCAATAAATGTTTTCAATATTGATATCAAATCTGTGCTGATCTGAGCAAATATATTTATTTAGATTTATACCCTTTTTCTCAAATAATGGCACCTATTCAGTGTAGGCTAGACTGTGTAGCGAAATCCTTTTCTACAGTCATTACTGTAGGTTTTGTTTAAAATTTCATCTGGCAAGAAGAGCTGCTGATCAGTTAGGACTCAATGAAGAGGAAATCACTGTAAAAGTCAACTTTTCTAATTTGTTAGATTAAAAAAAAACCCCTTCAATTAAAGCTTTCTTATGGAAGCCTTTGAGATTAATAAATAGGAAAAGAGATGCTTTAATTAAAGGATGTATTTAGAACATCATGACGGTTTATATTTCAATGTGAAAACTCTAGGTAGTATCCCTTCTATTTTTAAATGTAGGTTTTCTAACGGAAGGTTTGCGGTAAGATGTAAGAACCCATAACTCAATTTACCTCAGGATCTGTCCTGAAACAGGAAGGAACATCAGCTCACAGTTCTTCAGTCCTTTAATTACTGCCTCTCTGAAGCATTGGGCTCACCCATGAGTCATCCCTGAGAAAGAAAAAGCACCTATTAGCAATGTCTTAAGTCATATTATGTTCTTAGAAAAGGCTGCAAAGGAAATACAATTAAAATAATATGCATTAGGCAAACATCAGAAATAAATTTGTTCCTAAAAGGTTCTGAAAACAAGGCAACACTACATTTTTGACACTTTTGGTGTTCCATTGTATTGGGACTTACATCATGTATGATTCACATTGATATCTTATATCAGGAAGGCCATCGTTTAAAAGATTTTCCAAAATGTGCATGACTGGAAAGGTTAGTATATCCTGCTATATTCTTCATACACACATGGATTTTTGTACTTAGTGCATTTTGGATTTCCAGGAATCTATATTTTAAGTCATTTCAAGTCAAGCAGGAATAAGAATCTGTGTTGGTGCTTTGACCTCCATGTGTTGTTTACATATGTATTTTAACAGACAGAGACTGAATAGCATTTTGAGTTGAGTAAAGTTTGTCAGTGTAGACTTGGGCAAACTATGGAGTCCTAAAGCATCACCAGAAAAAGCAAATGGTAAACATGTCTGAGTATTTTATATCTAGAAAGCTTTGGACGCAGTTGCTGTAAGTTAGAATCAACTTGTTACATCATAATTACTACCAAGCTACTTCAAGAGCCCATGAGCATTTCATTTACTAGTTTTGCATAGCTGTATACCTCCTAGACTAAAAATATACAAACTATCTCTTTTGCTCAACAAATATTTACAAACTATGTTAGGCTTTCCTAAAGAAACCAAACCCCCTGTTGTCCATCTGGAAGCAATGCTTTTGTACAGTGAAGCTATTGCATATATACATGCTATTTAACTGAAAAGGAGAATGAGATCAGCTTTAATATTGTCTGCTTTTAGAGATACGTTGAATTATTACTGCACAAGTGTGCAGCAATAGATATTGTGTGATGACCCAATTCAGCATTCCATAAGGCAATTTTCAAAAAAAGACGGGAGGGATACAAAATTATACTTCTGAACTGGATCTTGTATCTGCACAAAATTTGAAACAGATGTAGCAGACAGTCTTGCTCTATGCCAAATTAGATGGTGTTTGGGCAAACGGTTTTCTAGTTGTACTGATGACAAATTGGCTTTTTATGTTGATTTAATGTTATTTGTAAAATGTTGGTTTTGGCTTTTAGCTGAAACAATATATATTTGATTATATTATTTGAGTATATTTTGTAATGACTAAAATTATACAAATGAACCAGTTTGCATATATTCAGATATTGCAAGGTAAAGTCTGTCTTCCTATTGTCTGTCTGACTGACTGACTGATTTTTAGCTTGCATTTTGCTTTTATCACTGCATGGAATCTTACAAATAAGAGTTTTCACAAATATTCAAATTTATTATTTCTTCAATCCAAGAAGCAGTAGTGGCAAGCTATCCTTTATAAGTGCCCACTATAGATTTCTGTATTCTTGCATTAATAACCAAATATTCTTCGATCCCCTCGCATGACATAAACTTCTAGATAAAGATTGGGAGAATCTTATCTGTACACTAAATTAAATCCTACAAAGAACTTGATTACATGCAAGACAAGTAAGAAATTCCCTTTTACGTTCAAATAACAACAACCCAATCATAGAAGCAAACTGTAATAAAAGAAAGGATAACCATATTAAAATATATTTAATATGTAGCATAAATCAATAATAAAGTAGAATAAAATCAGAAACATTCCATACAGAACACAGCAGTCTGATTAATCACAAGAAATGTAAATCCAATTATGCAAAAATAATCCTATGGCTGGCTCACAGGTGACATATTTAATAGGTAAATACCAAAGATTTATTGTCCCAGAAGAATATTAAATGACACTAGAGCAGGCCTATTGAATCAATGGAGAATTAATAGTTCTCTATATGTTCCATTGATTCAAATGGGCCTACAGCCATCCCCTGCCATTTTCGCAGTTCATATACTGCAGTCCCAGTATATTGTAGGACTGCAGTATATGAAGGCAAGCCCCCCTGGGGCAAGCTGTGTGGCCCTGTTTGAGGCCTCCTGCACTTACCCCAGGCCTGGCACTGCCCAGAGCAGGCCTCCAACGGGCTTCACAGGCCTATCGGAGGCCCCGGAAATGGTTTCTGAAAAACCGGAAGTGTCTTCTGGATTACCCAAAACCACTTCTGGGGCCTCCAACAGGCCCGGGAAGCCTGTCGGAGGACCGTTCAGGGCAAGTTTAGGTAAGTCTAAAGTAAGTTTAGGAGGCCCCAGACAGCCCCCCCGTCCCGACCTGACCCAACATCCACATATTGTAGATTTTCCTTTATTGTGGGTCGGGAGATTATTATACTCTAATTGTGACTTACTTCAGCACAGTAAATCTTTCACCCTGAAAGAATATCAGGACTTTCCCCAAGTTCTAGAACTATACATTCTTACTTGTTTCATCCTCACTGGCAATGATGAGAAAATGCAGAATTACGGTATTCTTCTTGCACTATAGGAGAGACATTTTGTTGTACTCTCAACAAGACAAGAATGAGAAGTACCTTTTGATCAAATTAAGTAAAATACACTAATGCTTTAATTCAAGTAACACTTCTACACAAATTACACAAAATGACAATGGGCTTTACTAGATGGACATTTAAGGGTCAGAAGTAGAGATGGGCACGACTTGAAAAAAAAATTTTCGAGTTGTCGTTAGTCGGGCCGGTTCCGTTTCGGGTCGTTTCCGTTTTTCGCAAAAATTCGCAAAAATTAGTCGGTTCGTTTTTTCATTTTCTCGTTTTCATTAGTACTGGTTTTTGGGGGGGAGCGGGCTCCTGGAGGCACCTCTGTGGGGTGGGTGCATCCTCTGGCCCGCTATAAAGGGAAAGCGGGCTCCTGGAGGCACCCGTGGGTGCCTCCTATCCTCACCCACTAGGAAGGGGAAGCAGGCTCCAAGAGACCCCTCAACATGGGGGTCTCCCCTCCTCACCTGCTGCTGCTGCAAAATGCTATGCAATAGCCATATGGATATTGCATAACAGAATGTGCAGACAGTGACTGTGAAGACTAGTGGATGATGGCACTGAACCCAGAGCCATAGTGAGATGCCTAACTAAGGCTCTCGCACCACCATGTCTCACACAGAAGGGAATTGTACTTGCGTGTAGTGCAATGCAAGTACATCTGGCTTAGGATTAAGGTGGGTTAGGGTTAGGGCTAGGGTTAGGCTAGTGACGGGTAAGGTTATGGTGGGCTAGTGGGTTGCACCTCTGGGTGCCTCTCTGACCCACTAAGAAGACAGTCTGTGACGTATGGGTACGGACTCGGAGTCAAGGGTTAGAGTTAGGGTTAGGGCTAGGGCAGGTTTTAGGGGGCTTTTTGGCACATCCCAGAAGTCTCCATGGCCAAGTGGCCATGCGATTGGTGGGATGGCTCCAAAAATTTGCATGGTCGTCCACTCCCACATGGCTGGCCACTCGGCCAGCCCATCATTGCGCAGGTGTAAAAAAAATAAAAAAAATAAAATCAATGGAGGACAGAGGAGGAGAGGAGAGACATTTTGTTGCAAGAAAAAACCCACTGCTACTGTGAAAAATCTGGCAGTTTATACATTTTCGCGTGTTTCTGTTGTGCTTGTGTGTTTTTGGACCACGATTTCAAAAACAATATTGCGTTCGCCGCCCCATTTTGGATCCCCCGCCCGCACCGCATGGCATGGCGACTCGAGTCCGGCTGCCCAGGACGGGGGGGAGGCGGGACCCCCCCTCCAGAAACCACCCCTCCGGTAGGTGCCCTGCGCCCTTAGTCAAGCAGGCATTTTTCCGCCTGCTTTTTTGGCCCGGGAAAGGGTGGGGGGAGAGTTTAAAAGTTTTTTCCTGTGCCGTCCGTGCCGCTTGCTTGCACTTTAATTGCGGCAGCCGGCGGCCGGCAAGACTGGGCTTTTTGCTGGCTGGCTGCGAGCCTGCGGCGAGTCCCACAGAGCAGCCCACTAGGACGGGGGATGGGGGGGAGGCCGGGGACCTCCAGAAACAACCCCTCTGGTAGGTGCCCTGAGGCACGGCAGGCATTTTTCCGCCTGCTTTTCGGCCGGGAACTGGGTTTTTTTAACGTTTAAAAACTTTTTTCTGTGCCGCGTGGCATCGCGCGATCGCGCGATGCAAGGAACGAGCACGACAAATCAGACCAAAATTGTTCGTTCGTCGGTTCGAGCTCGAAGTCTGGCGGAGTAATTCCCGTTACCGTTTCCGTAGAGTAACGGAAACGAGTAACGGAAACGGAAACGGGAATACCGCTAAGTCGTGCCCATCTCTAGTCAGAAGCTGAGTATGTGTTTATATATCTGCTGTACTTCTCAGTGGAAACAAGTACAAATTTTGCGCATACAGTGAGACATGAAAAATCAGAACCCCCGGATGCCACTAAGTTATAAACCAGTTTTATGGACAAACGATGGGTGTGAGGGGATACAGAGATTAAAATATCTGGGGCAATGCATGTAGTGCCCTCCAGAGGCTTGGGGGAGGGGCTAACACAACCTTACATCAACTGGAAGTTGCCAGCTTGGCTTTATATTCAGACAAGCCATTGATCTACATTCTCCAAGATCTACACACAGGCTCCCTAACTCTTAGGCAGAGGTTTCTTCTTGCCTTGCAACCCACAAGTCCTTCTATGGAACTGCCAAAGACTGAATCAAAGTCATTCTAATTTCAACGCATATGCTAAATAATGTGCATTATAAGAACGCAAGACAAGACTATCAGATCAGACCTGGATTTAGTCTACGCAGTGGCAAACCAGGAGCCAAGAGAAACCTCAAACACAAGGCATGACAGGAGCAACATTCTCCTGCTTGTATTGTCCAAATGTGTACTGAGCGAAAGTATATTCATAATGCCTAGAATCCACAGAGAAGCACCCCTCAATGGCCTTGCTTACAGGTAGAGTTTTAAAAAATAGCATTTGGTAGGTGGACGAGTGGAAGTGTGTCTCTATTCCTAACATGAAACGGAACATATACTTTTCGGCACACAGAAAGCAGAACTATCAATCCACTAAGGTGAATTTTAAAAAGCAAATCACAATGATTTCAGGTACTACGAAGTTGTTGTTGTTGTTGTTGTTGTTGTTGTTGTTGATGATGATGATGATGATGATGATGATGCTCAGTAATTGAGTTGACTCTTTGTGACCCCACGGACCAGAGCATGCCAGGCCCTCCTGTCTTCCACTGCACCCAGGAGTTTGGTCAAATCCATGTTGGTTGCATCGATGACACCATCCAAACATCTCATTCTCTGCCATCCCGTTTTCCTTTTCCCAACCTCAGGGACTTTTCTAAGGAATCCTCTCTCCTCATGAGGTGGCCAAAGTATTGGAGCCTCAGCTTCAAAATCTGTCCTTCCAGTGAACATTCGGGGTTGATTTCTTTCAGAATGGATAGGTTTGATCTCCTTGCAGTCCAGGGAACTCCTCTCAAGACTCTCTGCCAGCATCACAGCTCAAAAGTGTCGATTCTGTGGTGATCAGCGTTCCTTATAGTCCAGCTCTCAGTTCTATACTACTGGAAAAACCATAGCATTGACTATCCAGACCTTTGCCCCCCAAGCCCCGAAATAAAGAGGCGAGACAACTTCCGATTTGGTACAAACGGGCCACAACTTTATTAATAACACTTCAACTTCTTAACTGATAAAGTCAGGATCACTGAAGGGGACCTGACGCCGTAGTGCAAGCTGGTAACAGGGTGGAATGAAATTCCACAGCCAAGAAGCTCTGTATTCAATTAGGCAAGCGAGTTAACTCTGGAGCTCAGCACAGCCCTCGGGAGGCCTCCAGTCATAAATAGCTTAATTTGTCCGCTGACATAGCCAATGTGGATAGACTGATAACGAGGGCTGTGAAGCGCCGTAATGGCGTCAAATTAGCTCTCCACTAGAATACGGTTACCAGCTGCACTACCCGCCAAGTTAGTGGCCAATAAAAAGGGAGCCCGCCCCCGCGGTGAAGAGAATGGGATGGGCGAAAACGCATGGCTACTCACGGCCAATCAGAGTAACCACCAAAAATTCCCATCCGGCCCCAAAAGGCGACCAGTTATACTCATTCTCCAACCAAAAGGGGGGGAGGGGGGGCCAAAATTCTCGCCGCTGACAACATGGCGGCGAGGGACGGGAGCCCTCTTATAGGCTCCCGTCCCCGGGCAAAAGACCCGGATGGGCGCGAAGATAGCGCGCCCAAACCGGGGCTGGGGAGGCAAACGCGCCCCTCCCCCAACGGGGTGGGGATCGGAGCTTCCCTTGCCCCCCAAGCCCCGAAATAAAGAGGCGAGACAACTTCCGATTTGGTACAAACGGGCCACAACTTTATTAATAACTCTTCAACTTCTTAACTGATAAAGTCAGGATCACTGAAGGGGACCTGACGCCGTAGTGCAAGCTGGTAACAGGGTGGAATGAAATTCCACAGCCAAGAAGCTCTGTATTCAATTAGGCAAGCGAGTTAACTCTGGAGCTCAGCACAGCCCTCGGGAGGCCTCCAGTCATAAATAGCTTAATTTGTCCGCTGACATAGCCAATGTGGATAGACTGATAACGAGGGCTGTGAAGCGCCGTAATGGCGTCAAATTAGCTCTCCACTAGAATACGGTTACCAGCTGCACTACCCGCCACCATAAGAGACTAGGGCTCTTACCCCAACATGCCGAGCAGCTCGGCCCTCAGGCCCCCTTGCAGGTCAGACAGAAAATTATCCAGGCCCGGGGTAGCTAGGTGAACTCCATCCTTCCGATAGGACGGGGGGTACATTCCAACATATCAGGGTGGAATATAACAAACCTGGCACCAAGCCGAAGAAAACAGGCAACCTCGCGATTGACCCAACGAAGGTCGTCATTAATCAAAAAAGGGGGTCATGGGCTGACTGCCACGCAAGGCGTGGAATCAACGCGGACCACAAGATGCGAGTGCCAGGGAAATCAAACAAAAATTCACTCAAGTCCCGCAGGATCTTGAGGAGCAAAACAGCGCCATGCGCTCGATCCAGGTCGTTGCCACCTAAGGGCAGCAACAAGACATCCGGAGGGTTATGCAGGGAAAGACGGCATGCCCAGCTGCAGAACTCCGCCCAGCACATGCCCCTGCGGCCCAACCAGTCGATGGTGGCACACGCGCCCAGGCCCACATCTCGGCCCCACTGGGAAGATGCAGCATACACGGCTGCCAAGAAGACCAGGCTATGGCCGTAGATGACCACCCTGGCTCTTGTCTGCATAACAGGTCCTGGAACGATAGAAAGATTAAAACATTTGGCCCAAACAATCAATGGTGGCACACGCGCCCAGGTCCACATCTCGGCCCCACTAGGAAGATGCAGCATACACGGCTGCCCAGGAGACAAGGCTATAGCCGAAGATGACCCGCCTTGGCTCGTGTCTTCGTAACAGGTCCTGGAATGAGAGACAGATAAAAAAGTTCGGGCCACAGTTAACATTTCGTCAATGGCCGCACATAAACATGAAACTTCAGGGACCTCCAACGTCCAATACGCTGAATGTCTTCCACACCATAGCCCAGGGCTGCTGCCATGGAGGCTGCCCCAATTCTGAATGGATGGGAGCCAAAATGCCATCCCACAATACCGGCCCTGTCAAGGGCCGCAACAGTAACGGTCCAAAACTGGTAACGAGAAAGAGGGGTCCCATCCTGGTGAGAAAACAAATACCCAGGAGCATTACCCCGCAGGGCAAGATAAGCGCTCAGAGCGCGAAAGAGGCATATCACTGGGAGATGGCCAGGGCCCAATAATAGCTGCTGCCCCCAGGCCCACTGGTCAGCTTGGACCACCGCACACACAACAAAATGCCATCTGGCAATAAACTGAGGACTGACAGGAAAAGGGCCGTATACGAAACATCAAACCTGGAAGATGCCAGCAACTCGCTGATGCGGAGGAAGGCAAATAAAAGCAACCAGGGCAGCAGCCCGAAAAGAGCCGCCTCAAAGGAGCCCCTACAAACTGCCGGCCACTGCTCAGTAAGCCGAGCCAAAATCTCAGGAATAAACGGGGCACTCATAATCATGGTTCTCACCCGCTCCTCTGACCAGCCATCCAGCATCAACTGAAGGAGAAAATCATCAGACGGGTGCTCAAAGCACCGAGCCTTGGCATACAATGCAAGCGCAGACAATCTGCCCTGGACAGTCTGAGGGGCCAAGCCCTTAAAATGCAGATAGACTGCAAATTGGGTCAGCTGGTCTGGAATGGCCGACCACAAAGGAGTAAACCCTTCCTGGGCACAAAATGGGGCATATTCAGTGCAGGCGGCCGCACAGGCCCGCCGCGTCCTAAGGGCGAGTGCAAGTGTTAGAGCTCGATGGGCTACCACCCGCCAAGGGACCATACCTCATCGGGGAAGATCACAGAATCGAGAGATGCCAGATGAGCCAGCAGCCGAAAGCGCTCAATCTGTTGACATGAGAGGGCATCGGCCAGCTCATTCCTGACCCCTGGCAAATGGCACATGAAACATTTAAGGGTCAGAGCGCGCACCAACTTCATGAAGCGAAGCGAACGGGAAGATAAGGTGACAAGCACGCGGACGACCGCCTGGGTGTGAAGCCAGAAACAGACAGCCGCATTCGCCCACGCCTCAGCCAATAGCCAAACGGCACCCGCAATGGGAAACAATTCCAAAAAGGTCAGGTCCCTAGTAATGCTGGCTGCCACCCAAAGGGCCGGCCATAGGCCTGCGCACCACTGGTTCCGGCGAAAGATGCCATAGCCGTAAGACCCAGAAGCGTCCGTATGGACCTGCAGCTCCACCCCAAATAGTAGCTCTGCTCGCCACAGGAAACCCCATTGAAATGAGCCACGAACCTTAGCCAAACGCTGAGATCTTCTAGCATTCCGGCAGAAATGCTACTACCGTGATGAGGCATAAGCAGCCCGGCCGTGGCTTCACAGAGCCGCTGGACAAATGCCCTGCCAGGCGCAATCACCCTACAGGCAAAATTAAGATGGCCCATGACCACCTGAAGCTCCCCGAGGGAAGCCTAGCTTGCCCATAAGACCATGTAAGGGGACCCAAAGATCCCCGAGTTTGGCCTCCGGTAATCTGCCGGACTGCTGTACAGTATCCAACTCAATGCCCAAATATGTAGGGCGGTGGAAGGGCCTGCAGTCTGCTCCCGGGCCAAAGGAACACCCAACTCGGCTGCCAGGCGGTCAAACTATGCCATAGGAAAGGCACAAGGGCCCGAGCCAGCAGGACTGCAAAACAGGAAGTCCTCAAAGTAGGAGTACCCGATGACTGCCTGTCCTATCCACCAAGGCCCACTACAAAGGAACTGAAGGACACAAAGGCTGCACATGAAATGGAGCAGCCAAAAGGGGGGTGCCCAGTCAAGAAAAAACTGACCCTCTAGGGAAAACCCCAACAATTCGAAATCTCCCGGGAAAACAAATGCGGATTTACTATCACTCTTTCCGGTCTCTGCGCCAGAACCACAGATCTTAATCATTGCAATGGCAGCATCAAGGGACATGTACCTGACCATACACCACTAATGTGGGATCATATCACTGACCGACGCTCCCTCCAGAAGGACAGGTGATAGATAAGCCTGTATTCGCCCAGGATCTACTTCATCACAATGCCAGGGGGTGATGAACGGAAGTGGGAAGTGGAAACCCCAAACCCTGAGAATGATCCCCGCATAGATAAAAAATTCTGGGAGTCAGTTGGTCCAGCATTTTACGAACTAGCGTTTGCGAAGTGTCTCTTGCCCTATCTCATCGGGCCTTCTAAAAGACTCCCCGTCAATGTCCAAGGTCGACCGGTCAAATACATCGACATAGCCACCACTGAGAATTATTCCAACGGTCGCTGGCGAAAGGTGATCCCCAGGGGGAGGCCCTCAGCGCCCACCGGCAAGTCCTTTGGAGGCACCACTGCCGGTGCCAAGGTCCCAGAGGATGCTGCCTGAGCTGCCGGACAATCACGGCCAGCAAAGGAAGGATCAAGGGCCAGGTCCTGAGCCCTATGCACCCCTGGGGAGACCTGCCTTGGTACTTCGCCGGTCCATCCGTCAGCAGGTAAGGCACCCACAGAGTACGTCTCATAAAAGGGGGAGGGCGTCTGCTGAAGCTGGGCGGCCGCAGACGCACCTTGGAGCGTAGTAGCCACCCGCTCACCTGGAGTATTGTGTAAAATTCTGATCACCGCATCTCAAGAAAGACACAGTGGAACTGGAAAAAATGCAGAAGGAAGCGACCACGAGGGCCACTGGACTGCGGCACCTCCCCCATGAAGAAAGGTAAAACATTTTGGGCCACTTCAGACTGCAAAAAAGGCGCCTGATGGGGGGCATGGGAAAGATGCCCAACAATGCAGGGGCAGAAGCAA
This sequence comes from Phrynocephalus guinanensis, assembly GCA_037367245.1. Lineage (NCBI taxonomy): Eukaryota > Metazoa > Chordata > Lepidosauria > Squamata > Agamidae > Phrynocephalus > Phrynocephalus guinanensis. The sequence continues at coordinate 80,004,125 of CM074739.1, forward strand.
AAAGGATAGAGGGAAGTTCAACCCCCTCTCCGAAAACCAGGACCAGGGGACACGCCCTCAAATTGGGGGCTGGGAGAGCAAGAACTGAAAAGGAGAAAGTCCAAGGAACTCCCTGCCACAGGATGCGGCGATGGCATCCGGCCCAGCAGCCGTAAAAAACAGACTGGACAGATTCCTGGAGGAAAAGTCCACCTCAGGTCACAAACCATGGTGAAGATATGCAATCTCCAGATGAAGAACCAGCGCACCGCAAGGTCCAGATACAAGAGAAATGTACCAAGCGACAAACATCCAGTCCCGTGGGCTTCCCTATGCATCCGATGGGGCTACCACGAGACACAAGAAGCTGGACTAGATGGGCCGGTGGCCCAATCCAGCGTGGCACTTCTACGTTCTTATGTTCGTAACCCAAAGCGCTATAATAGACTACCAATGTGCATGTACTGCTTAGTCCTATTTTTAAGAGAGACTACGGGGATGGAACCCACCAAAACAGGCAGGCTCCAACCCAACCACTGAGGTAGCCCAAGGCGCTGCCGGACAGGGAAGCGCAAAATGGCGCCACTGGCGCACCCAACATGGCGGCCGCCACCCCCCACCAGGTGCCCGGCCAGGAGGAGCGGCCCCGCGAGCCACGAAGGCCGGCAGCAGCGGCCCAAGGACTGATGGGCGGCCTGTCAAGCCGGGTAAACCGGCCCCCGCACAGCGAGGCGGCAAGCCTCAAAATGACACGAATCACAGCCCACAGCCGTCGCACGCTCCGGGGACTGTCCCTACATCCTGACTATCCCACCCACCCGGGAACCAAGCACCCCCACCCGGGGCCCTAGCTAACCCGCCCCCTAAACTCCCCCTGTCCCATGCCCCAGAGCAGACCAGGCGACCCAGCGTAAACCGGGCCGCAGGCGACATAGAAAGCCAACCACCACCGCTGCTGCCGCCTCCTCGCAAAACTCTCGTGCCGCCGCTGCCACCGCTCCTGCAGCCAGAGCCCTTGTCAGGGCTCCGCTGGAATAAAAACCCAGCAGGTAGGCAGCCTGCCAAAACGCTCCGCAAATCTCGCCGCCGCCGCCGCTGCTGCTGCTCCCACTGCTGGAGCCCTTATCAGGGCTCCGATCAGGAAGCCCAGCTGGCAGGCGGGCTGAAAAAGAAAAAGAAAAAGAAAAAAGAAAAAACAGCAAATCACGGCGATGCCGCAAGCGCCGGGAGCGCTCCCGATGCTGGAGCCCTTATCAGGGCTCCGATCGGAGCGCTCAGCTGACGGGCGGCCTGTCAAACAGAGAAAGGCCGCCGGGGCGCAACGAAGCGGCGAGCCTCCGCCGCTGCAGGAGCCGACCAAAGGCAGTTGCCGGAAGGCCCCGATCGTAGGCTGGTGGACGGAGCCGGGAGCCCTCCCACGGTAAGAGCCTCGGAGGGTGGGGAGGGAAACGGCTGGGGCAAAAACGGCGTCCACGCAGCCAAAATTCTCGCCGCTGACAACATGGCGGCGAGGGACGGGAGCCCTCTTATAGGCTCCCGTCCCCGGGCAAAAGACCCGGATGGGCGCGAAGATAGCGCGCCCAAACCGGGGCTGGGGAGGCAAACGCGCCCCTCCCCCAACGGGGTGGGGATCGGAGCTTCCCTTGCTGGCAAAATGATGTCTCTCTGCTCTTTAAGATGCTGCCTAGGTTTGCCATCGCTTTCCTCCCAAGAAGCAGGTGTCTTTAAATTTCATTGCTGCAGTCACCATCTGCAGTGATCAAGGAGCCCAAGAAAATAAACTCTGACATTGTCTCCCTCCATTTCTTCCCCTTCTATTTGCCAGGAGGTGATGGTGATGGGGCCATGATCTTAGTTTTTTTTATGTTGAACTTCAGCCCATTTTCTTCACTCTCCTCTTTCACCCTCATTAAGAAGTTCTTTAATTCCTCCTCACTTTCTGCTTTCAGAGTAGTATCATCAGCGTATCTGAGGTTGTTGATATTTCTTCCGGCAATCTTAATTCTGGCTTGTGATTCATTCAGTTCTGCCTAGAGATGTAAAATTTCCAGATTTTTTCCTGTGTTTTCCTATATTTTTTTTTCTGGAACAAAACAGAAATGTTTGCAATAAAATGGGGGGGGAAATGCTACATTAGCACTCCCCACCCCCGTTTACAGCTTGAAAGTCATTATGTTACTTTAGGAACATAAAATATGACTATCATCAATTTGACTTGGCATAAAATTATCACAACTAGCATATTAAAATATAGTGCATCCAAACAATTATTACAAACATAATTTACTTTTTAAATAATATTTATTTCTAATTGTAAGTAACAAATGTAGTAACAATCTCCTGAACTGTTTACAGTACTAATTTATGTGGAACAAAAAAACTCTACAAAATAATGTTGAAATTTTCAGTATTAACCATTCATATTCCTCTCCACAGTATTAAATAAAAATAAAAGAAAAACCTCATTCTCGTAAAAAGAATTGAAGAGGGGGAAGATGTATAGAAGGAAGTGGGACTAAGTATCAATGAATGGGCATGAAATTTAATCAGAAGCAGTTTTGTTGCTCTGCATTTTCTTCAAGTGCTTTGAGGCCTAGTGAAGAGGACAGAACAGAACGAAACACACTCACCCACATACAAAAACAAAAGTGAAACCTTTTTTTTTAACAATAGCAGCACCTCCTAAAGGTATAAATGCATCTTGTTCTTGCATTGGAGAGTTCAGTTCATAACCTAGGACTTGCTTATCTTTAGTGCACATAAATCAAAAGAATCTGATACTATGCATATTTTTAGAAATGATTTGGAAAATATTTGAACTCCCTGTCTTAAAATATTTTATTCATCATGTTAAAATAAAACATTCCATAATCATTTTTTTATTTTTTTGATTTTCCCCATTTTTCGGGGGGTGGGGGACCCAAAAGACTTCAGGGGAAAAATGGGGAAAATGTTTTTTTTCCAAATTTTCCCAGTTCTTTTCCAGGTCTTTTGCATGATGTGCTTTTCATATAAATTAAACAAGCAAGATGACAGTATACAGCCTTGCCGTATTCCTTTCCCAATTTTAAACTAATTAGTTGTTCCTTATCCAGTTGCTGCTTGTCCCACATATAGATTTCTTAGGAGACAGATAAGGTGGTCAGGCACTCCCATTCCTTTAAGGACTTGCCATAGTTTGTTGTGGTCTACACAGTCAAAGGCTTTGGCATAGTCAATGAAGCAGAAGTAGATGTTTTTCTGGAGCTCTCTGGCTTTCTCCATAATCCAGCACATGTTGGCAACTTGGCAATTTGAACTCTAGTTCCACTGCCCCTTTGAAATCCAGCTTGCACTTCTGGGAATTATCTGTTCACATACTGCAGCAGCCTCCCTTATAGATTTTTGAGCATAACCTTTCTAGCATGTGAAATGAGTGCAATTGTATGAGAGTCAGAGCATTATTTGGCATTGCCCTTCTTTGGGATTGGGATGTAGATCAATCTTTTCCAGTCCTCTGGCCACTGCTGAGTTATCCAAACTTGCTGGCATATTGTGTGTAGCACCTTTACAGCATCCTCTTTTAAGATTTTAAATAGTTCAACTGGAGTGCCATCACGTCCACTGGTCTTGTTGTTTGCAATGCTTTCTAAGGCCCACTTGACTTCACTTTCCAGAATGTAGGCACCAACAGTAGATAGCATAAATAGTAAGACACAAAAAACATTCCCACAGAGACTGCAGAATTCTATACTGCAGAATGATGGCAATGACAAGCAACAAACAGAAAGTACATAAAAGCTGTATAGAACTATTTTGATGTAAAAACTGTATCTGTTACAAAATAATGTTATTTGTTTGCCTATAAGATGAAACTCTGAGTAAGTGTTTGAATAAAGTACAAAGGATATTATTAATGTCAGAAGCCATTCAGTTCAGCACTGTGGCCTCCATCCAAAGCTAAGAGGCTGGGAAGTGGTGAATTACTAGCTTCAGTATTAAATGTGCTAGAAAAGGAAACATGGACTAAGAAAATAAGTGGACGCATCTACAAGCAAGCAATTTAGACAGTTATCCACAGTAGAAATGAGACCCTAAATTAGACAGCAGTATTGAAGGCTCAACCCTACATTTACTCCCACTGTGGTTGAGAAATTTCCATCCTGCACTCTCTACAAGAGCGGGAAACTACAGACAAGCTTGCTATTTTAACAGTCTAGCAATTCGTGGTTTATGTAAATAGCTAGGTTATATGCAGTTCAGCAACTCCCATGCTGCAATCATGTTGGGACAAACCGCATAGGTGTCTTTGCATACTGTTGCATCCAAAACAGTTCTGATATAAGCATTTCTGATACCCTGAGTAATTGTAGCTAGTTAAACACAGAAGATAGGGTTGATATATACTTGTGCCCATGGCAAACTATTCCTGCTTGAATTGATGGCACTGTTTAATAGCTACATAATGGCGCCAAAGATGTCATCAGTGAGTTGAAGACACCTGGGGTGATGACAAATTAGACTTTTGTTTCCAACTTTGCTGCTTCATTCACATATTTTACATGGATTCTAGATGGCCTCATCACCACCAACAACCCCAAGCCCATAAGTCTTCCCAACAAACACTTCTCTTCTTTTTCTACTAAAAATAAAAAATCTTAGAGTCTGAAAATCTTAGAATAGGTACAGTAGCAATGCCTCCTTAATCTTGTTTTCCTTCTCATCTGATCCAATAGCAGGTAGCAGTTTCTGACTGAAATCCTGTTGACACAACTATGTCTATGGAAGGGCAATGATATCATCAACAGGCACTGATTTTCAGTAAAAAAAAAAATCTCATTCTCTGTATATCCTGTGGTTCTTCCAACTCTTATGTAATCCCACATTACTATAAATCACAGAGACCACAATTAAAAAGCTGCAGGAGTCACAGAAAGGTAGAAGGAAGTATTTAATTAACAAAAATTGGCGCCTCCAGATTATATTCCCAGCAGTGGGTTGTGGTTTTTTGTTGGTTGGTGGGTGGGTGGGTTATAATTTAAGACTTCCTCCTTCTGTCTTCCAGACCCCATGTACTGCAAGGGATTTCATGGAAGTCAGAAAAGCTATGGGACAGAACTGAATGCTCTCTATCATTCAGAGTCAACCCCTGCTGCTGACAACATCATCCTTCTGCAGGAATAAGTTATACAATAGGATTTCAGCCTTTGACTGCTTCGGCACAGACAACTCCTATCGTTCCCAGTCAAAAGAGACTGCATACCTGTTCTGCTTTTGCTGCTTAACTTTTTTTCTACTAAGAAAAACATTGTAAGAAAAAATGGAAAGGTTCAAAATATTCAAAGAAAATTTTACACATTCCAACATAAGTTTGAATTGAAACTTAGCATTTGTTCTAAAGTAAGCTGTTTTGTTTCTTTCAAAAATTGAGCCACTAACTAATCTTTATAAATTCTCAATTTTGGTGAACAGCTGCATAAAATACTTACTTAGCATGTCAAACCTAGTTATCTTTCTCCCTAAATCATTCTGAAACATCCCTGTTGTTAATTGAACTGAGTGCTTTTTTGACATGTCAATTCCTATTTCCAATTACTCTAAAGTTCCAAAGACTTAGTTCTTTAGTCCAAAAGAATTAGCTTCTCCATAAGTGCAATCTTCTCTTTCTTCCCTCCCCCCATACACAAAAGAGCCGGAGAGGTAGGTCAAATTCATGGACTTCAGTGAAGGCTTAGCATCTTATAAATACATACCAGCATCTGGGCTGAGTCTGGTTGACCGCATAATTGGGTTGACCGCATAATTGGGCGCAGATATAACACATGCACCATATGGAATTCCCCTTTTTTCTGGTCTACCTCTCTGTTTTAAACAGTCTGATATATAGTGTACATCCACATTTTAAACAACTTTAACACTATTATGCTTTGTCTAAGTTGACACACTTCTCATCAGTTCGGTGAATACAAAATGCAGCACCACCAGAGCCTTCTATAATTCACACAGAAGACCCTAAGCTGCCATTTTCCCAATATTGTGCCTTTACATCTTTCACAGCTGGGATGGACTGGAGCCACTATTCTGGCAATGGGGTCAAAGGCCATGCTCTAAATCTCTGAATGCCAAGATGTATAACATCAACTCTAATGCCCAGAAGAAGGAACCACTGATGCAGAAGGCCCTAATTGCCAGTTTCTCTATACTACAAGGGCCTGGAAAGGAACCCTCACAAGAAAGATAGTAGTGCTGGGACATATCCTGACCCTTTAATCAGCAGGGGACTCCACAGAAGTCTGAAGCAATCAGACGTTTAATAAAAGAGAAGGAGAGCGAACACTTTTCACTCCTGAAAGGCAGTGCAGTGAATTTATGTATTATATTTTCAGACTATTTCCAAGCAACATTAAGGGAAGCTTTTTGAATGAAGTAGAACACTATGGTTTGCAGAATTTTACAAGAAGTTTTAGTCCCAAAGCATGAATGAAGTTTACATACATTTGTTTTGGGCGAGCACACGCACGCACACATGCACACACTCATACATACACAAGCCTTTCAACTGGTGGAAGGTGGTAGAAACAATATGGAAAAATTATGTATTTTAATCTATCAGAAAGCACAGAAACTTTTAAAGGGTAAAATCAACCGGGAGAACAACAGATATGCACCCCCTTCCATCTCTGCTGTCTCTGGTATAAGACAATTTTATGCTTGTAACTTGAGAAAATGACTCATGAGATTGTTCTATATTTGAGCTATCCAATGTTAGAGAGAAGAAGGCCAGGACATATGTTCTTACCATTTTCAATATAAAACCATTTCCATCTGCCTGTGCTTGTTAGCTTCCACCATTGCTCTCCACATCTGTGCTTTCTATAACACACATTTTCTTATAATTTTATTTCCAGTGATGTGTTTGGCTTACTCTAACTAACCCATAAGACTCTGCTTTTTAGAGAGGCATTTGGCAACCATTAGTTTTTTTGTGTATTAGCCGCCATCTTTACTGGTTATTTTATTATTAATATTATTTGAATTTTTATTATTGATGAATTATAATTGTTGTAAACTGCCAGAGTTCCTTCAGAAGATGGACAGTATAAATAAATAAATAAATAAATAAATAAATAAATAAATAAATAAATAAATAAATAAATAAACAACAGCTTTATCTCCAACAAAACTAGCAGTCCTCAAACTTGGGTCCCCAGATGTGGTTGGGCTACAATTCCAATCATTCCCAATCAGTCTAGTCATTGGTTTCTTTGCCATTGATCTTACGGGCTACACAGATGTTAACAGTCATAACCCAGCAGCATCTGGAGAACCAAAACTAGGAGCCACAGACTCCCGTAGTTACATGGGATGTCCAATGGGATTAATAGTGGGTGACAAAAGTAAGCATATGTAAACATAGAATGAAAACTATTATATATTAACATGTTTTCAAACTAAGTTGTCCTTCTGCTGCATCTATCTAGAATGTGAATTAGAGCAATCATGCTGTTATGGTTCCAGCTGAGGGATTCCAGACACTTCTGTTCCTTGGCTAGATCTCTGGACTAGAATATTTTGACCAGAGATGATCATATTTTGATACTTAAAAATCTGCATGAAACTAGCAAGAATCTAGAGTCCTCAGCTAAATTATCATTTTCTTCCAATTCAGAAGGGGCAGGAAGAGAATAAATAGGTGCTATATACAAATAATGAACCTTTATGAGGAGCAATAAACTGTAGCCCGAATAATCAAAGAGAGAGATCTGTAGATCTATACTTCAACAAGACAATCTGACATGACATTCGGCCTGTCTGTATGAGGATGCACTTCATCTGAACAATTAGGTTCATACTTTGGTATTTCTGTTAGTTTCTGCTTTGCTCACAAATGCTCTGTTCTTGTGAAAACAATATTTTGCCAAATGGCTGGCATAACTGACCCCTCTCTCAACCATGGGAATGGAGGTGGGGAGTGACAGTTTTGCATGCCTTGATAATTCTGAGGTGCTAAATCATGTCATTCAACGGAGGGGGGGGAAGGAGAGGATTCACCCCCCAAAACCTCTGAAATTCTACTGTCATTTTCTACAGCTTACTGAATATGAATATACATGAAAATAAATATCAACATCATAATTAATAAATGATATGTGAAATAAAATTAAAATTAAAGCAAGAAGCTACTTGCCTGATCCTTCTCGCTCCACATGTGCCCATTTACAGTTTCTTTAAACATTTACATTCTTTTAAAAGCAAAATCAGTATGTACCTTTTGCTAAAGGGTTCAAATTAGAAGCTGAAGATATTAAGAAATCTGATAATATTCATACGTGTGATTACTCACATTATAAATTCTGCAGAGATGGCAAAGATGAGACATACATATTCAGTGCAGGTAACTGATGCCACAAAAGAACTCTTATAGAAGATGGGGGGAGAGAGAAGACAAGGAGACTGCCTGCAAAAGCCAGGACTTTTGAACCCAATTGTTTTGAAAAGCCAATTGTATTGAACCCCATTCTCGTGTGGACCCATTTGGAGGAGCACCCACGTCTCCAGTCCCAAGCCCGCCGACAATGTCTTGGCACTGAAGAGCCAAACACAGCAGTTAGTGCTCCAAACACTTCAAAACCATTTCTGGCCATTCAAAACAATCTCCTGCTACTTCTGCCAGGCTATCATTCTTCTTTTCTGACCACCCCACCCCCCACCCCAATCCTGTAAGGGCTCATACCTGGTGATTAGGGACAACATGGCAGGAAAGTGGTCTAGGTTCCCACCCACCCACCCTTCCTCCTTCCAGTCCACATGTGCATAGAGCAAGATCAATGGTTTGACCAAAATGGAAACAGAGGGTAGTGTGGCCAGAAGCGGAAACAATGGCTACCTCTGAAATGGACCGTTGTAACCATTGAAGCTTTCTCCATGAACTGGTCACATGGAGAGCCCTTGCAGACAGCAGAGGCTCTCCAGATCGAATGTATCCTCTACCACAGGCATGTCCAAACTTTGTCCCTCCTGATGTTCTAGACCACAACTCCCAGAATTCAAAGCCTGTATTTCTAGTGGCAAAGAACTGTAGGAGTTGTGGTCCAAACATCTGGAGGGCTGAAGTTTGGACATGCCTGCTCTACCACATGTTAAGGCATTGAAACCAAAGAGGGAGAGGCAGAAGGGCAGCAGGACTATAGTGCTCCTCCTGAACATGTGCTGAGCATTCTTCCATGTGAATGCCTGCATAGGGTATTTTCTACAAAGCTCCCCAAGAATGGCAAGATATCAAACTTCTTAAATAAGGTGAACGGACTGTTGTTTAATATGTGAGAATCTACAAAAGGAATGACGATGAGTGATCATGAACTCTAACTCTAGGAACCATCCCTTCCTTAAATGCTCCATATATTGTGATCTCTCCAAGTTCGCTGCACACTAAAGCCAAAAGGCTTCCAGCAGAAAGGGGAAATGGCCAGAAAGTGAAGGGAACTCACAGCAGTCATGTCTTTCTGTACAACAAAATGTAAAGCACACTAGGAAATGGGCAGCAAACTTAAGGGCAGACAATGATGATTGAACCATAGCTTCATGGATGCTCCAAATATCCAGACTCAGGACCAGCCCAAGAAAGTTTGCTGCCTAAGCCTAAAAACAAGATAGTACTCATCTGCTTTCCAATGGCAAGCAAACCTGTGATGCTGGAAACCAGGAAGCACACTCAATGACAATTTAAGAGAGCTTGACATTTTAAGGCACATGGGAATGATTGTGTGTCAGGTACTGTTCTGTCCTCCGAAATAGATGGACAAAGAGGGCACTTAGAAGGAGCCTCGTGGTGCAGTGGTTAAATGTCTGTACTGCAGGTAAAACTGTGCTCACAACCTGGGGTTCAATCCCCGGTAGCCAGCTCATGGTTGACTCAGCCTTCCATCCCTCTGAGGTTGGTAAATTGAGTACCCAGCTTGCGGGGGGGGGGGGCAATGTTTAGCCTGCATAATTAAACTGTAAACCTCCCAGAGACTACTTGAAGTATATAAGCAGAATACTTTAGAAGGAACAAATGTCTAATCTATAGAGGCTGTCTGCCAACCCCTCTTGCATATACAGTAGAACCTCATATAACAAACAGTTTGTATAATATAAAATCTGTACAACATAAAAAAATCCGGAGATAGGGGAAATTTGCTTAACAAAATGGTCTATGGGGTGAATCCGTACAACATAAAAATGGTTGCGATTAGGGATTACTCTGTTTTCAATGCATTCCTATGGGAAATTTGTATAAAGGAAAATTTGCTTAACATAATTTCATTTGGAACGAATTAATTCCTTTATACAAGGTACCACTGTACTGTATTATGTACTGTAAAGTTAGAACCAACTTGTGTGTGTATGTGTGTGTGTATATGTGTTGTGTCATTACAGTCGTGACCAACTTTCTGTGACCCCATGTCCATGGAGTTTTCTTGGTAGGAATACTGGAGTGGCTTGCCAGTTCCTGCTCCAGGCACCTACAGCACCTGGTATTCCCTGGTGGTTTCCCATCCAAGTACTAACCAGATCGACCCTGCTTAGCTTCTGATATCAGGCGAGATCGGATGTGCTTAGGGTATCTAGGCAAAAGATACCACATACTTACAGAGAGGTTAACAGGGCTTTCAGGGAAGATGAGATACTAAGGAGTGTTTTTATTATTGGTAGTGCAAGATCTTCCCTCTGTAAGGTTCCATGGCTGAGCAGGAAATTGAATCCTGGCCTCCATCCTTCTGTCCAGTAGTACATTATACTGGGTATTCACAACTCTTCTCCAAGCACAGGAAAATCACTCAGGTATTTTAGTATTTCAAGCACTGCCTCTTGACAATTAGTGGACCAATTTCAATGTTTTCCTTTAGCGGCAAAGCTGCAAATCTTATTGGAAAACAGAGAAAGGAGAAAGCACAGCAGGAGACCATTCCCCCAGGCTGATGATTTGAATGCAATTTAGTTTACAGTTAACTCACAGCATGACTTCTGTAATGTCCTTTATCATCTATGAAGCTGTTGCTCATTATCATTACCCATAATAAGACAAGAAAAGATGTTTTGATGCAAAAGCAGAAAAAGAAGTATTTGCATACCCAAACTTTTATTTTCAGCCGTCCGTATTTTAAAAGATTATTCCTTTTACATCTAAGCAAAAAATTATGTAGAGGAAATAGACCTATGAGCCTTGCGAGCATGTTGATGGAAGCAATCAAAACTTTCCCCAACAGTGTTTGTTTGATTTACTTCCCTGAGTTTTGTTTCACACCTGTGCATAAGCAAGAAGAGAATGGGAATATTTACAATATGCATTATACACTGTTCACAATTTTTCCAATCGGAAACTTTTAATTGAACACCACCTATTACAGCTTATGCATTCCATATCTGCAACTCCACATTCGTACCAATCAGTGCTTATCCACACCTTATCTTAAAGGAGCAAAGCCCTTCTTTTTGCAATGCAATGTATAAAGATCGTGTTGTAGCATTAACTTGCTCAGGGAAAATCACAAGAGATCACAAGAATACCTAGATGGTATTAAAACCTGGCTTATCGTGGACGAGAGCTTTCAAGCACTCCAACTGGGAGCAAGGGCAACTATCAAACTGCTTTCTTCAGTCTGTACTTTGGGTTTTAATGGAATACAAACACAGTAGCAGCCAATGCTTATATGTATATTTATATCCAAACAAGTTAGATTATTAAGCTTAGATATTGGCTAGAATTTGGGAACCCAATAACCCAGAATTCTGTGTGAACTGGGCATCAAGAAATTAGGAGGGAGCTGTTTCCTAGGCATGTCATTATGTCCTGTTAGAGCAACCCCGACTCTTGAAATGTCAATTGGATCCTCTTCTAAGCCACTCTTAGTTTCAACATAGACTCCCACCAGCACAGGTCTTTCCGCCAACACCTGGCTGGTTTGGCTGAGTCATCACTGTTTCAGTATTGCTTCCAAAGAAGCTGGATACTCTTCCAACATTATTCTCCTCCCCCCCTTGATTTCCATTCTACAGTAAGTAGCTTTTATCTTCTTCTCTACCGTCCCTGCCCTTAAGCTGCTTGTTGATGGGTAACCAGCAGCGTTCACACCAACTGCTGCTGGAAACACCACTGGAAACACAGCTGAGATTTTTTTAACAGGGTTAGTAATTGCGGTGTTTCCTATTACTCCAGATGTCCAAACTTCAGCCCTCCAGATGTTTTGGACCACAACTTCCACAATCCTTTGTCATTGGCAATCTAAACTTAGAATTCTGGGAGTTGTGGTCCAAAACATCTGGGGGGCTGAAGTTTGGACATGCCTGTAGTTACCCCCTCACACTAGGCTAAACCATTTGCTGTATAAATTGCACCCTAAACATGACAGAATTCAGCAACTGTTTTTCTGGTGTTTTTTTCTGAATTCAAAATCCCAAAATCAAACCTCTCTCAGGTAATGAAGCTGGTTACACTGAATAAAAGTTCATGCCAAATAAAGCCTGTTAGTGTGTAAATTACCACAAGACACTTGGTAGCATTTTAAATCCAAGTTCCAGCATTCAGAAAAATCTAAAAGAAAGATTGTTGATAAGATATGTGAAGAGTCTCAGTCATCCTGGTGAGTTTATCTGGAAGTTGAATCATGGCAACTGGACTTCTTTTTCTTGAGAGACTAAAACATGTCGCTGCTCATCCAAACAGCTTCATCAGTCTGAAACAGAAAAATTAAAAAAATACTTCATGCCTCCACCACCAAGGCTGTAGCTAATGACCCATACTTCATGGGTTTCAGCACTTTAGGCCATTGTTCATCTTAAGGCTATTGAGACTGTTGTCTACCTATTCAGCCTATTGTTCATCTTATGAGCCTATTTCAGACGAGGATGGCAAGAGGTCAAAGTGAACTATAAAATGGAGGACTCGCAACTAGCTTTCTTCAGACTGACGAAGCTGTTTGGATGAGCAGCTAAACGTTTCAATCTCTCAACTTCCAGATTTGTTGTTGATAAGGGCAATTCCATTAATGTTAGAAATTAAATCACTAGAAAAACAAGGGATAGAAAGTACCTGTTCTAATTTTTGATATTTTCCAGCAACCTATGGTATTCTGGATTTAAATCAATTTTCTTCAGCAAAATGCAGTGTAACGAAGAACGTCAGCTTAAACATGAAGAAGGCTTTAAAAATTTCCACCAATTTTAAACAACCTCAGTGAGTGATTGTTGTTGTTGTGTCATTACAGTCATGACCGACTCTTTGTGACCCCATGTCCATGGAGATTTCTTGGCAGGAATACTGGAGTGGTAGGAAAAGTAATAATCAGGGGGGAAATGATATTGCAGTCTAGCTGTAGCTGTTTTGTCTGTGTTCCACATCAACTGATCTGGTGGGTCCTCTGTAACCATGGAGTACCAACACCACTCATCAGTTCAAGTGGTATCTCTAAGTTTTCTGGTGATGGTTGAATGCACCAAGGCAGCACACTGTTTCCGCTCCTGTTTATGTTTAAGTCATGGGTACCATCACAGCAGAATGCTTCCTGGACCACACTCAACTACACCGACTGTGTTATACTGGCTGCTACCACTAGGAACAAACTTCAGGGACAAATTCAGACATGGAATGACCACCTCAACCACTTTGGACTCTGCCTAAACACCAAGAAAATGGATTAGCTAGAGACTGTTACCACCCATGGAACATTTCAAATAAATAGAGAAAACCTAAAGAAGGTGGATATCTTTCACTATCTAGGTCCACATCTCCAAGGTGACGGTGGCACCAATGGCAAAATGCAAGCAAGGGTGAATGCAGCCTGGTTGCAATAGCCAGAACTCACCATTGTACTTTGTGATGGACAAATGCCAATCCGTCTCAAATCCAAGATGTACAAGAAAATTCTCCACCCTGTTGCACTATATGGCACAGAGTGCTGGACAGACAACAATGGGCATAGAGAGACACTTCCATTCAGTGGAAATTCATATACTATGTTGGATATAGGGAGATCAAAACAGAGATGACAGGACATTGTCAATAAGGACATGTGAATCACCAACCTGGGTCCTGAAAACACAATCAATCAGGCAAAGTGGCATTTCAGGATCCAAAAAGCAGACCCTGCACCTTAGGAAAAAATACTAGGAATAAGAATCTAGCTGTAGCTGCTTTTAGCCACTCAAAAAAGGGGAGTTTCAGAACAAAATATTTGGAATAGTCCAAGCTGAGCAAAATTCATAAACTTTAAATATACCACAGAAGTGAAACTGAATACATGATACAATTTCAAACCCACAATAAAACCCACAAACAACAGTAGCAAGAGTTTCCAGTGCCTCTCTTCTGCATAAAAACATTTCAGCAGTCTGAAGCATAGCAATCCCTTACTTGTTACATGACCTGAGGATATAGCTGCCCTAGTCTATCTACTGAAGTAGGCTTTTTCACATTCCTCCACAGATTTCTTGCTCGGTGCTAGTATCTCAAAGGCCAGGGTGGGTAAAAACTCAGTCTACACGCACAAATGAGTTAGAAGTGGACTGTCTGTTTTCTAGCATGTCTGTCCTCACAAGTCCTCATTGAGGTCACTGAGTAGGTGGAGACAGAAAAGCTGTGCCAAGAGTTCTGGTGGAGTCAGCAAACATAGCTATCAGGCAGATACTCACTAAAAATTCCATGGCAAGGGGGGAAAAAAACAAGAAGTGCAAACGTGGTTTGCCCTCGATGGACATCCAGTTGTTAGGTGTGTTTTCTTTAAATAACAGTGGGAAAACACACAGACTAAAGGCACCAGCAGGAATTAGAAAAACCCTGAAGGCCTGCCTGCCAAGGCTGGACTGATGTGGCATCTTCACTTGGTTTCAATCTTGGCTTCAGGCTTCCTTTTCCCCACCACAAAAGCAATTAGATAAAGAAAAGCCCCTAAATGGTTAGCACTTCACTGTGGTACAGTATTCCATTCTCTGTACAGATTTAACTATGGATGTGAGGTGGATGTGATGATGACATCTGAATTCTTTTCTCCTGTTTTTTTCTTTTTTCTAAATTCTTTCTTTTTATTTGTAATTTTTGTAGTGATGATGTAATGGGATCATTCTTATCCCTTTTGTTAACCGCCCGGAGTTCTTTCGGGAAGACAGGCAGTATAAAAAAAACAAACAAACAAATAAATAAATAAATAAATAAAAAATAAATAAACAAATAAATACCCAGATGCTATTTGGACCTATTTACTTATTTGAATTGCAGCTCCCAAAAAGTCATAGTCAAGTGGGTAGGCGGACTGGGAGATTCTGGGACTTCCAGTCCAAAAAAGCATTCTCCCACCCTCACCCTGCAACTCTCTCCCCCTCAAATCACCCATTCATTTAAGTCCAGAGAGGAGCACCTATCAAGTGCACCCTAAACATGGCTGGGTATGAGCGGAGCTACTGGCTCCAGAGGGCAACCAGAGCCAACTTATTCACAAATTGCAGGCTGCCTTCTGGAGGGTGGCTTGCACACCCTCCAAGGCCTCAGAAGCTTGTGCTGATTTCGTAAGATTCATAGAGAACAGTAACCTGCCAACTTTCCCTCGCTTGAGGCATAAAATAGACAACCTCAGGTAACCCTGGTTCTAAATAAACATTGTCTTTCTCTTCCCCTCCCCCTTCCCTTCAGTGCAAACAAAATGTTGATCTAAAAATAAGTGATGTGCTAATTTACAGCAAGAAAAGATTTCTTTACAAAAAACCACCCATTTGAATACAGCTGGTCTCAGCATTCTGCCGTACACCTAGATAAGTAAAACAAATAAATAAAATGGCCCAGAGGCCCAGATTGATGGGACTGAAGTTTTGTCAGGGTTTTACTAAGACACTGCACTTTGAACTGTTACATTTCAAACAGACACTCCAGGCTTCAGAGACATTATCTATTTGATAGATGATGGATCAGGAGAAAATGTAACCCATTTAAGTCATACAAATGGAACCTAAAGGATAGATATAGAAATCAACATCCCCCACTTTCATTTTCTACAAGTTGGTTTGTAATCCTTTCACCTGATGTAAACACACAGGCTGCCTTGCTTGAAATGGAGACCACCCAGCAGTCGCCAGGATCTTTCAGTAGTGGGCTCAAAACCTTTAATAGCATTTCACCTGCACCTTATCCAAAACCTCACCTTATCAAATGCACACATTCCATGTACACATAGAACATCCACTGAAACAAAGCAAGAAGGTACACACAAGATGGAAGCATAATAACCTGGTGTGGAAAATCAACATTAAATCCAAAATGTAATCAATGTGGCTTATGCTGCCTTGTAGTCTCGAGAGGAGGTCAAATTTTGACAAATAAACTATAAATAGAAGAGTGTATGCACATAAAGAACTATACAGTGGTACCTCTACTTACGAGTTTAATCCATTCCAAATGCATGCTCCTAAGTCGAGCAACGTGTAAGTAGAGCAGCCGTATCTAAAAAAGAAAAAAAGAAAAAGAAAAATCAGAGAAAAATTTAAAAATATATATATTAAATATATTAAATAGAGCAGACGCATCTAAAATTTGTAAAGCAGCAGTTAAAATGCCAACGGTTTTCCGCTCTTAAGTAGAGCCCCTCATAAGTAGAGGTACCATTGTATTGGAACAGACTGAAGGCCTATATAAGCATTTTACTTATACAGTGGCCAACCTACAGCACATGGAAATCCTATAAGCAAAACTCAACCACAATCGTATCACCTCTCACTCTCACCTCACAATTGATACATAGATTTAAATATTGCCTCTGATATTAGAGATGGTATATAGCCTTCCTGACTAGTAGTCAATGATTTTCTATCCCTCAGCAAATTTATCTATTGGATTCTTAAACAGTGAAAATTGGCAACCGTTACTTTTATCTCATAGCGCTGAGATTAATATATTTTCAATGTATATGCAGTGCTTCTTCAGCTTTAGTGAATGTTCCCCAACATTCCATATTCTTTTATAGATTTGTTTCATGCCTTCCCCCTTTTATCAAACCATACGAACAAGCATTGTGACCTTTCCTCCAAAGGGACCCCCCAACAACTCTCTTGACTGTTTTGGTTGCCCTTTCCTGAAAACCTTTTCCCTTCTACAACCACCACTTTTCAGGTACAGTGAATGAGTACAATTCTACATGCAGATTATACAGATGGTAGTTTTATGGATTTGTATCCAGGCAACATGATATTGGCATTCTGAAAGAGGATTTTTTTTCCTATATACTGTATAACCAATATGAAATGTGTCTGTCTGTCTACATCAGCAATGCATGTGGTCTACTGGTACTTTTTGACTGAATAGTTCAGTATTCTCCTCTTCCCTCATCCACGTCTAACCTCTTCATGGGATTCCTCTGCTGAATTAATATTAAAATGTTTGTTTTATTGTATAAATACTGATAAATATGGCATGATAATATGTTTGCTTGTTTGAAATGTATATTTTGTAATGATCTGATGATTATGCAATAAATAGTTTATCTATCTCTGCTGAAGAAGGGAAGCACAGCAACAAGAGAAATAAGGATGCATATTAAGTCAAAGCCAAACCCTCAAAGTCACTAGAAGTAGGGGGCACTCCATGAAACTTTGGGGTGCTAGATTTCAAACGAATAAGAGAAAGTACTTTTTCACCCAGAGGATCACTGGTCTGTGGAACTCCCTGCCAGAAGAAGTGGTGACAGCTGTCAGCCTTGACAGCTTTAAGAAAGGATTGGACAAGTTCATGGAGAACAAGGGTATCAATGGCTATCATTATGGATGCCTAAGGACAACCTCTGGGTTGGAGATGTAGGCAGGATATCTCTCAATGCCATTTGAAGAGAATCATAAGCAGGTGAAGACATCTGCTTGGAAATACCCTGAAGCAAATGGTGAGCCACTGTATGAGACAGAATGCTGGATTGGATGGGCTGTGGGCTGTTCCAGCAAGGCTGTTCTTATTTCCCTATGTTCTCCATTCTTGGAAGCTAAACTGCAACAAACTAGTGTCCAACAGTCCAGTTGCACTGTATGAGGGCTGCTTTGGTGAGCAAACCCACATGGTATTTTTCTCATTTTTAACATAATTCTGCAGGTGGCAATCTAAATATTCTACCATTAGCACTGTACTGAATGCTGCAACAAAAGCAACATCAAATACTTGCAAAGGGAGGGGTATAGAAAATATTAAAGCAGTCCCTTTAAAATACTTTTGTTTCATTGTCATGTACCTCTCAGCCCTCTGAGTTTCATTAGCTGTCCTTCTCATAACTGAAGAAAACATACTCTTCATTCATCCCCTCCAATATGGAGAGTTATATGGGATTATTTCCTTCTCCAATGCATTACACAGCCAAGATATTAGCAAGGGCGTGCTTGAAAGAATTTCTCAATTTTATATTACGTTACATTTTGGCTGAAATCCTGGTGTGTGTGTGTGTGTGTGTGTGTGTGTGTGTGTGTGTGTGTGTGTGTGTGTGTGTGTGTTTTGCATTGTTACAGTCATGACCGACTTTTCATGACCCCATGTCCATGGAGTTTTCTTGGCAGGAATACTGTCCAGTACTGTGTAACAAAATTCAAAAGGTGCAAGTCTGTTTCTACCTGGCCAAAAAAAAGTCTCTGCTATAATTTGCAGGAGCATACACCTATAATTCTTGGTGCACAGGGTTGTAAGGGACATTATGGATCATTGAGTCCAGCTCGTCAAGGAGGCAAATCACACACCAAGGACTCTTTGTTTTCCAGCCAGGAACAGACCAAATGTTAACAATTAGTGTTATCCAAAGCAACATGATTTCAGCCCATGTGTATTTTGCTATTCTTTTTATGGTTCAAGTTGCACTGGAATTTTAATCAAACTTCACTGGGTTTCATTCCATCCAAATCCTAAAGCAGTATGAATGTTAAAACGAGCAGGAGCTTTATCATTTAATCATTTATGCTGGCCCCAATCCACAGTACAAACTGCTGGGGGTCGCGTCTAGAGATATGAACAGCCTGAAGCACAAAGTTCTTAAGCAGAACGACCATGTGACATGAATTTTGTACAAACAACATATTAAATCTCACTACATTCCATTGGCAAAATGAATTAGCAAATCATCACAGGCCTTACTTCAAGCATATCAAATGACTCTTAATGAAACATGCTAGCAATCTGCACTATTAACATCTTCTTCGTATTCCTTGAGCTGCCTGAAAGACAAATTGGACATTTGCTTGCAGAGTCTAATCATCAACGGAGTCTGAAAAGCTGCATACCTGATACTGATTTTATATTTTTGTCACAGGGGTCTTTTCTCACGTAACACCAAAGCAACTTTAAAACCTGGGAAGTGCAATCCTGTGCAGATCTACTCAGAAATACTGCTCCCTAGTTCAGTTGGGCTTACTCAGGCATGCGATTATAGGACTACAGCCTTAATCCTACTTCAATGCGAAAACCCAAGACAAAACCCAAGAAGGAAAAAGTGTTCAAGGACGCAGGGGTTGTTTTTATTGCTGTTGCTGTTGTTGTCAATTGGTCAATTGCCAGAACATTTTGATTAAAACAGCCTGGCGTCCTTATTTTAACAGCTTTTTTCTGTAAAAAAGGGTTAGCCAAAATCCCTTCACAGCACTTCCAATGAACAGAATGTTATACTTGTTATCAATTTTCCATGAACCTGAACTGCAACCCTGTGCACACATGCTTGGGGAAAGGTACCCCTGAATTCAGAAAGGCTTGGGGGGGGGGACCTGGAAGGAATCTTTATAGCTTCATCTTACATAAGAACATAAGAACATAAGAAGAGCCGTGCTGGATCAGGCCAACGGCCCATCTAGTCCAGCTTCCTGTATCTCACAGTGGCCCCACCAGATGTGTTTGGGAGCACATGAGACTAGATATCTGTCTCCTGATACCACTCCCCTGCATCTGGCCCTTGAAGTACCCCAGTTTTAAGGCTGGAGATTACACATCTCCCTCATGGTTTGTAACCTGTGATGGACCTTTCCTCCAGGAATCTGTCCAATCCACTTTTGAAGGCATCCAGGCCAGATGTCATCACCACATCCTGTGGCAGGGAGTTCCACAGACTAACAACGCGCTGGGTGAAAAAATATTTTCTTTTGTCTGTTCTTACTCTCCCAGCCCTCAATTTAAGTGTATGTCCCCTAGTTCTGGTATTTTGTAAGAGGGAGAAGAGCTTCCCTCTATCCACTTTACTCATGCCCTGCATGAATAAATTTAGAATGATTTCATTCAGTCAGTCTGAATTAACCAATGCTGTCTTGGAAGCCATTAGCCCTAAGAGCTTCTGCACCATGAGAGCTTTTCAACTTGAGGCTGGCACTGAACAAAGGTGAGACTCTCTTCTGTATTCTTTTCACTGGTAAATCTGCCTTGGCAGTCACTGAATTTACAACCACCCCAATATATTGAATGGCATTTGTGTCTCTACAATGACCCAGGCATCTGTGTAAGACAAAAAGACCACCTGCCTAGTCCTTAGGTAGGCCACCACAGGGCCATTCACTTGTTGGACCCCCAGGGAGCTGTAGCCAATCTGAATGGCAGGACCTCAGATTTATATACACAGATCTGCAGGGACACTATGGCTGTTAAGGTCAGCATTCAAAACCTCCTGGGATAGATACAAGTGTTGACACCTCTGATGTTGAGAATCAGGTGTAGGCTGATTTCTTGGAGGCAGTAAAGTACCAGGTATAAAGCCCAAGATCTTGAAGGGTGGAATGGGTTGATGCTTGAGCACTCTCTTAAAGCAGCTTGTAAATTTCCTGTTCCAGGGCCTCTAGTGGTGGTATGATCCATAGCTAACTGGCTGGAGAAAAAGTAGTGAATTCTATGGTGCAGGCCCTGGAGATTATGAGTGAGTCCCAACCTTCAGTGGGGATATGTACTAGTAAGGCTAAGGTTCCTGTACTCCTGAAACATACCCAGCAGGTCCTTCTTTAGTATGGTCATAGAGAAGCATTTGGAATATTAATGTACACACAACTTATGCCCCATGTTGACAAACAGTGGATAAAGTTAACTATGTTTCCTCTAAAGAAACCATTTAAAAGTATGGTTTTAACAATTCGAAAACACAACGAATGTACAATTTTTTTTCTGGCCTACACAAGGAAAATGTAGGATCGCATTAGGAATGAAGGGGGGATTTACCCATTTCTTCCCCCTCGCAGTCTTCAAGACTGAAGCAAAATCCTTGCTTTTAACATTTAATATTGTAAGTTGCTTGTCTACCCAAGAGAATGCTTGTCTCAATTTGAACCCTTCCAGATATTTAGCCTGTAGGAGAAGCCTGAGAACACGTTTGCCGTGCATGCAAAAAAGGACACTTCCCTGCATCATCCCAAAATCTAGCATTAGTACAGTCCCCATCTCCACTTTCTTTATAGTTAGAAAAGGCATTACTGCATCTCTTTTATGTTAGGCTTTGGCTATTTTTACAGCTTCCAGTTCTATAATTTTGCTGTTCTGACAAAAATCTATTACAGTGGTACCTTGTATAAAGGAATTAATTCGTTCCAAATGAAATTATGTTAAGCAAATGTTCCTTTGTACAAATTTCCCATAGGAATGGGATGAAAATGGATTAATCCCTAATCACAACTGTTTTTCTGTTGTATGGATTTGCCCCATAGACAATTGTGTTAAGTGATTTTCCCCTATCTCTGGAATTTTTTTCCTTTTTAAGCAGATTTTCTGTTAAACAAACCGCTTGTTATACGAGGATCTGCTGTATTCTCATTTTTATGCATTGCATTTTAATTAAAAGATTTTAGATGCTTTATAGATAAAATATGCAACTCCCAGTATATAAGAAATATAAAGCCACATACTTCCATCCCACCCCCTAAAAAAGTACTGTATAGGGATAATTAAATGGCAGAACTGTATTGTAAAATCATCCAGTGACATTCTATTATCACCTCCGTTTCAATATACTGTGCACTGCTGTGATGGCTGTTCAAATAAAGGGTGATAGAAGCAGACAAACAGATATTAATGATAAATGAAGTGAAAATTAAAATTAGATTGCAGCACACACACACACAAATTGCATGCACACACACATGACACACACACACACACACACACACACACACACACACACACACACACACACACACACACACAAAACTTGCATTATGTTACAATTCTGAAACCTGATGAGGCTCTTAATGTATTCCATTTCTTTCATCTCTTTCTCTAAAGTTGACTGTGAATGGAAAGCCAAGAACTGAATTCTTGCAGAGCTGATGCTTGCCCAGTTTTTCAATACTGACCATATTCTCTTAGCCAGGACTGCTTTCCACATTTTCTATACATTTATTCCTCTCACCTTGCCTCCCCACTGACAGGGTGATGTATGAAAAACCAACATGGAGCCAGCAGCAGATGCAGCAACAGCATGAGGTCTAGGTGTTGGAGAGAGCGGGGAAGAGCCCCATATAATTTTTCTTCTTCAACGCATTATCACATTCCACGGGTATATTATAGTTGGAAAAAATATCTCATTGACCAGTGCATTTTGTACCACAATACAAATGCTCCATCTGGAAAAGGGAATAAGCCTCTAAGGAAAAAAAAATACATTGACCTGCGCCAAGACAGCTCTAAGGCAATCACTACAGAAACCATTTAAGATGAGCAACTGATTGCATGAAAACTCTACAAAAATAAAACCAATTTATGATTCAAAACACAAACCAACCAAGGAACCTTCATGTGTGTGTGGTGGATGCTGCAATATGGCAAATTTCCTAGTGATTGGACAAACCTCTTCTGGAATGCTGATACTGAAAAATGTTTCTTCTACATTCCATAGATAGGACTGCTGAAGCAACTAACAGGTTTCCTCAATGATTCATCTATAATTGAGGAAGTTGCCTCATTTAACAATACGCTATTAAGGCACTTGAATGAGGTGCATTAGCAAGAAATCCCAGAAAAACTACTCCCTAGGTCTTTAAGGCAGCCTGCACTTAGAAGGAAATGATGGATGGGGTGGGTGGGCTGGACAAAGTACATGCTTCACAAGATTTAGCTAAACTGCAATTCCCAGTATTTCTCACCTTTGTTGGCTACCAGCTGATAGGACATACAGATCAAGAACATCTGAAGGCCCACACTTGGCCCAGCATTGTGATAGACTGTTGCTGAGCAGGGTTGCAATGAGAAACACAGCAATACTCGAGTAGGTCAACTGACCTGTACAGCCCATGTCCCTCTTTGACTTATATAATTGCTGACCTTGCCCTGATTTTAGGCATTCTTCTGAGACACAGATTTGACCCGATGCATGGTACATCTAGAAGTCTACTAGATGGTTAGCCTACTTAGTGATGACTGGCCTGCATATAAAAATTATTATTTCAGTCTTAAGTTCTGTGTAATTTGCTTTAATATTCTTCTCTGGGTCTTTAAAACAAACAAATGCATGAACTTATGACTTTCTGTAAACTCATTTTATGTGCGCTGCACTAATGATCAAAGAGCAAACTACATTTTTTTTAAAAAAATGAACAAATGCATGGCCTCAAAACAAAGACCATTATCATTAACAAGTACATAACAGCACAATAATGTATTTAATACTACTTCCCTTAACAATCTTGTATGAACATCAGTATGATTATTTCTATATTGTAGATTGGAAGAGAATGGTTTGCCTAAGGCAAACTAGTGAAGTCATGACACATGTAAGATCCCAAGTGGAGGCCTGAATTCAGCCTAGGGTGCTTTTTCAGGACCCCTAAAATCCAAGGCAAAGGCTCCCAGATGCAGAGCTTAAAATTGTTTTCCCACCAGCTCTAGACTTTAAAAAAAATTAAGTATGACCACGCCCACCTAAGCGCGTCCCAGCGCATTTTCCAAGTACAGTGGACCCTTATATAACAAACAGTTTGTATAACATAAAATCTGTACAACATAAAAAAATTCCAGAGATAGGGGAAATTTTAGGGGAAATTTGCTTAACATAATTGCCTATGGGGAGAATCCATACAACATAAAAATTGGATTACTCTGTTTTCAATGCATTCCTATGGGGATTTGTATAAAGGAAAATTTGCTCAACATAATTCCATTTGGAACGAATTAATTCTTTTATACAAGGTACCACTGTACCTGGTCTCCGAAGGTGAAAAATTTCTGATGTGGATTGCAAAGCAGTGAGTGCCGGGCTCTCCTTGCCTTCCGTTTTGTTTTGTTTTGTTTTGTTTTTGGGCCCCCGCCCCTTTAAGGGACTTGAATGCTTCCTGGGGCAGGACAGCAGAGCGGAGGTGAGCCTGCATTCTTTTTCCCCTTTTTTTTCTCCTTCCCCTCACACAGACAGGAGCAAGGGAGTATGGAGGGGTGGGAACACAGCAAAAGGAGCAAACCCCCCCCCCAGGATCTCTGGTGCAAATTTAAGTTGCCAGCGGATCTTAGGGGTCGTGTAAAAGCGCACTTAGTTAACTAGCGACACTGGTCTAAGAATTCAAAATGTGCATACATATCTTTTATTTAGCATGCATTTCTGCCCAAAATTTGAATTACGGAACAGGTGATGACTAAGCAGCTTTTCAATTCCAGATGACATTCACAATAAATCCACGAAAAAGGCTTTTCCAGTATAAACTGGACACTGGCAGGGAATACAATGCAGACCTCCACATTTTCCTGCAGATTTATATAATTATACCCACTGTGCTTTCCTGAAATAGACAATGTGGAACGATATGCCCACAATTTAGAAGCATAATCAGCAAGTGGCCTCCCAGTCGGAAGTGTGGAATACTTTAAATAGTAATGCAGACTGCTCAAAACAGATTGTGGACAGTTATTTTGGTCCCTGTGAATCTCAGTGGAAAGAGTGGAGAAGAATAAAATGAAGTGCAACAGGGTCAAACACAGTGAGTCCCAGGGGGTGGAGGGAGGACTGGTCACTCACTACAGTAAACTAACAAGAGAAGACATGCAAAGCCAAGTAAGAACAGTAGTAAGTGAAGAGAAAGTAAAACTGCTGCTAGAGACATGTGATTCCAAGTTGAAAACCGCATGAAATAGGAGTATTTGTGTGAATTAGGATCAAGTGTAAGAAGTATTATGTTGACAACCTCAAACGGGTCCAGAGAAAGGTGAACAGGATGGTTAAAGGTCTGGAAGAATTGAGGAGTGCTTAGGGCGCTGGGAATGTTTAGCCTTACAAAAAAAAAAAGGTTGAGAGGGAGTATGATAACCATGTTTCAATATTTGAAAGATTGTCATATTGAAGAGGGGACAGTCCCCCCCCCCAATGGCTTCAGAGATAAGGATTCAGAGCAGTAGCTTCAAACTACAGGAAAAGAGATTCATTTTGAACATTAGGAAGAGCTTCATGACATTTAGAGCTGTTCAGCAGTGGAATAAGCTACCATGGAAGGTGGTGGAATCTCCTTCTTTGGAGGTTTTTAAGCAGAGGCTGAATGGCCATCTGTCAGGAGTCCTGTGATGGGGGTTCCTGTATGGCAGGGGGTTGGACTGGATGGCCCTTGAGGTCTCTTCCAACTCTATTATTCTATGATTCTAAGTCCAGTAATACCTTGTTTACAAGCATACTTTGTTCTGTAAATATGCTTGTAAACCAAAACACTCTTATATCAGCAAATTTCCCCATTAAAAAAATGGAAACTCAGATGATTCATTCTGGGGGCCCATAGACCACATACTGTGCATACAAAACACCAAAACTCACAAAAGAAGTTGGCCAGACGTCCAAGTTCACACCATGGTTTAAGTACCTAGCTGCAGAATCTGCTCTGCTCTGCTTTGTGTTTTTAATGTGACAATAATAAAGTGCAATTTGTAGCCATGTACACACTTGATTAGCTGCCCCATGACTAGAAATTCTTTAAAAAAATAAGAAAGAATGTGGGAAAAAAAACCCTATCCTGTACTCTCATTTGAAAATGTTCCTGGCTGGTACAAGGGAGACCGCTGTTCCTCTCTCCTCCCTCTGCTTTGGAGGCTACCTAAAACAGAACATTCCAGACAACCATCCACAATCCAGAGGGGGGGGGGGAGAAAGTGATCATTGACTCACTTCTGATAATGTGAAATGTTCCAGTGCTTGTATTGCAAGACATTGCTTGTTAATCAAGGCAAAACTGATCAGAACTGTTTGCTTGCCTTGCAAAACACTCTTAAACCAAGATATTACTCTACCAAGAATTGTGGTCTCACATTTTACATTATTAAGTAGACCCCCTTCCCTGATAAATAAGTTCTGAGAAGGAAGAAATTTTCTGAGTGACATATCCACAGCTGCAATACAGTATACATGCCTTTTATAACACACTTGTTTGTGACTTGGTGTCCATATGTTCCGGACTACAGTTACATCAGCCCTAACTAGTACACTAATAGTAATCTGGGATTACTGGACCTGTACTCCAAAGAATCTAGAGCAGGAGCTCCAGGGGTCCCCTGACATTTTTTGATTAAAACTCCCAGAAGCTTTCATCTCTAGCTATGCTGAACCCAACTAGGGACCCAAGCAGGGGAACCACAGATCTAGAGAATGCTATGGTGCAAAGTGTTATGTTCATAATTATTACACTAAAATCTTAACATTTTTAACCTTGTTTCTCAAATGTGCTACTTTTGAATAGGTCATATATTTCAGAGAGGGTTTGGTTTTATGATCATTGATAGTATGTGGTTGTACTCAATGTATATAATAAAGTACTGTATGATAATTCTATGCCATCAATTCAATTCCATGTTATGTCAAATCTTCCCACAGCTTCTTATGTATAAAGCACTTGGAAGTAGTTTACTTGCCCCTTCCACTATCTAGAAATATATCAATACCAAATCTACAAAGAGCCCTCACAAAAACATATGGCCTATTCTAGAGAAGAACAGTTGTGACACAGCAACACAACAATTGTTCGCTTGATTTTCATGTCTTCAAGGCTGGAACCAATTCTTTGTGTGTATTTAATTGTTATCTAATATAATATTATTATCTATAAATATCCATGCTCATGAGGTGTCCTGATATACAGCATATTACATAAAACTTCAGATGGCTACCTTGACATAGAACTTTAGGGAAGAAATTGGGAATAGAGAGGGTTTTTTAATAAAGAAGAGCAGTATTTCCAAGCCTCCCACAGGAGGAGGATATAAAGTAATTATCCTATTTTAACACTTCCTCTTATTCTCTTAAAGCCTTTCTTCTGCAGCTCAGACTCTGTTTCCTGTGCTTCTCACTACTAGCTGTCCTTTAGACATTCTGTTCTGTTTCACTGAGGACTTGAGCACATTGCTTTGTGTGTACCTACAGGACACGTATTCATTCTACAAAGACATATGTAGTATTGTCATGGATCTACAAACACCAGGTGGTTGGTGTCTGGACTGAGTTTTCTTCTACCAGTAAAAAGGTTAACACATTTGTTTACAGACCACATGTTACACCAGATTAACCATCATGTTAGGGTAGGTCTGTTTCTAACATATACAATCACATATATGCAAAAGATAACAATTTCCATTTACTCTAATACTACTGTAGGACCCAGAGTTCCCTGTACAAGATAATGTTAACACCATAATCATTTTGTGTGTACAGAGAAGTGTGCATGCACCCTGTCATTAATCACCTGTGCAATTGGAGTTGCTATAAGTAAGTACATCTAAGTTCAAGAACTAATGCACCACACTGCTTTCAAAAGAAAAAGTACATTTACATTTTCACCAAACAACTTGAGAATTGATAGCTGTTGTGAGTTTTTTGGGCTGTTTGGCCGTGTTCTGGAAGTTTTTCTTCCCAGCGTTTTGCCAGACTCTGTGGCTGGCATCTTCAGAGGGCAAGGAGCTCAGGGAACTAGGAGTTCTCTCTGTGCTCTGGGGCATAGAGTGAGACTGTGGGGTTTTAAAGTTGTGGGAAAGGGGAAAACCAGTCCTATGCAGGAGAATATGTGTTAGTCATTGTATTGTGATGGAGGGATTAAGAAGTTTCACTGCAGTCAGGGGTGGCAGCGATCCTTTTAGAATACGTTAACTTGAGAGATATATTTTTTGTCTTCATAAAAAGAGCTTTTAAAACAAATCTTGACTGCAGTTTTTTATTTTTTATTTTTTTAAAAAAATTACTTGTAAATGTGTGCGGGGGTTACATGATTCTAAAATGTAAATTAAGGCTCTAAAGCCTTAATATGATGCAACACACTGAAAGAAACATTTGTAAGTCAGTTCCACAAAGACTGTCTTACAATGTGAAAACATCCCTGAAATAAAATGAGAAACAGGAGAAAGAGAAAGCATAAAAATACATTGTTGTTATATTAGAAGAGTAGTTTAAACAATCAATTGAAGATTAGGAGGGATATGACAGTATCACTTACAGCCAGGTTTGGCAAGCAAGCAGAGTGATTTAAGCAAGGTTCGTTCAGGAAATAAAATGCCATGATCTGGAGCAAAGAAGCAGCTATTGGCAACAACCTCCTTTTTTGTGAGCACACATTTAAAAATAAGCACAGAGATCACAGATGTGAAACATTACCAAAGCTCACTCCACCCTTTCCTTCCTTTTCCGTCCCATCCCGTCCCCCTCACATTAACTGCAAAAGCCCAGGTCAGTTCAATCTTGCAGCCATGCTGACCCTGCATGGCTGATTACTCCAAGTGCTGCTGCATGCAATTTGACCCCTCCTTGTGAAATGACAGCCCTCCTATCTGAAAAGTTTTCACAGGATAAAGGGGAGGAGCAATAAGAGTAATATCTTCCTCTACAAAAAGAACAGCAGCAATGATATTGCTTGGAGCTGTTCATCGTACACAGGTAACCATGTGCAGGATCTTGCATCGCAAATCCTTCTGCATGTTTAGATCTCTTCTAGTTTTAGAACAACATTTAAACGCTCCCTTCCACAGGTGTAGCAATAGCCTGGAACACAGGAAACTTCCTGTAAGGTCCATGCGCATTCACTTAATAAATTTGGCTGTATTAAATACTGTATGTACAGCAAAAAGATGAGGAAATGGAGAAGCTCACTGCCAGCCCCATCAACCTTCCCTGAGTTGCTGGGTCATATTTACCACAAGTCCACCAGCCCTAGTCTCTTTTGTGCAGCTGCCCCAAGTCAAAGTGACTGGAAGATCGGAGTTTAATGTCCTCTTCTACTTTGGGCACCAAGTGGGTCCGAAACTTGCAGCGTGGAGAAGGGCCAGCTTGTGTGTTTATATTGAGGGTAAGGCATGTGGTGTATCAGTGGCCTTCCAGCTGGGCACGAAGACGTCCTGTTTGTTGCTGGTCCTCTTAGAAACAGCATAGGTGGACCTTCAGGAATTGTTGCCTCCAGCACCACAGCTGGGTTGGAATCATCTCTCCTTCAGTGACCTGGTGAGACAAAGAAGGGCTCTGCCGTGGGTGTCTCTTTCTCCAGTAAGTATACTGGGTGAATGTACTGACGATGGAGTCCATCTTCCTTAGAAACCCTGAACTCACCAGTTATCCTGCCCAGGGGCCTTCCTTCACCAAGTAATCCCACTGCCTGGAGAATGTAAGTGAATCCCTCGCCACCTGGACAGTGTCTCTCCTCTTGGCCATCTACCCAAGTTCCTTCTTCCACTATCTGCTGCCTTTTCTCCCCTGTACAGGGTGTTCTGTTGGGAGATACTGAGCTGTGATCCTTGGAGTTTAAGTGGGGAAAGTCTGTTTTCTCCCATTCTGTGGTGTTGGCAAAGGGTTTCTTACATTATCTCGGTTTTGGTGGGAGATCCTTCATTTGAGTTGCACTGACCTTCAGAACTCCTTTGCCTCGGGGGCGGGGGGCAGCCTCTGTCTGCATCAACACATCTTGCAGCCTAGGTTGGCTTTGTAAAATGTCCCTTAAAAGAGCTGGTATAGGAACTCCTTGTTGCCCTGAGGTGGGGATAGACTGCCCATCAGAAACATCTCCACCAACCTTCTCACACTAACAAACTAGTTCTGGCTGCATGATTTCAAGATATGTCATGGTAAGGGAGATTTTTCAGTTGAAGCTTTGTTAGTATTTTCTCCTCAGAATTTCCAAAGTCTGGGATGGGCCTAAGAAGATGAAAACATCTCATTAAGACCACATACACAGCATATACATGGTGAAGAAGACAATAAAAGTTCATATTTGGCCTTGATGGTACTGTTCCTTCTACATGGAACCTTCTAAATGGTTCAAACACATTCTGCCCTCCACTGAAAACATGGGTAACTTTTAAAAGCACCCCTCTCCTAATCAAGTGCATCTACCATGCGTCTTTCACTCAAAATCAAATCTGAGGTCTCACATCATACAGTCAGATATAATACATGGAAAAATACATACGAAAAAATATAATACATTTGAAAAAATAAGATTTGCTGGCATGAAATAATAAGGCATGATAGAGAACCTCTGACAATCAAAAGCTTAAGACCAATTGTTCTGGCTACTTGAGAACACAGTAAACAACAATAAAGCCATTGAGTATTCAATGGCAAATACCATTGTCAACTGCTTAAACTTAAAACTGCATTGTTCAAATCTCCCTGGTCATTTATTTAAAGAGTCATTATTTCAAAGATATAACATGAAGAATAACCAATCTCATTCAAGGTATGTTCTCCTAAGCATGTCAACGGGAGATGTGATCAGGGGTTAACAACCAGGCCCTATGCAGCCAGGTGTTGAAGTTGGATATATGAGAGTGTTTACTTACCTCAGGAAGCTATATGCCAACTGTACAAATAGAGAGCTAAAATTAGCAGCATTTCTCCTCTATATCACATGCCCCCCTGCCATCATCCTTCTCTGGTGGTATAGCTATACCCCCGCCATCCATTTTTTTACAGCTCAGCTCTCGTCCATGATTCTGATTCTCAGAACGAGTTCAAGATTTGGGAGGGGAAAGAGACCACTGGGACAGTGATCAGCTCACAAGTTACACCTTTGGAGAAGACAACCAAGGAAGCATCACACCACATCTGGCAACTGTGTTCAAGGCACAGACTGAGAAGCTGAGGTATACCATGACATTTTGCAGCCAATGATTAATCTGAGGGAGCCCCTAATCACTCCCTTCTGCTGGGTAACTAATCTACTAGGGTCTGACCTGGCAAGCAACTGTTACCCATACTTTCATCCCATTAAACCTAAACTTCTGCAATATGTGAGAGTTCTTTTGAAAAGCATCCATAGACTTAGTTCCATGCAAAACACGGCTCCTGGGTTGAGCAAGATGTCTTGGAGCACGTCTCAACATGATCCTGAATGAATAGCTTTCAACTATTCTTTCCTCATATTGCAACATAAGAAACTTATATCACTGTAGTGTCCCAGCAAAACTTTGTAACGAGGCAACACAGAGACAATGAACATGGCCCCTGCACTATTTAATACAGTGGTACCTTGTATAAAGGAATTAATTTGTTCCAAATGAAATTATGTTAAGCAAATTTTCCTTTATACTGTACAAATTTTCCATATGAATGCATTGAAAATGGAGTAATCCCTAATTGCGACCATTTCTATGTTGTACGGATTTGCCCCATAGGTGATTCTGTTAAGCAAATTTCCCCTATCTCCGGAATTTTTTATGTTGTACAGATTTTTTGTTATACAAACCGTTTGTTATACAAGGGTCCACTGTACTTATATTTGTAGACCCAGCTATTCCACCCCTCTGCATCTGGATGTTGGACTTGAAGGAAACGAAAAAGTATAATCATGTGACATTATAGATCTTGACTCATTTTAGTGCACATATCAGACTTAGACTTAACTTCCCATGGCTTGGAGCTTAAAACAACAAATACAGCCTTGCCTCTGCTCTTTAAACAGCAGGGAGGTTGGTTTGTTGTTGTTGACAACCTGGCATTAGTGTTTTAACCATTCAACTGGCATGTAGAAAATTATACAGTATATTGGTTGCCTTGATAGCTCCACTTTTATATATTTTTCACTGTTTAGAGCCCAGGCAAATCAATAAAAGGCCTAGTAGTGACTACACTCCATCCAGTAGGGGCTCTCAGAAGTCTTTCTCATTATCTTCTAAAATGTAAAAAAAAAAAAGGGGGGGTGACAATACAAAATACAAATGCAAGACTAGGCTATAGGTGATACCGTTATAGGCTACTAATAAAATAACAAAAAGAAATTGCAAATCTTTGAGGGCAATACCCTCTTTTTCAAAGCTTGTATCAACAGTCCAAACATGGCAAAAGATGTGGTTTTGCCAGGAGGTCATTCTTAGATGTAGAGTTCTGGGCAAGATGATATTCACCAGGCAGTCTTCTTAGATGAGGTAGGAAGCAACCTAGTCATCATCTAAAAAGTTATTCTTGGGACTACAGATCCCAGATTCCCACAGCCAGAGTTCTGGGAATAACAGAATGGGTGTGACACAATGAAATAGGCACAGAACACACTCAGTGCAGCAGCAAAAAAAAAAAAAATCCTGGAAGAATACTTCCCTGTACCCTCCCCACCCCACCTCTAATAAGTAAACAACTGGGCACCATGGGGGATTTAATTACCAACCTTGGAGCGATCCAACACATGAAATGCTCTGGTGTATCAAGAATAAGATCTATCACTTAATAACTTATGGCCCAGACACTAGGGTAAGGATCTCTAAGTATGAACACTTACACCCACATCTACATAACTGCAGCCCCTTACATTACTAGACAGGCATTTTTTCATTTACTGTCATGGAGAGTATTTTTGGATCTTGTGTTCTCCAAACAGTATTCCCTGTCACGTATAAAACTTGCAATCCTCAATCCATGGGAGGATGGCTGTTGGAACCATTCCTCTATTAAGTATAAGATAGACAGAGCTATAGCTCTGTTCAAAGAAACCTCACTCACACTCTCAGCAGTCACAGACAAGTAACATCTGTGCTAACAACTTGCAAGGCCAGCACTGGGCAACTACCCAACACTTTGCCACATATTATTGAATAAATACTATGCAAGCCTCTGCAGATCCAGCTTTAGAAAGATATTAATTTTCTCCCCGCTGTCCTGAAATGTTTCCCCTTCAGCTAAAACCCATGCTTTCTGAACCTTTCGTGAGTCACTGGACTCCAGGGTCAGGGTCAATTTATTTCTTCCTTCATACAACTGAAGACTTTCAGTAATGGCGGGACTGCATTGAATGCATCATAACTGCAACTCAGATGGGAACAAATCAGATAAATAAAAATAAAGAAACATTAGGCTGGGGTTGTTTTGTTGTTTTGTTTTTGTTTTTCAAGAGCAGTTTTGTAACTGCTAATAGGCAGCTCATGTGGTTAAAATGCTTGTATTGTCTAGTACACAGAGTGGAATGAGGAAAAGTTCATTGGCAAGGGTCCAAAGTGTCTGAGGACTTCTGGTTTCACACAACAGTTAGGTATTCTATGAATACTGGGTCGCTTTCCTTCAGTAACTCCCTTTACAGTCTTATTACATGCATCAGAAAATCTTCTGCAGTGATCAAAGCTGGGAATGGAAAAGCTGCAGAATGTAAAGTCAATGCATAAGGTATGGGACCTTTTACACACAAACACACTTACACATTCGCGCACATTAGTAGTATTGTGGAGACGTATCTTAAACCCCTATGAGAATCAATTTATAGCATTTCCACTTGTTTTTAAAGGAATCCCCTCCCCCCAAAGTTCAGAAACCTACTCAAATTTCAGATGCCTCATAAAAATTCAATTTAGATTGACGTTTTGTATACACAGCCTTATCCCAAAAGCATTTTTTGCACTTACAGAATTCAAATGGTTTGCACTTTTACAGCTCATTACACACATACCAGTGAGTTAAAACCTCACAATTCCCTGGTTCGAGAAGGAACCAGTACTATGGCCAAACAAAACACACTCTCAGAAATCACCCAAACTGTTAGTCTGCAAACATATGCTGAGGGGAAAACTTACTGGAAGAACACTACAGATCTTGTCCTGACTAAAAAATAAAAAATAATAATAAAAATAAAAACTCAAGAAATTGAGAAGGACCAAAAGCAGGAATCAAATCTTTAGAGGATGCTGAATGCTCATACAATTACTACCAGAACGTTTAAGGAATTCATTAAAAGCCACAAAGTGGCTTATATCAGTTTACTCTTTTTGGGGGAGGGGGTTAAGAAGGTCATTGCTGTTATTGCTTTAGATTCAACAAGAATGGCTGAATGATCCCTTTTTTGGCATAAAGAGTAAGGATGACTCATTGTTCCACAGGCATTATCCTTTGAGGGATCCGGGCACTTGAAAGAAAAGCTATTGTAATTTTTAGAAAAGGGGAAACACACACACACACACACACACACACACACACACACACACACACACACACACACACACACACACACACACACACACACACACACAAATAGCTTGTGCAGTTTCCTCAAGCTCTGGGACACCACTCCAGCCTCAGAAACCTGATCAGGGACACTCCCAGTCACCATTCCAACCATCAGGATGACAAAACTGGATACTTATTTCATTTCCTTCTAAAAAAGCGGGGGGGGGGGGGTGTAAACAACTTCTCTGCAAGGTTCTGGAAGGCTTTGGATATAGGAATAAAGCTTTGCCACTAACGTGCACTTAGCAACAGAAAGGGAAACTTTTTTAGGGGAGGATAACACTATTTTATTTCAAAAATGAAATAAATCAATGAGAACATTGCATTATTTTACTCAATAGAGATGGGCGCTTTGTATTCAGATTCAGGGAGTCCAAATACAAAGCGCACCAGCATAGGTGTCCCGGTCTTCGGATTCCAATGCCCCAGAACCAACCTGGTCTATTCACTGGGTTCCTCACAGTGCAAGGCGTCATCATGCCAATCACAGAAGCAGCCTGTCCAGTTCTTCCCTGCCTCTCCCTGCAGTTAACCACTCAGCAGCCGAGGAGGGAGATTCTTCCTCCCGCCTCCCCGTCAGAGTGGTCTCCTGATTGGGCTACTCCTGTGATTGGTGTGATGGCACCGCCAACTGCCTGGTGTGTTCTACCACTACTTAATGTGACAATAAGTTTGGCATGCCACAATTAGCAGCACTGTAAATTTTATTCACCTGATGTCTCAGTCTTGGGTAGGGAGGGCAAAAACCGGAGGGCATTCTATATAACAAAGATATACAGATGAGGAAATGGCAAAAGCCATTGATAGGACTGTTCCTAAATATCTCTTCCCACAAAGTAGAACCCGACTGGCTGGCTGATTTACTGGAAAGCTGGTGGTGATGCAAAGAGTAGGACATAGACTTGAGCAACAATGGTGGAGTACATTTGACCAAACAGCAGAGCTCCTTTGAGAAGTCAAGGGTGACAATGAATCCCAAAGTGGCCAGACAACCTCTCACAGTGGTTTCATGTAAATGCTAAATAGCACAAGGGACATAAGAGAACCTCAAGACACTCCACAAGCCAGTGAGCATGGTGTTAAACAGAAGTCCCTTAGTGCCACTATCTGAGGGCGTTTTTACACGACCCCTAAAATCTGAGGCAAATGGCTCCCGGATCCGGAGCTTAAAAATGTTTTCCCACCAGCTCCGGACTTTAAAAAAAATTAAGTACGACCACGCCCACCTAAGCGCGTCCCAGCGCACTTTTCAAGTACCTGGTCTGTGGAGCTGAAAAATTTCTGATACGAATGTAAAGCAGTGAGTGCCGGGCTCTACTTGCCTTGTGTTTGGTTTTTTGTCCCCGCCGCCCCTTTAAGAGACAGGAATCATGACGACAACGGGGCTCGGGGCGGCTTCCACAGGCAGATGGAGGTGAGCCTGCATTTTTTCTCCCTTTTTTTCTCCCTCCCCTCACGCAGACAGGAGCAAGGGAGTGCGGACGGGTGGGAACGCAGGAAGAGCGACAAACCCCCAAGATCTTTGGTTTAAGTGGCCAGTGGATTTTAGGGGTCATGTAAAAGCACCCTGAATTCTCCCTCCAGGAAGGGCCAGAGCCCTATAAAATAGTGTCTCCAAGTCTCATTTGAGCCCAGATGGATAACAAGGTTGATGGTATCAAAACCACTGAGAGATCCAGCAGAACCAACAGGGACACATGCCTACTGTTCAGTTTGTGACAAAGGTGATCCATCACTGCAATGAAAGTAGTCTCCGTTCCATAATCCAGTCTGAAATGAACTAGATAATCTGTTTTATCTTGGAAATCCTGTTGCTAAGAATGCACAAGCCTGCAACAGGAATAGAATTTTAGATGTTAATTGGTAGTTATTCCATTTCAAGGGATCCAATGAGGGCTTTTTCAGCAACTGTCTTACTATTGCCTCCTTTAATCATTCAGGGATCCTACCCTGTGCAAGCAGACATTCACCACTGTTCCTACCACTAGGCCTGCTCTGGACACACAACTTTTAAAAGCCAGATATCAGAGATACATGTTTCTAGGATTATTTAGCTTACTAAAATGTTTGATGTGTTTCAACAACTTACTAATGTCTTATGACATTCTTCAAAGAGCTACAGAGAAGAACACATAAGTATACTTGTATGAACATAAAAAAAATTCAATAGCATAAATCCACAATACATTTTAAATACAGTAACTCAAATACTTATACAGTATAAAGTATCATCTGTAACTATCAGCCCTGTGGCCACCCTTATTTGTTTGCTACAGTATATGGATTTGTAAATCATCTTAAATGGCCACCACATGTATCATTAAAGA
Organism: Phrynocephalus guinanensis; assembly: GCA_037367245.1. Lineage (NCBI taxonomy): Eukaryota > Metazoa > Chordata > Lepidosauria > Squamata > Agamidae > Phrynocephalus > Phrynocephalus guinanensis. The sequence goes on from CM074739.1 coordinate 80,040,777, forward strand.
AAAGATACTGTATATGTAGCAACTGGCTCACTCTTGGCAGAGCTAAATTCCCTCACCTGCATGTTGCGTAACTAAAATGTGATGTAAATCACTTCAAGGTTTTTGAGCAGCCTATAAATATTATGTGTTTTCAAATCCATGTTTCCTGAAAGGATGAAAAAGGGGGAAATGTGAAAATACCTGGCAAATCCGTAAAGCAGCCATGTCCCTTTTGTTTACCACCATGAAACTCAGGACACCTCCAGCTTGTCTTTTGTATACAGCATCTCCTGAGTGCTGAGAATCAGGCCCTCAAAACAAACTACATTATATGTTGGAAGCTTCAAACTTTCAGATATTTTCTTGATCTTCGTCAGAATGCCCACTATGGAGCAGGTAATGTTGCCTTCTCTCTTGGCCTCCAGGACAGTGTGTTTAAGAAGACCGAAGTGCAAAGAAAAACTTCATAAAGATAGCAGGCAGGTGCTCAATTTTTTTATTTATTTCCAAAATTTCTTTTTGGTGTGTGTGCAAATTAATGCTAGGCAGAAACAGAAACACCAGTCAATACCACAGGAATGTGCTCGTACAGTGAAGAGCTGAACTGCAGCCCTCTATGGTCAAATGCTGGATCTGAAAGTATTACCAAGTACAAGCCCAGCTAGAAATGAAAACGTATATCCCTTTTCCATAGCAGAAACAGAAAGGGGAAAAAATAAAACTATACCACTTTATTTCATTTCAGGACATGCAAATACTCCCCCCCCCCCAGTTTTTCCAAGTACGATATTCACCTTTCATTCCATTTTCTCCCCAGAAAATAGGTAAGGTCCCTAAAGAGGAAAGACTTGCTTATTTGCCAATACTGGATGGACCTACAGAAAAAAATGGAATTAGGAGTGGGCCAGATTGATATTAATGACTGATATTGACGAACAAGTCTGAATTCTCTTTTCACTCAATGAAAGTCATTCGCATATAGCCAACTTTCCAGATGTCTACCACTTTCATTCCAGTTAAATTCATGAAAGAGAGACAGGGAGTATGTAACAGAATATCTAACAACACATAGGCATTTTGTAGAAAACTATCTATTATTCTATATATGGCCTACCAATTGCAGATTCCCTTATACTGTACTATTATTCTACATTCTGCATAGCATGCAAAAATGCTATTTAAAAAAGTAAAACTACTTGCATCAGCCCAAAAGCTTCTATTGTGTTACTAAAAGCAGTCACTCTGGACCCAGACATTTTATGTCCAGTGTAACTCTGCAACAACAGTGCAAAGGCAGAGTCATAAACTCTTTGAAGAGGCACTCGCAACAGAAATACTGTCACAATTGTTAACTATATTCAGAAGTGTAAATTACTCTGTGCAAAGAAAGTACCTCTACAAACTTTTTATTTACCTGAAGAGGCACTTCCAATAGCTTGCTCTCTCTATAATGCATTTCAAATTCAGTTTGGAAAAAGGAAAAGGAAAAGCTAAAGGAGGAGGGAGCAAAAAACAGAAACACAAGTGTGTATACAGTAATTATCTGCTTATCGCGGGGGTTAGAGACCCCAACCCGACCCACGATAAAGGAAAATCCACAATATGTGGCTGCTGGGTCAGCCTGTCTTGGGCCTCCTGCATTTACCTCAGGCCTGGCACTGCCCTGAAGAGGCCTCTGATGGGCTTCACGGGCCTATCGGAAGCCCCAGAATTGGTTTCGAGAAATCCTGAAGGCACCTCTGGTTTTCCAGAAGTCACTTCCAGTTCACCAGAAACCATTTCTGGGCCCCCCAACAGGCCCAGGAACCTTGTCGGAGGCTCCAGAAGTGGTTTTGCGTGATCCAGAAGGCACTTCTGGTTTATCGGAAGTCGTTTCCATTTCACCGGAAACCACTTATGGGGTCTCCAACAGGCCCAGGAAGCCCATTGGAGGCCCACTTAGGACACTGCTAGGCCTCAGGGAAGTGCAGGATGCCTCAAACAGGCCCAAACAGCTTGCCCCAGGGGCCCTTCCCTTCATATACTGCGGTTCCTGTGATATACCGGGACCGCAGTATATGAACTGCAAAAATGGCAGGGGTCGACTGTACACATTTTGTTAATGCAAATGCAAGAACAACCCTCTCTTTATTATCTGTATACTGGAGGTATGGGACCCAATGCATTGTGCTGCCTTCCTTTAGGGACTGTGGAAAATCCATATCACAGGTTTTATTAAAAATCACTCCTCTGGAACCTCTCTGATAATTCCAGACAGGCAGTGAAAAAGCAGACAGATGAAGGCAGTATCATTCCCATTCACCTGAGAGTTAGAGATGCCTACAGGTTAATGGGACAGATAGTTTCAAAGATGGCATTTTACAGTAGCAGGTAGCATTTTTCCTGCCTTTTAGCTCCCGCTGTTTTGAACAGCACCACCAAGTGTGACCATTTAAAACACACCATGTATTTTGAAAGGAAGGAAAGTCTGCTCTGAATTTTTTTACAAAAAAGAAAGTAATAAAAATAGCCTCACATCTTCAACTGTAAACCCACATCGTGTGTCACATCTGAAATGTAGTCATCAGCCAACAGAAAGGCAACCATTTTAAAAGATCTATAGGAAGAAAAAGCTCTCTCGCCAACACATTGCATGCATATGTATGTGGAGACAGTCCCCTGCTGAGCACCCCCCCCCAAAAAAAGTCAAAACACAAGCAACTTCTGTTTTTCTGGAAACAAAGGAAACAGAAAATAAGATGGATGTGAACTAAAAAGAGGGAGGGATTAAAATTGACTATAAACGGTCTTTTTGATAACAACCAACTGCAGGCAGATACCCTTCTACATGCATTGCCATTAGCTCCACACAACGGCATACTTTCTTGTTCTGCTAATGCTATATTCGAAGTGTACCATGGCACTATAGATATGAAGTCAGTCCAAAATGGCAACCTTCTCTCTCATCCCCCATCACCTGATTTATTATCCTCCAAACAGCCGTGTGCCACAATGTGGAATTCCCACTTGATGGAAGTAATCCAAATGCAGCTAAATTTTTTTTCATAGATTTTGAACTCTAGGCATTTTGGGAAGTATGTTTCACAATGTTGCCAGTGGCAGAACCATTTGGAGGTGTTTTTGAATAGTGTTGCGCCATTCCAGTTCTTCAAACATGGACAGCTTAATCTGGGTATTATGTGACCTCACTTGCACAGTTGCATAACATGCCAATTTGTACTCTGAGCAAATTAAGCTCGCTTAATTGTTCCATTGTTTTGTTACAATATGTTTTGGTTTTGCCATCATTTATACAGTGACCAAATGACAGAGCCATCCTAGTAGAACGGTTAGATAACTGGAGATCAGAGCTCACATTACTGCTTAGTCACAAAGCTCTACATGGGGTTCTTAGGAAAACCAAATCCCTGTCAGCCAACTCAGTTTTACAGTATTCCGCTGGCAATTAAATGGAGAGAGGTGAACCACATAAAGCAGCCACTCGGGTTGGTGGTAACTATAAAGAAATAATAAAAGTTTGCCATTAATGGAATATTCTAGAAACATTCTTATGAGATGGGTTTCAATTTCCATTACCCGTTCTCAATGAGGATGCACACAGAATACAATGAGACACACACAGACTCCCACAAGTGACACAATGTCTTCTGATTTGGAAAAAGAATATAGGAGGAAAGGATGGCAAACTACAAAAATCAAGGGCGACAAGGTATAATTTCTTTCAGAGAAAGAGATTTAATTACTAGTTCATTACAACTAAAAAAAAACCCCACCAAAACCCAAACCATAGCCTAGCTTTATTTTATATGCTGTGTTCAGCTTTTCGGTACTGCATATGTATCAACACAAGTACTAATCCAGTATGGAGCTTCCCGTATTTTGCTTCTGCTCATCTAGGTAAGTCAGCACTGTGGTGGCAAATCTGGAAGTGCAGGGCTCTCACTCTGCAGTCTCCATTGCCACTCCCCCCAGGAGTTGAAAAACATTTGTATCCATATCAAAAATGTGGAACAGGTCTTTTGGAGGCTAATGGCTCTAAGTATGCCATTCAAAACCCAACCACGCTCAAAGACTCTGCATTACAACACAGATGATTTGCACCAAAGTACTGTTCGTTGAAAAATTCATTTTTCCTTCCAGCTATTGAGAGCTTTAAAAGGTAAAGGTTGTGCCTGCACATGTGTGCTAGGCGTGTCCAACTCTACAGGTGGTGCTCATCTTCATTTCCAAGCCAAAGAGCCAGCGTTGTGCAAGTCCATGGCCATGTGGCCAGCATGGCTGAACGCATTTCTGCACACAGAACACTGTTTACATTCTGGCTTTCTATGGTGGTACCTATTTATCTACCTGCAATTACATGCTTTAGATATGCTAGGTTGGCAGGAACTGGGGTTAACAGTGGGAGCTCACTCCACTAAGTGGCACCCAGGATTCAAACCCGAGCTGCCAAATCCTTGCTTAGCAATGGAAACTCACTGGGGACACGGAACTGGTTAAGAACTGGTTAAGCCACTCCTTAAATATCTCACTTACCTTGAAAGCCTATTAAAAGTCACTCCATGTCAGCATAAGACAACAGCAATAAATCACAGAGGAGACTGGTAAAAATATTGGCATATGATATGGAGAATCCCTCCACCAGAACCACCATTTTGGTAAGGTGCTTCTGGAAACTGTAATCCAAGAATGTAATTTTGCCAGTTTCTGCTCCCCCTTGAATGTAAACACGCATCAGTTTTCTTTGCATGCTGAAGATCTGTTCAAATTAGTAGGAGTTATATCTGATTAAGAAGTTCAAGGAGCCACACCACAACCCTAAGACAAATACGTGACGCACCAGTCCTTTGAATGAAGCACAGCATCATTCACTTATGAACTTTTGAACCTCTTGCCAAAAAAAGTTAAGATTCACAACAAGCGTGGTCAAAACACTGACCAACAAAAACAAAACCTTCCAGTAGTTTATCCTCCTCTTCTCCTCCTGTTTCTCTGAACATTTCCATTCCTCCAGATAGGATGTTAAACTGCTAGAAATTTGCAGAAAATAAAATGGAAGGCCAAGAAGGTGCAATGTATCAGAGTTGAGAGAAGTTCCTGTTTGGACTACTGCTCTAAGTGTTTGTTTCGTTGCTTTCTAATGCTCTGTGCAGACAGCTCTGCAACACCACCCAGGGTTTGCAATTTTGACTCATACGTTAGGAGATGAAGTCTTAATTTATGTGTTGGTAAACCCATCAAAATGGCAGGGGCTTCAGACATTGGCCAATCGCAATGAACATCTCATGCAATTGTTTCCCTGCCATCTAAGATATGGCAGGCATTGACGGGGGGGGGTAATCTTTTCAGTAGTGGCACTCAGGCTCCCTCGCCCTCCAAGAAAACCTCTCCTGATGCTCAATTTCCAGAGCAATTGAACAACCTTTTTGTTTTTGTCAGGCTTTGGGAGTTTTGTCATCTGTTTTACCTGGATGCTGCTTTCACTGAGTTTGAATGGTTATTATTATTATTATTATTATTATTATTATTATTATTATTATTATTATTATTATTATTATTATTATTATTATTATTATTATTACAGTGGTACCTTGTATAAATGAATTAATTCGTTCCCAATGAAATTATGTTAAGCAAATTTTCCTTTATACAAATTCCCATAGGAATGCATTGAAAATGGAGTAATCCCATTTTTATGTTGTACGGATTTTCCCCATAGGCGATTGTTAAGCAAATTTCCCCTATCTCCGGAATTTTTTATGTTGTACAAATTTTATGTTATACAACCTGTTTGTTATACAAGGGTCCACTGTATTATTAAGGGAGACAAGATATCAGAGAGATATGTTTCAAGAGGCTCTAAAATTCATCATCATCATCATCATCATCATCATCATCTGGGAGTATTTTTAACATTGTAAGCCACTAGGGATGGGCACAAAATGAATAATGAAATGATGTTTTACCATTTTGTTAATGAAATGAAATGAAATGAAATCAGGAAGCAGCATTTTGTTACAGACAAAAATGAAACTGTGGGTTGTTGTTTTTTTAAGTTTAAAACCAACCATTTCATTTTGCTGTAAAACGGCTCACTTATCTGCTCGGCTCGCAATGAGCAGCTGCCGCCGCTGCCGCCACTGGAACCCAGGAGGGAATTGAGGAAGAGATGGGTTCCGGCACCGCTCCGGAGCTCTCACCCCCTCCTCTAAGCTTTGGCTTCCAGGCCTCCTCTCAGCTGGGAAGCAGGGGGGGTGACTTTCCTGGGTCCTAGAAGCACCAGATTTGGTGCCAGGGAGCCATTTTCAGAGGGATCAAGCTGATGACAGCTCGGCTGGGCCCCTTTAAAAATGGCCCAGCCACCACTGCGGGGCCCACACAGTGGCAACTGGGCCATTTTCAGAGCCATCTATCTGAGTTGTAATCACTTGGATAACACTGGAAATGGCCCAGTCACCACCACAGGAGCCCCACGGTGGCCACTAGGCCATTTTTAAAGGACTCAAGCCAATGACAGGTCAATGGTTGGCTCTGAAATTTGCCTGGTTGCCACCATGGGAGGCCCAGGCCATTTTTAAAAGGGGTCCAGCTGAGCTCTCATCAGCTTGATGGCGCTGAAAATGGCTCCCAAGCACCATATCTGGTGTCTCTGGGACCCAGGGGAGTCTCTGCCGCCCGCCTCCCAGCTGAGAGGCACTGCCTGAGCCCTCCCCTGCTCTGAATCCAAGGCATGAGAAGGAGGAGGAGGAGGAGGAGCGCTGGAGCAGCAGTGAGGACCCAGCAAGCCGCGGTGCACTCCCCCATTGGTGGGCACAGTGTCCGCCTTCACCCCTGCCAGGCTGAGGCTCAGAAGTCGGGGTTAAGAGTAGGCAGCGGGGAGTGGCGGAGCAGCGGCAGGGACCCAGAAAGCCACGGCAAGAGCAGCAAAAGGTAATGGAAGGGCTAAGGGATGCACTGAGGGAGGTAGTGAGTGAGATCCCCTATTCTCCCACCTCCCTACTTAGTGGCTGAGAGGCTGTTCTGTTTTGTTTCATTTCATATTAATTTTAAAAAAATTGTTAAGAAACAAAATGAAATGAAACAGAGGTGAGCACAAAACAAAACACTATTTTTCCATTTCATGCCCTATAAGCCACCCCAATAATACATGTACCATAACAATTAAATAAAGGAAGACAAAATATGATTCTATTCATCCTGAAGCTCAGCATTTCTTGTGTCATTCCTACAGTTTCTAGAAGTGAGGAAGCCCTTCTGGTTCAAGGACTAAGGTTTCCATAAATTAGATTAATGAGGAGTTTTCATAAAAGAGAGTACATTTTTAAAAAAAACTCTGCTGTTCAGAGGTTAACAGCTTTCACAGAAGCCAGGTCAATCAGTCACAAGGAGACATAACTCTTCAATAGTTCTGATGCTTACCTTTAAAACTTCACCCTTTTCCAAGGCCCCTCCCTCTCTCCCTCCCGGTTTCTTTACGCCTTCTGGAAACACAAAGATATTTTCAAAGATGTGTACATGAAGTCGAGAACTGGGCCAATTCTCCTGGAAGCCAAACAACTTTTAAGGCTATGCATAAACGTTCTTTTAAAAATGTTTCCTCTCATGTTAGGTTTTGATTTCTGCAGACTGTTTTAAAAGACGCAATTTAGGAAGCATTCCTTAGATATCCTTTCTGGACAATCTTGCTAATATTTATGCAAATACATTTCTGAAATGGATTTCTCCTCTTTTGACTAAAACAGCCATTCTGAAATATATGGGGCATAAATATTAGACGACGAGGAAGTGATCCTATCTGCTCTCTGGAAAAATAAACAGCAGGGCCATTTCTAAACCGTACAGGTATGTTATGGCACCATTTGGCACAATCTCACTGGTAAGACAGTGTCATGGGTAATCTATAATAAGCCTCAAGAAAAGGAATAAGCAGGCTAATGTTCAAGCAGCCTGAAATAGTTTCTACAAGTGAACGGTGCACACCACTACCAACAGTGTTCATTCCTGGAAGAATCAAACAGAGGAGAAATTCCAAACAGGATGAAAGGCAAACATAATTATGAAGTGGAGAGCAAGTACTCATAAAAGCAGACATGTTTTCCAACTTGAAGCCTGTACTATGGAAAGTTAGACACAAGAAAGGTGAAGGAAAAAGAGAAAGCCAATCTAATTAAATCTTACAGAAAATAATAAATCACATGTACAGAAAGAGTTCAAAAAGGTCACGTTTCAATTCCAACCCTCTGATTCCAGGAGAGCCAAAACCTGCTATGCATTTTTGATCCATGTATGCAAAGAGTATGCTGACATGAAGCTTCTGGAAAGGATCGGCAGAGGAGCCTCCACGTCCCTTCCATATCGGAACTTGCTCATTAACTTTGGTTTAACGTGTGATATTGTAGGTGACCAAATCTTCAAACTGGTGCAGCATTTCTGCAGCACTCTCATTTGAACTTCCGAGGAGTTACCAAGAGTACAGTAACTCTAGTGAGCCCACCCACCAAGCCCTAGGAAGGAACACAATGTGTCTTCCACTTGCTCTTTAACAACAGCTTGGAACGGCTGCAAACAAAGAGTGAAAGAGAAACACTATTAAACTAACACATGCCTCATAGCTGTGACACTACAGTGCTAGGTGTTTTTTAATTCAGCATCAGAAGACAAATATATAGAAGGTGTGGCCCTTCGGGCACCATTGAAAGAAAGAAAGAAAGAAAGAAAGAAAGAAAGACCTTGCGCTCATACTTTGTTAGTCCTATGTATGCCAAGATTCTCCGTCATCCAGGGGAGTTTATCTGGAAGTTGAGTCATGGCAATTGGACTTCTTTTTCTTGAGAGATCGAAACTTTTTTGCTACACATCCAAGCAGTTCTGCTTCCCCTTCTACTGCACACCCCTTCCACATCCCATGATGTTTTCATAGCCCTTATAATGTTTAGTAGAAGTGCCACTAATGAACACAACCTTTGTGTGCAGGCATCCTACTACAACAAAATATATGGCATATAGATCATCTTCATCCTCATAGAGTTACATGGATTTTTTTTACGTACCACTGAAGACAGCAATATGACCACCCCATGTTAGACTTTTAAAAAAGCAGCATGGTTCAACATAGTGCCATGTTTTTGTTTTTATTTTCCTAAACACATACTGTGAGAAAGATAGAAGTTTACTATGTAGGCCAAGGTCTCAAACCATGACTTCCTCATGGAGTAGAGCAGTGCTCCCCAACCTTTTTGTCCCCACGGACCGGTAAATGTTTGATGATTTTTCCGTGGCCCGGGGCTGGGGGTGGGGAGGGGGGCGGAGATAGGGGGTGCGGGGGGGGGTCGGGCGGGGGGCAGGGGAGGGTGTGGGGGGGGGGGGGGGGAGGGAGGGGGGGAGGGGAGCGGGGGGGGCTTGGCGTGCGTGCCTTGCGGGGGGGCATGGGAGTGGCGGCGGCGGCGGCAGCGCTCGCCGGCTGGGGGCGTCGGGCGTGCCGCTCCCCCCCCATGCGCACGGGCGGGGTGGGGGGGAGCCCGGGGCTCCTGGGCGGGCGGACCCCCACCTCCTTCTCCTGTCGGCGGCCGCGGTGGCCACGGCAGCTGCCTGGGTTCGGCCGCCGCCGCCGCCGCCGCCGCCGCCCGCCTTGGTGGGGCGCCTCTGCGCCACCGCCAGCGGCGGCTCGGCGGTCCCGGTGGCGCCCTCGGGCCGGGGCCGCCGCCGCGTCGCCTTCCCTCTGGCTGCGGCCTTCGGGCAGGCGAGCGGGAGGGGGGAGGGGAGGGAGGCCGGTGGGGGGTGGCGTCTGTGCGCTGGCCGGCCGGCCGGCCAGCGCACGCACACTCCGGTTGGGGGGGGCTCGGGGGGGCGGCCTCTCTCTCTGTGTGTGTATGGGGGGGCAACAGCCCCGTGCCCCCCGGCGCATCCTCCTCCTCCTCCGCCCTCCTCCTCCTCGCCCTCCACCACCAGCAGCAGCAGCAGCAGCCACGGCGGCGGCGGCGCATCCTCCTCCTCCTCCGCCCTCTGAGGGACAGAGAGCGCGGTCATGCGGCTGCTGCCCCGGGCGCCTCCGCCGCCTTCGCCTTCGCCCCCACCGCCGCCGCTGCGCTTCGCCCTGGCCCTGAGGGTGCTGCTCAGCGCCGCCGCCGCCGCCGCCTCCTCGTCCCCGTCGTCCCCGTCGAGGTTGGTGCTGCTGCTGCCGTCGGCAGAAGCGCTAGAGGCGTCGTCGTCGTCGGGGCCTGGGCCGGGCGCTGAGGGGAAGCCGGAGGAGGAGTTCGCGCCGCCGGGCGGCGCGGCGGCGCAGAGCAGCACCATCAGGGCCAGGGCGAAGCGCAGCCGCGGCGGCAGGGGCGAAGGCGAAGGCGGCGGAGGCGCCCGGGGCAGGAGCCGCATGACCGCACTCTCTGTCCCTCGGGCGGCGGGCGGCTCCTCCTGCGCTCCTCCAGCCTTCTTCTTCCATTGGCTGCCCGTGGGAGAGAAGAGAAGGAGGAGGAGGGCGGAGGAGGAGGACGCGCCGCCGCCACCATGGCTGCTGCTGCTGCTGCTGCTGCTGGAGGGCGAGGAGGAGGAGGGCGGCGGAGGAGGAGGATGCGCCGCCGGCGGCGGTGGGAAGAGGAGGGAGGCAAAGGCAAAGGCGGCGGCGGCAGCTCCTCCTGCACTCCTCCAGCCTTCCTCCTCCACCGGCCGCCCGCGGGAGAGAAGAGGAGGAGGAGGGCGGCGGAGGAAAAGGGGAGGAGCCTCCCCGGCCTCCCCAGGCGGCCCGGTGCCGACCGGTCCACGGACCGGCACCGGTCCGCGGCCCGGGGGTTGGGGACCACCGGAGTAGAGAATGCATCAAGATAAGAAATTTGGAAATTATTCTAAACACATACAGGTTTATTATATCAAGGGTTGATATGTTTGATAATGTTCATGTTACAGAGAGGTGGGAACAATGACGTGGATTTTTGAAAATTTATAGAAAGAATTGAAAGAATATGGGAGGGAAGGGGTTTGATGACATTCATCATTCTTTAGATGCAGAAGCTTCCCCCAGCCCTAGAAGCAGTTACAACCATGGTTACAAGATCTGGAAAAACAACTATATTTTGTCTGAAGATTCCCTATTGTAGACAGCCAAGCTAAAACATAGATAAGGGCAGGTTGGAGCTAGAACAAGCCCCACTGCATTGAGGGTATGAATAGGAACATGGCCCAAGTTGTTCAAGATTTTATATTTTGCCCCCTAACGTCAAGTGCTTTGCTTGATGTCAAACTTTGCTATTCTTTGTTCTTTCATCATGCATCACTTGGAGTTCCCTGGGGGAAAGGTTTTCAATAACTTTATTTAATGAATAAATAATAATCAAGTAATGCAGTACAGTTTTTGATTTGCTATGCATGTACAATACGGTGAGTGCTTGCACTGCCTCTATACAAAGAATGTTATGTGTAATCCAGTCACAGAGGCTGGGCTAGGCGGTGATTGTAATCACACCCTGACAATTCAGACAATGAGCTGCTTCAGGCACATTTCATTCTAGTCCAGAAAACACCACCTCTCACTTTCTTGCAAAGGCTTATTCATGTACAATGACATTAGATGAAGCATCGAGGTTTGCATTTCAGTTGGACACTGAGGGACCAGCAAACGTTAAGTATATTTACAAAGCAGAAACTAGTCCTTCTAAAGGAGGGCCTCCATCTATCTTTGGCATATCTGGATTTTCAAAAAAATGCAAGATTGCATTTGCTCTGTAAACTTAAAACTACAATAAAACGTAGACATCGCAGAAAGGCAAACTGGGGATGTTCAAGGATAAACTTCTCTGACATGGGATATATTATTCTCCAACAAAACATTCATTTCACAGGGTTAAGCGACTTGCCTCTAATCATGTACAAGTAAACAATTCTAAAGTTAATTCCCTACACAATACACACAGTCCTGTTTCAGGAACACCTACACAAAATCCTTTTAGGTCCCATATAATGCCCTAAGCACATCCGATCTCGCCTGATGTTGGAAGCTAAGCAGGCTTGGCCCTGGTTAGTACTTGGATGGGGGACCACCAGGGAATACCAGGTGCTGTAGGCGCCTGGAGTAGGAACTGGCAGACCACTCCAGTATTCCTGCCAAGAAAACTCCATGGACATGGAGTCACAAAGAGTCGGTCATGACTGTAATGACACCACACAAAAATTATCTCTCTGCTTTTCTCTCTCCCTTCCTCTCCCTTATACACACACAGACTCCCGTACCCAATTCATCCAATGCACAAACGCCCTGACACACCTGAATGCCAAATGGTCTGTAACCACTCAAAATTATTCCAGCAGCCAATATTTTTAATGTATAATAAAATGTGAAGTCACATTTTAGGCTCACAGCTGCATTCTGAAACTTCAATTATGGTTGCAAGCATTATACCACAATGGGTTCCCTTCATTATAGTTGATTTTAATCTGATACATAGCAGCATAGCACTTTGTCTTTTAAACATTGTTTTCTGTAGTTTAGCAGGTCTTGATTAGTCTCATCCTCCCTCTAAATATGCATTCTACTAATGATTACAAGTTATTATAATCAAGACTACAGGCACATCAAATCAATGGCCCTTAACACTTTGAATTGCCTCAAAATTGCAGGACAAGATAGTTCTGTTCTTTAATACAGTGCCTAAAGAATGTGGGGATTATTCATTTTTAAAGTATTAATCATGTCTGAAGATACTTCTTCCAAGTGACTACTTAGCTTTGAGACCCCTTGTAAATTTTAACGTAATTAAGGGCAAGTGTATAATACGTTTTGATGTGGCTACTTTATTGTGTTGCGTTCCCAAGTGACAATCAGGGCCACTAAAAAGCAAGTTATTTCTAGAGTAAAGTTTCTGATAATTAGACCTCTTCAGGAAGCATTCAAAAATGCAGGGGGGGGGACGACAATTTTAACTCTGATGCATTTTCCAGTTAAACTAGAATTTAGAGATGGGCATGGAACGAACAATTTTTCGTTTCCGTTACCGTTTGTCGTTTCCGTTACGTAATGAAATGACAAACGAAAAATGTGATGAAAATGAAACGAAGCGAACAGAACCACGGAAATTGTGTTTGTTACGTTTCGTTTCCGTTACTGGTGACACACAATGAAATGAGCTGTTTTAAATGTTAAAAAACGCCCTGGACATCCATAAAAATGCAGCGATAATTATTTATACTGTCTGATAATACCTACCGAGGGGGGGGGTCCTTAAAAGGTGCATTTATGTCTTTTCTCAGATCGCTGTATTTTTTTCCTTTAAGGGGAGTTAGGTGACATTGACCCAGATGCCTAATATTGATTTCTTTGGTATTAAAACGCCCTGGACATCCATAAAAATGCAGTGATAATGCGATAATTATTTGAAATTATTACCTACCAGGGGGTTGGGGTCCTTAAAACGTTTGTTTTTGTCTTCTCCCATCACGATGTATTTTTCTTTTCCCTTTAAGGATGACAAAATGGATGTCGCCACACTCCAGCCACAACATGGAGGCAAGCCATGTGATGGGATCGTGTAAATTCTTGGACAACTTCAACCAATAGCATGCCCAGGTGACAGACTGGGCAGGTCTGGCAGCCACAGAGGGCATAAAAAGCTCTGGCAGCCCCCGTCCTCCTTGCAGTCTCCAGTGGGAGTTAGGGAAATGCTTTAAAAATCACGCAAAAGCGGGTAGAAACGACAAATGAATAAATGAAAAACGGAAACAAAATTTTTTCAAAAATTCACGACAAACGACAAGCAAAACAAAACGGACCTCTCAACGACAAACGACAAACGAAACACCATTTTTTTTATTCGTGCCCATCTCTACTAGAATTCTAAACTTGCAGGCACATTGAAATCAAAATGACAAGCTCTATTTAAACATACTTACTTACTGGGCTTGGAACTAGTATTATCTAGCAGCACATGATGCATTTTGTCTCAACCCTACAATACTTTATTGTTGTTGTTGGGAATGCCATTGCTCTTGCTTTGACAACTACAGCCCCACAGTGCTTGGAGCACTCTCTGGGCAGTTTACAACATAATTAAGCAAGGAACATTTTGCTCCCTGATGATCTTGGTATTCATTTTACCAATCTTTGAAGGCTGGAAGGTTCTGTGAGACTTGAGGCAGCTACCTGAACCCATCATGATCAAACTTGGGTTGTGAACAGAGGCTTGACTGCAATGTCAGCAGTTGAACCCCTACATCATGGAGCTCACTGAAATTATGGGTATTTTGCAGAAACATCAAAGCATACAGTATATTCCCTTAAAGTTAATTGCACTGCAAAATTTGTCCAATATAATTTTTATTGTACTGCTCATGGCATATTGTAACATATCTCTTTTGCTTATTCTGCACATATACCTACTAGAGATGGGCACGACTTGAAAAAAATTTTTTTCGAGTTGTCGTTAGTCGGGCCGGTTCCGTTTCGGGTCGTTTCCGTTTTTCGCGAAAATTCACAAAAATTAGTCGGTTCGTTTTTTCATTTTTTCATTTTCGTTAGTACTGGTTTTTGGGGGGGGTAGCGGGCTCCTGGAGGCACCTCTGTGGGGTGGGTGCCTCCTCTGGCCCGCTATAAAGGGAAAGCGGGCTCCTGGAGGCACCCGAGGGTGCCTCCTATCCTCACCCACTAGGAAGGGGAAGCAGGCTCCAAGAGACCCCTCAACATGGGGGTCTCCCCTCCTCACCTGCTGCTGCAAAATGGCTTGCATACCCATATGGATATGCATACCAGTTGCAGACAGTGAGACCAGTGAGTGAACCCAGAGCCATAGGGTGAAGTGATGCCTAAGGCTCTCGCACCACCATGTCTCACAAAGAAGGGAATCGTACTTGCGTGTAGTGCAATGCAAGTAGATCTGGCTTAGGGTTAAGGTGGGTTAGTGCAAGGGCTAGGGTTAGGCTAGTGACGGGTAAGGTTACGGTGGGCTAGTGGGTTGCACCTCTGGGTGCCTCTCTGACCCACTAAGAAGACAGTCTGTGACGTATGGGTAAGGAGTCAAGGATTAGGGTTAGGGTTAGGGGGCTAGGGCAGGTTTTGGGGGGCTTTTTGGCACATCCCAGAAGTCTCCATGGCCAAGTGGCCATGCGATTGGTGGGATGGCTCCAAAAATTTGCATGGTCGTCCACTCTCACATGGCTGGCCACTCGGCCAGCCCATCATTGCGCAGGTGTAAAAAAAATAAAAAAAAATAAAATCAATGGAGGACAGAGGAGGAGAGGAGAGACATTTTGTTGCAAGAAAAAACCCACTGCTACTGTGAAAAATCTGGCAGTTTATAAATTTTTGTGTGTTTCTGTTGTGCTTGTGTGTTTTTGGACCACGATTTCAAAAACAATATTGCGTTCGCCGCCCCATTGTGGATCCCCCGCCCGCACCGCATGGCATGGCGAGTCCGGCTGCCCAGGACGGGGGGGAGGCGGGACCCCCCCTCCAGAAACCACCCCTCCGGTAGGTGCCCTGCGCCCTTAGTCAAGGAGGCATTTTTCCGCCTGCTTTTTTGGCCTGGGAATGGGTGGGGGGAGAGTTTAAAAGTTTTTTCCTGTGCCGTCCGTGCCACTTGCTTGCACTTTAATTGCGGCGGCCGGGGGCGAGACTGGGCTTTTTGCTGGCTGCGAGCCTGTGGCGAGTCCCACCAGAGCAGCCCAGGACGGGGGATGGGGGGAGGCTGGGGACCTCCAGAAACAACCCCTCTGGTAGGTGCCCTGAGGCACGGCAGGCATTTTTCCGCCTGCTTTTTGGCCGGGAACCGGTTTTTTTTAACTTTTAAAAACTTTTTTTCTGTGCCGCGTGGTATCGCGCGATCGCGCGATGCAAGTAACGAGCACGACAAATCAGACCAAAATTGTTCGTTCGTCGGTTCGAGCTCGAAGTCTGGCGGAGTAATTCCCGTTACCGTTTCCGTAGAGTAACAGAACCGAGTAACGGAAACGGAAACGGGAATACCTCTAAGTCATGCCCATCTCTAATACCTACTGTACACTTAATGAAGTTTACCTGCATGCATTCAGTACTCCATGCTAGAATAACAGACCTGACTCTTGGGATGAAGAGACTGGGAATAGTTTCATCCTCTTAATAACTGGCTTAGTTTCAAAGCCTCTTTAATTTGAGCAATTCAACCCACATGTAATTAGCAGAACATTACAATCATAACCATACAGAGCATACTAGATACAAAGCGAATGATAAAGAGAAAAGTGCAACAATGTTCAGGTTAAATCAATGCAATTTAGAACAAGCTGAAAAGGTTTACTGACAATGAGAAACAAAGTAATTTGATCACTTGAGTGAAAGGGAAAATATGCTCTTAGATATTTTTGCATGGCAAACTTTGTGTCATTCCAAAGACACCACTGTTAATTGTATGTTGTCAATATGCTTTCCAACAATACTTTCAAGATCTGCCTACCCAGGCTAGGTATTAAATGATCTCCTAAGATCTCCACCACCCTTCAGAATCCTTTAAGAGATCACATCTTAAGATGGCCAAGCAAACATGCAGAAAGGCTACTTGGGAGCAAAACACCAAATTGCTGAGAATTCTGGCTTCTCCATAGTAAGCAAGCATGCCCAATCACTCTTGCGTGGTTACTACTATAGGTGGGAGCAACTAATGTAACCAAGAAACTTGCCATCAATGCAAAGCTTAGCACCAGGTTCTATGTTAGTCCCGGCTTGCTGCTCCTCTAAACACACCCGGATCTATGCTTCAACCTAAAACCCACAGTTGTTCAAGAACAACTTTAACAATCTAACAACTTTAACATCTAACACAGCCCAGCCTTTTGGAATGTCCAATTTCTTCTTCTTCTTCTTCTTCTTCCTCCTCCTCCTCCTCCTCCTCCTCCTCTTTGACCCAAACAGTATAAATTGGATTCACATTCATCAATAAACAACTAGTGTTAACAACTGTTCTGCTGAGTCAGTGGAACATCTCTGGAAACCAGCATTTCTTTGAAAAGGAAATGCTATTCAAGCGGTTTTCAATCCCTAAAGCCTGAGTTAGTTGCTTGATATGTAAGGTAGGGAGAGGTGGGGGGAGAGAGGGGGAAAAGGAAAGAACTAGGGCCAGCAAATACTGATATTTCAAGAAATCTAAGCTCTTAATGACCAGGATCAAAAAAGGAGTACCACCGTGAAAATGAGACAGCTCAAAACAGGACTAATCTCATGCCTGTCTGAACCTAGAAACAGAGGAGAGATTCAGTGATGCCACCAACACAGCTTCAGCTGAATTCAATCTTGCCTGCACAAGGGTGGTCCAGTCCCTAAGACAGAATTCCACATCCTATAGACAGATGAAATTCCTCACTTGCTGATAGCTCTATCACATCCCTTCTCTTAACACGCCTTGCAGTGGATACCATGGAGCATTATTTAATCAAGAGATGTCAGCAAATGAGGAATGGCCCCTTACATAATGTAATAGGAGGTAAATCTATACAAGGAAGCTAAACATTCCAACGTTTCTGTTCTAATCACAATCCCCCTTAGTGTTTGCTTCTCTTCAGTCTGTCAACGTACTTATTTGAGATATTTACAGATACTTATTTCGCTTAGTCTGCCTTGCTGGTAACTTATCTTTGTGCTGCAGTTCTCTACCAATATATGCCAAGTAAATAATGCACAGGCACAGGCAAACATCACATTTTTACATTATTTGAAAGGGTAGATGCTAGTTTTCCATGCAGAACTTGGCTATCTCTCAGCTCAAATCACACTCCATAGCAGATAAATATATTTACTTATCAGTAAAAGTGCACATTGTATGGTCTTGGATATTCCAATCAGTCTTTTCGAGACAGTGAACTATAATAGCACATTTCCATTTTCATTGGAAATGCAACACAGGGCTTCTAAAATCCTAGTACCGCTTTTTTTCCATTTTCTTTCAGCATGCACATTTTCCATATGTGCAAAGATATTCCTTCACTAATGGCAGAGAGATCAAATTTAAAACAATTATTTCCTTTTGTCTCCAGTAGTCAATCCATCAATTGTTTATTACGGTCATATGACCCGTTCAGATAAAAGAAAAAAACTACACCAGTAAAACAGTACAATGAGAAGAGAGAGATTGCAACTACCAAAGTGGTACCTAGGTCAACCTTCTACCAATAATACAGCCCTTCTGTGGGTTGCAGCGAAGAAAAATGTGGCAACCTGAGTTGTTATATAAGAATTCTGGTCCGAGAGGGGATAAATCAAGTCTTTCTGGATTTGTTTATAGAAGGTGCAATGTAAAAGGATATGTGATAGGAAGTCAGGTACCCCATCTCCACAAGTATAAAGTTGTTCTTGGTGGGGGATTCCCTGAAACCTGCCCAGACGTACGGCTAAGGGTAGAACATTAAATCTTGCAAGATTTAATGCTCTACAGGCTGGGAGAGTTCCAAGCGTAGTCAAGGGAAGCCCATAATCACCACCCCCAAATCTTTTTCTTAGGTCTAAGAATGCTCCCCTGGCATCAAGCCAAATTCTGGTTTCAACAGCAGCACCATATTGATTTATGTATTTATTTTTGTGTTCCATCTTGAGATGCGAAGTTGTTGGGAGAAGTGAACCACCGAGGCTTGCCCACAGCTTGGCTTCCAAAGTTCCGATTCCAATATATATATATATTTTTTCGTAGGGGCACCCCCTTTGGAGCTTCATAACTCAGCTCCCTGACCCCCAAACCTTTCCAAATTTCAGGAGGTTATCTAGAATCACTGGAGGAAGGAACCCCTCGAACTTTCAAAAATACTGATCCCAGCCATGTTTTGGTACCAAACTGGCAGGGGGACTTTCCTCAAGCGATTCTAGGTAACCCCCTGAAATTTGGAAATGTTTGGTCCAGATAGTTAATTGAGAGAGTATGTGGTGCACGCGCCAGCAATTTTGGAATGAATAGGAGTTAAGCTAGTGGTTAAATCAACTCCAAAACTGCTGACTCATCTGCAGCATGGCTTCCAAAGTTCTGATTCCAATTAGAATGGTTTTTTCCCTAGGGGCACCTCCTTTGGAGCTTCATAATTCTGCTTCCTGACCCCCAAACCTTTCCAATTTTCAGGGGCTCTCAGGAAGAGCTTGAGCTTTCCTGCCATTGATTCCTCTATGGTCAATTGTTTCATTCTAGAAGAAAAAATGGTGTTTTGTGATTAAACGAAATGCATCCTACCATTTTGTTACCTAACAAAACGACGAAACAGCATTTCATTTTTTCATTTCATGCCTATCTCTATTCTGAAGCAGAGAAGCACCACTATACAAAATGATCAGGATAACATAAAAAAGCTACATACACACAATCAAGCTAAATAAACCACCCTAGTTTAATGGTAGCCGAGGCCATGGTCCCTAAGCTGATAAGCTTTCCCCACCATTAGCTGCTGTTTCTAAAAGCAGAAGTATGAATGAATTTAATATATGATTCATAGATCACTGCTTAGCTCATATGGAAATATTTGCATCTAAACATATGGATTAGTTGTGGTTCTTTCCCCACCCCACCCCCCATGTTTCGTGCATAACTGTCCAAATGACATATGACGATGACTCTTGCTTTAAAGAAAAGATTTTGCAAAATTATAAGGAGCTAGGGGTGGGTGGGAACAATGAGCAATCATCTTAAGATTCCGTTATAAACATTGATCTAAAAATAAATGATTCAGGTGAAATATCTATCCATGTTGCTCTGCTCTTAAATGTGCAGTTGTTTATATAGTCACGGTTCAAAACACCATATGGTTCTCCACTAGCAAGGATGACAAACTCTTTTATGTTTTCCAAGTGGGAAGCAACAAGAGGGGCAGCTCTGGGAACCTGAATCTCAGTTGGTTCGGTCTGACCCAACTGTCTTCGTTTTGAGACCTACGTGAGTTTGTTAGCTGACTATGTGATCTCAGAAGAGTCAGGCAACCGGATGAAATGGCATATTTAGAAAGGAGCAAAACAAGGTTAAAGAAAAATGCTCTATTTTTGCCAACCCACAACTATCAACGGCCACAGGCCAAGCAAGGCTGGACTTCCTTACATTTGAGGCGTTGGGGTAGCTTAGCCAGAATGAACAGAGAAATGGATTTATCTTAACTTTAAATGTACAGTACTTGTTTGTGTGGGAGAGGAAGCACAGAGAGAGAGGAAATTTACCCTATCCAAGCCAAAAAAGTACAAGGCAAACATTGGATGCTCTTGCATTTAAAAAGAAAAACCAGCTGAAATTAGGCATGAGAAAGGATCCCCTTCCTTCCCTTTCACTTCATTTGCCCTTTACCAAATAATTCACCAGAGCTAGTCAACTGTCTTTATATCCAGCATGGAAATAACATGAGGCACTGCAAGAGAAACCCAAGCTTACTAACTCAATTGAGGGCTTTGAAAGCTTAGCAATAAGAACCCTAGATTTGAATTCCCATGTATTCAATTCTGTTGGTACAGTATAGAATTGGCTTCTTTTTCTGGGAAGCTCCTCCTTGTTTATACCTGTGGGGCAGACAGATACATCAGGATGCTCTCCATCCTGGGAACAGCAACAACTTTGAATGTGGCCTGTCCAGAGGATGAAAACGTTTGCTTTGATCCGCTTGCAAATAACATGCTGAAGTTTCTTCAAATTCATGATTTGGGTTTGGGGTGGGGAACTTGAGGCTTAGGAGATTCAAATAGGGGAGGAAAATAAAACCAAATTTTCACATATCTTAGGGAAATCCGGGAAAAGGTATGTCAATGTGAAAATAGCTTTTACATGTGAGTGGAAAGTTAATTCTTTCCCATTTGCATCAGATGCTGTTCTATGGTGCCCTCCTGCTTCTAAGAATAACTCTGCGGTGAGAGTTATTGGGGATAATTCTGCACATGCGATACAGACTCTTTGTACGCAACCCACAGTATGGCTTTATTTAAAAAGCCCTATGGGGGGGGGATTTATTGAGAAACCAGGTTCTCTGAGATGTACAATAACCGGGCTTACCTTTTGTTATAAGACATATTCTCAAGTACAAGAAGATTTCACTAAACAGTTCAAATAAGATGATCCTAATCTACAAACACCCCTAGCAGGCATCTGATGGTATAACAGAGCTTTGCCACACACCCCACTTTTCCCCTACATGTCACCAGAATACCTTCCCTGGAGAACTTTCTCACTCTGTGGAGAAATTTTTGTACATAGGCTGCAAGATGGAAGGGGAGCTATTTTGATTGATGGAAAAGTTACATCAGTGAAATGATGGTACCAGGGACTGCCCATGGATACAAATAACGTTCAACATGCCTTGTTGTTCCTTTTAGACAAATATGGAACCTGTCATGTCAAGTAATAGTTGCACTTTGAACACTCGCCACAGCTACATGAAAACACCCCTGAAATATGAAGATTAAAACATTACAGGTGATTACGTTTCAGGCATTGTGCTTTGCTTTTATGTCTGACTTTGCTTCTGCATTACTTATTTACTTCCTGGCTTGCTTACTCACTCACTCACTCACTCACTCACTCACTCACTCACTCACTCACTCACTCCACCCAACTAATACCAAAGCCAAACTTCTGGGAAGATCAAAATTACATGAGATAATTGTAGAAACATGACTAGAAATGCAGATAAGGCCTCACATACATTATGATCCCTTAAAACAGATTAACTTTTAAAAAAGACAAAAAATAAGTTTAGGAAGAGTGTTTCCTAAAACAGTACCTTCCTAAATGTTTTGTGATACACCATTATTCCTGATTACACCCTGTCCTGGCTATGGTTGATGGGTTTTATAATCCCAAATTTCTAGAGAACACCTGGCTGGAGAAAGTTCCTTCAGAAGATGATTTATGAAGTGCTTGCATTAATTGAACAGAGAAGTCATTTGTGATGTTTATATCTCTCCTTCTGAACATGAAAACGCTTCTATGTTGCTCTTTTGGTTGAAAAAGGATACATGCATTAGAGCTGCTGAAATCAGGTTACATTTGCAAATTAATTTGATTTTAAACAGAGTTAAACTCTCATTTACTTGACAAAAGAGACAGGAAGACAAGTATGAAGATAATTTAACATTATAATAATGACAACCTGTGACAAAACTTTCCTGAATTTTTTTTGTATTTCACAGGCCCCTTTGGGACATCCAACTTCTGGATCAATGATTCAAACAGGGTTATTTTATTTAAAAACATAAAAACAAAATAAAATATACCATGGGGGAGGGAGAGACCCAAAACAATTTCCTCTTCAAACTATTCTTCTGGGAGGAAGCTTTTCAACAACATCCCACATTCAGTTTTCTTCTCCTGACATGTAATAATGTGGTTTTTCTGCATAGTCTGCTGAATGCATCTGAGTCTAAAATTCTGAGTTGTTTCAGTTTTCTCCATTTTAATGAGTAAGCAGAGAAGAGGGGAAATAAGGACAGATGCAAAAAGAATGGAAACACTGTGGGACAACATCATCTTGGCCTTGGGTCCAAGATGGATTATATGCCCGACACCTCCATTACAGTCCAAGTGGAAAAAGATGCTACAGAGTGCAAAATTTATCCAGCTGCATGAACTTTGCTGCCCAGATGTTTTCTACCACAAAGCAGGATCAACACAACACTGAATTACTGTCCTCTGTTACCAGCTGGGTCTGAGTTTTGCAAATTTACTTATGGCATGTTTATCCCTTTGTAATACGGTCTGTCTCTTTCAACACCTGCTTTTCTCAGTGACTGATCCACTCATAGGAAGAGTTCAGCAAAAGATGATGATAACCCCCTTAAAGAAATCATTTTTGCCCATGTATTAGCTGCTGGTTTATCACGAATACACTATGTTTCCGTAAAAGAAAATGCAATGTTATCCTCCCTGCTCCTATGTTTAAAACATTAAGGCACAGATGCATACTCTTGGGAGGTACAATAATTTATAGAAGAATTTTTTTACACCAAACTGTTTTAAAAACTGAATTATGTTTTGAAACACATACATCACAAATTCTGTGAGTTGTGAACAGAGATGAAATAACTTCCAGATGCTTCTTTAAAAGGGGTGCAATTGTTTCAAACCAATGTAGCACTGCACTATCAACTTCTTTTAGCCTAATGTTTTCATCTTTACAAGAATAGAATAGAACAGAGTTTTTATTGTCATTATGCATATGCAAGATATGCACAACGAAATCAGAGTGCTGTTCCACTACACACTCTAAACAAGGAACCATACAAAACACATAAAACACATAAAACGCCAAACAAGATATTAAAAACTCTTGTGAAGTGAAATTTTATTTACGGTCAATGACCAAAAACCAAAAATGATGTTCAAATATGCATTCCAATAGACAGCACATATTAAAAACTCTTAAAATTGCTTACAAGCCACTCTTTGCACCGTGAAAATTCTCTTATTAAAATATTCCTAAATATAATAATTGCATGCTGTCGGTTCCAGATTTTTTATGTAGAAAGCACTCAGAAGTGGTTTACCATTTCCTTTTTGAGGGAGGGGTCACCCTGGGACTACTGCTTGCATTTGGATATACAGGCTGGTTCTGCTCAAAGGAGGCACAGTGGGCGAATTCAGCTCCCAACCTCTGGATCTGCAGCCAGCCCGCTAAACTACTGAACTTTCCAGCCAACTAAAACCATTGTAAGAAGCTTAAATTTATTAAGTTGTACAATTCAATTTACACTGAGTATATTTCTGAATCATATTTCATTAAATCTATCATACTGGTTAATCATAGTGGTCAGCATCACTGCAGTGTCAAAAACTAAAGTGTCAAATTGACTCTAGTTACTTCATGCTTCTCAAGTGAGTTGATGTGCAACAAGAGATACAAGAAGCAACATATTAACAAGGGGCAATTTGCCACTGCAGTTTACACCATTAGACTTACACCAGTGTCACTAGCCCATAGAATCCTGGCAAATATATCTAAAGGACACTTCTTCCATATCAATGCCAGTTGTTGTTGTTTAGTCGTGTCCAACTCTTCATGACCCCATGGACCAGAGCTCGCCAGGCCTTCCTATCTTCCACTGCCTCCCGAAGTTTGGTCAAATCCATATTGGTTGCATTGATGACACCGTCCAACCACCTCATTCTCAGCCGTTCCCTTTTCCTTTTGCCTTCAATCTTTCCCAACATCAGGGACTTTTCTAAGGAATCCTTTCTCCTCATGAGGAGGCCAAAGTACTGGAGCCTCAGTTTCAAAATCTGTCCTTCCAGTGAACATTCAGGGTTGATTTCTGTCAGGATGGATAGGTTTGATCTCTTTGCAGTCCACGCGACTCTCAAGACTCTCCTCCAGCACCACAGCTCAAAAACGTCGATTCTGCAGCAATCAGCCTTTCTTATAGTCCACCTCTCACTTCCATGCATCACTACTGGAAAAACCATAGCAAAGTGATGTCCTTTGATAACACAATAGTAGAGACAGTACTCCCCAATTATTGCGGGAGTTTGGTGCCTGATCCACGTGTGACAAAGGAAAATCCGCAAAATGCAGACGCCTCAGTAAACTGACCTTGGGCCGCTCCTGCCGGCTGCCCAAAGAGAGGTTTTTAACCCCCTCCTGACACCTCAGCAAACCTTGCTGCCAGGAGCTCAAGGTCTGTTTGCTGAGGTGTCAGGAGGGGATTAAAGACCTCTATTTGCAAGCCCAGCCAGCAGGAGCAGCCCCAGATCTGTTTGCTGAGGTGCCAATATGGGATTAAAAACCTCTCTTTGGAAGCCTGCTTCTCTCAAGGAAAAAAACTGCAATATACTGAGACCATAATATATGAACCATGTTGTGGTGGGGGACTACTGTATCAGAAAATTGCCTTGGCCCAGTGTTGTTTAGGGACACAAGTGCATCACATCAGCTGAGAAAACTCTACTATAACTGAGGACATAAAATAATAAAAATATTCTAAAGCCAGCATGTCACTGAATTGTGTCCTCCAGAACACAGGGGCCTAGAGACACCTACTACTGAGCCAACCATCTTGCCTCCTATACCAGTCAACTCTTGGTTCTTTGGGGCCACCATTCCTATGGTGGATAGTGACACAACAGAGAGAGGTGTCAACGTGCAAATGCACAAGAGATCATCCATAGCAATGAAGGAGCAGAAGTCATGGGGAGGAGACTGTTTGGGACTCAGGGAACTCAGAGTGGGTCAGGACAAGGCTAGGAGGCAGGGCTCTTAAAAGAGTCTTGGAGGAAGGAGCTGCAGCTGTATAAAGGACTGCAAGGAGCAGCAGCAGTGAGGAGAGCAAGGGACAGGAAAAGATGATAAATGTTGGCAGAAGACTGGAGAAGCAGAGACTGAGGAAGAGAATGAAGGAGAGACCTGGGTGGAGGCTCTGAAGTGGCCCCAAGTGGAGTCATCCAAGCATCGTACTTCAGCTGACCAAGGGATGCCAATGCACAACAGAGGTGCAACCATCCTCGCATTGACCCTGTGTCAAAGACCCATACTCCAGCATAACTACAGAGGTGGATAAAGCAGGGCATCTGGGCTACAAACATTCTTGTACCCCCCCCTTTACAAGTTAAAAGTTCAAATGGCACCCATCTCCCAAAAGCAGGCACAACACATTTCCACACAAAGCAAATACTACCTGCTTTTAGTAATGTTTTATCAACTCAGCAAGCCACAACTCTTTTTAACACATAGCAGGTGAAGCACTGGACCTGATGAGCCTGCTATAATCTTTTGTTTATTTATTTCATTTTCCGTGAGCATCCAACTGCAAAAAAAACTAGCAAGAATGTTTCCATGTAAACTGTAAAGCATAGCACTGCTTAAACATCCCTTCCAGACTTGTTTGCCAACTTGGAAGTCTCAAACGGGGATCCCCCATCTTGTTGTACTACAACCTCCCATCAGTCCTAGCTGTCATAGCCAATATTAAGGACTCCACTGTGAACTAGAGTCCATCAACATCTGGAAGGTGACACTTTCACTGTCCTAGAAAAAGAAATAATTTGCAATTAAAAAGTCATCTAATACAGTGTTTTTCAACCAGTGTGCCGCGGCACATTACTGTGCCGCGAGATGTTGGCTGGTGTGCCGCGGCGCTGGGGAGCCGGAGGAAGGCAGGGCGTCCAGAAAGAAGCCGCCGCCACTGCCGCCGCCTCCCAGGCCACTCCCGCCGCCGCGGCCGAAGCCGCTCCCGCTGCCGGAGCCCTTATCAGGGCTCCGATCGGAGAGCCCAGCTGGTAGGCGGCCTGTCAAAGAGAGACCAGCCAGAGCGCGGCAAGGCCGCAAGCCTCGCCGCTGCTGCTGCTGGTCACGGGCGGTCCGCCGCTGCCGCCGCCGCTGCTCGCCTCGCTGGGCAAGGCCCCGATCCTCGGCTGCGCGGACGGAGCCGGGAGCCCTCCCCCGGTAAGGCAAAGGAGCCTCAAAAGGGGTGAGGGAGCCGCCAGCTGGAGCAGACAAACCGCATGTCCGGAGCAGCCAAAAATCTCGCCGCCAACCACCCAGAGACTACTTGAAGTGGTATGGGGCGGTATATAAGCAGACACACACACACACACACACACATGCACCCCCTTTTCTAATGGTGGTGTGCCTCGTGATTTTTTTCATGAAACAAGTGTGCCTTGGCCCAAAAAGGTTGAAAAACACTGATCTAATACACACACCTGTTTATATGCAAAGGGTGTGGAAAGGGGAAGAGACAGGAAGAGAAAAACAGTACCGGTTCTTCTGGGGAGGGTTCCCATATTTATGGTTATATTTTATAGCAGAGATGACTTATTCATGTTAAAATATGAGCTATATGGCTTTCCCAGAGCCCAAGATTACATCAGAGGCTTTCAACACTGCAGGGTCTCAGACTTACCTGAGAAGATATTGTCTCTAATATCTTCACACAGCCATCAAAACACTTCTACAGCACTGCAAGAAGACGAGAGAAAACTGAGCATCCGTTTTCTGGAAGATAAGAAAACTGGAGGGCAGGGCAGATCAAGGTGACAACCCCTTTTCCTCTACCCACTTTTCCTAATTTGAAAATAAGCATCACTATAAGCTGCCTAGATGCCCTCAGCACATCCAATCTCACCTGATTTCGGAAGCTAAGCAGGGTTGGCCCTGGTTAATACTTGGATGGGAGACCACCAAGGAATACAGGTGCTGTAGGTGCCTGGAGTAGGAACTAGCAAACACCTCCAGTACTCCTGCCAAGAAAACACCATGGACATGGGGTCACAAAGAATCGGTCACGACTGTAACGACATAACACACACACACAAACATACCTATATAAGTAACTATGCTAGATATTTAGTACTACAACCCTCTTCCGCACTTGGGTGTTCACAGAGTATAAGCAAACTATGCAGGGAAGGCTGTATCACTTCATTTCACAACTGTAAGACCCATTTCAGTGACCGCCACATACATTTAAATGTAAATCAAACCAATATTGCAGCACCTATTTGGGTCTGCTTTCTGGTTCATTCACTTGAGAATGGAGGAAGGAAGTAACAAAAGAGCTTGGGAATGAGAGGATATAAAGAGAGAGCAGTTAACATTTTATCTCCAAAATAACTATCTTTCTTTGGTGCATTTGTTAAAAATACTCAAGATTATCTTTCTTTGGCTCATGTGTTAAAAATATTCAATATTATCTTGGATTGTAAAAACAAAACATTTCCCCCCAGTGGTCTTGTCCAAGTTCCAAGCAATCTATAATACATGTAGGAATGTTTTTCCTACCATTGCTGTGATGGAGCTATTTCATATGGATACCTACAGCTGCCTCTTTCATTCTAAACAGAGAGCACAGCAGCACTTCTTTTAGAAACTGCTGTGCTTAAAGAATTCAACTGTCTATGTATACAGAGGGGTGGGTGGAATGCACGCATACATATTTTGGAACCATTTGTGCATAATTCATTGGCCTATTGAAAGCCTGGGAAATGCTTTCCATCCCAAAGGCTTCATTCATTTTTGACATAACCCTCTAGGGCCATAGGCTAGAGGTGGTCATGCCCAAAGAAACCTTTTCACCACCAAACATATTTTTTTGAGTTTTTACAACCTCAAATGCTGCCTGTAGTTTGTTTGGCCAGGAGGGACTTGAATGGCCGGGGTGACTCTCAAAGCTATCCAGCCCTAAACAATGGTTCATTCCTGCCTCTCTGCTCTATGTTCTATTTTGCCTCTCTGTTGCCTGTTGAAGTTAGTTTGGTGGCTCATTAGTTTTTGCAATTTTTTGTTCCCATCTGTGAATAAGTTTTTGTTCCCATCTGACATTTTTATTCATTCTACTACGTATGTCTCAGTGTGAGTTATTGAGACTGTACAGGCCAGTTAATGAGAAACTATCTGAGAAACATGAACCTACGCTCTCCTGTGAGTCTTTGTACTTCTGCTGACATATGACAGCAGAATGAGGTGTGCAATATAATATGTAATGGGATATACATTTCCCGTCACATATTACATTGCACACCTCATTCTGCTGCTATATGTCTGAAGAAGTGGACATGTAGTCCACGAAACATTACCTGTTCTGTGTCTTTTGCTTTATTTTGTTTTTCTTTGATTTTGCCTGGAATTCTTGAAAAGACTAACATGGCTACCCTCTCCAAAACTTGTCCTTTTGCTGCTTATCAAATGGAGACGTTAAACCCCACATTCAAAGCTCTGCATCTCTTCCCTTTCCCCATGCCCATTACAGACTCATATAGTCTTCAGGCGTCCACATTGATGCACATGCTTCAGTCCCTCCTTGCCCACTATCACCCACCCTCAGTTTCCTTATGTCTGCACAGAGAGGCATAAGCAACCTGACAGTGAAAGGTGAAACAAAGTCTCCTGCCATGGAAAGAATGCTTTACAAGAGGGTGCAAGGGAGCATAACTGAAAGAAAATGTGGTTGGGTCAAAAATGTCACAGGCAGAGTGGTAGGGCTGTGGTCCAGATGTAGACCTCAGGCTAGAGTTTCCAATTTCTATAATATTGTTTCTGAACAGAAAATTCATTTCTTCATCCAGAACACCAAGACTGAGAGTTAACTGTTTGACAAATGAATACATGCCACTGTATACATGCCACTGTATACATGCCACTGGAGAAGGAGCCCCATGGTGCAGTGGTTAAATGCCTGTACTGCAGCTAAAACTGTGCTCACAACGTGGGGTTCAATCCCAGGTAGCAGGCTCATGGTTGACTCGGCCTTCCATCCTTCCAAGGTCGGTAAAATGAGTACCCAGCTTTGCTGGGGGGGAGCAATGTGTAGCCTGCATTACTGTGATTAAAAACTGTAAACCACCCAGAGACTATTTGAAGTGGTATGGGGCGGTATATAAGCAGAACACTTTGCTTTGCTTTGCTTTTGGAAAAGGAACATGCAGGTGGCAATGTACCTCTTACAGCTTCCTCCTGTTCCTCCTCCTCCTCCTCCTCCTCCTTTTTACCAGCTTCTAAGAATTCTTTCACAGTCAAGACAGAATAGGAGGATGCCAAAAGAATCACTGTGGCACAGGCAATTTCTCTGTCCCTTGTTATGCTGCAACTCTAAGACTGCTTGTAAAAAGCTGGCAAAGGAGTAGACAAGGTAAGAAAACCTCCAGCTCTTATGAGAGATCTTGAAAGGATAGTGCTTGCCTTTTCATTTGCTGGCAGGGTGCACGCAGGAAACCAACGTGGATGTGCCACCTGGTGCGGTCTGCAAGGGAGTGTATGCACTTTCTTCTCCAGGGCTGGGCAACTTTTGCCCTCCCTAGACAAAAGGTGGCATCTTGTTTCCTCCCTGAAGCAGCAGGAGAGCTTCGCCTGCCTCTGAGCAAAGCCAGGCCAGGCTAAAGTTCAAGGAGGAAAAGGGGAAAAACATTGCCCTTGTTTTTCACTGAACGAACAAACAGATGGATGACCAAGAGACTGAGTGGTGCCAGCAGCTTCCCCTCATCTTCCTCTCCCCTCCCCATCCTCCCTTCTGACCCAGGAAATCATGGCATTTAGAGGCTGAGAGAGTCTGTCGGAGCAAACGAGCCCCCATGCTCACCACAAGCTGCTGCAGGACTGCCCTCTTACAGGTTGGGGAGGGGAGAGAGAGAAGAGAGAGAGAGAAGGAAAGGAGAGATTACAACTACATTATCCCGAGATATCTCATGTCTCATTTTGTCTGCTTTCCTCTCATTTTAACTTAGATATTCAAGGGCTAAATCCTCCCTTCCGTACTTCTTCTCCCTCCCATCTGTGCCAGTGGCACACACTTCTTCCTCCCCACCCAATCCATACTTGGGTTTTAAATCCCTCCTTCCTCCTCCTTCCTGGAGGGTCTGTAGAAGTTTTGTGGGCAAAATTAAGGAGATTGCCACTGCTGTCGCCACCCCAGTCCAACAATCACAAACACTTCATTTCCGATTTATTTTATAAATTTGACCGACTACAGCAGCATTGCATAGCGTGGGGAGGATTCATTCTTTCAACTGCCTATGTCAGGTCCTTTCTTTATCAATTTGGAAGGACAAGCACCACTTCTTTTCTCACCCCATCCTGATTATATCCAGAGCTTGCCACCCATTGTTTTTTGCTGCCTTAAACCTTTCCTCAGTTTTCCTATTTCCCAAGTCTGTAATGGAACTCTGCTTAATCAGCGGCTTGGCTGATAGACCTCCAGCAGCAACCTGTACAAATGTATTCCCTGTTTCGTGGAGTAGGGCTTCGTTACACCTCACACCCTATGAAGGCATGGTAGCAAAATACAGCTGTACCCCGACTTAAGAGCAGCTCAACTTAAGAGCAATTTGATTTAAGAGCGGAAAACTGATGGCATTTTAACTCCCACCTTACAAATTTTACATATGGTCTGCTCGACTTGCAAATATTTTTTCCATTCTTTTTTTTTTTTAACTTATTTTTTCAATTTTTAGATAGGTACCCCGACTTAAAGAGTAGTTCGACTTAAGAGCATGCATTCAGAACGGATTAAATTCGTAAGTCGAGGTACCACTGAACCTCATTCTGTGTCCAATCTTAAAGCCACTGACGAACAGCCAAATTCTTGACTTCTATTGTATTTGTTATCTAGAACTCTCTCTCACAGCACAGCCCCTTTCTTTCATGTCCTTCTCTTCTGACTACTTTCCTGTTCCTCTTCCCTGGCTCTCTACAATATGGTTGTAAGCTAAGCCTTTCTAGGTGCTTTTGCACTGCAACTCCCATACTCCCCGATCGCTGGCTAGTTGTAAGCCAAAAACATCTGACTAGCTCTAGTGAGACATCCTTGCTCTAGTCTGCAGTAACTTTATCAACATGGATGAGAAAAGAATGCAACTACATCTTGGTTACACTTCAAAACCCAGTGACTTTGAAGTTGCTGCTGTTAGGTGCTATCAAGTCACCTCTGACCAATGACCACTGTATGAATGTGTGACCTTCAGAATGTCCTATTATTAACAGGCCTGCTCAGCTTTTGCAAATGGAAGGCTGTGGCTTCCTTTTATGGGGTCAATCTAATTCCTGTTTGGGTTTTCCTCTTCTCCAGCTGCCTTCAACTTTTCCCAGCATTATTGTCTTTTCCACTATATTGTCTTCTCATGATGGGCCGAACATACAAGAGCCTCGGAAGAAGATATAGACAAAACGTGAAGCTGCAAATTGCTAGGCTTAGAAGTACTGGACAACAATGATATGAACAAATGACATGGTACAGAATTCTATGCAGTTTGCTCTTCTCCTTCAGTGACCATTGCTCTTTATTGCACTCTCTTCCCTTCTGACTACATATTATCTGTGCAAAACTAAAATACAAACACACAATCCTTATTCTTCAGCCTCTGTGTAGGTACTACTTATACCTATCTTTTTCATCATATAACCTACCCATCATCAAGGAGCTCATGTCATCATTGCAACATTCCTCGGAAGTAGGCTAGATCTGGGGATCTCCCCTTGTGCTTCACCCATATACTATTTTTCTCCCACCCTTTGGAATCTGAAAACCCAGGTTCATGGGTAAATCCAAGCTGTGGGTAGTGCAAATCAAAAAGGAAAAAGGAAAAGAGAGCATGTCTGTGGCAAGATAGGCAAACTCCTCCCTTAATAAATAGCACAGCCAGACACTCAAGTTGTTCCTGACATACAGCTAGAATAGTTATGGCTCTGTCATGCAGTGTCTTGCAGTGTCATCCAGCAGTTCTTTCACTAGACTGGGGAAGATGGAGGAAAAGAAGGCACGGACACCATCGGCTCCCCTGAGAACTATTGAACTTCACCAGTCATTCTTTGCATGACCCCAATTGTCAACTCCTACACCACTCAACTTAAGAAACTCATAACATTAGGAACCTGTGCCCTTAGTGTTTTTCTATGGCTTTTCCCTCCCCAATCCCCTTTTTCTTTTATGTAGGGGTTGTTGTTGTTCTGCTTTTCCCCCCTCGCACTCTAAAGTTGACAGCAGAATATGTAAATAGCTGATGCAAACCCATGAAGGCAGGATGCACCAGGTGAAAGGTAAATTGCTCTGAGAGCCTTTTCAGCTGTAAAGAGAGGTAAAAAAAACAAGCAAACATTATAAATACATGTTCTCAGAAACCAAATGGCTTGGGGATACAATTCAGGAGGCTGCCATATTATTAATTACTTAAACTAAATGTGGCATTAAACTAAAGAAAATAGCAGATTAATCCCCGAGTCATTTTTTCCCCAAGCAGGAAAAAAGCCTACAGAAGATCCTCATCACCCTACCAGCCGAATGACACTCTAGTGGTGGCAATCTCCTGATAAGGGAACACAAAAAGCCGTTAGACAGAACTAAATATGTCTGCCACATAGAAACAAAGCGCCTTCAAATCACTGGGAGAAAAGTAACAGTGATTTTTTTTTTGGCTTGATTTTTTTTTGCTAAGAATTTTTTTGTTTTATTTTGTAGCAATATCTGTTTTTTAAAAAACAAAACAAAGTCAAGCAAGCGAAGCATTAAGCAAAAACTGAGAGCTGCTTTTTCTTTAATATGGCCTACAGCATTTGTTTCACAGAAGGAAGGCAATTCCCACACATGCCACACATTTTCATACTCTTCTGCCAAAGTGTCAACATGAAAGAACATCCCTAAACAAATGTTGCTTCACAGGTGTGAAACCAGCAGCCGACACTGTCAATTCCTGTTTTGTTTTGTTTTGAAAGGTTGGTCAGGTCAGGTCAGGTCGGCCTCCTGTTCACAGGAGAACAGCTGAATTTGATTTTGTGCTTTAAGATATGACCAGAAAGCTTCCCAAACCACCAGTCAAAAAGTTATGGGGGAATACTGACAGGACTCTGAAAGGAACCAACAAAAAGCAAAACTGGCTGTGCTTCTTGACAGAGTTTAACAGTTTATTCTACCAGCAGAAGCTAAGATTTTAGGGAGACAAAATCCACATGAAGCGGCCAGAGTTTCTTAAATGTAGCTATACAGTAGGATCCCCTTATCCACTGATTCATTAACCACTGATTCAGTTATCTACGATTGGCATAGGAAAAAAATAAATGAATAATTTAGCTGCTGCAAAGCAAACTACTGTAACAAAGAGACGCTGTGAAGCAAGCTACTGTCATAAAACAGCATCCATAAACTAAGCTACTGTCACAAACAGCAACTGTAAAGCAAGCTACTGTCACAAAACAGCAGTTTTGAGAGGTTTTTGCCATTCTCTCTTATCTGCATTTTTGTTATCCACTGGAAGACCTGGAACTGATCCCCAGCGGATACTGGGGTCCTACGGTATTACAAATATACAGGCATAACAGAGTTTCAGCATCACATCACAGAGTAACATAGACAGTATATCAGCATAACATTGTACAGACAGAGAGTATGACAGCATTGGTACCTTCTTACCAAAGGTTCAAAAGCTACTGGTTTCTGGTGCATTTTTATACTCATGACAACCAATCACAACTCTGCTGACATCATGCTATTGCATCTAAATTGTATCAACCTTCTCCGTTATATCTTATTCTTCACACCTGGCAGTAATTAGAAAAACCTGTACACCTGTGTCATAGTGACTCTAACAAATCAATTAAATATCTATATGAAAGCCTGTAGACAATCCTATTCTACCTAATACAACATATTCTTCTGACTAATATCTAACACTTCTAACTTCCATGGACTTGGCCTGCTTCAGTGAACAAAAGAAGGCTGTCATTCGTGGCCACCTTATTTTGTCGCTAATTTTATATTCCACCTTTCCTCCAATGAGGTCAAGGTGGAGTGGCCTTCCTTCTCCTCTTCTCCCCTTTCCCCTCTCAACAAACTGCAAGTAGAGATGCAAAATTTCTAGAACATTTTGGTGGGGTGTGTGGGAAAAAAACTTCTGTATTTTCCAATTTTTCTCCCATGGCTTCAAAATTTCTGAAAAGTTTACATTTCTACTGGAGAGGGAGGTCAAGGTGAAAGAGTGTCTGGTTCAAGGTCACTCAATGAGTTTCTCGACTTGGTAGTGACTTGAACTCGAAACCACCAAATCCAATACTCCAACCATGAGGCACTACTGATCAGAACACAATCTAAGCTCTGAGATCCAAGGAGGAGGAGGTGGCCTGGGTTTGGGCACCTTCACTTTCAGAAATCAGACTGCTAGATTAGGTGTTAGGAATATTGCTTTTGATTGGGGGATAGAGAATGAGCAATATATACCGATGCAATTACCTTTCATGACAACAGTTCCCAAAATCTCCTGATCTGCTGTAGACTGGAAAAAATGCTTTTTAAAAAATCATAGATTTAAAAAAAAGTTTACCAAGCTGAAGTTGTTCCCTATACAGTATGGACAAAACTATCCAAAAAACATAATGGGGATGTGTATAGCATCTAAAGAAATTATGATAATAAGTAATCAGCATCTTCAGTTCCTAGAACAAGAGTTGCATAATTGTACTATCATTGGGCTGGGAGAAACAGGGCACTTTAAGGCCATATACAAGGAATCTGCATCACACTCCTTCAAGCACACGCCACACACCTAATTACAAAATACTAAATTTTGAAAGCAAAAATGAAATCTCTTTGCAATAAAAGCCCTGCTGATGGCCTAATGCCCAGATCTCATGCAACACATTAGCAACTATATACTTATTGCAGTAAAGATGAATTATCTGGAAAGCCCCAAAGAGCCATTGCTGATGACAGGAAGCAAAAAGGAGGTCATGGGAAGCTGGCGTGCATAGGGCATCTCTAGTCACAATTAGAAGAGCCCCAGTTTCATATGAAACAGATAACAAGAGTACATGTTTCCAAGAATACTCTGTTGATTTTATTTTCCCATGCAATTAACTGAGCTTTATGACAATTAGCCAACTTTGTGAGCATTTCCTTGCTGTAATGGTGAAATGAAATACTGTATATACTAAGAGGAGCTTGCATTTCTTTTCCTTTTTCACAAGAAATTTGAGGTGTCAATCTTACATCCCACAAAAGTTTAATTGTCTTTACCTAGGGAAGCCTTAAAATTCTACCTAGGTAAACTGTCTAAAACTTGGGGATTACAAAGGATTGAAAATAAAGAACAAGTTGAAAAGTGATTCTTCGTCAGCCTTTTAGAATTCTGTGAAGGTGCCAAGAACTGTGTAAAAATAAATATTCATGGGATTATCTATATAAAATGATATAAGAGGTTTGGGAGTTTCCTCTTATAGATCAGTTACCGGTAACTTGGTAAAAAGACAAAAGCCGAGAGGAAGAACAAATGAATGGCTTTTAATCAATGTATTTATTTTTGAAAATATAAACTCCACCTTCTCAAATTTATTCAAGGTGGCTCTAAACCACTGCAAACATGCAATACAGAAAACAAACAATACAACAATATAAACCTCATAACAGAAAGAACTGGGCAAGTTTAGCCTTGAGGAAAGAAGACTGAGGGCAGATATGATAGCATATTTCAAATACTTGAGAGGCAGTCCTCCAAAGGAGGGTTAGGACCTGTTCTTGATCATCCTGGAACACAGGACATGTAATAATGGGCTTAAGGCAGATTTAGGCCAAACATCTTGGAAAAACTTCTTAACTGTTAGCTGTATGATAGTGGGAGCAATTACTTCAGGAGGTAGTGAGCTCTCCAACTCCACGGGCATTCAAGAGAAGGCAACCATGTGTCAAATCTGCTTTGATTCGGATTCTTGCACTGAACGGGGGGGGGGGGGGGGTTGGACTTAATGGTCTTACAGGCTTCTCCTAACCCAATTATTCTATGAGTTTATGATTGCATCTACATCCAGAAGAATACTTTGATTAATTCATTATTTTCCTTGCTCAAAAGCCACAGTAGATTAGCAAGCCTTCCATCGTTGTTGGTACAAAGAACTATGGGAGTTGTGGCCCAAAACATCTGGAGGGCCAAAGTTTGGACACCACTGCTATAGACGTATGTGAAACCTATGTAAACATATCTGCACATGCTGCTGGCCATAAGGGTTAAACAGCACAAGAACAATGACCTCAAGACCTTACCCACTTTCCTAACAGAAAATGAGGAAGTTCTAAAACTACATGGTGACTCATTTGGGGGGGGGGGAGTACCAACTGCTCAAAAGTGGTTTACCATTCCCTTCTTCTAGGGCAGGGGTCCTCAACCTAAGGCCCCCCAAGGTCCTGAATTCAGCCCCCAGGACCAATTGCAACTGCCCACCTACCCCATGCTTTGGGAGCAATCCAGCCTCCGCAACTGCTTCTATTGCTGAGGCAGTTCAAAGCAGTGGGCTATGTTGCTTCTCCCACTCCCCGCAACTACCGCACAGATGATCAGCATGCTGATCTAGCATGCTGACTGGTGGGGCATTCAAAGTGGGAGGGCTATGGCAAGGTCCCCCACTCCCCCCCTTTTTTCCATGTTGGCCTTTTTCGGGACTGTGGTCTGGCCCCCAGTGGTGTCTGGGGCGTGGTGGACCGGCCCGCTGTGTGAAAACTTTGAGGACCCCTGTTCTAGGGGTACCCTGAGACTGTACAGTTTGCCACTCAGTCTAGCTCTACTCCTAGAGGGCACGGTGGGGAATCGAACTCCTGTCTTCTGGCTCCACTGCAAGATATCTAGCTCACTGAGCTAGCCACCCAGTATAGGTATAGCCTGTAATTTTAAACCGCCATTCCATACATCAGGTGCAAGAAAAAGAAATCTGCTCAACCTATGACTTGGGAAAGGTCCCAGAAAGAGTCAACTCAAGTTACATCCACTCAAGTTGCCCACATTTGTAACCCAGCTAATAGTTTAAATTATGGAAATTGTGTGTGTGTGTGTGTGTGTGTGTGTGTGTGTGTGTGTGTGTGTGTAAACTTGCAAATTCAGTTCATATAGCACACAGGTAGAAACGCAGACAGCAACTCATTCAAGCACTGAAAAAAAATATTCTACAAAGCAAGAATACGAAATATGTTGGCATATACTCTATCTCAGTTTGCTGCTTACCAAAAACACCGTTGGTGGCTCTGTGTGTGTGTGTGTGTGTGTGTGTGTGTGTGTGTGTGTGTGTGTGTGTGTGTGTGTGTGTGTGTGTGTGTGTGTGTGTGTGACCCAACTTAAATATAACACAGCTTCACAAAATTCCTCCCACACCACTTCCTGACTGCATCATCATGCAAGGAAGCTTAAAAGCCTTTGAAGATTCTACTAGGAAACTAACTTGCATCTCTGTAATACTTGGAAGCCTCTCGCTTTTCAGACCACCCACTGAGATTCTAGCATGATCTTTTCTAACGGCCACCCGACATGAATTTTTTCTTTCAAAGGAGTAAAAAGGAGCACGTTCAAGCGTAATCACTTGGTGATGTTTTCGAGAGGAAATAACATTGCTTTAAACTAAACAATCTGTCATATTCTAAGTCAATATGTTTTGAAGGAAAATGGGGAGTGCCGGTTGACCAGCAGGAGTTGCAAATATATTCCGGCTCTGTACTCTTTGCACATTTGTTTCTGGAATAGAATTTAGCATCTGGGAAAATCGGAGCTTTCCGTTTAAAAGGTAGGATTCATGTTGCAAGCCACAGCTGTGGGCTATGTCTGGCGGGGGAAAATCTCAAAAGGAGGGGCTGCTGGATTTTATCCTGGTGGAGATCCTGTGTAGTTTATGGTTTCATGACAGGGAGAAACTTTACAAGGGGAAAAAAATCCCCCCCTTTCTCCCGAACTCTGCAACAGCATGCTAGAAACAATTACAGTTATTGAAGATTTGCCATTGCCAGGAAAAGGGGTCAAGTGGTGGTAACCAAACCTCTAAGCATCAATGGGATAGGAATCCATCCCCTGACAGTTCCTTGGCCTTTCCTAGAAACTACTAGTCACACAGCTGAAGGGGCCTCTGCATTATCCAGGCGAATCTCTTGCTCATTTCTGAAAGTCCAGAACTTCCAACCCTCTACGCAAAGACCTCCTGAGCCAACCAGCAATTCCAACACATGGAGCAAGCAGCCTTGTTTCCTATGCTTGGGTTCTTCCTCCCCCTTCAATGTCTCTGCTGCCCCAATTTACTTCTCCATCTGCAGCATGTAATAGAAAGTATGTACAGAGTTTCTGCCAGTTCATACTCACAGCACCATAAGTGCCATGTGTTCCCATCCCCAGGGTCCCAAGGCTCTGGACTTCCCACTCACCAGACACCAAGAGCTCCTCTCCTCTTCCACCTCTTTGGCTGTTTGGAGCTCAGGCCTCCCTGCCCTGCCTCCTTGGCTGGTCACCCACTCAGACAAGAAGGCAGGACAGACAAACCCATGTTAGTGCTGGAAGCTAGTCAAAATAGACCAAGAGGAAGAAGAAAGGAGAACATTCTAACTGGTGAGTAGGTCCTTGGGCAGGAAGGTAGTGGTACTGTGTGTATGAACCATCAGAGACCTCCAAACAGAGGTCTGTACCCACCTGTAGTCCTTATCATTGTCCTTTAGGGCAAAAAGTAGTTGTAGCACAGATTTTCCTTTTCTTTTGAGAGGAAACCCATGGTGAAGAATTTGGTTTCCTATTTCTAGTGGTGGCAAGTACCCCTGAAACTGAATGGCACTGGGAAGGGTTGCTTTTTACAGTATTTTCCTGACCCTTTTCAGTCACTTCTAAATTTGGTACCTCAGTGACCCTAGTCTTGTAGAAGGTTTGTCTATGGGGAAGAAAGGCCCATCACCCTTCAAAGTTATTGCTCCAATCTTGAATGGGTTACTCTCAATATACTGTATAACTATAGATGTCACTATAAGTCAGTTTTGACTTGACAGCACAGAACACATGCACAGCATTCATGCCAACATTTTTACATTCCTCTCATCTTTCTTTATCTTTCCATCAAGCCTGATGTCTCTATTTTTATCTTTTCATTATTATAAATTATCAGTTGCAAACAAGACTACCAGAAAGCATCCAAAAAGGTTTATTCAACACAGAGAATTAAAAAAAAAGTCTAAAAGGCTGCCTATTAGAAACCAATGGAATTAAGAAGTATACATAAGTGAGTCTGGAATTGTAAATACCTGTTACCATTGAACACAATGGAGACTTGTATAGGATTGCACTCTGAATAATGGGCTATAGCTCAGTGATTAGAACATCTATATTGCAAGCGGAAGGTCCCACATTTAATGTTTGATTTTTCCAGGTATGGCTAGGAAACTCCTCTCTCTAAGGCTCCAAAGAATTGCTGCCAGCCACTGTACTATATAGAGTTTTGGAGCGAGATGAATTGACACTCTAATGGTTCAAGACACTTTCTTGCATCAACATAGTTTTAATGTTGCTGGGAGCGCTCTTTCTGTTTTGAGTAACACATGTGCTAACACTGGATACTGTATCTTGAAGAAAGGCCCATTAATATATTAAAAGTGTAATTCAAGGCAGATTCTGGAAGCTATAAAAATAGTTTGGGGTCTAATTCTGCTATCACCCACAGGCCAAAGTTCAGTGAGCTCCTCATTCTTCTTAATCTAAACTTCATGAGAATGTAATGTATTTAGCAGGCCCACTGAATCACAGAGCCAGATCATAATTGGAGACGAAGCCAGCTTATGACTTCCTCCCACATTCAGTCCCTGCGTTCATGAGAAACAATTTGAACAGGTCTGTCCTAATGCATCCCCAATTTCAGTGCATGCAGTTCTTCCCCATGAAGTCACTGCCAATGAAAGGCACTTATGAGCTGTTAAGAAAAGAATGCCTCAGAGTAGTAATGAAAAGGGAAAAAAAGAACAGTCTTTTCTTTGGACTCTGTCCGGATTAAGCAAGCCATAAGAACTGGAACTTGGCTTTATTTCAGTACCTTTTGAAGAAGAAGAAGAAGAAGAAGAAGAAGAAGAAGAAGAAGAAGAAGAAGAAGAAGAAGAAGAAGAAGAAGAAGAAGAAGAAGAAGAAGAAGAAGAAAGTTGAAGTTGAAGTACACACAATTATGGGAAAAGTCCGGCCATTCTACAACCACATTTTTATATACAGCATAGGTTTGTGCAAATTCGTCTTCTCCAGATAAAGCCCCATGTTGTAAAATGCAACTGCCAGATCACAAAAAATAGAGTTGAATAGTCTGGCTAGTTCAACTCTTCCCAATAGAGTTTGATATCATTGACCAAGGTGGTGGTGGTGGGGTCTGTGGCAGGTGTGATTGAAGTGTCCATAAAAACTTAAAAGGGTAGAGACCAGCAACATTCAGATTAAAAGCAAGGGTGAATGTAGAATCTGACAGGATGTAGATTGCACTAACATAGGGATGGGGACAAAAATACCACCGATCAAATCTCCTATTGACAAGCAAGGACCAGTGCCTCCAGTGAGCCTCAAATACAGGCAAGCAAAGGTTCTTGTGGGCATTACTCCAGCTAATAAAACATAAAAACATAAGAAACATAAGAAACATAAGAAGAGCCATGCTGGATCAGGCCACTGGCCCATCTAGTCCAGCTTCCTATATCTCACAGTGGCCCCACCAGATGCGTCTGGGAGCGCATGAGACTAGATATCTGTCTCCTGATACCACTCCCCTGCATCTGGCCCTTGAAGTACCCCGGTTTTAAGCCTGGAGATTACACATCTCCATCATGGTTTGTAACCTGTGATGGACTTTTCCTCCAGGAATCTGTCCAATCCCCTTTTGAAGGCATCCAGGCCAGATGCCATCACCACATCGTGTGGCAGGGAGTTCCACAGACTAACAACGCGCTGGGTGAAAAAAATATTTTCTTTTGTCTGTTCTTACTCTCCCAGCCCTCAATTTGAGTGGATGTCCCCTAGTTCTGGTATTTTGTGAGAGGGAGAAGAGCTTCTCTCTATCCACTTTACTCATGCCCTGCATAATTTTGTACGTCTCAATCATATCCCCCCTCAGGCGCCTTTTTTCCAGACTAAAGAGCCCCAAATGTTTTAGCCTTTCCTCATAAGGGAGGTGCCCCAGCCCAGTAATCATTTTAGTCGCTCTCTTCTGCACCTTTTCCAGTTCCACTATGTCTTTCTTGAGATGCGGTGACCAGAATTGTACACAATACTCCAGGTGGGGCCTTACTATTGTTTTGTATAATGGCATTATAATGTTGGCTGTTTTATTTTCAATCCCCTTTTTGATAATCCCTAGCATGGAATTGGCCTTCTTCACCGCTGCCATACATTGGGTAGACACCTTCATGGAGCTGTCCACCAACACACCAAGGGCCTTTTCACATGACCCCTAAGATCCGCTGGCCACTTAAATTTGGACCAGGGATCTTGGGGGTTCGTTGCTCTTCCTGCGTCCCCACCCCTCCGCACTTCCTTGCTCCTGTCTGCGTGAGGGGAGGGAGTAAGAAAGACAGGAAAAAATGCAGGCTCACCTCTGAAGCCGCCTGGAGCCCTGTCGTCCGTCCTGATTCCTTCTCTTCTGGGCGGGAGGCAAAAAAAAAAAAAAAAAAAAGAAGCGAGGAGAGCTCCGCACTCACCAGATTAAATCCAGAACTGGGGATTTTCACCCTCCTAGAGCAGGTACAAGAAAAGTGCGCTGAGACGTGCTTAGGTGGGCGTGGTCGCACTTAATTTCCTGCAAACTCCGGAGCTGGTGGGGAAACAATTGTAAGCTCCGGAGCTGGCAGCCATTTGCTGTGGAGTTTAGGGGTCGTGTACAAATACCCCAAGATCTCTTTCCTGATCCGTCACGGATACCTCAGAGCCCATGAGTTGATAGATAAAGTTTTGATTTTTGCCCCAATATGCATTACTTTACATTTGGCTACATTAAATTGCATTTGCCATTTTGCAGCCCATTCCCCCAGTTTGGAGAGATCCTTCTGGAGTTCTTCACAATCTTCTCTGGTTTTTACCACACGGAAAAGTTTTGTGTCATCCGCAAACTTCGCCACCTCACTGTTTATCCCTGTCTCCAGGTTATTTATGAACAGATTGAAAAGCACCGGTCCCAGGACAGATCCCTGGGGCACACCGCTTTTCACTTCTCTCCATTATGAAAATTTCCCGTTGACACCTACTCTTTGTTTCCTGGATCTCAACCAGTTCTCAATCCATAAGAGGACCTGCCCTCTTATCCCCTGACTGTGCAATTTTCTCAGCAGCCTTTGGTGAGGGACTGTGTCAAAAGCCTTTTGAAAATCCAGATAGACTATATCCACCAGTTCACCCAAATCCACATGCCTGTTGACCTTTTCAAAAATTCTAAAAGATTTGTCAGACAAGACTTACCCTTACAGAACCCATGCTGATTTTCTCTCAGCAAGCTTTGTTCTTTTATGTGTTTTAAGATTTTCTCTTGGATGAGGCTTTCCACCATCTTCCCTGGGACAGATGTAAGGTTAACTGCCCTGTAGTTTCCTGGGTCCCCCCTCCTTCCTTTTTAAAAAATTGGTGTGACATCTGCTATCCTCCAGTCTTCCGGCACTGTGGCCATTTTAAGAGACAAGTTGCATATTACCGTTAAGAGATCTGCAATTTCATTTCTCAGTTCCCTAATAACCCTTGGGTGGATGCCATCTGGGCCCAGTGACTTGTTAATCTTCAATTTGTCAATTAGTCCTAAAACATCCTCTGTTTTAACCTGTATTTGATTTAATTCTTTAGTCAAGAGAGGCCGTTCAGGCAGCGGAATCTGCTCACAGTCCTCTGTCGTGAAGACAGATGCAAAGAACTCATTTAATTTCTCTGCAATTTCCAAGTCCTCCTTAACCTCCCCTTTTCCTCCCTCACCATCCAGAGGGCCAACTGGTTCTCTGGCAGGTTTTCTACTTCTAACATATTTAAGGAAGCTTTTATTATTATCCTTTATATTGCTAGCCATGCGTTCCTCAAAATCTTTCTTTGCCTCTCTTATCATCTTCTTACATTTCTTTTGCCAGAGTTTGTGTTCCTTTTTTTCCTCATTTGGGGAGGATTTCCATTTATAGAAAGACCTCTCCTTGCGCTTTAGAGCCTCTCTAACTCCACTCGTTAACCATGCTGGCACCCTCTTGGACTTAGAGGAGCTCTTCTGTCTTTGTGGTATGCACTTGTGCTGGGCCTCTATTATTGTTGTTTTAAACAGGCTCCATGCACTCTGAAGAGATTGGATTCTTCTAACCTTCCCCTTCAATTTCTTTCTAACTAGTTTCCTCATCTGAGGGAAGTTTGCCCTACGGAAATCAAAGGTTTTTATGTCTGATTTGCTTGATACTCTTCCTCCAGCATGCATGGCAAAGGAGATTGCAGCATGGTCACTATTCCCCAGAGGCTCAGTGACATTCACATCCCTGACCAGGTCCTGAGTATCACACAGTATTAGATCCAGAGTTGCCTGTTCTCGGATGGGCTCCTTGACAAGTTGTTCTAAGGCACAGTCATTCAGCAAGTGGAGAAACCTGGTTTCTCTTTCTTGCCCAGAGCTCGCATTGGCCCAGTCAATGTGGGGATAATTGAAGTCCCCCATGATTAGTATCCAATCCCTCTTAGACACCTCCATGATTTCTCTCCTCATTTCAAGGTCCCCCTCAAGTTTTTGATCTGGTGGATGATATAATACCCCACCTATCACATCACTCCTTTGGACCTGGTAGTTTAACCCATAGTGATTCTATGGTGGAGTCAGGCCCTCTGTCAATCTCCATACTGCTGGATTTTACCCCTTCTTTGACATAGATGGCCACTCCCCCTCCAACCCGCCCCTCTCTATCCCTTCTATAGAGTTTATAGCCTGGGATTTCTGTATCCC
Source organism: Phrynocephalus guinanensis (assembly GCA_037367245.1). Classification (NCBI taxonomy): domain Eukaryota; kingdom Metazoa; phylum Chordata; class Lepidosauria; order Squamata; family Agamidae; genus Phrynocephalus; species Phrynocephalus guinanensis. Next base: position 80,084,820 of record CM074739.1, read on the forward strand.
ACTGGTTTTCCACATTCCACCAGATTTCTGTTATGGCTATTATATCTATGTTATCCCTAGCTGCCAAATGTTCAAGTTCTCCCATTTTTGCTTGGAGGCTTCAAGTACTGGCGTAGAAGCACCTGTACAGTGGGTCCTGTAACAACAGCTGCTGCTTTGTTCTTTTCCCCCACAGCTTTTATTTTCAGTAGACAAACTATCATATTCCATTATTCTCCCAGTGCTAATACCTGATATGTCATCTCTGTGTGATTCTCTACCCTCTCCAACCTCATTCCCCGAGGATGAGGTGTTCCGAATTGGATGCCACTCAGCTCCTGTCAGCTTTCCCCCAGTTATCAGTTTAAAAGCTGCTCTGCAGCCTTTTTGAGGTTGAGTGCCAGCAATCTGGTCCCATCATGATTCAAGTGCAACCCATCCCTCCTGAACAGGTTTGGCTTGTCCCAAAATATTCTCCAGTTCCTGACAAATCTAAAGCCCTCCTCTCGACACCATCACCTCATCCACGCATTGAAGCTTCTGAGCTCTGCCTGCCTGGCGGGTCCTGCACGAGAAACAGGTAGCACTTCTGAAAATGCTACCTTGGAAGCCCGGGACTTCAATCTTCTACCTAACAACCTGAATTTGGCTTCCAAGACTGACCGCTTGGCCTTCCCGACATCATTGGTACCAACGTGTACCATGACCACTGGCTCTTTCCCAGTTCTCTCTAACAAGCTATCTAGATTTCAAGATGTCTGCAACCTTTTCCACCTGGCAGGCAAGTGACCATACGGTTATCATGCTCATCACAAATCCATCCCTCTGTATTTCTAATTATAGAATCCCCTAGTACAAGGAGCTTCTCTCCTGCAGCCTGTTCATCTACATGTACCTGATCCTGTATCTCATCAATTGTGATGAGGGAGAGATCCTCAGGTGGAACCAGTTGTTCCTCTGTGCATGTCTCATGAGGTGTGATGAGGGAAAGAGCCTCAAATTGATTGTGCAATATGAGACTCTCAGAGCGATCCCTTGGCGTTCTACTCCTTTGAGTCACATTCCTCCACACATCTACCTCCTGAGTTGGAGAAGTGACTTCATCCTCAGAAGTGTGCCCTGTCTCTTCTTGGACCTGGATAGTCTGTTCCACTCTGTCCAATCAGCCAAACCCTGGGTGGAGATGAAAGCCACAGGTGCTCCAACAGGCATGCCTATTTTAGAGGGACATTTGTAATCAGAGCAAGAAAAGAGACAACTAGGGGAAAATGCACAGCAAGTAAGACAATAGACAAGGTCAGCAGCTCAACAGCTGATTTATAAATACCATGGCCAAGAAAGGAAGAGGATCTCAATAAAGCAAGGTGAAATTTATTAAAATCTTAATCCTGAAATGCTGCCACAGCATTTCTGTGCTCCTAATTTCAATTGTTCCCTACCTCCACCCTTGCTCTTGGCAGGCTCTTGGATTCAGCAGAGTGACGGAGAATGACAACTCAAGGGCAACGAACAGGAAATACTTAAGAGAAGCAAAAGCTACTGCATTTGTAACAGTAAAGGTGACTACGGAAAGGCAGTATCTACAGCATATACAGGTAAGGACAATGAAAAGGGCATCGGCATGGATCCCAAAAAAAATGAGCTGGGTCATTCACTAGGATATCAAGCACTGAATAGAACTTTAAAAATACAAAACCATAAACACCAGTTTTCTTTGTTCCATTTTTACCTTTCTCAATACCAAGATAATCAGTTATTTTGAAAAAAATGAAAATTACTAAGAAATAAAATGATTCAGACTCATTTCACTCAGTAGCATTGTCTTTTTTCCATAAATTAAGAAATAATAAGTCAACCCCCCCCAAAAAAAGCAAGTTCCGAAATCATTTTACATTAAGTGAAATCTTTTAAATTATATTGTATATAGAGGTGGGCATGAAACAGAAAACCCAGAGTTGGGGTTTGTCTGTTTTGGGCCCACCCTAGGTTCGGTCTGGGTTCGGGTTCATACAATTTTTTAAAAAAAAATTGTACGAACCCAAACCGATCATAACCGGTTCAGGGCCTTACCGTGGGTCGGGTCCGGTGCTCACAGGCCAGTACCGGGCCCATGCGCCGGATCCTTTTTGTTGTTGTTGTTGTTTTTGGCTGTCCCACAGGCTGGTTCCGCAGCCCATGGGCCAGGTCTGGTGCTTGTGGGCCGATGCCGGGGCCCGTGGACCGGATCTTTATTAAAATTTATTTTATTGTTTTTTATTGTACTTTTTTTTACTGCTGACCACGTGGCCGCCTACCAGCTGTAGCGCAGCCGGTCGGCTTTTCCCCCCCCTTTTTCTGGAGGCTCCTGGACCCTCCCTGCAGCCAGGACAGAGAACTCCAGGAGCAGCACGAGGTAGGAGACACCGCCGGCAAAAGAAACGAAACAAAACAAAACAGAAATTTCCGTTTTGTTTCATTTCTCTTAGAGGGGGCAGTTCGTTATTCATTTCGTTACATAATGAAATGAAAAACGAATAACGAAACAAACCAAAAGTTTGTTTCGTGCCCATCTCTACTGCTTATATATCACCTGATAATGCTTAAAGTACTCTCTGGATGGTTTGCAACTTAATTATGCAGGATCACTACCCATGAGTTGGGTATTCAGTTTGCCAACCTTGGAAGGATGGGCAGCTAAGTCAATCCTGAGGAAGCTACCTGAGTCTGCCAGGTTCGAATTCAAGTCATGAGTAGAGTCTTCACTGTAATGCAGTGCACCACAATACTCCATAAAGGGATTTCCAGTGTGACAGAGTGACAGACTAGGACTCTGGGAAACAAATCTTCCCTTTGGGAAGATGGGCGGGATATAAAAGTAACAAATAAATAAATATAAATAAATAAAAGGTAAAGGATTCCCCTGCACATGCTTGCTAGTTGTCTCCAACTCTAGGGGTGGTGCTCATCTCCATATTCAAGCTGAAGAGCCAGTGTTGTGCACGTCCGTGGCCATGTGGCCGGCATGACTGCAAGGAAACACTGTTTTACCTTCCCACTTTTTACAGCGGTACCTATTTATCTACTTGCATTTACATGCTTTTGAACTGCTAGGTTGGCAGGAGCTGGGGTTATCAGCAGGAGCTTGCTCCGCTGCATGGCACCCAGAATTCGAACCGCTGAGCTGCCGACTTTGCAGCTGATTGATTTTGGAAGCCTTAGTCCGGAGTGAGCCCAGGTAAAACAAGGTAAAACCACTGAGCCACCACGCCCAGGTAAAACAAGGTAAAACCACTCCTTAAATTTCTCACTTACCTTGAAAGCCCTATTAAGGTCACTATAAGTAGGTTCTGACTTGATGGCACAGTATAACATAAAAGGAAGGGCATGTTCACATACTGAGGAATCTTTTAGGCTACTGAATTGATTTCATACTTTCTGTTGTGATCTTTACCCACATAATCAAGTGAACAGATGAACAGGTATCAACAGAATTCCTGAGGCATGGAAGCAAGCTCCCCTTATGCAGCTCCAACACTTCAGATCCCTTCAGAGATATGTCTCCAAGTGCAGACCTTTATGCAGAATCCCAAATTATTGACACAGAGAAGAACAGATCAATTGGTGTTATTACCTCTAATAAAACAAAACCAAATATGCAGAATAGGTGTCCATCCAATAATTACTGTATTCCACAAAATAGGTGAGCATATTCGATAAGCGTGCACAACTCAATACAGGGCAGCAGAGCAGAAAAGGGAAGGAAATAAATGCAAAACAATGTCAAATCTTCCCATATTTAACAACTACAAAAATGTATTACTGTATTGTGTCTTGAGAATAATGATAGCAGCTGCAAACTGCATTACTGCCTTCCTCTCCTATACACGTTGCCTCCCTTTCCTTGCGTGCACATTCTAAAGCATTTCAGCAGAGAAGTGGTAAGTGTTCTTGCTATGCCAACATAAAAAAATAATCACAAAAGACATCATGATGTATTTAAAAACCTTCCCTTTTTTCAAACACCCAGAGATATAGGCAATCAAGTACAATCTCCTGACAACTGAGTATATTAAATGTTACAGGGAAAAGATATTCCTCTTTCATCAACTAGTAACAAATGATATACTTGTCAAGTCTTGTTGTTGCTCCAGAGCCAAATTCCTCATTAACTTGAGAGCCTATCTTTAGCACCAGAAGTTACATGTAAGCCTCTTCAAGGTTGAAGGCAAATAAAATTATTGTTCTGTCACATCACAGCGTGTTTCTGTAACCAGTTGGGGAATCCTTTCTTAAAGGACTGTCTGGAAGAACAGTTCCTGAATATACACCAGAATTACTAGAATATGCTAATAAGATGCCAATGTTCTGGTGGAAGGTGCAGGACGCCTGTCAGTGAACTTAAAAGGAACATAAAACACACTATCAAAGTGAAGGCTTTTTTTTTTGCACTCAGTGTCAGGAATTCTTCAAAGCAGAACAAATTTTCAAACGAAGGTATGTTAGTGACAATTCCATTCACCCTACTGCTCACCCACTATGGTAAATACAATTTTATTACAGTACAAAACAGTACTGTAAGAAGGTTGTTTTGTTATGATGCAGGCCGAGTCTTATATCTGGCACAATTAAACTCCTCTGCAGCCATATAATTATCCAGGTGGACTCAGAAATTCCACTATGAAGGTACAGGTTCCCCACACACATGCGTGCTGGTGCTCATCTCCATTTTCAAGCCAAACAGCCAGTGTTGTGCAAGTCCGTGGGCCATGTGGCTGGAATGGTTGAATGCATTTCTGAACACTGTTTACCTTCCTGCCTTTTTGCAGCAGTGCCTATTTATCTACTTGCATTCACATGCTTTCAAACTGCTAAATTGACAGGAGCTGGGGTTAACAGCAGGAGCTCACTCCACTGTGTGGCACCCAGGATTCGAACCACCGAGCTGCCGACTTTGCAGCCGACCGTTTCAGCATTCTAGCCCACTAATTCACAGAATGCCACAGCGAGGAACGTCCCACACTTGCTACTGCTCTATACAGTAGGTAGCTTGAAGCTACACACATTTTCGTAAACATTTGAGTTCAGAAAGCTGCTTGTCTCGGCAGCAGCTCCCTCCTACTGTTTGGAGGAAGTTGTTATGCACAGGAATGTCACATCTGACCTACCAGATCTCATTACAGTTACAGCTGCCCAGCAGCTATGTGCCTGTGCACAACAGTACATTTTTCGGTAGTGATGATGGTGACGATGAAAACGACCGCCAGAAATGACAGCTGTAGATAGGGACAGAGCAAGACGGACAGGACGTCTCCTAGACAGCTGCAGAGCTACAAATATTCTGCATGGAGGAACTGGCAAAATATCTCATCCTATCTAGTGTCTCGTCCCTATGATTCCAGTGCCAGTTTCTTTCAAATTAAGAGGTTTTAGCAGCAGCCTCACTATATCCCTATATGAGATGACTATCCCTGCTGAAGAACCTCTTTTGGCTATTGTGTGTAGAATTCAGCCTCTATTCTATTCCATTCCCAACCCTAGTTCTGAGACACTACCACTGGAATGCTTCATTTGATAAGCAAGAATAGGGTACCGGGAAACAGGCCTAGACCCTCAACATGGAGAACTGGGGAAATGTGAATTGGGACAATCTTTTTTAATAATCCATATCTGATGTTTAACAGAAAGGGTTCAAAAACTAGAGAAATTCTCTAGAATCCCTACTAGAATGTGTGCTAATTGTGTCCGACTCTAGGAGTGGTGCTCATCTCCGTTTTCAAGCCCAAGAGCCAGTATTGTGCAAGTCCGTGGCCATGTAGCTGGCATGGCTGCACGTAACACTGTTTACCTTCCTGCTTTATATGGCGGTACCTATTTATCTACTTCCATTTACATGCTTTTGAGCTTTTTTAAACTTGAAAATGCTGACAGTCAGTGTTCTGATGTGTACCACAAGGCAGGCCCAATGGAACAAGTAAAATTCTGAAAGTTGCATCCAAGCTAAGACGTTTATGAAAAAGTATACTGCCATCAGCAAAAAGGGAGTTGAAATTAAAGCATTTCCCCCCTTCTTTTACCCATTCTCAATATGAATTTGAAATGACTTCAGACTTAGCATGCACACACAGCAGTTGGATAATCCAGGGGTTTAAGAGTCCATCAATTCCTCATTGACACAGTAACCTATAAGAACTCTGTCAAAGCTCTTGAATCTAGGGAAATATTTTAAAGACATTTTGGAAATTCTTAAATGTGATCTCGATATTAAACATTTAAACTGCTTGGTAATACTTTCCCCCCAATATACTAAATACTAATGATTTCACTACACTGCTGCTAGTTTTTTCACTGTAAAACACAAAAGCATCAGATTATGGTCATAGCAATCATTTATTGCGGCAGTGGCACAGTGCAAAGATTCATATCAAAGCACATTTATTCCAAGCTTGAATACAACACCACTAAGCAAATATCCTCTCCAGATGGGATAAATCTGTATGCATTATGTTGCACTCTGATTGTAGCTACACTGCATAGTTGCCTCCTGTCCCCATAACCTGACTAATCATTTTACTGACGTCAGAAGGATGGAAGGCTGATTGAACTTTACTTTTTAAACTTTATTGCCAATTTATATACTGTCAGCTTGTATAAACAACTTTAGGTGATGCAACCTTGAGCCATCTACCTGGGATTGAATCCCAGGTTGTGAACAGGGTTTTGGCTTTGTATAGCAGTTTAACCAGGCCTGCTGTAAGTGAAGTCTGGAATATCTTATAAATGGGGCACATTTCTACTTTTGTGTCCCAGTTGATCAGTGAGGCTACAAAATAAAACAGGCTGAACTTTGCTTTCATCATTGTAAGGCTAATTACACTGGTGACAATGAGGCCTGTAATAAGACTTCCTGGGGTAGGAACTGGCAAGCCACCCCGGTATCCCTGCCAAGAACATCCCATGATCAGAAACAAAAGGCTAAAAGATATGACGCTGGAAGATGAGCCCCTCAGGTCGGAAGGTGTCCAACATGCTACTGAGGAAGAGCGGAGGACAAGTACAAGTAGCTCCAGAGCTAATGAAGTGGCTGGGCCAAAGCCGAAAGGACGCTCAGCTGCAGACGTGCCTGGAAGAGAAAGGAAAGTCCAATGCTGCAAAGAGATATACTGCATAGGAACCTGGAATGTGAGATCTATGAACCAGGGTAAGCTGGATGTGGTCAAACGTGAGATGGAAAGAATAAACATTGACATCCTGGGCATCAGTGAACTTAAATGGACAGGAATGGGTGAATTCAGTTCAGATGACTATCACATCTACTACTGTGGGCAAGAATCCCATAGAAGAAATGGAGTAGCCTTCATAGTCAACAATAGAGTGAGAAAAGCAGTGCTGGGATACAACCTAAAAAATGATAGAATGATCTCGGTACGATTCCAAGGCAGTCCTTTGAACATCACAGTAATCCAAGTTTATGCTCCAACTACCGGTGCTGAAGAGTCTGAGATTGACCAATTTTATGAAGACTTACAAGAACTTCTAGAACTGACACCAAAGAAAGATGTTCTTCTCATCATAGGGGATTGGAATGCTAAAGTAGGGAGCCAAGTGATAAAAGGAATAACTGGCAAGTTTGGCCTTGGAATTCCAAATGAAGCAGGGCAAAGGCTAATTGAGTTTTGTCAAGAGAACAAGCTGGTCATTGCAAACACTCTTTTCCAACAACACAAAAGGCGACTCTACACATGGACATCACCAGATGGACAATACCGGAATCAGATTGACTATGTTCTCTGCAGCCAAAGATGGAGGAGCTCTATACAGTCAGCAAAAACAAGACCTGGTGCTGACTGTGGCTCAGATCATCAGCTTCTTATTTCAAAATTCAAACTCAAACTGAAGAAAGTAGGGAAGATCACTGGGCCAGTCAGGTATAACCTAAGTCAAATCCCATATGAATACACAGTGGAAGTGAAGAATAGATTCAAGGAACTAGATTTGGTGGACAGAACACCTGAAGAACTATGGATGGAGGCTTGTAACATTGTACAGGAGGCTGCAATGAAAAATATTCCAAAGAAAAGAAAATGCAAGAAAGCAAAGTGGTTGTCCAACGAGGCCCTACAAATAGCGGAGGAGAGAAGGGACGCAAAATGCAAGGGAGAAAGGGAAAGATACAGAAAATTGAATGCAGACTTCCAAAGAATAGCAAGGAGAGACAGGGCGGCCTTCTTGAATGAACAGTGCAAAGAAATAGAGGAAAACAATAGAAAAGGAAAAACCAGAGATCTGTTCAAGAAAATTGGAGATATTAAAGGGGCATTTCGTGCAAAGATGGATATGATAAAGGACAAAAATGGTAGGGACCTAACTGAAGCAGAAGAGATCAAGAAGAGATGGCAAGAATATACAGAAGAATTATATCAGAAAGATCTGGACGTCCCTGATAACCAAGATAGCGTAATTGCTGACCTGGAGCCAGACATCCTGGAAAGTGAAGTCAAGTGGGCCTTAGAAAGCATTGCAAACAACAAGGCCAGTGGAGGTGATGGCATTCCAATTGAACTCTTTAAAATCTTAAAAGAGGATGCTGTAAAGGTGCTGCATAAGATATGCCAGCAAATTTGGAAAACCCAGCAGTGGCCAGAGGACTGGAAAAGATCGGTCTACATTCCAATCCCAAAGAAAGGAAACGCCAAAGAATGCTCCAACTATCGCACAATTGCACTCATTTCACATGCTAGCAAGGTTATGCTCAAAATTCTACAAGGCAGGCTTCAGCAGTATGTGGAAAGAGAACTTCCAGAACTACAAGCTGGATTTCGAAGGGGCAGAGGAACTAGAGACCAAATCGCCAACATGCGCTGGATTATGGAGAAAGCCAGAGAGTTCCAGAAAAACATCTACTTCTGCTTCATTGACTATGCCAAAGCCTTTGACTGTGTAGACCACAACAAACTATGGCAAGTCCTTAAAGGAATGGGAGTGCCTGAACACCTTATCTGTCTCCTAAGAAATCTATATGTGGGACAAGCAGCAACCGTCAGAACTGGATATGGAACAACTGACTGGTTTAGAATCGGGAAAGGAGTACGACAAGGCTGTATACTGTCACCTTGCCTATTTAACTTATATGCAGAGTACATCATGAGAAAGGCCGGTCTGGATGAATCTCAAGCCGGAATTAAGATTGCCGGAAGAAATATCAACAACCTCAGATACGCAGATGATACTACTCTAATAGCAGAGAGTGAGGAAGAATTAAAGAACCTCTTAATGAGGGTGAAAGAGGAGAGTGAAAAAAATGGGCTGAAGCTCAACATCAAAAAAACTAAGATCATGGCCACTGGTCCCATCACCTCCTGGCAAATAGAAGGGGAAGAAATGGAGGCAATGACAGAGTTTATTTTCTTGGGCTCCTTGATCACTGCAGATGGCGACTGCAGCAACGAAATAAAAAGACGCCTGCTTCTTGGGAGGAAAGCAATGGCAAACCTAGATAGCATCCTAAAGAGCAGAGACATCACTTTGCCAACTAAGGTCAGGATGGTTAAAGCTATGGTTTTTCCAGTAGTGATGTATGGAAGTGAGAGCTGGACCATAAAGAAGGCTGATCGCCGCAGAATTGATGCTTTTGAGCTGTGGTGCTGGAGGAGAGTCTTGAGAGTCCCCTGGACTGCAAAGAGATCAAACCTATCCATTCTGAAAGAAATCAACCCCGAATGCTCACAGGAAGGACAGATTTTGAAGCTGAGGCTCCAGTACTTTGGCCACCTCATGAGAAGAGAGGACTCCCTGGAAAAGTCCCTGATGCTGGGAAAAATCGAAGGCAAAAGGAAAAGAGGACGACAGAGAATGAGATGGTTGGACGGTGTCATCGATGCAACCCAAATGAATTTGACAAAACTCCGGGAGGCAGTGGAGGATAGGAAGGCCTGGCGAGCTCTGGTCCATGGGGTCACGAAGAGTCGGACACGACTGAACGACTGAACAACAACAACAACAACACACACTGCATAGATTGCTTTTCCTCTTGTTCCCTCCTGAAGAAGAAAAAAATTTATATTCTTCCTAAGGCACGCACCCTCCATGCCAAATATTCCATTTCTAGGATTGCCAATTTCTAAGGGCTGCTGCACTGATAGGATTCCAACATTTCAAAAGCGCAAGGCCTAGTGACATCACACAGCTACCAACTGTTCCAAGAGAGTCCACCAGATAGCTGTGTTGAGACCTGCAGCTACATTTGTTTCTCTGCAATAGCTTGCTGGGCTCTTCAAGATGACTTCAGGTTTTGTGTCTTGAGAAAGCATGTTGGGTTTAATGAAGCTCATTGCTCCAGTTTGAAAATCCCACCAAGTTTATGTTTGCTTACCTGCCTGCGCAGTTGTTGCACCTCCGATTAAAATGCTTAGCAGTTGCACAAATTTGCCATTGCAGAAGCCAGATGTTAAGTGAAAGACAACCCCACAATCCATGATGCACAGCTACTGAATATACTATACAAAATACACAATGTGCGCTTAGTGTATGCTGTTTTTAAAAATCGTATTTGGCCCAGAAAACCCAACTCTGTGACTCTTCTTGGGTTCCTTTGCTTGCTATCCTCCTTTGAGCTTTAGCATGGCTAGCCAATCTGCATCAATGCACTAGGAATTAACAGCAGTAGGAATTAAAACAGGTATTTTGGCATCCAAGAATGCTATCGCAGGTAACTGCCAGGTTGTTCAACTAAAAGTCCAGTCAGGCTTATGGTAGTGCTAGAAAATTCCACCGCACAAATGACCTCCTAATGACTGTTTCTACTATTGTACAGTTTAATTGCCATCTAAATTCTTACAATGCCCTTCTTCTACCTTCCCTACCTCTGTGCAAGCAGATAGCTTTGCACATCAAAGAAAGCTCAGATTCTCAAAGATAAAATACTTCCTTACTTGGCCTCATTTAGTAATTCTGTCACTGTAAATCTTGGCAACACTAGAGTTTGGAAGGGGGCTTAAATTGAATCCAGATCATTCAAATGGCTTTTTGCTTTGCACGGAGGGGAGAAAAAAAATGTTACTTCTATGTGATATAAATAGAGCAATGATTTGACACGGCCTTCAAAAATTGGAGAAGGGGGATGCTGTTTCACATCTTGGTGTAAGGGAGTGTTTCAAATCTACACCAAAACCAAATAAGGGCATTTGGCAAAATAACTACATGTTACCATGGAGCCGCAGTTAACATTCCAGTCAAATAAAGCTTCAGCTCCTTGCTGACCTTGCTTAGAAGATTGTTTTCCCTCCTATGAACCTTCCTAAAATGTATTTAACTTCATTTTTTTCCTAAAAGGAACAGCTGCATCTTCTAAGTGATTGAAATAAAAAGAAGTTCCATAAGGCATCTTATTTCTGCACTACCACTTATGCCCATAGAAAGACCACAAAAACCACAGAAAAGGCACAACATGAAAGGCGTCCAGTGGCTACAAGACCACGTGTATTAATATTTCATATAAGTAAACCAATGCTCAGGATTTTGCAAAGATATACATATGGAATAAGAAATGCCAGATGTTCAAGATAGCTTCTGAAAAGGAACAGATAATAGAGATGGCACTGCAAATATATGTTGGAGAGTGTACCAAATGATTCAGAAGAAAATCATTTTGTACTTTATAAACTACAACAATGCCACTGACTCTCGGGGTGATAAAAAGCTATGATAATGTTTTAAAAATAATGTGTATCACAGCATTTGATTGTCCCAATGAGTAACATATTGCCTGGAGAGGAGGCTATTGTCAGGGCAGAAGAGGGAAGAAAAACAATGGTTTTCCAATGTTAAAGGTGTCAGATAAGGGTGTGATTTAACTCCCTATCAGTTCAGATTATAAATTTATTCTCTGAGAAGTTCTCTGAGAAGACACAGAATGAATATCTCCAAAAATGGTCAGAGTATGAACACATTCAGACATCCCCTGGGCAAAGAAAAGCACCCTCTCAGTAGATCCTTCTCTTCTGCATCACTGCTGACACAAAATAAGATGTCTATATGCAGAACACATCATATGAAGAGCAAAACCAGATTCAAATGAAAGAAGAAATTGATAGGAAAAAAAGTAACAGAAAGTTATGCAGATGATGTCTAGTTATTTAAATCTTAGTAATTTAATACATTACCCGGGAAATGGTTAAAAAAAGAGCAGGTACCATACACTGCATATTAAATATGGAAGGCTTGATTAAAATGTGCAACATGTAAATGAAACTGCCACTGGCAAGCAACAGTGAATACCCCCAGACACTGCACATAGTTCCAAGATACCAGGAAAAATTATGTCACACATTACACAGATGATGCTGAAGCTTCAGGAAGAGAGGATGCTTGTTGAACTGTGTCAAAACTGTTGCCAACAGGGTGAGTCAAATATAAAGAGATTGATATAGTGCAGTTGCACCTGCTCTGCTTTAAGTTGCAAAATTAATAGACACATAGCATCATAACAGCACTTTTATAGGCAGTTTGAAAATGGCTGTCAAATCAAATATATACCCAAAACACTACTTGCTGTTAAGAATACACTTTATGGATCATGCATAAAGGTGACAGCACTACCATTCAATCAGCTCTCACAATATCACAGTTTCGTGTCATAAGACTACTAGAAGTACAGGGAAACAACAGAGTGACAAGGAGCTTTGTTTGACAGCGTGCCTGGCACTATCAATATGTAAGGTAGAGGAAGGAAGGTTATTATAAAGATATTTCCTTGGCCCATCAGTCTTATACAAATGCTTAAAACCCTCATCTTCTTTCCGTCAAGGTACAAATCTTCATTGTGAAAGGGGAAAACATGGTCTGTTAATAAAGTTATAGTAAGGAATCCTAAACATGCAAGCATATGACGCCAATGAGTATAAGCCAGGCAGAATGCTGGGATACTCTTGTCATGGTCCATATCGATCTACATTTCACAAAAAGCACCCAGAACCTTTCCTAGTGCCATATGACCAAGTGAACCAAAGAAAGGGGGCACTTGAACTGTGAGTGGGCCTCCAAGTCTTGTTTGTATAACCCTTTTCAGAAGGGTACCAACAAGACTTGGATTAATAACACTATGTACTCAATTATAGCTAAAACAGAAAAGAGTTGTGTAGAAATATAAATGAATATATTTTGGATTTTACTCAGAATATATGTTAATATTCAGAGAGATTCCATCCTCTCAAAGAACACAGAAGGAACACCACATGTTATCTTCACATACAATATAGAAATATTTAAGCATGAAATGCCATCAACAAAAAGCCACTATTTTACATTACCCTCATATTGGAGTCTGTAAATATTCCAGCACACTTTCATATCTGCAAATCAATAGATGTCTGGTATCCTTAACTCTGGGAGAAAGTCCATGCACAAATTATGTTTTAAATTACAAGTTTGATTACATGGAAATATATAAGCACTTTATTTAGGGAAACTCTTTTTACAGCATTAGTCTTAACTCAACTGGCTGGACACCTGAGTGAGTTAGGTATCAGCCTGTAGAGCCAGAGTTTAGGAGCTTAATCCTGCCGTGGATGTGCCAAAGGAAAAGCCAGCTTGTGTGCCTTTGGCCAAGCTGCACTATCACCTACTGCCCCCAGAAGAAATTAATGGCAAACTACTTTTGAGACCTCTATATCAAGAAAACCCTGAAAGAGGCAACTGTAAATTGGAATTGACATGATGGCATATAATAATAATAGTTTATCTAGAGATGGGCACGAAACAAAAAATAGTGTTTTGTTTTGTTTCGTTTCTTTAGTAGTTTCATTTTGTTTCATTAGTAACACATTTTAATGTAGTTTTGGAACAAAATGAAATGAAATGATTCGTTAATGGCTCCCCTGGGTCCTAGAAGGCACCAAAATCGCAGAATAATTCTTTGGACTCTTCCCTATAAGCCCCCAAATTTGAAGATGTTTGGGGCTGAGTTATGAAACTCCCAAGAGGTCCCCCTAGGAAAATATCATTTCTAATTGAGTCAGAAGCCAATACCACCACCACCCCACAGGCAAGCAATTAGCAGCTTCCTGAGTCAATTACAAATGATTTTCTCCTAGGTTGACCCCCTTTGGAGTTTAATAACTCAGCCCCCTAAACCCCAAACCTCTCCAAATTTGGAGGGCTTACGGGTAAGAGCTTCACAAAGCTCCACTGTGATTTTGGTGCCGATAAATGGCTGTGATCCGAGTACATACACATAAAAAAACATTAGGCACTCTAAAATTTGGGTCACAGACATGTATCAACACCAAAATCGAGGGTAGCTTCTTTGGAGAGTGCAAAGAAGCTCCCCTATGATTTTGGTTCCTCTAGGGTGAATCGTTTCATTCCTAGAGGGGAAATTTGTGTTTTGTTTCATTTCATAACAAAATGCATCCTTCTGTTTTGTTTTGTAACAAAGCAATTCATTACATGATGAAATAATGAAACAGCATTTTGTTTTTCACTTTGTGCCTATCTCTAGTCTTAACTCTGCTGCTTAAGCACATAAACATGCACAGCATAAAGTGCCCCAATGGATCTACTTGAAATATGAACATCTTGAGCAGAAGTCAGTCTAGACCAGTGGTTCCCAACTTTGGATAATACAACTTCCAGAAGCCTTCGTCACTAGCTACGCCTGGTTTCTGGGTTACCTAATGTTGGGAACCAGTGGTCTAGATGAAAATATGCACTCGATTAAGCACCAGCAGCTGTTGTTTAGTCATTACATAGCAAGACATTGTGAACTATAATTGCAAACGTCACACAATTAGTTAATGTAGCAGCTCTGGACTTTCCTCATGGTCTCACAGTGTCTCCCAATCATGTTAAGTGCCACTGAGTGGAAGGACATACAAATGTGAGGCCCTCAACGCCCAAGAGTCTAGCAGTCCAAAAGATGTCACTATAAAACATCCAGGTGCAGCTCAACATCAAAGCTGCAGAATTTACTCCCTTCTCTTTTTAGTACTGCCTCATAAAATGCACCGTTGAGAACACACAAAGCTCACTTCCTTCTGGAGGAAGAGGGGATTACCTAAAGAAAGATTGGCTCTCCCTGTTCAGTGGGATCACTCCCAAATTTTCCTTCAGCATCTTTAGTCTGGAACTAACTAGTTGCTATCAAATCCCTTTTCAATAAGGCACTCACTATCTCCTTCCCAAGCAAAATACCATGCACCATCACATTCCAATGCAAGGGTGGCACCTGTAGCCTTCCAGCTGTTGCCAGACTACAACTTCCATCTTTCCTTACTATTAGGCACACTGACTGGAGCTGATGGGGTTGGCACCTAAATCTTACCTGAAAGGCCACAGATTTCCCAACCCCTATTTTAAAGCGAAGACCTCAGGACCATCACTAGAAGGTGCCTGTGACTATTTCTACTGCCACTACCAGTTTCCTGGACCACTTTAGTTATTTCAGTAAGACAGTCTGAAACCAAGGTGTATTTTCACAAATACACCTTGGAACGTTTACTGATTTACAATTAGATCTTCAATGTTATTTATACAGTGATGACCAATTCACTTATATACATAACACCTAATTCACAATAATTTCTTGTTTATTCACACAGTTACTTTTTTAAAACAGTAGCTATATTTCTATATTTTAATAGCAGACCCTAACCAGCCTCAGGATGTCACTCCTGGCTGACTGTTAAGTGGCTCTCTTAGATCTTAACTGCATTATGACTCTGGGTTCTCCTCTCCTTTACCACAAGGTTCTGTGCATTTTTAGTCTTTAGCCACATCCACCGCTCACTGATTGGCTATTCAACACTCACATCAATATTCAAAAATAACAATACCTATGCATAACCAACCCTGTTCGTCACAGTGCCTTTGGTTTCAGAGGTTGCTCATCACTTGATCAAGTACCAGATAGAAAACACAAACACACACACACACACACACACACACACACACACACACACACACACACACACACAGAGAGAGAGAGAGAGAGAGAGAGAGAGAGAGAGAGAGAGAGAGAGAGAGAGAGAGAGAGACTACAAACTCTCTCTGCCAGTTTCTCAGTACTAGCTGTCTTGTTTTCTATGGGCTGAATTCATAGTCTGCTAGAGGCAAGAGTAAGACCATAGTATGGATAAAAAGAGAACTCTTTCATAGGCAAGGAAGAGAAAGAATAAGGATCAGCAAATTACTAATGATTTGGGTATAAGCCAAGTTGGGTAGGAGTCATAGGAGCTCCTGTTTCTTCAAAACATGAGACAACGGGTAACAATGTACAACAACGCACATGCATGTATGTAGTCAAGGTGGAGGAAAGTACAATGGCAAAAACGCCAGCAAGTGAGAGTTCAAATGGTCTATTACAGAAGGTGTTTGCATCAGTATCAAAAACTTGCCTGTTTGTGTGTATTAATCGCAAGATATCTTGTGTGAAAGTAGATGGGGAAAAGGGACCAATTCCTGGGTGGAAGGAAATAGGAAATGTTAAGTGCAAAAAAAAAAACCCTACATGGAGGAAAGTCCTCTTCTTTAAATATCATTTACATGATCTTAGCCAAAAGGCCGAGAAGCGATTCTTTAAATATCATGAGAAACTGCCCTGTAACAAACAAATCTGACAAGCCTAAACCTCAGTCTAAGAAAAAAATCTCAGTCCAAGAATGACATGTTGAGAACAGTCTACTTTTATTACAAATTTAGAAAATAATTTTTTAGATAAAGGCATTCCAAGGCCAAGACCAAAACCTAAATTTTCTGTACCAGTATTTCAAAGGGATAAGGCTCATCTTGAAACTATCCTTGTGAAATAAATTCTGCTTTATTACTTGCAGTCATAAATTTATCACAGTGCAACGCAGCAGAACCGAAGTTCTACACTATCACAGCTTGTTCTAGTTTGATTAACAACGCCTCTTACAAGCACGACAATTCGGTTAACTGAAAAACTGCATTTCTAAAAGGCCCACACCCAACTTTGGTTCACATGGCTTTGTCTTGATAAAAGCTTCATGTAAATATAATGAATCAATAATATCATCCCATATCCTGTAGCTGTACTTGTTTAATAGGTACAGTGCCTACTACTTCTTCCATGGTCTACTGAATTTATATCTGCTATCAGCACATAATGTACTTATTTGGCTGGTAGAACTTAAAGACTTTCTTAGCTGATACTCCGACTGGTATCTTTGTCAGTATAGAATTATTGAATGCTGATAACAGTGCTACTATATAGATGTATATCTAAAAATGTAAATGTGCTCTCAAGTTACCGAGAGAATTTTAAAAACTAGAAAGGACGTTTCCTCAGGTACAGTGGAATGTTGTCAAGCAGCTCACTCCATATCCTCATCACCATTCCCTTAGATACCTATTTGATTCCAGAGAGTGTTCAAGGTTCAAGGTTCCCCCCAACGCCTGGGCATTTATGCACCTGAGATATTTTCTGCCCAGTAAAATTAAAATTAATCTTTCTGTGAACAGATTGATAGTTTTTTGTTTTTGCTCACAAAGCTGATTTTCTCCTTTCTTAACTTGGAACCTTTTTCTAAAATCCAAAGATTTGAGGTTAGAAACACTGCAGCACAAAAAAATTAAATATATACAGTAATCTCCCGCTATTGCGGGAGTTAGGGGCCCAACTCGGCCCATGATAAAGGAAAATTTGTGATATGCGAATGCTGGGTTGTGTCAGGACTGGGGGAGGCTGTCTGGGGCCTCCTACACTTACCTTAGGCCTGGCACTGTCCTGAACAGGCCTCAGATGGGCTTCCCAGGCCCCAAAATTGGTTTCCAGTGATCTGGAAGGCACTTCTGGTTTTCAGAAGTCACTTCCGGTTTGCTGGAAACCACTTCTGGGGCATCCGACAGACCCAAGAAGCCTATCAGAGGCTCCCAAAGTGGTTTCCAGCAATCCAGAAGGCACTTCTGGTTTGCCAGAAACCACTTCTGGGCCTCCCACTCGGGGCAGCACCAGGCCTGGGGTAAGTTCAGGAGGCCTCAAACAGACCCACGCAGTTTGCCCCAGGGGGCTTTGCCTTCATATACTGCAATATACTGGGAACACAGTATATGAACCACAAAATGGCGGGGGACAACTATCATTTCTCTGCCATTCTGCTGACCCTTCCCTGAGGCTCCTTCGGGCATTGCAGCTCTGCTGAACTGGCCTGTCCTTGAAGATCAAAATTGTCTGGCGTGCTGCTAATCACCACCTGTTGTTTATAATGCCCGTGATTGTTCTCAAGGTCCTCTGTCATCTCTCTCCCTCTGGTTCCCTCTTGTTTCATCTATAGCCCTGGCTTTGTTTGCCCATTAACATAGCAGTTTTATTTCTACTTTTTAATTTTTACTTTTAGTTTATTTATTGTTATTTTTAGTACTGTTGTTGTTATTAATCGTTGTTCAATTGTTTATTATTTCTAGTTTTTTCCCCTCCCCCTCCTCTCGCCATGTTGGCAGGGACTCACATACCGACTGTGTCAGGTTGTGGATGATACGCTTGGAGCCGGGAGGTTAGTCAGATAAGAAGAACTCAGATCTGGCATCTCATGCCTGTCCCACATTCTGACCCCCCGGCTCACTGCCACGTGTCCCGGAGCCATCCCACCAGTGCCGCCAACCTGTCCTGTCTCCTTATGAATGCCAGGTCGGTCCAAAATAAGATCCCCGTCATTTATGATTCCATCATTGATGGGAGGGCCGACCTGGCTTGCATTGCCGAGACCTGGGTGGGCGCAGAGGGGGGAGCCTCGCTCGCCCAGCTGTGCCCACCTGAGTTTCTGGTTCAGGGAGTGGGCAGGTTGGAGGGTCATAAGGGGGGAGTTGCCATCGTGTACAGGGATTCTCTTCATGTCAGCAGGGCCTCAACATTGGTTAGTCAGGGGTTAGAATGCCTTCACCTGTTGGTGGGACAGTGGGATAGATTTGGCATTGTGCTGGGTTACCGTGCTCCCTGCAACCCAGCACAATCCCTCCCAGAGCTCTCGGAGTTCAACGCGGTGGCACTTTTGAGGTCCCCACGCCTGTTGGTGGTTATGGGGACTTCAATGTGCACGCTGGCGGTGGACTGTCTGGTGAAGCTCATGACCTCCATGAGCCTATCCCAGCATGTTTTATGCCCCACTCACAGGTCAGGGCATACCCTTGAATTGGTTTTTACCTCTATGTGGGGGAGTTCCACTCTGGAGGTAGGGGACATTGTCTCTCTGCCTGTGTCATGGTCAGACCACCACCTGCTGTCCTTTTCCCTGTCGGTTGCAGCCCCTCCCAGCGGGGACCTCCGGCCTCCTGTGCTGGCCCGCCCCCGGAGGCTTCTAGACCCAGCTCAGTTCCGGGACGCCTTTTGGGAGCTTCCTGGTGGCCTGTCTGACACTCCAGTCGAGGTTGCGGCGGACCTATGGTTCGAAACAGCTGTCCGCGCGGTCGACCGGATCGCCCCCAAGCGCCTTCTCCATAGCAGAGCTAGACCTTCGCCGTGGTTCACGGCGGAGCTGAGAGCGATGAAGCAGGAACAGAGATGGCTGGAGAGCAGCTGGAGACGGAGCCAGATGGCAATTAATAAGACTGCAGTTGTTATCCAGACTAGGCGCTACTCACGAGCGATCAGGGAGGCTAAAACATCCTATTATTCCCTGAGAATTGGTGAGGCCTCGAACTGCCAGGCAGAGCTTTTCCAGGTGGTTTGGGACCTCACCAATCCTAGTCTGGCAAGGCCTCCTCCTACTGAGTTCAGTAGTGAGAACTTCGCAGTCTTCTTTCAATCCAAAATAGAGGCCATCCATGCTGGCTTCGATTCCGGTTTCACTAGCCCTCCCCCGCCATCCCCTGTCGCTGCGCCCCCTCACTCTCCTCGTTTGGATGAGCTTGGGCCTGTTTCCTCTCTGGAGGTCTCCAGGGCGATAGCCCACTGCCGGCCCGCGTCCACCCCCTTCGATCCTTGCCCTTCCTGGCTAATAAAAGCTGCCGGAGGGATGATGCCAGAATGGGCATCTGCCATCGCCACCACCTCCTTCAGCGAGGGGGTCTTTCCCTCCCGTCTGAAGGAGACGGTGGTTAAGCCCATTCTTTAAAAACCAGGCATGGCATCGGACCAATCGGCAAACTATCGTCCGATTGCCAACGTCCCTTTTATGGGCAAGGTAATCGAGAGGGTGGCCGCGGTTCAGATTCAGTCCTTTCTGGAGGAACAACAGCGCCTTGATCCATGCCAATCCGGGTTCAGGCCTGGCTGGGGGACCGAGACAGCTCTGGTCACACTGCAAGATGACCTAATCCGGGCGGCCGACAGGGGTTGCTCTACCCTGTTGGTTCTCCTGGATTTGTCAGCGGCCTTCGATACCGTCGACCATGGTATCCTGCTGGATCGGCTCTCCGAGGTAGGAATCGGAGGCACTGCTCGAAGTTGGCTCCGATCCTTCTTGGAGGGCCGTCCCCAGCATGTGCAGCATGGTGGAGAGTTGTCATCCCCGTGGATACTCCCTTGTGGGGTTCTGCAGGGCTCATCTCTCTCCCCCATGCTGTTCAACATCTATGTGAGGCTGCTGGCTGGGGTCATAAGGAGATTTGGAGTCTGCTGTCATCAGTACGCTGATGACACACAGCTCTATCTCTCCTTTTCCACCTCTGCAGTGGAAGCTGTCCGGACTCTCGACCAGTGCCTGGATGCGGTCTTGACATGGACCAGGGCCAACAGGCTCAGGCTCAACCCCGAGAAGACGGAGGTGATGTTCTTCAAGAGTTCCCCATCTGGATATGGAGGCCCTCTCCCCAGTTTGGATGGCGTTTCCTTCCAGCTGGCGGATAGGGTTCGGAATCTGGGCGTGGTTCTGGATCCGGCGCTCGCCTTGGAGGCCCAGGTGGCCTGCCGTGTCCAGATCTGCCTTTTACCACCTCCGTCAAATTGCCCAGATCTGCCCATACCTAGATGGTGACTCCCTGAGAACAGTGGTGCAAGCGCTGGTGATCTCGAGTTTGGACTACTGCAATGCTCTTTACATGGGGTTGCCCTTGACTCTCCTCCGGCGTTTGCAACAGGTACAAAATGCAGCAGCCAGGCTGGTAGCGGGTTTGCGTCGTTACGACCATATCACCCCAGTCCTGGCTCGCCTGCACTGGTTGCCCATTGCATCCCAGATCAGATTCAAGGTCTTGGTTTTAGTTTATAAAACCCTCCATGGCTTGGGCCCGGACTACCTGTCCGAGCGAATCGTCCAGCGATCAACCTCGGCCCGTCCAGTTCGGCAGTCTCAAGCGCACTCGCTTCGGGTCGCCACCCCTAGAGAGGCCCGGAAAAACCACCACCCGTAACTGGGCCTTCTCAGTGGCTGGCCCCTCCCTCTGGAACAGCTTACCAAGCGAAGTGTGCTCTGCAGAGTCCCTGCTAACCTTTTCGCTGAGCATTAAAAACTCTGCTCTTTAGCGAGGTTTTTGGCGGTCCAGTTTAATTTTTTTTCCCCCTCGCCATCTGTATGCTCGCTCAATCATTGCTGCTGCTGAGCCTCGAATGTTTGTTCTATGATGCCAAAGTGGTTTTATTATGCTGTTTTTATACTGCTGTTGTTGATCCATATTGTATTGTTTGCTGACTTGATCAGCTCTCTAAGCTGCCCAGAGTTCCCTCGGGAAGATGGGTGGGGTAAAAATTCAATAAATAAATAAATAAATAAATAAATAAATAAATAAATAATACTCCCAAAGAAAGATTAAAGGGGAAATGTTAGCAGAAAAAGCAGAGGAATGACAGTAGACTTCAATCGATGCACCAGAAAATTATCCAAATGTGCAATAAGAAATCCTGACCCTTGTTCATTCTCTAAGGCAGTGGTCCCCAACCCCCGGGCCGCGGACCGGTGCCGGTCCGTGGACCGGTCGGCACCGGGCCGCCTGGGGAGGCTGGGGAGGCTCCTCCCCTTTTCCTCCGCCGCCCTCCTCCTCCTCCTCCTCTTCTCTCCCGCGGGCAGCCGGTGGAGGAGGAAGGCTGGAGGAGCGCAGGAGGAGCCGCCGCCTTTGCCTTTGCCTTTACCTTCCTCCTCTGCCCGAGGGCGCATCCTCCTCCTCCTCCTCCGCCCTCCTCCTCCTCCCCCTCCACCACCAGCAGCAGCAGGAAGCTGGGGGCCGGGCGCGCGGGGGCCGGCGGGGAGGAGGGGGCGCGCGCGGGAGGCGCTGGCGAGCCCCCCCCCACGCGCGCGCACCGCCGCCGCAGCGTGGGGGCCCCCTCGGTCGGAAGAGGAGGTGGGTGCCCCTCCTCCTCCTCCTCCTCCCCGGGGCGCGCGCCCTTTGGCCCCTCCCTGCGGCCGTGCTCCAGGGTGTTTTTGCCACCGCCGCGACCCCCCGCGGTCGCCGCCGCCCCTGCGACCCCCCGCCGCAATCGCCCCAGCTGCTGCGGCGGCTCCTCCGGCGGCGGCGGGAGGAGGAGGAGGAAGAGGCGCTACCGCCCTCGTTGCAGCCCCTTCGGGGCGGGCCGGGTTCCGCCAGTCCCCAGCGGCCGCCTCGCCGCCTCCCCGGGAGAGCGGACAAGTTCCAGCAGCAGGTGAGAGAGGCGGCGGCGGGAGGCGCTCGGGCTCCCCCTTCTCGGCCCGGAGACCCGGCGGGAGGGGGGGCAAGTCTTGGTGGCGGGGGAGGGCGTGCGCGACGCGGGGTGAGCTTTGCCCACCTCCCTGAGAGGTGGCCAGGTGTGTGTGTGTGTGTGTGTGTGTGTGTCTCGGGGGAGGGCTGAAGAAAGGACACTGGCCTCTCCGGGGGGTGCGCGGGGACGCCACCCCCCCCGGCCTCCCTCCCCTCCCCCCTCCCGCTCGCCCGCCCGAAGGCCGCAACCGGAGGCGGGCGGTGGCGGCGGCCGAACCCGGGTGGCTGCCGTGGCCGCTGCGGCCGCCGACAGGAGGAGGAGGCGGGGGCCCGCCCGCCCAGGAGCCCCAGGCTCCCCCCCACCCCGCCCGTGCACGCGGGGGCGAGCGGCACGCCCGATGCGCCCAGCCGGCGAGCGCCGCCGCCGCCGCCGCTCCTGTGGCCCCCCCGCAAGGCACACGCTCCAAGCCCCCCCGCACCCCCGCCTCCCCTCCTCCCTCCCCCCCCCCATCCCCCGCCCCCACCACACACCCTCCCCTTCCCCCCCGACCCCCCCTGCACCTCCCATCTCCCCCCCCTCCCCACCCCCAGCCCCGGGCCACGGAAAATCATCAAACATTTACCGGTCCGTGGGGACAAAAAGGTTGGGGAGCACTGCTCTAAGGCATTGAACTCAAGATGCCACGAAGTAGCGGTTATCATGGCCACATTTCATTTAGCACGAATAATTTTTCGAGGAGAACATTTAATAGCTACAGTGGAGTTCATGCAGACCACTGTGTTGAGAGAGATCTCTGAAGAACTCCTCTGCCTGCTGATGTTATCTGCTGACCACCTGCACTCTTTTTTAGGCAAACCTGTTTATGCAATCTGTTGAAATCTAAAGCTCTAATTAAGTAAATTCTTCAGGCAGTGTATCAACAAGCAGTCACTTTTCTTTCTGACCACCATTAATCAGGCACTGATTATTTGCAAATGGCACCTTAATTGTTAATAAGATAGCATTTTATAAGAGCACAGAGCTACAAGCTGCCATAATTTAACAACACTTTAATAAAAACAAGTCATAAATTCACTTTCCTACATGCTTTTAGCAATGACACCTCCCAACAAGTACAAAAATGTGTTGATCCTTGCGATGATCAACACAAAATCTCACTTTATTGTTATAAATGAAATGAAAGTATATATTAAGCTAATATCCACCACTGAATATCCAGGCATTAGGAAAGGACTGTATACTTTTAAAATGCCTCTCCTACTTTAGCTCAAGGGCTACTGTAGATGCCAGTATGTCTTTCTCATATTAGTTAAGGGATGCCCTACATAAGCTGTTTCTCCTGCATAGGCTGAGAAATAAGTTTCCTCCCAAGGCCACCCAGTGAGCTTGTAAGATTCACAGTACATCAACACACATTGCCTGATCCCATCTAGCTTGATAGCTAAATTAGATCCAACCACACTCTGCGGGCAGGAACAAACACTATAAGCACCTTGTGAGTAGAAGCAAGAGAAAAAAACACAACTCGAAGACTACTGTATTTGCATATAAGTGAATGGAGGAGTGCAAGAATTTATCTCATCCCTCTAAGATGCATGAGTGGTCGAAATTTTAAATTCCTGCAAATTTTAGTGCCATTTGGAAAAAGAAAAACAGGATTTGGGGAAAGAAAACAGAAATTTGTGGGTAAAACTGAAAATAAACAGAGAACTTATTTTTTACATCAGGCATAAACTAATAATTGTATACCTAAATTGGCTGAAGAGGGAAGCAGTAACATTGCACACCCAAATTTATTTTATTTTACCTCTGAAGAGTTTATATTCCTGGAATCCCATATTTGTGCTTCATACACACCCTATGGGACAATTTTCTTATACATATAAAAACACTCCAGCATTGAGCTTTGAAATTACTGACAACAGTCCTAGTCACTATGTTTTTAGAACAATTATTAAAACCAGAATTCAGACACAGAATGTTTCCATAATGATTAGGTGTAGTCTCTAATATTCCCCTCTACTCATAGTTTCTCACCATCAACAGCAACCTAAAGAGAAGAAGAAAGGAAAAATTAGAGGGGGAGGGGAACTTTCCCTTCCCCAAGCCCTGCCTGCCAGCTGATCAGTGCTAAGGAGGGGGTGGAGAAGTTTTTCCCCCACCCCAGTGCCGATTAGCTAGCAGGCACGGCTTGTGGGAAGGGAAAAGGTTTTTTAAAAAGCCCTGGGCTTTTTTTTTTAAAAAAAAAATTTCCCCTCCCCAAGTCCCGGCTACCAGCTGATCAATGCTATGATGGGAGGAAGGTTTTTCCCCACCCTAGTGCCGATCAGCTGGCAGGTGGGGCTTGGGGGGAGGGGGAAAAGTTGTTTTAAAAAGCTCAGGGCTTTTTAACCCCAGTGCCGATTAGCTAGCAGGTGCAGCTTGGAGAAAGGGAAAGGTTTTTTTTTTAAAAACCCTGGGCTTTTTTTAAAAAAAAACATTTTCCCCTCCCCAAGCCCCGGCTACCAGCTGATCAGCGCTAGTATGGGAGGAAGGTTTTTCCCCACCCTAGCGCCGATCAACTGGCAGCCAGGGCTTGGGGAGCAGAAAATGTTATTTTTTAAAAAGCCCAGGTATTTTTTTTAAAAAGCCAGTTGATCTGCACTGGTCACTTTCCAGCCCCCCCCCTGCAACCATTCTGTTATCAAACAAAACAAAACAAATGTGGGAGAATGAAAGGAAAGAAAACAAAACATAATTTTTCTGTTTCGTGCCCATCCCTACAAAAGGTATTAGCCCACAGCGATAAAACAAAACAGATGCCATAGTAGGTGGAAGGGTATGTAACATATATAGGAGAAGTGGAAGCAAAATATGAGAGATACCACATTGACATAGCACTTTCTATATAGTGATGAAAAGCCAAAATACAAGTAACAGAATGAAGCTAGGATATATTCAATATTTTCTAGTATTATAGTGAAATGTTCTTCCAATAATTTGGAAGGAAATGACACCTTGTTTCCCCCAACCACTGTACTCTGCTGTGAGCGGACAAGCTTTGGTTGCAAGCTGAGTTGACTTCAGCTTCCTGCCCCCTCAAGATTCCACCCAGAAGAAAGCTTTGAGTGGTTCCCTTCCTCAAGGGATTACTCCAGGCCACAATGGATGGAACAAACAGCTCCAGATGGTGAAAAGAAAAGCCAGTGTGGGAAAGCCAACTCGAGAGGATTCTTTGCTCACTAAAGGACAGCATAGAAGCGGCAGCTGCAAGAGAACTGGGGGAACTCAGAAGTGGAGAAGGGAGAGGGAGAACATGGAGGAGTGGGCTTCTATTCCAGAATGGGAAGAAGCCACAGACAGTCCACCCATTGTGTTCAGGGTTTGCAGGGGCTTTTGAGAACTTGGTCCTTTCCTTCTTGGAACCAATGAAGCTGGAGTAGATCATGCTGGTTCGTGACTGAGGAGACTGAGCCAACTGTGAGATGTCAGATGGTCTCACTCACCAGGACTCCTGCAAACACTGAATCCCCAACTCCAACACATCTCTGGAAATGGAGCTGCCAAAGCTAATTCAAAAGTCTGAACCAGATGGCTAAGGATGAAAAAGGAAGGGAAGTTTACTCTACAATGAGTCAAGAGGTGGACTGAGTCTTCCTGAGCATCAAGGATGATGGTTAACCACTCAGTGTTGCCACTGTAGGACTTTGTGTGTGTGTGTGTGTTGTGTCATTACAGTCGTGACCGACCCTTTGTGACTCCATGTCCATGGAGTTTTCTTGGCATGAATACTGGAGTGGCTTGCCAGTTCCTGCTCCAAGCACCTACAGCATCTGATATTCCCTGGTGGTGTCCCATCCAAGTACAGTGGAACCTTGACTTACATGCTGCTTGACTTGCAGCATATTTGACTTGCGTCCACTAGGGGCCTGTTTGACTTGCGCCGCAGCCTCCGACTTATGTCTTGGAGCCCCAGCGCAAGGTCCCGGAATCCGGCGGCAGTCCTCCCCTTTCTGGCTGCCTCCTTTCTTTCTCTCTCTCTCTCTCTCTTTCTCTCCAAATCTCCCCCCTCTCTCTTTCCCTCTCCCTCTTTTTAATCCCTTTTCTTTTTCAGCCCTGCACTCTCTCCCTCCCCACCCTTCCCCGCTTTTCTGGGTTAAAGGATTTGAGCAATGGGGCGGAGGTGGAGCTCGGCAAGGGATTAAAAGACACGGGCGTGTTAGAGAGCCTGGTAAGAGATTTCTCTCTTTCTTTCTCCCACTTCCCCTCCTTCCGTCGCTTCTGATCCTCCCCTCAAAAACTTCTCGTGAGGAGGAAGAGGAAGGAGGGTAGGGTGGAAGACGAAGAAGAAAGGGAAAAAATCCCAAGGGAACAGCCCTCCTCCGCCTGCCGTTCGCCACCGCTGTCCCTCCCCCAAGCTGGATTGAAGGTGGGGAAAGTGGCGTAAGGTCCTTTTCTGTCTTCTCTCTCTCTCTTCCCCTTCCTTCCTGGTTCCTGAGAGATTGGGGGATTTCCTAAGCGGCTCCGTTTTGAGGAAAATCCTAAAAAGACGTTGCTCCTGATCTGTTTTCTCTCGTTTTTTGGTAGCGATGGTGGTGGGGGATGTGTCCCTCTCTCTCTCTGTATGTTTATCGACAGCCTTTCGCTTGTTGGTCTTGGCTTTTAAACTTGGCTTTGGAAGAAGCTCAGGCAAATCCCGTCCCCCCACCCAACCCCACCCAACCCCACTGGAAGTTGGAAAGAAAGGGAAGCTTCTGATCTCGGGCACTGGGGTTTACATTTTGCGATTGCGACCTGTCTCTCCCCCCCCCCATTACCTGCCTGCCTTTTGTTTTCCTCTGTCTGGAATCCTGGCTTCTGACCCAGTTAAGAACTTCGGAAGGTGGCGTTAGGTACCCAAGTCAGTCTATCTAGCATCTTTCTCTCTCTGCTGGTGATGCTGCAGCTCCTCATTCTCTTCCCTCGTCGCCTGGCTTTTGAACTCCTTGGATTGTTTGCAATTCTGAC
Organism: Phrynocephalus guinanensis; assembly: GCA_037367245.1. Classification (NCBI taxonomy): domain Eukaryota; kingdom Metazoa; phylum Chordata; class Lepidosauria; order Squamata; family Agamidae; genus Phrynocephalus; species Phrynocephalus guinanensis. The sequence goes on from CM074739.1 coordinate 80,112,322, forward strand.
CGGTGGAGACTTCTGGTAAAGAATTTCCCTTGGTCTTTATTTCCCTCCCTTTTCCAAACCTAGGTTCACCTTGTCCGCTTGGCGAGGGAAGTGTGTGTGTGTGTGTGTGTGTGTGTGTGTGTGTGTGTGTGTGTGTGTGTGTGTGTGTTGGGGGGAAATTGTCTTGAGGAGCCTCCGCCTGCAAAAGCCAAGGACAACCTCTCCCACCCCGGGCTAGGCCCGCTTCTCCCCGCCACCTTGTTTCACCTCTTCCTGGCAGGCATAAAATTTGTTAATTTTAATAAAAATTTGTTAATTTAAAATTTGTTAATTTAATAAATGTTAATTTATTTCATCTACAATGCTGTCTTATTTCTTTTATAGTACAGCATGGATTATTGCTGTCTGGTTAGACAGTCAAATTTGTGTTAAATTGCTGTTTTCGGGGGTCTTTTTCATCGTCTGGAACGGATTAATCCACTTTCCCATTACTTTATATGGGAAAAGTTCATTTGACTTAAGTCATGTTTGACTTATGTCTAGACCTCCAGAATGGATTAAGCACATAAGTCAAGGTTCCACTGTACCAACCAGTGCTGACGCTGCTTACCTTCCAAAATCAGGTGAGATCGGCTGTGCTTAGGGCATCTTTAGAAGCAAGTTATTCCCCAAATGAATGATGACTCCAGGAACCTTTTTCAGCCAAGTGAGACTGAAGGTGATAATGTGGGGAAAAGACTGGTGCAAGGAAAAATTGGTTGCTTGACCTTTTTGCAAACAATAAAAGTTCTGTGGAACTGCAAGTGTCTCTGAACCTTTTTCAAGATAACCAGTAACCCTGGTTGGCCCTTTGACATTTCCCTACCAATGAACAGGCTAAGGAATCTCACACTTGCCCTCCCTTTTCCTGGCAACTCCCTCTGCAATTCAAATGATAATGTGTCACAGGGCAGATTCTTGTGGTATTTTCATGGACATGTGGCATAGTAGTGACCAGCAAAACCTGATAGCAAGAAACAACAGTCAACCTACCAGAGTATTATCAGAATCCACTGTAGGTAGCATTGCAACTTCATACACACCAGCACAGCAAAGAACTGTTTAACAAGGTTTCTCACCACCACCACCTCCCATTTTATGCTGAAAGTAGTTCTGCTTGGCTGAGAAATACTGAGCAATCCAAAGACTCCAAGGACACTTTGTAAGCTTAGCTCTTCGAACACTTACTGTGACACTCTACTGGCCATTTCAGATCGGTGGTTACTACCTAAATGATGCCAAGACCAAATAATACTGATAGAAAAGCAATGTAACTATAAATGGACTTAATCTGCATTTGCACGGTATGCAAATAAGGCTACATAATTTGTATAAAGCACAAATTAGACTGCCTGGATTTTGTGGACTGGAATACAGCAACCATATAAGATGCATTTATCACTGCCCGGATTCCCCTTTCCTTTGTCCATCCATTGCCGCCGCCATCCAATCTATGCATAAAACGGTGGCCTAAATATTGTACTCCCTCCGTGTGTCTGTGGAAGCGGATAGTAAAGTACCATAGTGCACAACCAACTTAAAGATGCCAAGAGATGTATTTTTTCTGAGGGATGTATGTTTGTTTTTGGTATACATACCAAAGCACACTAACAAAGCACCTCCTTGCAAATGAAGGACAGAGTGCCAAAGGGGGGGGGGATCAAATATGATGCAAGAGATAAATCTACTCCTTCTGTAATCAAGACCATGAACATGGTAAAAGGGTCAGCCCGACATCTCTTTAGTTTTTTTGTGAGGTTTCTCCTTCCCTTTAGGTTCTAAATAGATGCAAAAACCCTGATCTCCAGACCGAATGACTAAAGAAGACTTGATCAGTTGTTCAGACATCTGTACAAGAAGATCAACAAAGTTATAATTACTAACCTAGGGCAATCTAAGATATAATAGAATGTCCAATTGGGGCAGAATGAAGAACATTCCCCCCTGCCCCCATGAGCTGCCCCGGTTTTTAAACAAGTAACAAAATTCTTCCTTTTTTCACCCCAGAAACCAATACAGGATAAAAGTAACATTAAAGAAGTCACTAAAAAGTTCAAAAGATAGACAGAATAAGGCATCTAGTGTATTCCGTTGATTCTGTGGCTAATATCTCTCTCATTACCAGGGTCAAAGAATCTTAAGGGAATTACGGGGTTGTTTGGTAACAAAACTCAAAAGCTCCTTTCTTTGGGAGGGGGGACTGGACACAGGCACATACACATACTTCCATAAATAAAAAAAACACACTCCTTTGAAGATGACAGCTGACACATAGGCGTTGCCACTGTCTCAGCTGTTCCATTACCAACTAATGCCTTTAGGGATTCGTAGATTTATTTACATATTTGTTTTCCATCTTGAAAGGGGTTATATCCATCGAAAAGGAAAAAGAGAAATTCGTTGGTTTGGGGGAAGAGTTTTTTTTAAAGAGTATTAGCTTTTGCTCTTCAATATTATACAGTATATTTTTTCTTTTCATTTTAGCTAAGTCAGTACCATTTACTGCAAGTGATCAAAGTCATTATAGGTTACAACTCAGACATTTTTAGGTCCTTAATAAGTTTATATTCTTCCTCTCAATACTTTGAGCTAAGTCCAGGATTGGCCTTCTTTTAGCAGAATGCTCCTCTCACAGATGAATCCTCTGCCTAATATTTGGAAATCCTTTTCTCTGATTATCTCAGCTTACCACCCTGAGTTTCCTGAAACTCTGCATAGCGTGTTTAGACTAGGTTACTTAGGAAAAAGTGGGACCAACATTCTCTCTAAACTGGACAAGTGTGGTGGCTGAGCAGCTCTGTATTGGTTTCCACACAGTGCTGGTAGAAAATCAGAGGGAATGTTGAGTAGGGGATCTGCACATCTAATTGCTAAAGCCTGATTATGGATGCAAACTGTTGTATTTTCAGAAATTTAATGAAAGCTACAAAATACAAATATGTATTTTAAAAGCCAACTGGTAAGATGAAAAGGTTAAGAGTGTCAGAATAGGAATGGACAAGGACCAGGTGACCCAGGCCACTCACCATAACCCATCTTATAGGGACATGACAGGATAAAACTGAATGAAGATGGAGGAAACCCTTCAACAAGAAAAAAAGATGAATTAAGAAATACAAAGCTAAACCCACAAAAATGGTGCAGTATAAAGAAGAGGGTAAAGAACAGGTAGCAGAAAACAAAGAGGAGAAAAATCCCTGAGAATGATGATCTTCGTCTGGTGCCAATGGTACGTCATAGTAGGAGGAAGCTCCATGGGAAAAAGCAGCTAATTGAAGCTGGAAAATACTTGTGTAATCCCTTTTCATCTCATCTCAGATGGTGAGGACACCCGTAAACATTATAAGGTCAGAAACAGGTTGATTAAGAAGTTAAGGCGTCGACCAGTCGCTATGTTCGGGCAGTCAGGGATGCAAGGAGACCTTTTGCCTCCCTGAGAATTGATGGGGCCTCGAACCGTCAGGCAGAATTGTTCTGGGTGGCTCAAGACCTCACCAATCCTGGTCCAGCGGAGCCTCCTCCTAGTGATTTCACTAGTGAGTCATTCGCAGTCTTGTTTAAATCTAAAATAGAGGCCATCCATTCCGATCTGGATGCCAGTTGCACTGATCTACCCTCAGTCTCCCCAGTTTGTTGAGTTTGGGCCTGTTACTCCAACTGAGGCCTCCAGGGCCCTGGGACATTGCAGGCCAGCAGCCTCTCCGTTCGACCCTTGCCCTTCTTGGCTGATTAAGACCGCCAGAGTGAGCGTGCCGGAATGGGCTTCATTAATTGCCACTGCGTCCTTCAGGGACGGGATTTTTCCCCGTCGGCTGAAGGAGACGGTGGTGAAGTCCATTATTAAAAGACCAGGCTTGGCTGTAGATCAGTGTTCCCCAACCCCCGGACTGGTGCCGATCCGTGGATCAATCGGCACCGGGCCACCCGAGGAAACCAGGGGAAGCCTCGCCGCCGCATGGAAAGTGACCCCGCCCCCGCCGAGGGAGGGAGTCTTCCAAAGGTTGCGCTGTTAAGGTTTCCTCGGGGAAGAAGGAACGCCCGGAAGCCGGCTGGGTTTCCGTTTCCGGCCTCAAGCTTCCCCCAAAGGAGGGTCGTGGAGGATCTCCCGTGCGGGTGAGCGCCATTTCCACTGTGTGTGTTTTCTTCCCCTCACACACACACACACACACCGAGCACGCGTTTGGTTTCTCTGAGGTGTTTTTGTCCCCCCCCCATGAAGGCCACCAATTCCCCCCCACACACACACACACTCTCCGGCCTCATGTCAAGGAAGGGCGAAGGGTCCCAAGACCTCACGGCGGCTCCGTAGCTTTAAAAAAAGGTCAGGCGACAGCGTGGACGGGGAGCTCCCCCCGCCAAGAGCGGCTCCTGTCTTCCAAAGTGGTTGCGAATAAACTCTGGAATTGGAATGATCTCCTTGCGTTTATATGCTTCCAAACCTAGCCGTTCAAAAGCATGTGAAATGCAAGTTTTCCCCAGGGGGGGAAACGCGAGGAAATAAAAACAGTGTTTCCTTGCAGCGATGCCAAGTACTCGCACAACACTGGCTCTTCGGCTTGAGTACGGAGATTAGCACCGCCCCCTAGAGTGGGAAACGACTAGCAAGCATGTGCGTCAGCGGCCATTAAATTTAAAAATTATTAAAAAAACAAGCGGGCCAGGGAAAAATTATCAAACATTTACCGGTCCGCGGCGATAAAAAGGTTGTGGAGCACTGCTGTAGATGATATGTCCAACTATCGTCCTATAGCCACTGTTCCCTTTATGGGCAAGGTGGTTGAGTGGGTTGCCGCCCTGCGTCTCCAGTCGTTCCTGGAGGAGAACCATGCCTTGGATCCCTTCCAATCTGGGTTTAAGCCATGTCATGGGACTGAGACTGCCCTGGTCGCACTGCAGAATGACCTGTTGAGGAGGGCTGACAGGGGTTGCTCTACCCTGCTGGTCCTTCTCAACCTGTCAGCGGAATTTGATACCGTCGACCACAGTATCCTCCTGGGCTGGCTCTCTGAGGTGGGGATTGGGATCTGGCCTTTGGATGGCTCCGTTCCTTCCTGGAGGGTCGTACCCAGCGTGTGAGCTGAGGGGTGATTTGTCGTTCCCCTGGACACTCTCTTGTGGGGTGCCTCAGGGGTCAGCTGTCTCCCCCATGCTCTTTAACATCTATATGAGGCTGCTGGCTGAGGTCATCCAGAGTTTTGGAGCTTGCTGTCATCAGTACGCTGATGACACGCAGCACTATCTCTCCTTCTCCACCTCTGCAGTGGAGGCCGTCCAGACCCTTGACTGCTGCCTGGCTGCAGTATTGGACTGGACCAGGACTCACAGGCTCAGGCTGAGGTACTGTTCTTCGGGGGTGGCCTGGATGGGTACAGTGGCCCTCTTCCCAGCCTGGGTGGATCTGCCCTCCAGCTGGTGAAAAGAGTGAGGGGTCTAGGTATCATCCTGGATCTGGATCCGTCCCTGGATTCCCAGGTGGCAGCCGTGACCAGGTTGGCCTTCTACCTCTTAGGCTAATTGCCCAGATTTGCCCGAACCTTGATGGGGAGTCCCTGAGGACAGTGGTGCAGGCGCTGGTCATGTCGAGGACAGATTACTGTAACACTCTCTACATGGGGCTTCCCTTGAACCTTGTTCGGCGACTGCAGAGGGTACAGAATGGGGCAGCCAGGTTGGTGGTTGGTGCGGGCAGGTTTGACCACATCTCCCCCATTCTGGCTCGTCTGCACTGGTTGCCCATTGTCTCCCGAATAAGGTTCAAGGTGTTGGTTTTGGTTTACAAAACCCTCCATGGCCTGGGTCCTGATTATCTGGCAGAGCGTATCTCCCTACAATCAGAGCTGGCCCGACCAACCCGATCCTCCATGGCTCTCTCGCTCCGGGTGGCAACCCTTAAGGAGGCCCGTAGGGTGGCTACTCGCAAGCGGGCCTTCTCAGTGGGCGGCCCAGCACTTTGGAATACTTTGCCAAGCGAGATACGCCAGTCTCCCTCACTGGCATCCTTCAGGAAAGCCGTTAAGACCTGGCTATTCAGGGATGCCTTTGGCAATGGCTAGGGTTGTACCAAGGTTTTTTTTTATTGCCTGGTTTTATGACTCTTGTCTAGCACTTTTTTATATTTTTCATTGCTGTGTCTGTTTTTAACCTTTTGTGTGAACCGCCCAGAGTTCCCTTTGGGAAATGGGAGCGGTATACAAATAAATAAATAAATAAATAAATAAATAAATAAATAAATAAATAAATAAATAAAGGCTGCACCTCAACTACCCGGGTTCCAAGTCAGAAGGAGCTTCAAAAGAGAATGCACCACCTCTTTGAACTGTGGTTTCAGTAGAATCACACGGCGATTTGCATCCATGGGTACTTTAAAATAAGATGAAAATCACTGTTTTCTTTGTGCTGACATTTCCAAAGTGTATCAAATGTCTGTCCCATGTCTGAATAGTTATATAACCGCCTGGCATGAAGTATAAACAATTTTCTGAACTCACATCGCTGCTAGCACTGTGGTGGGTGTATTTCCAGCCACACATATGACATCTTTTTATTGTTTTGTGCTAGGGCTGCAGAAGCTCACCATGCTTCCTGTCTTGTAATGTGATCTCTTCACAGATGTTTGCCAAAAATAATTTTAGAGTACACATGGGAACCTTGCTGAACCACTGGCAACAGATAAACCACATTTGGAAGTCTGTGCACTAATTCTGAAAAATAAATGCTACGGCTACGCTGATATGGGCCAGCAGTGAACTATCTGAAAAAGAAGCTTGCTCAAGCAACAGTGTGTTTAAACTAAAAACTAAACCTGCCCCTGAAACATTCACTAATTTGAGAGATTTTTTTTTGCCAACTGGGAATTCTCTTACATAAAAGAGACTCTTCCCACCCTCATATGAGGGGTTTTTTTTTAAGAAGATAACATAACACATGGGTAAGGGAAAGGATTTTTTTATATACCCATACATACAATCATGTATGAAAATTACAGTATATGCCTTTTTGAATAACCACTCAGCTTGTGTGGACAGAGTAACCACTGAACACTGGACACAACTGCAAAACATAAAACAGTTACTCAGAAATGCACCAAATTATCCGTCTCAATGTGCTTGGGGTTATGCAGCCTTTCATTAGAAACTAATATCTCCAAGTAAATTTTATATTATAATTAGAAATACAGATCTGGAGGTCTGTATTTTAACCAATCATAATAATCTTAATTTAAACTTCTGTCATAAGAGACTGTGCAGATGGGCATGAACCTGCAGTTCAGCGGTTCATGCTAGTTTGTTTGCCCACCTGCCCCCAAACAAGTGGAAAAGGGGCAGTGCCCAGGGCAGGCAGGGCAGAGAAACCAGGACGCTGGCTCTGAAAGGGGTGCCTCCCAGAGGAGGCAGGGCTGGAAAGCACCAAATATCTGTTCAGCTGAAAAACAAACCAACACGGACTACCAAACAAACATTCTGTGCCCATCTCTAATAGACTGGTTCTGACTGGCAATTTCAGTGGTTCCAGATTCACAGATAACTGTTAACTTTGGAAGATATTCTTGGGTTTAGATAGACCAACACCTTTAAATTTGCCTCTTTGGGACAATACAGTGGGACCCCCGTATCCACTGATTCATTAACCAATGATTCAGTTATCCATGGTTGGCAGAGGAAAATAAATAATTCAGCAGTCACAAAGCAAGCTACTGTCACAAACAGCAGCTGTAAAGTAAGCTACTCTTGCAAAAGTGCCGCCATAAAGCAAGGTACTGTAACCAAACAGCAGGTTTTAATGTTGCAGTCTCTCTTATCCACGGTTTTTGTTATCCACAGGAAGGCCTAGAACCAATCTCCAAGGGATACTGGGGTTCTACTGTATAAATCTTTAAATTATATATGTTCTTTGTGCAGTTCCTGTTCATAAACCCAAGATATACTTTCATAAAATTCATGCTCTATTTTGGAAATTTATTTGGAGTTTTGCACTACAGTACCTTCAATTTCTATGAAGGGAGTGTGATTAGGATTAACCCCTACTACTTGTATTTACAGGAAGGTAGATTTGGTTTTTCTGGTCTTAGTTTTTATCAGATGGCATATCTGCTGAGATGTACTATTATTGGAACTATGGGCGTTTATACACGACCCCTAAACTCTGGGGCAAATGGCTCCCAGCTCCGGAGCTTAAAAATGTTTACCCACCAGCTCCGGAGTTAACAGGAAATTAAGTGCAACCCCACCCACTTTAGCGCGTCCCAGCGCACTTTTCTTGTACCTGCTCTGGGACAGTGAAAATTATTTGATCCGGTGTAAGGATAGTGAGTACGGGGCTCTCCTTGCTTCTGTTTGTTGTTTTTTGGCTCCCGCCCCTTTAAGAGCTACTTTTACAGAGACGAGAGGCAGAACGAGGTGAGCGGCATGCTTTTCTTTCTCCTTTTCTCCCTCCCATCACGCAGCCAGCAACCAGGAAGTGCGGAGGAGGTGGGAACGCCCGAAGAGCAACGAACCCCTAAGATCTCTGGTCTGAATTTAAGTGGCCAGCGGATCTTAGGGGTCGTGTAAAAAGGCCCTATGTTCCACATTCAAATTATCCATCTTTAGCTCTTCTGGGAGCCTCCTATTCAGAGGCTCTCTCCAAATGGATGCTCTTCCGGTCTTAATATGCCAAACAAAACTCCATTCCAACAACCTCTGCAGTAAAAGAACTATGACACATAATGTCATGACAATTCCAGTTTGACCCATTTTCATATGCTAAAAACTTTATGGGGTTACCCAGATCTAAAAATTGAGAAGAAGTCCTTTTAAAAGAGTGAGGACAGACAGAGGAGTTCTGACTTTTAGACCAATTAATTGAACAGGATAATGGCTTTTTGCTGTTTGCCTACCTGAGAAGAAGGTCTGATCTGCTAGCTTCAGACAAACAGCAGTTTTTACAATTACAGTTGATAGCCAAATACAGTCTAGCAGTATTGAGTGCTTCAGAATCTCTTGCACTTTTGGAAATGTGTATTGTATCAATCCAAGAATTGAAACCTGAACTATTTTTTGTAACTATTTATTGTCAGTTAATGTATATCATATTTATTAACTGAAGGTCTCAGAAAGGAATGGAACTGGGAAACTGGTAGTTGTATTTTATCTAGTCAATAGAAGACAGGACTCACCAGTGTGCCTGAGAGTTCTGTAGATTCTAAGCTACAACTCATTCAACAGAAAATCACATTTAGAATATAATGAACACCATAACATCTTTTCAGGAAGGGTCTGAGCAAATCATCTAAATGTTGGTGGTGTTATTATCTTGATGCATCTCTTATTAATATGTTATGGTTATTTCAAGTCATTAGCTCATTTTAGAGAGGAAACATTCTTTACATTAGTTTTGTACTGGGCCAATCATTATTTTTTGTGGTTGCCTATGTACTTTCAAATTAGATATGTGCTTTTTGAGATTAGCCACTGGCCAGCATAAATGGATTACAACTGCAAAAAGACTGATTTTGCAACTCTGGAAAGATAGACGTTCAACACCAGGAAACCAGTGGAAAGAAGTCCTTACCAGGATTTCAGGTTTTCATAAATTCATTATGTTTTATTTGCCCTCTACATCTTCTGACCTTATTGGTTACTTTCTCTATCTAAACCATTTGCCAAATTCTGTTCATAAATTTTTGTAATGAGAGATCTTGAGCATTTCTCCAACTTTGTGTAATTTCACATCTTGCTGCTCCAACAAGTTTCACAATCAACTCTGTATTAAACAGTTTCTCTTTCCTGGCATCCTTTATTAACATACGGTATTAAGAAAAGAGAAACATGCTGTGCGGGGATGGGTTGTTGGTTTGTAACATTTTAGCAAAAAGAATTAAAGTACTGTACATTAGGATAAAACTAACGGGTGTATAGATTATTATAATGTGGTAAAATATTGTATAAGTAAGATTATTGTATTGTATTATAATTTAAGTCGCTTTATTATGTTATGGTTGCCATGGCTGATAAGTAAAGTGAGACAACAGTCAACAAAAATATTTTTAAAAATTTAAAAAGAAATAAAGAAATAAAACCTTTCAACACTATCTATGTATGAACATATGGCATACAGAAGGCAACTACACATAAATATATTTTTTATATTTGTAAAACTTCCATAAAAGGCTACATATAGACACTCTACTGACTTATTTTGTTTTCTTTTTCTCTGCCCCTCACCCAAATAGTAGACTGATTCAAAGAGAGCCACTTGCGTCTAACGCTTTTTCTTTCTGATATGTCTGACTAGCTTCCTCTGAATGTGCAACCCAGAGATTAGTTGGGAAGATGTGAGTTGCTCATCCCACATGTCCTGGGATAAGAAGACCAAAGTGCATGGGCTTGAAAGTTCTATATGACATATATACTTCTATCAAAGCAGTTCACAGAATGTTAAGAAACGCATGAATCAAGATAACGTCCAACAGAAAAGTACCAATGCAAGGGAAAGAAAGACTAAGAAATCATGAGGCTTCTAGTGCAGGAAACAGGGGAACTTAATATAAAATTTGAAAGGCAGGTTTTAACACTGGTCATTACAAGGTGAAATAAAAGGGGAAACAGCGCAGGTATGAGGGTTCTGATTTGGCTTCCACTGGCTACCTCCAGAAGTTCCTGCTTTTATCTGCCAGAATCAGAGTGAAAAGCAGGGTGCAAACACTTATCAATTATTTCCAGAACTAGACATCTGTTCCTTACCCAATGGGTCACAGGTTCCTTGCAGTCCTGATTGGGTCCAATCCCTCATTGCTAGTTCTGGTGGTACTGACAGTAGAGGCATGGTTCTATCTCCCAGGGATTCTCTTCTCCTTGCTCTCTTGCTCAGTTCATAGAACTCCTAGTTCTCAGAGATCCTCACCTCTCCATCCAATATAGCAGTGATGGCGAACCTTTTAGAGACCAAGTGCCCAAATTGTGATTCATAACCCACTTATTTTTCGCAAAGTGCCAACCTAAATACTACAGTCCCCTGGGTTACAAATGCTTTGGGTGCTACCCTTCGGGAAAACAAGGATTGAAGAGCAGGGGTGCTACCCTTCGGGAAAGCAAGGATCTAAGAGCAGGCTTTTAAATTTCCCACTGCAGTGCTGTGGCTGCAGAACATTCAAAAACCGTCTCTTCGATCCTTTCCTGAAGGGTAGCACCCTTTGAGAAAGTGATAATCAAAGTGCAGACTTTTGAATTCCCTGTGGCCACAGCACCCTCGCTGTGGCCGCGGGAAATTCAAAAACCTGCTCTTTGATCCTTTCCTGAAGGGTAGCACCCTTTGAGAAAGTGATAATCAAAGTGCAGACTTTTGAATTCCCTGTGGCCACAGCACCCTCGCTGTGGCCGTGGGAAATTCAAAAACCTGCTCTTCGATCCTTTCCTGAAGGGTAGCACCCTTTGAGAAAGTGATAATCAAAGTGCAGACTTTTGAATTCCCTGTGGCCACAGCACCCTCGCTTTGGCCGCGGGAAATTCAAAAACCTGCTCTTTGATCCTCTTGTTCCCAAAGGGTAACACCCCTGCTTTTTGATCCTTGCTTTCCTGAAAGGTAGCCCCCTTGCTCTTCAGTTCTCACTTTCCCCAATGGTAGCACCCTTCAGGAAAGCGAGGCTCGAAGAGCAGGCTTTTAAATTTCCCATGGCCACAGCAAGGGTGCTGGGCGAAGGAGCCCGCAAACCATTGCCTCCCCTTCGCTCAGCTCCCTATTTTCTCCCTCTCTCATTGGGAATGGATGGTGCTCCAGCAAAGGGTATCTCAATCTCATCTCTGTTCTCACAACAAGAAATAGGAGAAATCCTTTTTGAATAACTAAAATAAAAAGAAAGACTGTAATGGTATCTGAAACAGCATCTGTGGACATTGTCGATGGCTTAAATCGAATGTGTAAGCAAGCCTGAGTACCACACATTGAATTAGTTCACTATTCCAAATATTTGTTGCCGCCTGAAAATTTCACTACCTTAGTAGTACTAGTGACTAGCAATTAATACATTATTATACTGTGTGTTTGCTTTTGCTTTTTTCTTTGTTTCCCTACTAAACCAAAAAAATGGCATTTTACTGGTTTTGTTGTGCAACTGACCATTGAGGCTGCAGAGGAAAACAATGCAGATAAGTAAACATACCCAGTTTCTTTTTAAAAGCAATCCCTCTACTTACGAGGGGTGGGTGTGCGCAACTGTGTTGCTGTCTTTACCGTAAGGTAGGTTAGTAAAATACAGTGGACCCTCATATAACAAACGGTTTGTATAACATAAAATCTGTACAACATAAAAAAAATCCGGAAATAGGGGAAGTTTGCTTAACAGAATCATCTGTGGGGCGAATCCGTACAACATAAAAACGGTTGCAATTAGGGATTACTCTGTTTTCAATGCATTCCTATGGGAAATTTGTATACAGGAAAATTTGCTTAACAGAATTTCCTTTGGAACAAATTAATTCCTTTATACAAGGTGCCACTGTAAAAACTTTGATAATGATTCAAACAAAAAAACTTTAATGCTCAGAGAAGAAAGCACACATGCTTTCAGCTTTGAAGTGCAATTCCTATGCAAGTTATCCCTAGGCCAAAAGCCAAACAGGAAGTAGGTCTAAATAACATGCAAAGGGATGCAGTATTAGTTGCTATCTATTTCCCTGTGCTGAAGATACCCAGTAGTATTCAGGTTAATAACATCTGGTTTTCTCAGCCCAAGGAGCTGCTGCAGGAATATAAAGTAAAACTGGGGATGTAAACATTTGCTCTAGAAGTCATCTGTCAAGTCTTTAGATTTCAGCCTTGCACTCTCTTGAGGAGTTTGTTATACTTCACTTAAATCTCCCTGTGCTACTGCAAGGTCAGCTACAATTTCTTGGAACATGAGGATGTTTTGAAGAGTTTTCTCCCTCCCTTAAATTTGTTATTTATCCCTTTTGAAAAAAATATTCTAAGATAAATCCATCTGGAACAGTGTATTGTATTACTAGTTCACAAATGCAAAACTCATTACTGTGAAATTCAGAGAACATTATGTCTCAAATTTCTAGCCCCTCTCTCATCAATAAGACCAGTAGTTCTTCTTCCTAATTGCCGTATATAGCTTTCTGACCTTGTTTACTCATGAATCATCTTCTCATGGTTAGGCAACTCTTGTGAAATACCTAGAAAACCCAACAACAAAACATGAAACATGTTCTAATGATAATTATGATGACTTCTACAATTAATTTCAACACATAAACAAGTCTCCTCTTGAATTATTTCCATGTCTCTTGATGGAAATAATTATACTTACACAACGTAAGGTAAAAAGGTAAAGGTTCCCTCAGACAATTAAGTCCAGCTGTTTCCAGCTCAGTGGGGTTGGAGCTCATCTCTGTTTGTAAGCCAAAGAGCCGGTGTTTGTCCACAGACATGTTTCCATGGTCATGCAACCAGCTTGATTAAGCAAGCAAGCACATGGAATGTTGTTACCTCCCCTACGAACTGGTACTCACATTTTTAATGTGCTTTCAAACTCTAGATTGGCAGGAGCTGGGACAATCAACTGGAGCTCTCCCCTGCCTGCATGGATTTGAACTGCTGACTAGACATGGGCCCAACTCGGCGAAATTGTCATTTCATTTTCGGTTATCATTTCCGTTACGTAATGGAAACGGTAACGATAATTAACCCCTCAGAACTCAAACCGAAAAAAGAAAAATTTGGTCGGGTTTTTCGTTTCCGTTTGTGGCAACGCGGCGATCGCGCAATGCGAAGCACAGAAAAAGTTTTTAAAAGTTTTTTAAAAAAAACCCGACTCCCGGCCAAAAAAGCAGGTGAAAATATGCCTGCATGAGGTTTGCCACCTACCAGAGGGGTGGTTTCTGGGGGGTCCCCGGCCTTTCCCCCCTCTTCTCCTGTCCTGGGCTGCTTGCACCAGGCTGGGGGGTGGGGTCATCCTCGTCGCATGCCATGCGGTGGGGGGATCCAAAATGGCGACCGCAATTTTTCTTTTGAAATCGTGGTCAAAAAACACACCAAATCACCACAGAAATATGTGAAATTTATTTATTTTAAATGCGTAAATTTTAATAGTAGCAGCAGTGGGTTTTTTATAGCAATAAAACGTTGTATTGATTTTATTTTATTTTATTTTATTTTTTATTTTTTTAGACCTGCCCATTTGGGCTGGGCATGGGATGGGACCATGCAAATTGTTTGAACCATTCCACCAATGGCATCGCCAGGTTTTTGACTGACACTTCTGGATGTCTCGGAGGGCATAAAAAGCCGAGGCACCTTCCAGAAATCGCAGTCGGGTGTGGATGTGGTTGAGGGAGGAGGGCTGGCTGCTGGTGCTGGTGTGATCCGATCGAGATTGAGGAGGGAGGCTGGAGGCTTTAGGATTTAAGTTAGGCAGGCATGGAGGGAATTGAATTTAGAAAATAATTTCTTTGATTCCCTGCAGCTTTGTCTGCTGAAGGGAATAGCAGTTTATTCTTTATTTCTTCTCTGGCAGTTTGTGAGGATTTTTTTCTGATATTGGATAAAGGGGGAGGTTCAACTGGGAGTGGGAGGTGTGGATTTATTTTAAAAATATATTATATACTACCATTTATTTTCTATTTTCCCAACTTCAATTTGCTTGCACACACACACATTTGGGGTGCAAGCCAAGAACAGAACCTCTATCCTAAGAGATATCCTAACTGCCCACTCGCCCGCCCGTCCGCCCGCGCCACCACCCGCCTGCGGCCTGTGCCGCCACCCGCCCACTCGCCCGCCCGTGGTCCCCCGCCCCTGCCGCCCGCCCGCACCTCCCCCCGCCCCCCGCCCCGCCTGCTGCCTAGGGTGCAAAAACACCTAGCACTGGCCCTGATTGTGGGACGCCCCTATGCTCTGGGAAGTCAAATCGCGCTAAATCACGGTGGAAACGACAAACGACAAATGACAAACGGAAATGACAAATTTTTGAAAAATTTCGCAACAAACGGAAACGACCCGAAACGGACCCATTCCGACAAAAAAACTCGAAACACATTTTTTCTGGTCGTGCCCATGTCTACTGCTGACCTTTCAGTTGACAAACCAAGTGGCTCAGTGGTTTGACCCACCCTGCCACATACAACATGTTGTTTATTGGCTCACAACGATACACATAGGTTTTGAAGCAGAAATCATGGGAGAAAATTGGGGAAATGACTGTGCTAAGCATAATGTATTCATGCCACAGAAAGTGATTAGTATATTGAGCATCTAGAAGAATACTCTAAGAGCAACAGGTGTGAGAGGTGTGCAGACACAAAGACGATCAGGCCATTAGTCTGGAAACAAAACACCATCAAATAAGAACATGGAATAGTTCTGGAATCACAGCTTTCATGTCCAATAACAAGTTTTATTAACTGGGTCACACTTCCTGAAATGCCAGTGTACACTTTACCAGTTCCCCCCCACCCCCGCTTTCATTTCCAAATAAAAAATCAGATTTATTTTTATTTTTATTTTTATTTTTTTTGCTGGCAGAATCTCCAACTAAATAAGACTATTATGACTTGGGGGGGGGGGAGAGAGAAAAGCTGCCGCATCATTCCATCATGGCTGTTGCAGTTAACAGTTCTCACAGTGCCCAACTGCTAAATAAATTAAACTGAACAGGAAGTGTAAAGAGGGGGAAACAAGACAAAGGATTATTTATTACTCACTATATAAAGAACAACTGGCTTAACTGTCAGCACTTCAGCTCATTCAGAACACAAACAATGCGTATCATGAAACAACAGGGTGTATTGTGATTCTGTTTTGAATAGCGGCAACTAGGAGTCAAACTGTTCAGTCATAAATATGAGAGGATTCTATGGAATGCAATTAAGTCCCAATGGTCCAGTGACTGGGGAAGGAGGAGGCAGGTAAAGCTACTTTTGATACACCTATCATCAAAATGTAACAACACTTGATTGAGGCACCTTGCCAGAAGCAGGATCCTGTATATACCATGACTGGTAGACCCAAGGCAACTCCTGCTGGGTTTTCAGTTTCTAACGCTTATCATTTATCCAGTGATACCAATATATCAGGGTCCTCTTCTGTCTACAATTAGTGTGGACAGCTTGTTTTCTCTGGAGCCATTAGAAGTGACTATATCTAACAATATAAAAGAGTAAGACCGTATTAGATTACTGAGAAATATCTCCCTTACCAAATTAATGGAGAGAACTATTTCTCACATGTCAGAAATCACTTGCTTTACTGTGCAGTACTGATGTAGTACCACCTGTATGGGCTGTAGTCTGCTTATACAGTACTGACACAACTTCTGGAGTTAAACAAAACATTTTAAAGGAACAAGACCATGGCTCAAGTTCACTTACTGTGTGTAAGATGCACCTGCAGGAGGATGATGATCTCACCAGCAGGGCAAGAGTTTGGCAATTAAAGACCTTCCCTTTCTTTCCTTCATCCATCTCACAAGCAATCTGATTCACTTTGTGGAAACCAAAGGATGGAAAGTACCAAAAACATCCACTGGTGATGATAACATTACTCTTTCTTGGGTGCAACTTATGCAGAAGGAGATTTCTGCCAGTTACTGGAGAAAAGCTCAGCTATGACTAAGTAAGGTTTGAGTGAAGATAGTCACTAGGAAGTTCCAGGTGCAGAAATATTCTACAGAAATAGACTTGGGGGGGGGAAATCTACTTTGGAAATAATATGCTGTATTATAAATTAGAATCAGAAAATTACATTTTATGAAATTACATTGGCCTATAATCATTTTCTTTGCCTTCTCTAGCAAACACTACTTTTCTAGGAATGAAATTCTTGTAATTTTAGAACATCCAGTATCAGAGGTTGCTTTAGAATCCACCAGGCAGTCATCTGGGACTGGGAGAAGAGAAATCAGAATGCAAACAAAATGTCCAGCCTGCAATTCATTCAGATTACACAGACTTTAAAAGCTACAGTTCTACATTTTAAAATACAAAGCCAAACCCTTATTTCAGGAGTAGTCAGCACAAGTCAGTTCCCACCAAAGTGATACATCTGTGGCTGAGTTGTACCAATTTGAGATTCGAACAGGGGTTTGCCATGACTGAATGTTACTCCAGCAAAAGGAAAACAAACACTAAATGCAGAGAAAAGCACCAGTGAGAAGACGCGTATCTGATGCATTGACGACGTATTTGTTTTGTGCATACTGGGAGCATTAAGCCTTATGTCCCAAGTCCTAAAAATAATTGATGTTTGTAATCCTGCAAAAAAATACATTCTGAAAGGGTCCTAGAAAATATATCTAACAAAATTAACTATGTTTTAGCAGGCAATTTTGGAGGACTATTTGACATTTCATCTGCTTATATATATATATTTAGAAATCTGGTTGTTTTGGCGACATTTCGACGAGGTCTCACTCGTCATCTTCAGGCTGACTGGCTTCTTTCTTCTTGCTTCAAGAAGAAAGAAGCCAGAACACCAGCCTGAAGATACGAGTGAGACCTCGTATATCGCCAAAACAACCAGATTTATACATAAGAAACCCGAATCCACCCTAATATGCATACCTATATAAATCTACAAAAACATATATATATATATATATATATATATATATATATATAAAACAACACGCAAGTCAGTATTTCTTTATCCAGGTTGACAAGAATACTCATCAGATAGCAAGGTTAAGTTAATGTATTTTTCATAGCTTTGGCCATTCCTTATAGCCTTGTTTGTTGAAGGAAGCTAGACACTCGGTGATAGTGGGCAGAGAGAGTAGATAAAGCAGCTTGTATGTATAGACAAAGACCCTGCCTATGAGCTAAAAACCAAGGGGTTCCTTGTATTCAGATGTAATACAAGGCTGATTTAGTTCACTGGGTTTAAATGCATATTTAAAATCAGTTGTGTTCCAGGAGACACTAGGGCAACAAATAATGGTCTGTTTAAGCATTATCACTAACACTATGCTATGAGCACAGTCTTTCTTTCTGGGACCAAACTCTACGTAAAAGTGATAACATCTCAGAACATCTAATTTGTTGCATGTGTTCATCTAAATGTCTTCAACCTCTAGGTCCAGAACCAGCTGCCCCAGAAGCAAAAACAAGTTTGCTGTTTATACAGGCCATGCATACCTTCAGCATACTTTTTTCTGGCAGCAGATAAAGACAGAACACTGCTCTAGAAAAGAACAGATCTTTAAGTTTCTAAACATATTCCTTTTAAAAACCATATTCAGATAAAAATAATTTCTTATCTGGCTAACTGAATCATTTCTTGAAGACATAATTCTGAATGACTTGCTTCTCTAGGTCAAGGGTCAGAGGTGTTATTTTAACTTAAAACATGCTGGACAGTTAGCACACATCAACAACTAAACACATCAAGATATTTTGAAAATTAAGTGCAGAGTTTGGGATATGAATTCTAGGAATATGAAACTCTGCACATTCCATTATCACATTCAAGAAAACAGAAGTGCCAAAAAAGTCCCTCAGCTGTGAGTCAGTGAGATATTTTGTGTCAGTCGCAAGAAGAATTTACTCATTTCCAAAACATTTGTATAAACCCTAAAATGTACATAGCTGAATTACGATACTTGGTATCCTGCTTCATGGACTTTTAATAGTTGGAAGCACTGAATGGGTTGTTTACCCCATTTCTGGTCAATCTTCCATTCTTTTCTGTTTATTCTGTATGTTTGTATTATTTCACAAAGTGAGAAGGTTGCATAAATCTGAGGTGAAAAAATATCATAGGGACGAGTGCTCAGCAGGTATTTCATAGAGAACAAATAATATTTTCAATGATTTTATCAGTAATTTTCATGCCCCTACTCACTTAATAATTAATTGCACATTACTCAGAATTAATATCTCTGTTCTAATACAAAAGGTATAGGTTGAGAGGATAATTTCACTTAACTTGCCCAGCTGTTTGTGATATGGATTCTGATCAGGAGCAAAGCAGAAAATAAATAGCGATGCTCTAGAACTCATGGTGTCTTTAATAAGGGACATCAGTTGCAGTCTGTTTAACCATGTGAAGCTTAAATAAGCAAAATCTTAAAAAACTAAATCCAGCAATCCTACACATTTCCAGAGTCAGATGCAAACTCAGTGGTTGCGTTTGGCTAGAAAGACGCACAAACCACATCTATACTCCTCTCCTCTTAACATCATCCAACACAAATTCCTCACTCCTGCTGGGCACCAGACATTTAGTTCTGCCCCATATAGCCCTGCCTGTGATCTCTAATCTAGTTTTAAGCACGTCACCTCCATAATTGCCTTCTTCATTCTTTGCTCTCCAAGCACTCTGTTAACAGCTCAAGCAACAGACAAATGCAGCTTCCTGTCCATAAGCTCCCCTCAAGCAATTTGCACCATCCTAGCATCCCCCTGAGAAGGGAATTGATGATGCAGGACAGGTTTTGTATTTCCTTCTAAGACTCAACACTTCTATACCCTTCAAAAGGTTATAACTGAGTGTTGGTGGGTCGGCCCTTTGAAGAATGTCTGTCAAATACTGACATATTCATCACAAATAGGGAAGAGGAAAGCAAAATGGCTGCCAATCAACCGCAGATGATGGGAAGAAATAACTTCTAGAGTCAGAAGAAAGACCGAGAGGGACAACACCTGCAAAGCCGATGAAAAGACAGATGTGTGGTTTTAGTCTTCCTTTAAAAAAAAACAAAATATATTCATGGCATTAAAAATAAATATACAGCACAAATAACACCCCTATTTTTCAGAACATTTTCACATACAGATACACTCTTCTATATATCAAATATTTGAAAATCTCTCTGTCTCAATTTGATTCCATTTTTCCAAATACCATTCATATTTTGTTCTTGTAATTGTTTGAATTGGGTTATGAGAGGTACATGTGTATATGTGTCTACAGAGAAATTAAGGTGCATCTGAATGCATATTCTCTATGTAATTTATTTTACCATTTTCCCCCAATTTATACTATTCTCCCATGGAATAAAGTGAATTTGTGCATATACATTTTCAAGTGCAAACAATTTTTGTAACATATTTGTCTTCACACAAAGTCTCAGTGATACACTACTTTCACTGAGACCACTGAATCCAACAAAATTATTTTCCATCCTTAGTATATGATTGTGTGTAATGTTTTTTTTCAATCCACTCAAGTAACCATAGTATTTAATCCCATAACATCAGAACAGGAACCAACTTAGGTCCTGTAGGTATCTGCTTACACTTTCAGTCTATGAGCTACAATTATTCTAACCGCCAAACAATAAAATTATAATACCATAGAGTTTTATTTCCTTCTTTCATATCCACACTACTAAAGAAAAATCGAATTGCGTTTTGCTTAATACTATAGACTGGAAAATAAGTGAAAATTTTTGAGTGTGCTTGATTATTTTATTATTTATTTATATATTATTTATTTTATTATAAAGTATATTGCTTGCGTTACATCTATTGCCCTAAATTAGTAAATTTGAGCAACAAATTGAAAACCTGGGTATGCGAGAAATGGGTTGATGAATAAGACTTCTTTTTACATGAATGAGGACCAAGCAATAGGCTAAAAGCCTCCTAAGAAAGCATTTCTAAAGACCCTTTCATATGTATATTGACATGCCAACAATGATACCATTGTAGTTTGTTTTATCTGAGTCTTAGCTGCTGGTGGTGGGAGACACAGATTATTCATTGAAAATGTGACTTGCTGAAAGAATCCAGTACCACAGTTCCTTCCTATGTATAATATTCAAATTATTCAGCAAGGGCAATTACTCAAAGCAATAGCTTGCATGCAATGCTAAGTAACATGGAGCGTACTTTATAAAGAGCTGAAGCAGCTACCAAAAGTTTCAAATGAATCCTGCATGATCTGAAGCAATGCAGAACATTAGATAGATAGATAGATAGATAGATAGATAGATAGATAGATAGATAGATAGATAGATAGATAGATAGATAGATAGATAGATATGGACACAATCTATTCTGATGTTGGATTTAGCAGCTCTAAACAATGCTGTTGTCCTGCAATCAGACCAGCCTCTCACACTCTTCAGCCACAAATTTCTCTTATTTCCCATAAAACATTTCTTATTTATTTCACCTTCAATGACCATAGATAAATTCTGCACTTTTCATTTTGCTACGCCTATCGCGGGGTTTAGGGACTCAACCCGACCTGCGATAATTGAAAATCTGTGATATGCAGATGCAGGTCGGGTTGGGCCTGGAGGGCCTAACTGGGGGCTCTTGTACTTACCCCCAGCCTGGCACTGCCCCAAACGGGCCTGCAAGGGCTTTCCCAAAAGGCCTCCCTGCGAACCAGAAGTGACTGCCAGTAAACTGGAAGTGACGTCCGGGTCACCGAAAATCGTTTCTGAGGCCTCCAACAGGCCTAAAAAAGCCCTCGGAGGCCTCAGAAATGATTTTCAGCAACCCAGAAGTCACTTCCAGTTTGCAGGGAAGCCCTTTTGGGGCCACTGGGGTATGTATGGGAGACCTGAAACAGGCCTTTGCCCCTTTGCCCAGGGAGCCTTTTTTTCATATACTGCAGTATATGCACCACAAAAGGGCAGGGGATCACTGTACTCTAGCTTGTAGCACTAGGTTTCTTGGTCTTTCTTTATGTTGAAACTTCTCTGTTGAACATCATCTTGATCCATGCAATTACTAACATGCTGTGAAAGATATCTCAGAATTTTTTTGAGTTGCTTGTGTTAAGTCCATGATTTCATGTCATACAATAGAACTGAAAATACATAGCACCATACAGTGTGTACTCTCAACGCCAACCTGTTTGGGATTGGAAATCTGCGGCATAAAACACATGCATACATTATTTCATGAATGTCACATTAGCAGCATAGTGGATATACCATGTGCTTTGAAATTGCATGAAGCTTTCTGTATTTAGAAACTCATTTCCCTAAAAGTAGGTTATCCTATCAGGGTAATAAATAACAGGCTGACCTGGTCATAGGAGGAGTCTGTGGCACTCAGCCCATTAACAACTTTTATCCCTTGGGAGGGTTAACTATTGTATTTCATTAATCTCTGCTAGTTTAAACAGTGACAGGGGCTAGAGCATAAAAACCCGAGATTCTGGTAGGGAAGGACTAGCCATGCGTATGGCAAACACCTCAACCAACAATACACCAACTTGAATTACTGGAGGCTTGATAATGTATATGGTGCCTGTGTTTCTCCTTTTGCTCTATTGTATCATGGTGCATCCATACTAACCAACTACCTAATGAATGTTACAGAGTATCAGTAATCCTCTATCTTCATCAGGACTGGGGGGAAACAGATGCTCATTGGGATTCTGTCTTGTCCAGGCCTGGCAATTAGTCAAGTAACACATAATGTTCTTAATTTTAAATAAGCCACAGCAGCCCCCCTCTGTTCTAACTTTTCTTATGTGACTACTATCCGACTGTTCAGCCTACCAACCAATCTTTAGAAGTATTTCTCGAACTCCATTACATTCAATGGAGGAGTTATTTAAATCTTTAACTCTTTGTAAGGAGCATTAATTAAACTCAGAAGTGCTGAAATTGTGCCTATGACCATGATTGCTGTTTAGATAATTTGAGTAGTTTACTCAATGCAGATGTGCAGTTAAGCTCTTTTAGTACAAGCAAATACCATTTCCTCCTTTCACCAGTAGGGAGAAAACATTAAAACACTTGAACAGGTGTTTGCTATCTTGATCTGGGCACTTTGAAGGATGGTACAGTACTGGGAGTTACATTGTTTAAATAGTTGCATATGTTTTAATAATGTTTTAATCTGTTTGAATTCTTATTGAACTTTGTTTCGAGATTTTATTTATTATGTTATATATACCTGTATAAATGTTGTAAATTGCCTTGGGTTGTTTACCTGGAGAAAAAGATGGCATATAACAATAGTAAATAAATGAAGAATAAATAAGGGCAGGAAAATACCAATGGTGTTTTAATGATACTATTCAATAAGTAAATACTTTAACTGGTACAACACAAACTCTTACCCCCCTCACACTTTTTGTCAATGACACCCAAGGCTAACCATGCTGATTTTAACAAGCAGAAAATTGCACAAGCTTGTTTTCCCTATTTTAGCAGTAGCAATAAAATAGCAGCAGCAATGAATTATCAACTTGTGCTTTATAACACCACAAGGAGCAGTGTTTTAGTCTTATAACAACTGCTGCACTTCATAGACTGCCTCATTTCGACAAATGGTGCCAAAATCCCTGCAAATTTCTGTATAGGATCAACTCTATCTAACATTGTTACTCTACTTAAATATAGGCATTTTCACAATATTTATGGAGAACCCAAGCAAGCAGATAAGGTTCAATAATGTGCAAAAACAATATGTTAGAGAAGGTTGGCTTGTTTAAGAAAAGTGGCTGCTATCTATTCATTAGCTGGTAAGTCACCATCTGGGACTCAGATTTCCTTAGAAAATGCCATTTACTTAAATTGGATTTCTACAACCTAGTAGGACAGCTGGAATGCATGTCTCCAGCTCTCTAAGAATCAGACTCCTTGAACAGGAAGAAGTGGATAACTGGATCCTGTGTAAACTAGATGAGCAAAAATAGAAATGTTATCTTGCTACCATTCACTATTTTCAAATGTCACTTTATTAAATACTACTATTTCTAGACCCTGATAAAGGACACAATCTACCCAGAACATAGAGCTGAAATTAATGGATGTGGTGCAAGACTGACCCTTCGGTCAAAGAGACTAAATTAAGGGCAGAATCAGATCTCCGCTGCAACACAATTAACACAATCTCCAATGCGGTGTAACCCTTTTCTCACCTGCCTTTTGCTCTGTAACTTTCTCCTCACAGCAAACATGAGGTTTCCTAGACTGTTATCCAATAATCCCTTACCCAAAAAGGAAAAGGGGTGTTTAATGTGTATATATTTGAGTAAGATTGCACCCTAAGTGAAGTGGAGAAAAGCAGTGGAGTCAGAAGCTGCATAAAAAGGTATAGGTCAAATTGACACACATAAGCCCACCTGTCTGGACGTTGAGTCATGGCTACTGGACTTCTTTCTGAGAGATAGAAACGTTTCGCTGTTCATCCAAACAGCTTCATCGGTCGTCTGAAAAAGCTGTTTGGATGAACAGCGAAACGTTTCTCTCTCTCAAAAAGAAGTCCAGTAGCCATGACTCAACTTCCAAATCAACTCACCTGGATGACTAAGAATCTTCACAGACATAATAAGCCCACCTGCTGCTTCTCACCTGCACTCACAAAACGAAATGTACGAACTGTGGTAGGTCTAGTCCTGATCTCTGAGAGAGGCACAGAATCCAAGTGTTAACAATGTGCCATCGTCTGAAGGTTCGACGTCTTCAGAAAACAAGATAGGTGAAGTAGGATGATAAGGATCGCACAACTTTAAAAGAGGTAGAGTGATAATTCTTTTAAACTGACAGGGAGTGGTTTTGTCTTGTCTTTACAGAAAAAGATGCACACTACCATCCAACTGTTTCTTCCTTTGAGTTACTGGAGCATATGAACCGATCCAAACGCTGGGGAACCACTTAATTTCCTTCAAGTGAGGTTCCTCGTCTAGTGGAACTCAATGGCTCAAAGACATAAGAGGGAAGGGAAAGGAGCAATTCACATCACCTAGTTCCTACAGCAGCAAAATTTGTAAGATACACTACTGATATACAGTGGTGCCTCTGATAAAGAATTTAATTCGTTCTCAGAGGCAATTTGTTATCTGAAAAATTTGTTATCCGAAACGTGGTTTCCCACTGAAATGAATGGGAAACCGATTAATCCATTCCAGAGGTCTGAGAAAAGGTGAAAAGGGTTGGGGGGGAGTTCCAGACCTCTTTATAAAATGCACTTTAAAGGCTTGCAGTGCTGGAACACCCTCCAGAACATCCCCCTGCAGTGCAATGCAAAAATGAACAAGATAAACTCGCAAGACTACCCCAGCCTGTTCCCACCCAAAGTGCAATGGGGAAAAATGAAAACAAACAAACATAAGCAGGAAGAAAAATCCAACCCATTTTTGCCTGCAGAGCAATGAAAAAAGACTGCAAACACAGAGAAATGAAACCAGCAAGACTACCCCAGCCTCTTTCAGCCAAAAATGCAAAGAAAAGCAGTGCAAAGATTAAGAAAAGCTAGCTCCCTATCTTACCAAGTTTGAAAGGTCCAAATCCTTCAGCAAAACATGTCCAGAATGGCTCCAAAACACCATGAAAACGAACTACGCTCTTAACTCCTCCCACCCCTTCACAAACTATGCATCCTGCAATGCATGCAGGTTACAATTTTTTTTGCCAGGCATTATGAAACATTTGTTATCCGAGGCAGCCCATAAGGAACATTCGCTATCTGAGGCAGCCCTATTCCTGGAAATTTACATTTCGGATAAAAATTTGTTATCCGAGGCATTCTTTATCCGAGTTATTACTGAACAGAGCTCATCCATTGAATGATTGGTCTCCAGATAGTCAACACCTTAGTGGCTCCCCTTCTTTCTTACTTAACTAATGCTTTCAGAAAATTAATCAACCAATTAAACTTTCTTTCTTTCTTTCTTTCTTTCTTTTTCTTTCTTTCTTTCTTTCTTTCTTTCTTTCTTTCTTTCTTTCTTTCTTTCTTTCTTTCTTTCTTTCTTTCTTTCTTTCTTTCTTTTCTTCCTTCCTTCCTTCCTTCCTTCCTTCCTTCCTTCCTTCCTTCCTTCCTTCCTTTGCAACTGCTTTACAAACTCTACAGTGAAATACTGGTGGTGATACTTTCTTATATTTATTTAAAATAATATTTTCCCAGAACTTATTTTCACAGATAAAATGTTACTTTTTAAAGCACCACACATAGCTCCTTTCAAAACACGCATTAATTTGTGGTATTACAGAAATGCCATTAGCACCAAACATCCTTTCACAGAGCACTGGCTTAATTCAGATACCAAAGTTCCAATCTGAAGTTAATTAATCATGCCTATTAATCAGTTTATGTGACTGGCTCTGGTGTTAATGAAGACAATTAATTCTTGGACACCCCAGTGAGTCCTCCAAAAAACCAGAACTGAGTTACTAAACAGGTTTCAGTCTAAACACTCTGTAATAGCCTTGTCTTTCTCACAAGAAACTAAAAATTCAGTTAGAGAGAGAAGGAAATGGCTCACTAGATAGAAACTGAAGGCAATATCTACAAAGATCTTGATAAAGAAAGAGAATTAAGAATACATGAGTGGGCACATGAGTCTTGTAGAGGAGAAGGAGATGAGAATTTATCTTAAATGAGCCTCAGGCAAGTTAACTGAATGATATAGCCCAGACACCTGTTTAGGAAATGTCTTATCTACATTTCACTCCCCCCCTCTCTTTTTTTAAAGAAGTCTTTATTTTCCCTACTTTGAATATTCTGCATATAGAGTTCACCCAGATAAATGCAAATACACTATCTTAAATGTAGAACTCTGTGATACAATTCTCAGAGACCCACAGAAGTGAAAAATTATATTTTGCTTATTTAAAAAGACCCAACAAAGTGTTCAAGTGCCAATTTTGTCAGCTTTTTAGATATTCGGTCTTTGTAGCACTTCCTTAACCCCACTGTTTCCCAAATCTCTTACTAAAGGCACTGACCAGTGGAATTTTATCTTTGTCTGAAACCTACTTAACCTAAAAGTGAACTCTCCCCTGCCCTCAGTTTATAGCTTTGTGCAGCAAGGCGCTGAGGGTACATTACCAGAAAAGACGTGACCCATAAGTAAGAATGCCATGATCCATTGTAAGGAACTAGACTCCATTTAAAAGCCACTGGTTTAGTCTGCTACTTTCAAAAAAAATTGTATATTTTTGCTTTTAAAAGCACTTTCTCTTAAACCAGTTTTGGAAGAGGACTGTGTGTTTCAAAACATTTGCTTCCAAAGTAAAGTTTGGGGTCTAAATACATTCCAAGACTTTTGTCCAGATTTAAGGCTCTTGAGAAAGATGTAAGAGTTATAACTGCTGTATCAGCAATTTAATGGTTACAAAGGTACTAAAGCAAAGACTTCAGCTGGACTTAAATCTTTGATTTTTTAAAAAAAATCACTATTCCAATGCCCAACTCAACTCACACCATTTTTAACTGCTGAAAGGTAAAGACCTTTAATTAATAGCCAAAGAGCAGGAAAATTGAGGAGCAAGGAGCTCAGAGTCAAGAAGGTTAAGGAAGGCTGCTGAGCAGGCAGCGACCGGAGATATGGGAAATTGTATATCAAGCAGAAGGAAGCTTTAAAGAAAGTGCAGGGGAGTCCATGAATTGAAGGACGCAAATGTTAATGAGAAAGGGGCTCAACAAAGAAAATGCCAGCATAGTCCCACAACTTGTAAGAGATAATAAAGTAAGTGGTATTTACAGTATAACCACTGGAGTTAAAAGAGTCAATCTTTAGCTTCTACCTCCTAATATCCACCTTATTTTGGAGCCTTTCTGGTTTCTAACACCACAAGGAGGGTACCCAGTTGTTTTGACTACCATCTCACTTGACGATATCAGAAACAATTACAACATTCATAGTCACTGACAGAATGGTTATGATGCCTTGTTTCACACAGAACCCTTTTACTGGCCCCGGAAATATATAAGAATAAGCATTCAATTCCGATAACCAAGTCAAAGAAAATGTAATCATATATGGAAGTGGTATTTTGAACCAGCTTTCAAAATGACTGAATCATTGGTAACCATAATTTTGCCCTTAGCCACATTTAGCATTTTTGGGCCATGTTTTGGCTACAAGTCATAAAAAGGCTGCATGGGGAATGGGACTGCCTGTCATAACACAAGTTCTTACAGAATTGTCCATTTAATAAGCAATTTGTCCAACTGAACCTAACAGGTCTTTAAAAAAAAAACCTTAAATGATGGTCTGTGGAAGCTAAAATGAGATGTACGCTAAGTGACATTTAGCTTTAGCATGACTTTGATTTGTCTTTGGGATGGTGAGGCAAGATACTAGGCCTCTACAGCAGGCATGTCCAAAATTTGGCCCTCTTGATGTTTTGGACCACAACTCCCAGCATTCTGAGCTTAGATTGCCGATGACAAAGGACTGTGGGAATTATGGTCCAAAACACCTGGAGGGCCAAAGTTTGGACATGTCTGCTCTACAGAAATCCTCTATTCTACCCTTCTGTCTCTCAACTATGATGACCAATGCATCCAAAGCCCTACATGTAGGTCATAAAGAATCCATCAGCTGCCAATGGAGGGACTTTTACATCACTCTCCCCTTTGACAACCCTTCCCCTTCCCTTCCGGCACTGTAGGGTAGTAGCTCTCATTACACAAAATCAGTAAATTCATTCTGGATTTTCACGTGAGCATTACAGGAGCTATCCAAGGTGATTCCCCCAAACCAGTTTATTTATTACCCTGAACATCTTCTGTAAAGTCATGGCAATTGGACTTATTTTCTTGAGAGACTGAAATGTTTTGCTGCTCATCCAAGCAGCTTCATCAGGATAAGGAAGGTTAGCGGCCAGCCCTCCATTTTATAGTTCAACTTGATTTCACATCACCCTGGTCTGAATAGGCTTGTAAGTTGGACAATGTAACCAATGCAACCTTTGCTGGTGGAGGTGTGAAGTGCTTCTGATTTGTCTGGGAATTAATGAAAGGGCCTGAGTCCCCCACCTCTGTTGAGAGAATGGTTTTCAATAAACACATGAATGGCTTCCCTGACCTCTCTCAAACCACCTATCTTCTCTGTCTCATATGTGTACACCCTTATCATTGAATGAGTGCCATTTGTCCTTCAAATTGAGGTACACAGCTGATTCTGGTCCTGAGCTGTTGCTCCTCTTATGTTGGGCCACCCTCCTGTTTAATAACTGTTTAGTTTCTCCAATGTAGAGGTCTGCACACTCCTCACTACATTGGACCGCATATACTGTACTATATTGCTCTTCTTGTGTTTTGGTGTCGGGTCCTTTGGGTGGACGAGTTTCTGCCTTAGTGAAGTAAACCAGGATGTGGTGTTTGCCAAAAATCCTTTTAAGCTTTTCAGACACCCCAGCCATGTAAATAATGACCAGGTTCTTCCATCGGCTCTGGGTCTCAGGCTGATCCATTGTTCTTCTGGGTCAGCACACTGCTTTGTTGAAGGCCCACTGTGAATATCCACGGGCCTTAAGTGCTGTCTTCAGGTGCCTGTCTTGCTTTCACTGCCCAGGGTGATGTGAAATCAAGTTGAACTATAAAATGGAGGACTCACCACCAACCTTCCTCAGACTGACGAAGCTGCTTGGATGAACACTAAAAAGTTTCAATCTCTTAAGAAAAGAAGTCCAGTTGCCATGACTCAACTTCCAGATAAACTCACCTGGATAACTGAAAATCTTCACAGACAACGTTTAAGGTAAAACCTTTAGCAGATTCACCAAGTTAGCCAAACTGGACATACCAACCATTGTCTTCTTGCTATCCATCCTTTCTCAGTGGCTTAGGTCTTAGGCTGTGGATCCAGCGGTTGGGAGTTAAATCCCCCTCCCAAGCCTCCTCAAGAAGGGCTGGACTTCATGACTCATAGGACACCTTCTAGCAATCCAGTCCGCTATTATTATTACATTATTGCAAGTGCTACTTGTTCCAGCTGCAGCAATACCTTTCCCGCTACCCTCTTGCAAGGCCCTTTTCCTCCTTACCCCCAAGTCAATCCCCTCTCATCACCAAGTATAGCTGATATCATTCATTAGTTTTCTGTCTCCAATCTCAGACTGACATCCAGAATGGAAGGGAGTGGGCACGTCTGGAAATCAATAATGGGAAGGGGGCATTTGCAGCCTCAGGTAGCCTAAGAAGAAGAGGCCACAAAAGAAGGAAGGACTAGATATGGAAGACAAAAGCCTTGGGTGGAAAAATTTGAGTCATTGCAGGTACTGCGGGAGATTTCCAGGTTACAGCCCAAATTCTTAGCATTTTACTGAACTCAGAGACATTGTGTTGAAGGTAAATGTCAAAACAGCTAGTGAGAAACATGGGTTGCTCTCCAAGTTATTTATTTATTTATTTATTTATTATATTTATATACCGCCACCATCTTCCGAGGCAGAACTCGGGGTGGTGTACACTAAAAAAAGAAGAACAAACAACAACAGGCAAGCATTAGAATCAGGGGCAGCAATACAAATAGGAGGGTACAATACCCTCCGCAAAGGATGGCGTAGGCGGCAACAGAAGGGGGGGAGGAAAATTAAACAGAAGGGTCGCCAAATGCCTCCAGGGGTCTGAACTGTGGTCCAGTGCCTCGCAATCCATAATAGCAACTTAACCTCAACTTTGGCACAAACCCAGAAATTTCCCAGCAGCCACTGCTGCTCTGTTGCTATGTTTTCTGCCACTATGGATATCCCATTCAGACTTTTTTGGATGCCAATTTCTAGAAATCTCCAAGAGTTCCCCATGGATATTGTGGAAGCTCTAGTTCACAGAACCATACACACATAGGGCTCAAAGGGCCTAATCTTCCAATATGCATTCTAGGCTTTTGTTTATGCCATAATGGTTCCTCGAAGTTGCAATCCTGCTCCTCTTTGGACTTTATAGAAGGTGCCTCTCAAAAGAATTCTGATGCCCAAGAAGCATTGCAAGGAGTTAAAGCTGAGAATACCTAGATTAGGCCCTGCTCCAGGCGAGGGAAATATAAGTGTCCAAGTGTGGTTGGAACTCCCAGAATTCTGCCTGGAAAATTCTTCACGAGTTTTGGGAGCTCAGATCCAAAATATCCAGATGGCACGTCCCTACCTGGCATTGCTACAACAGGCCAATTAAGTAAAGATCTGGCTCACTACTGTAGTAGGCAGAAGCCCCTGGAGAGAAAACAGAATTAGCAAGTTTTCACTCTGTCTGCCTGGGCGGCATATAAACATTTCATTGGCCTTTTCTGGCTCAATTTGCTTTGAGAATCCGGCCACCCTCCCATCTCTTTCTTTGATACACTGGAGGCAGGCAGTTTCTTGTGGTTACTGGAATATAAACATTGTTAGAAACGGCACTGCAAACTCATTCTTAATATCTTGAATTTGATTGTCAACAACTAATCTTGGTCACAACTTTGTGAGGGGATGTGTTTCTGATCCTCAGGTGTTTGGATTTATTTTATTTATTTATTTATTTATTACACTTATTAACCGCCCGATTTTCCCCATAGGGAACTCAGGGCGGTGTACAGACGTCACCCAAAGGTGACTCCCCAAATACAAAAACCCCACAGCCTAAACCAATCAAAACCTAACAAAATACAATAATATAAAAATACTACATAAAACACTCATACAGAAGTAACTGATAAAATAAGCAGTCACGTCAATTAACCAATACAAAATTAATGGCGAGGTTAGATCCGGCAAGAAACTAATCCACAGAAGGGGAAAACCAACAATATCACAGTATGCTCAGAGGGCCCCGAAGCATTACCTGAAGAGCCAGGTCTTTAAGGCCCTTCTAAAGGCAGGCAGTGTCTCCGCCTGCCTAATCTCAGCTGGCAGCTTATTCCAAGAGGCCGGGCCAACCACCGAAAAGGCCTGATTCCTGGTGGACACTCTATGGGCCTCTCTTGGTGTTGGTAGTCTTAAAGAAAGAGTAGACGAAGCTCTGGTTGGCCAGGACGAGGTTAGTCTCTGGGAGATCCGCTCCACCAGATAGATAGGTCCCAAGCCATGGAGGGTTTTGTAAACCAAAACCATGACCTTCAAACTTACCCAGGAGGCAACAGGCAACCAATGCAGGCGAGCCAGGATTGGGGTGATGTGTGCATACCTGCTCGCACCCACCACAAGCCTGGCCGCCGCATTCTGTACCCGCTGCAATCGCCAGATAAGGGTCAAGGGCAACCCCATGTAGAGGGCGTTACAGTAGTTGATCCGCGAGATCACCAGCGCCTGCACCACCGTCCTGAGGGAGTCCACGTCAAGGTACAGGCGAATCTGGGCGATTAACCTAAGCTGATAAAAGGCTGCCCTGGACACCGCTGCCACCTGGGCTTCCAGGGACAAAGCCGGGTCCAGGACCACGCCCAGATTCCTCACTCGATCCGCCAGCTGAAGGGTCAATCCCTCCAGACTGGGGAGAGGGCCACTGTACCCCTCTGGGGGCCCACCAAAGAACATAACCTCCATCTTCCCGGGGTTGAGTCTGAGCCCGTTGTGCCTGGTCCACTCCACGACTGCGTCCAGACAGCAGTTAAGAGCTTCCACAGCCTCCGTTGCAGAGGTGGAATAGGAGAGATAGAGCTGCGTGTCATCAGCGTACTGATGACAGCAGACTCCAAAACTCCATATGACCTCAGCCAGCGGCCTCATATAGATGTTAAAGAGAATAGGGCATAACGCCGACCCCTGGGGCACCCCACAAGAGAGTGTCCATGGGGCCGACAGAACACCCCCCACCTCTACTCTCTGGGCACGGCCACAGAGAAAGGATCGGAGCCAGCCCAAGGCTGGACCACCAATCCCCACCTCGGACAGCCGGCCCAGAAGGATACTATGGTCAACGGTATCGAAGGCCACTGACAGATCGAGGAGGACCAGCAGGGTAGAACAACCCCGTCAGCCTCACTCAGTAGGTCATCATGCAATGCGACCAGGACTGTTTCCTTCCCGTGCCGTGGCCTAAAACCAGACTGGAATGGATCCAGGACCTGAGTCTCCTCCAGGAACGACTGCAGCCTAACCGCAGCGACCCGCTCGATTACCTTGCCCATAAAGGGAACATTGGCTACCGGACGATAGTTGGAAAGATCGTCGGCAGCCAGCCCTGGTCTTTTAAGAATGGGCCGGATCATGGTGTCCTTCAGGCGACTGGGCAATATCCCGTCCCTGAAGGAAGCAGCCGCTATAACCGCGGCCCATTCCAGCATGCTCCCCCCGGCAGATTTTATTAGCCAGGAAGGGCAAGGGTCAAACGAAGAAGCCGCAGGCCGGCAGTGAGCCAGCGCCCTGGAGGCCTCGTCAGGAGTCACAGGCCCAAACTCAACGAACCGAGGGGACTGGAGGGGTGCGGCGCAGGGGACACTTGGGGACAGAGTACTGGAACCGGTGTCCAGATCGATCCGGATGGCCTCAATCTTAGATTTAAAATAGGTTGCAAAGGACTCGCTAGAGAAATCACTAGGAGGAGGCCTCCCCTGACCAGGATTGGAGAGGTCCCGAACCACCCTAAAAAGCTCCACTTGGCAGTTCACGACCTCCCCAATTCTCAAGGTGACATGAGATCTTCTAGCCACCTTGATCGCCCTGATGTAGCGCCTGGTCGGGATAGTAACAGCAGCCTTACTAATAGCCGTTCGATCTTTCCTCCATCTGTCCTCAAGCCTTCTTCTTTCCTGCTTCATTGCCCACAACTCTGCCGTAAACCATGGCGAGGAGCAGGCTCGGCAAAGAACAAGGCGCTTGGGGTGATCCGGTCAACTGTGCCGGAGGCATTACCAAACCATCTCTCCACCAGCGCGTCAACCGGATCGTCGGCCAACCCGTCCGGAGCGTCCCTGAAGGCATCCAGAAACCAAGAGGGATCCAGAAGCCTCCGGGGACGGACCCACATCATGGGGCCAGGCTCCCCGAGGGGTGGGGCGGCAATCCCCAGGGAGAAAGTCAGCAAATAATGATCTGTCCATGACACAGGGTGGGAGCAGAGATTCCCAACCCTCAGATCAACATCCGCAGACCCGGAGGTAAATACCAGGTCCAGGGTGTTCCCGGATCTATGGGTGGGTCTGATGACATTCTGGAACAGGTTCATGGCTGCCATGGATTCCATGAAATCCAGAGCTACTCTGGAAAGTCCCGCCCCGACTGGCACGTTAAAATCACGCACCAGATCACCTCAGATCAGATTCATTTGGAATGACAGGCCCCTCCCCTCCAGTTTTTCAGGCTGTGGTTCCTAGAAATCAGTGGGTCCTCTCAAAATTTAGTATAGGGTCAACTGATCTCCTGTCATCTTGGTTTGCCAGGAATGCGGTGAGGAATCATATTGGCTGATTTCTTGATCCAGTGCTTTGCCTCTGTAACCAACACATCTGTAACTACAATCATATCCACTTCCAATAAATGTGCATGCAGTCTGGTTTTTTGTCATGCCTGGTGGTGGCTGAGCCACTGAGCCCAGTCATGGTGCCCAAGTCTGTAGTCAGTGTCAGGTCCCTGCAAACAAAGACAAGCTTTGAGGAAACTCCAAAGTGTTGTCAATATTTTATGAGTATTTTTCTTCCAAAATTTTATTTCAAAAAAGTAAATGTGCACATAATAGCTTAATAACATCAGGTAAACATATAATGATAGAATGGAAACTAGAAGATAGTATACAAAGCAAGAAAGAGAAATCCTAAGTTTCCATCTGCCATGATTTTTCAGTAATAGAAAGTTTCTTGTGTCATACACAATATTTACTGGAAAACTACACCAGCAAGAATTAATATGATGCATGTTTGCATCTCAGGAACTATTTCCAGAACATAAATGTTCAGGCACAGGCTCAAAATATAATGAAATTATGGGTGCTTTTACATGACCCCTAAAATCCGAGGCAAAGGGCTCCCACATCCGGAGCTTAAAAATGTTTTCCCACCAGCTCCAGACTTAAAAAAAAAAAAAAAGTACGACCACGCCCATCTAAGCGTGTCCCAGCGCATTTTCCAAGTACCTGGCCTCCAGGAGGTAAAAAAAATCTTCAAATGTGCATTGTAAAGCTGTGAATGCCGGGCTGCCTCGCCTTCTGTTTGTTTTTTTGTCCCTGCCGCCCTTTTAAGAGACAGGAATCACTACGGGGCAGCTCAGGGCGGCTTTGACTGGCAGATGGAGGTGAGCCTGCATTTTTTTCTCCCTTTTTTTCTCCCTCCCCTCACGCAGACAGGAACAATGGAGTGCGGAGGGGTGGGAACACAGGAAGAGTGACAAACCCCCATGATATCTAGTCCGAATTTAACTTGCAGGCGAATTTTAGAGGTCGTGTAAAAGTGCCCTATATTCAAATTACTTAGTGTCCAAAAAAAAAAAGGCAACCTTCGACTAAACGCATGGGAAAATATGAAGAAAACAATAGCCACCAAATTATCATTTGATCTCGTAACACTCAGACTTGGGGTCATCCACTGAAGCTGAATGTCAGGAAAATCAGGGCCAAGAGAAGGAAACCTTCCCTCACTGCAACACATGGCATCTACTATGTTGTTCAACTCCATGTGGCTGCCAACTTTGATGGACACATACATGCACATGATAAATACACCTGAGGATGACAAAAAAAGAATTCAAGGAGGGAGGGAGGGAACGACAGAGATAATATGGGTTAGGCATATATACATTAGCACAATCTTACTATACAGCTGATAATGATTTATTTGAGATCAATAGAAGCAGGTATTCATCCACAGTTAATGCATTAAGATTTTCTCACTACTGAATGATGGATGGGAACTGTTTATATTTCTATCCTTGAAACAATGTTTGTGAAGATTCTCAGTCATAACCTTGAAACAAGGTATTTTTGGACGAGTCTCTGCCTTAGTGTGTTTGTGAGTTTGAGGTAAACCGGGACATTTATGTCATGAAGCCATTCATGCTGCCCTTTCATCGATCCCCAGACAAATCAGAAACACTTCACACCTCCACCAGCAAGGCCCTTCAGTCTTTATGAGCATGAAAGAACCTGTGTAAAAGCTAGAAACCCACCAAATGAGCACATCAAATGGAAGGGTATGTGACTATTTTAGGAAATAAAAACAGCCAAATGAAGCCTTAGAGTGCTAGTTTGCAAGCAGAATTTCTGGGAAAGAAAGGCTGTTGCAAGTCACAGATAAAAACACCCTCTTGACTTATGAGAACGCCCCGCACCTACCACTTTAAATAATAGGCTGAGACTGATCACAGGGATCAATGTTGCAACAGGTGAAATACACACATCATGGTTTAATCCTTACCATTTATATCAGCAAATTAAACCTTGGAACACAGCAAAATCACTGAACTCAATGCTACTGTATTTCATGATTTTATTTCTTACCCAGTGTACTGGGCTTCTAGAAAGCACGAAGAGAAAGACTTGTGTCCATTTTCCTTCCTACTAAATGTTTTTTTTTAAATCTAGGAGAATGTTAATCAAGTTTGTGCAATCTATTACGAGTTAAGGACCCACTGGGTATTCTACCAATCATTTCCAAGCCAATGTGTAGTCCTCAGATTTTTCAACAGCTATGTTTTCAAGAAATCTTGCTTTAAAACAACCCAGCTACAATGAAACAGCAATAAAAGCAATAACAAAAAAATTGAACAGTTCCAATATGTACTTGTCAGCTGTCCTTGACACAGATAAAGCCATGTCAGAAGCCCTGTTACTAGAAAGCCAGATGGGAATCTAATTAATTATAAGCATCCAATATACTATAGCATTCTCTGAGTCAAGAAATTAGGTACAAAACAGGAATATCCAACAGAGACATTCATGGGGTTTTAAAAAGTCAGTTTTAGAAACATGATACAACAGAAGGCGGCATTTAAAAAAAAAACAAGAATAGATATTAACAGTCTCCGCACACATACAAAATAAAAAATAAAAATCCATACACCACAGTAATCAATCACAGACCACTGTGAGCTTTCAACTCACCATTGACCGACAAATTCAGTGGGAAGAATAGGAGATAGAATATCTTAATTGATCTTTAGATTTCTCTTAACAATAGGCAGTGAACTTGAATAGGGTCTGGTTAAAGAAAGGAATAGCCAGTGTCTGTATTTTTGGATACCATTCTTGTTTCCAGGCAGTACAATAGGATCTTCTCATATATTGCTAGGCTTGAATTTATAATGCTGATGTTATATACAAGTAAATGATGTTCAGCAGCACACACATTCAGAGGGCACTAACCCAGGAGACTGTCCTAGTCTAAAACATAATTTATCTGACTGGGATAAGGAAGCCAAGAAACCAAATGATTTCTTGACAGATCCCCCTAGAAAAGTAGATCAGAAGTGCCTTCTTATTTTTTTGACAAATTATAGTCACTGACAAGCCGTGACCAGATTTTTTCATGTTTGGATTTTTGATGTTTGGAGGTGCTATACTGTTACATAGTTTATATGCTGTGAGGTTGCACAGCGTGCATTTATTACATATGCAATGATAACAATAACCTTTGAACTGCAAAGCTGGGAGGGACCCTATGGGTCATTCAGTCCAGCACCTCTCAAGAAGACACAGTGGGAAATTGAATTCTCAACCTCTGGCTCCACAGCCAGAGACACCTAAGCCACTTGAACTATTTCGCATGTTCCATTCTACCCATCAGGTTTTAGGTTATCACCTCCAAATGGGCAACACTGTATGCCCATGGATCATACTAGGTTCCACTTCAATGTGGCCCGATGTTTTTGGATTCCTATCAGACCCAGCCCAAGCCAACATGCCCAATGACTTGCAATAATGGGATCTGCAGTCCCACAATATGTGGAAAGTCACAAATTGCCCTGATACAATTTGAAGTTATTTGGAATCCTGCAAAAAGGTAGGTCTTATACACTTGAGGAAAATTCCTTCCATCCTTAGGGGAGTGGGGGGGGGCTGGTGTCAAGAGATAACAGTGGGGAATCAGAAGTGGTAGCTAGCTGAAGATTTAATCACCTCAAGAGCAATACCGTTTTTGTATAAAACTGCTAAACAACTACATCCAGCAAAATATTTGCAATGTCAAATTCACCACCTCTCTCACTTTATTCCATCCCAGAATCACAGTCAGAGAGAACATTCATCATTTTGAGGTTTTTAGAATTAGCTTCTGTCTCAAAAAGTAAAGATCTCGCTGTCAAAAATATATCACACATTGTGAGATTTTCAATACCCTAATCTAGAAGGAATCAAAACACTTGTGAGATAAATAGTATTACAATAGAATCAGAAAGTTTGAACTCCATAATACCTTTAAAATATGAAATCATATGTGCTAAAACCAGCATTTTCTTCTTATGTTTGCTCCTCTCCAATTGGAAACGGAATATTACCATAGCTACTTTGACTCTGAACGTGGCAGCTCTAAGGGCCTTTTCCCACAACCCCTAAAATCCGTGGCAAATGGCTCCCAGATCCGGAGCTTAAAATTGTTTCCCCACCAGCTCCAGAGTTTACAAAAATTTAAGTGCGACCACGCCCACCTAAGCGCGTCCCAGCACACTTTTCAAGTACCTGCTCTCCGGGGGTGAAAAATTCCTGATGTGGATGTAACGTAGTGAGTGCTGCGCTCTCCTCGCTTCTGTTTGTTGTTTTTTGCCCCCCACCCCTTTAAGAGATACTAAGAAACTGGAATGCTGCCGGGAGCAGAGCGAGACGGCAGAACGGAGGTGAGCCGGCAATCTTTTCTTCCTTTTTTTCTCCCTCCCCTCATGCAGACAGCAGCCAGGAGTCCGGAGGGGGTGGGAACACAGGAACAGCGACAAACCCCCAAGATATCTGGTCTGAATTTAAGTGGCCAGTGGATCTTAGGGGTCGTGTGAAAAGGCTGTGAGTTATTGTGCACGGTGGATCCAAAGTAACATTAGCATCTATAATGTTTAACATTATGCTTCATTATCTCAATTTAGTTATTTCATACAATTTAGTTATTTCATACAATGCATGTTAATCAAACTTAAATATGTGGTATATATACCTTACCAAGAGAAATCCAAAGTTACTATGGCCAGTTGAAGTCATTTGCTTTCTCTACCCCGTGTACAACACCTAATATGATTTTGGGCAGAACAATCAGAGTCATTAACTCCTCACTGCAAGCAGAGTTTTATCCTACATTTTAACCAACCAATTAATTACTTAGGGGGGTTGTCAACATGTAAAGAAGAGTTACTGCATCATTGCTGCCAGATACTTGGTTGTTAGATATTTCATATTAAAGAAACTACACCCAGCCTGAGATTTGTGGCTGAGAGATCCCATACTGATAGTATAAATGCACTGTATTAGTAAAGCCTGGTCTCCAGATATCAACTACTGTTGTCACTGAACAGGCTAATATAGAGATAATAAGTAACTGCATGCTATCCTCTATTTATAAGCAATATAGTGCAAACTTTTCCTTGAAAACTCAGGACAATTTTCATAAATTTTCATGTATGTGTGCATGTTGTAACTGGAGCCTCCAGTTGCTACAGCAGTGTCTGGGGATATACAGTACTGTACCCTTGGTAAGAACAATAGAAAGAAGTGCTAAAATAAGCACAAACATCCCAACTGGCGCTTATCCACAATAGAAAACTTTCACCATCTTTCAATAGCAGAAGATGTAACATGGCCATCGTTTACAGGGAATCCCTTTCCATCAGCAGAGCCTCAACATTGGTGAGTCCGGGGTTAGAATGCCTCTTTCTATTAGTGGGTCAGCGGGACAGATTTGGCATTGTGCTAGGGTACCGTGCTCCCCGCAACCCTGCACAATCCCTACCAGAGCTCATGGAGTTTATCGCGGCGGCTCTGTTGAGGTCCCCCCGCCTACTGGTGCTTGGGGACTTCAACGTGCATGCCAGGGATGGGCTCTCGGGTGTGGCTTTGGATTTCTTGGAGTCCTTGGCCTCTATGAATCTGACCCAGCATGTTGTTTGCCCCACACATAGAACTGGGCACACCCTAGACCTGGTCTTTTCCTCCATGTCTACGGATTTCAATCTGAGGGTTGGTGACGTTGTTCCCCAGCGTGTGTCATGGTCAGACCATCATCTGCTGTCTTTTCCCCTGTCGATTGCTGCCCCACCCCACAGGGAGCTTCAGCTCCTTGTTTGGGCCCACCCTCGAAGGCTTCTGGACCCTGATTGGTTTCTGGAGGCCTTCGGGGAGCTTCCTGATGGTCTGGCTGATGACCCGGTTGAAGCCCTGGTGGATAGGTGGTATGAGGACACCACCCAGGCCATAGACCGGATCGCCCCTTCTCTGCTGTGGAGCTCACTCCTCGCCGTGGTACACAGTGGGGTTGAGAGCAATGAAGCAAGAACAGAGAAGGCTTGAGAGCAGATGGAGGATGGACCGGTCGGCATTTAATAGGGCTGCTGTGTGTGATCTGACCAGGCGCTACGTCCATGTGATCAAGGAGGCAAAAAGATCTTTTGTCTCCTTGAGAATTGGTGAGGCCTCGGACTGCCAGGCGGAGTTGTTCCGTGTGGTTCATGACCTCACCAATCCTGGTCAGTCTAGGCCTCCTCCTAGTGATTTCACTAGTGAGATATTTGTGGCCTATTTTAGAACAAAAATTGAGGCCATCCGTACCAGTCTAGACTCCAGTTGCCCTAGCCTGTCCTCGAGTATCCCAGGCGCAGCACCCCCTTGGTCTCGTTTAGTGAGCCTGTCTCCTCTATTGAGGCCTCCAGGGCCCTGGCTCATTGCAGGCCAGTAGCCTCCCCCTTCGATCCTTGCCCTTCTTGGCTTATTAAATCTGCAGGCGGAAGCAGGACTGAGTGGGCTTCTATTATTTCCACTGCCTCCTTCAGGCAAGGGTTTTTTCCCTCTCGCCTGAAGGAGACGATGGTGAAGCCCACTCTAAAGAAACCTGGCCAGGCGTTGGACAAATTGGCTAACTACTATCCGATTGCCAATGTTCCCTTCCTGGGCAAGGTAATTGAGAGGGTGGCCACTGTCCGGCTCCAGTCGTTCCTGGAGAAAGAACAAGTCCTTGACCCATTCCAGTCCGGGTTCAGGCCGTGTCAGGGGACTGAGACAGTCTTGGTAGCACTGCAAGATGACCTCCTCTGGGGGGCCGAGAGGGGTTGCTCTACTCTGTAGGTCCTTCTGGATCTGTTAGCGGCCTTTGATACCGTCGACCACGGTATCTGGCTGGACCAGCTCCTCGGGGTGGGGATCGTGGGCACTGCGCTTAGCTGGCTCTGATCCTTCCTGGGGGACCGTCCCCAGCACGTGCAGCTTGGGGGGGAGTTGTCTGCTCCTTGGATGCTCCCATGTGGGGTTCCACAGGGGTCGGCTCTCTCTCCCATGCTGTTCAACATCTATATGAGGCCGCTGGCTGAGGTCATCAGGAGATTTGGGGTCTGCTGTCATCAGTACGCTGATGACACGCAGCTCTATCTCTCCTGTTTCACCTCTGCAGTTGAGGCTGTACAGATCCTCAACTTGTGCCTGGATGCGGTCAAGGAATGGACCAGGACCAACAGACTCAAACTCAAGCCGGAGAAGACTGAGGTTATGTTCTTCGGGGCTCCTTCTTCCGGATGCAGAGGCCCTCTCCCCAGTCTGGAGGGTGTTTCCCTCCAGCTGGCTGACAGTGTCCGAAATCTGGGCGTGGTCCAGGACTCAGCTCTCTCCATGGAGGCCCAGTGGCTGCCGTTTCCAGGACTGCCTTTTTCCCCACCTTCGACAGATTGCCCAGATTCGTCCGCATCTGGATGAGGACTCCCTGAGAACAGTAGTGCAAGTGCTTGTGATCTCGAGAATAGACTATTGCAATGCTCTCTACATGGGGTTGCCCTTGACTCTTATTCAGCGACTTCAGTGGGTGCAGAATGCTGCGGCCAGACTGGTGGTGGGTGTGCGTCGATATGACCACATCACCCCAGTACTGGCCCGTTGCATCCCGAATAAGATTCAAGATCTTGGTTTTAATTTTTAAAGCCCTCCACAGCTTGGGACCGGAATACCTGGCAGAGCGAATCTCCAAAAGATCAACTGAGGCCCGACCTACCAGAATGTCACGGGCACTCTCACTTCAGGTGGCCAGGCCCAGAGAGTCTCGGAAAACCGTGACACGCCACCGAGCCTTCTCTGTGGCCGTCCCTGTGCTTTGGAACCATCTCCCAAGTGAGTTGCACCTTGCACAGTCCCTGCCAGCCTTTAAAAAAAGCCTTAAAGAATTGGCTTTTTTGTGAGGCATTTGGCGACAGTTAACCTTTCCCCCCCCGTCCCGCCATCACACCAGCTACTTTTCTTGTAGTTTTATTATGATGTTTTATTAGTTTATTATTATTGTTATTGTTTTCATTGTTTCCATTATCTGTAATATTGTTGTAAACCGCCCGGAGTTCTTCTGGACGATGGCCGGGATATAAGTATTAAAATAAATAAATAAATAAATAAATAAATAAATAAATAAATAAATAAATAAATAAATAAATGGCTATAATGCACACATTATATTTGCTATAGTGAGCATAAACCCCAACCATGCATGACATAGAGCACTGGCCCATAATGCTCGAACTCATGGTATTATTTCTCAGAATCTATGATTTTCTAAATGCCAATTGGCAGAAGTTCAATGCAACAATGTACAGAACTGTATCAAACATCTGTTTGGCACCAGAGGCCTATGACAGCAAAGGTGGA
Organism: Phrynocephalus guinanensis; assembly: GCA_037367245.1. NCBI lineage: Eukaryota > Metazoa > Chordata > Lepidosauria > Squamata > Agamidae > Phrynocephalus > Phrynocephalus guinanensis. Next base: position 80,154,666 of record CM074739.1, read on the forward strand.
AAAATTATTGTTCCAACTGTTAATGCCCCAAGGAAGCAGAGTCAATTACTCCCAGGGCCTAACAATGGAAATAGTCATTCTAATGAACAATTATTTTTCACTACTTTTCACTCTTGATTGAAGAAACAATTTTAGTTGGCAGCAATTAATGAATTTGGTCTCAAAAAGTTTTTATAAAAGGTTGACTGGATAAACCTCACAAAATAAATAAACATGTTAAGAAACTGCCAGAAGGCCTAACAATTATTAAAGCAGCTTAACAAGAACCCAACAAAAGGCCCTACTCATGGAAACATTTCAGAAAATCAGAACCCCTCAGCTCCCCATTAATGGCAGATCTGAACCAGGCCATAAGAAATCAGAACTTACTCTTGGAAGAAAGGAACAGCTGGATACCAGTTATTTTACAAGCCCATTCAGCTTAAGTGAATAGAGGAAAGCAATTTATAAAAATGGCAAGACAGTAGACCTGGGTGATATCCTATAGAACAGATAAAATGTTTTGGCACTGTAACAAAACAAAACAAAAGGGCACCTTGATTTATTTAATTTCTTTCTTATTTTTAAACCATTGCTAGCCATGGGGCAGCTAGTCAACTGTGTATAGGGCTACAAATTTCATTTTATTATTATCACATTACAAAAAAGGGTAACATCTACTTGTTAGTCCCAAGCAAAATAGATTCCGCAGTCAGATACCTAAAACATGGCCTTCTAGCCAACTTTTTTGTGAGTTTTGGCATTTTGTGTGTATACTATCTGGTCTATGGGACCCTAGTATGAATCATTTGAGTTTCCATTATTTCTTATGGGGAAATTTGCTTTGATATAGGAGTGTTTTAGTTCACAAGCATGTTTCCAGAACAAATTATGCCCGTAAACCATGGTATTACTCTATGTGTTTTTTGACATTAGCCACTGGCCAGCATAAATAGATTACAACTGCAAAAAGACTGATTTTGCAACTCTGGAAAGATAGATGTTCAACACCAGGAATCCAGTGGAAAGAAGTCCTTACCAGGATTTCAGGTTTTCATAAATTCATTATGTTTTATTTCCTCTCTATATTATCTGACCTGATTGGTCAGTTCTCCATCAAAACCATTCGCCAAATTCTGTTCGTAAATTTTTGTAATAAGAGATCTTGAGCATTTCTCCATCTTTGGGTTAATTTCACATCTCGCTGCTCCAAGGTATTACTGTACTTTGCATTCTTTATACAATTCTGGAATGACTCTTAGCTGCCCAATACAAATACTAAAACCATTCCTCATCCCAAAACAGGCTGGCTTTAGACATAGAAAGAATGGTAAAGTATAAACCTTTAATTTAATGTAACATATTGAGAATGACTTTGGAACTAGGAAGATCACAGGGGTAGCCTTTGTTGACTATAATTTGGAAAGAGCTTCCCACTGTTGAAACTCCATGAAAATCTAGGCCCTAGTCAGATGGGGAATGGGGTTGCTTGAAGTCATTTAATTTGCTATGGACTGGAGCGAGCTGAACCAAGATGGCCCCTAGAAAATGAGGGGCTTTGCAGACACACAGTCCTCTGCAAGTGCAGAGAACAGGCAATGTCACACTTACGTCAGTCTCCTCTATCTTCCTTGACATATACCATGGAAGAGTACATAGCAACAGCCCCAAATGGTCTTTATGCTACCTTCTATCAGGCAAAAATTATTGGATATATCTTTTAAGTGTATAGCAGTGCTTCCACTATAGATCACCCAATGAGAAAAGTTACAGTCATGCAAATAACTGTAGAATTAAACAGAGGACCTGTAGCCAAGTTTGTACTGCATGCTGAAGCTAATGCATCCTATACTTGTGGGTTTACAATCACACTTGGTTGTGACAAAATGTATAAAAATAGAAGTAAAAACAGTTCCGTTTCAATCTGCTTCCAAATATGCATATTCTGAATCCATGCTATTTATGTGTGTGTGTTAAGAGCACACAGTCATTCCTCATCCAAAGAGGTCTTATAATTCCCCCACCTACAATGCTTTTTTTGTGCACAGGAGTACAACATATATTCATAAGGAAGGCAACCCTGTCTAGGCCCCCCTTCAACTCAACTCAGCCCTCTCTGGCTTCCCATTGTAAATATTTAAACCCTCTGAGCAATAGGCATGCAAAGAGAGTTATGGTAAACACTTCATTGTCAGTTGCACCCTTTCATGGAAGAATCATGACCTCATCAACCTGCAGGGTTAGTTGCTCCAATGAACTACCGAAAGCTTCTGCCAGAAACAAGCCCTTTTCTTAGAGGTATGGCTAATACAGTACTCAGGGTAACTTGTTCTTCTAGCAGGAATCCCAGTGAACAAACATGATGAAGCAAGTTTTTTTCTCTCTCTTGGCCACCTGAAAAATTATGGTGGCAGTAATGAAGGAACTGCAATTAATGCACCTTCCACGCAACTTTTGAAACCATTTCACCACCCAGCGATCTTGCCGGGAAGTTTTCAGTAGTTGAAACCATTTGTTACATAGCCAATTTGCATTTATTTGCACCAAGTATATTTATATTTATTTATTTATTTCATTTCTATATAGCCCATCTAACCAAAGGCCACTCTGGATGGTTAGTGGAATTACCCTGATTACAGCCATGAGAGTATTCTTTATGGAGTGTTTGTTAATGAAATAAATATTGCTGATAAGCAACTTTTTGGTTACTATTACTGCTGAATCTAGAAATCTACTACATAAAAGCTGGAATGTTTGGAGGAAATATTAAAATTTGCAACTAACACTCCTTTTAATGTTCTTTTTCATACTAGCACGTTTGTCTCCTGAAGCCTGTTAAAACAATTTTTCTTTAGTTATTCTGATTTAAAGAATTTATTTAACAGCAAAGGAAAGATTTTATCCACATTCTATGTTTTTCCCTTCAAAAGCTATCAAGATTGTGGTGGTCACACAATTCAAGCAACTGCACAGATCAGCTGTATAGGAAATAGTTATTGTTAAGCGGAAAGAGGGGAAATTGCAAGGGACCTCTAGCAGTTCTATTTTCTTTTCTTTTATCCTAGAAAACATGTAGCTTTATTTTTCTTTGCAAAACACAGCTACTAAGGAAGCCAGTAGCAGGTGTGATGAGTAGACTGTATGTAAAACACTATGACAAAGACTCCATTCCAAAAGATAAATAAACTAAATACCTTAACAGCCCTAAAACAAATTAGTTCTTCATAAAGGTTCTATGAATTGTGGGTTATTACAGTAGACACAATTATACCCTTGGCAGATAATTCATGTAATTGTTGCTAGCTATCTATAAATGATAAACAAAGCAGCCCCTGGCCAGAAAAGGAGCAAGTCACTTGTGCTTTACTGAAGCTTAATGGTTGACTAAAAAAAAAGGAGCGCTATGAGCAAAAAAAAGCCAAATTTTTTCTGCACATCGGTCTTCAATTTAGAGTTTTAAGTTCATCATTCAGACTCAATTATCATAAAAATCTCTAACTACTAATCATTTATATCTACAGTAGGGCCCCGGCATCAGCTGGGGATTGGTTCCAGGCCTTCCTGTGGATAATGAAAACCATGGATAAGAGAGAACGCCTGCCCACCCACCCCCCAAACTGCTGTTTCCTGACAGTATCTTGCTTTATGACTGTTGTTTGGAGACAGTAGCTTGCTTTATGACCACTGTTTGTGACAGTAGCTTGCTTTACAGATGCTATTTGTGACAATAGATTGCTTTACAGATGCTGTTTGCGACAACAGCTTGCTTTACAGCTTGCTTTGTAGCTGCTGAATTATTTAATTTTTTTCCTCTGCCAACCGTGGATAACTGAATCAGTGGATACGGAGGTCCTACTGTATTAATTGTCCACATATACATTTCCCCTTAAACATCTTCAGTTTTTTCATTTTCATAAATAAAAAAAAATTCTGTTCAAAGAAGTTCCCTTTCTTGGATGACTGCATACCTTTAGCTCCTTTACTGGAGCCACACTTAATGCAGCTACAAGGAGTAGTAAACCACCACCACCACCACCAGCAGTATTTATTAATAACGCCTTCTTAGACACAATATCCTTGGTCTTCCTCGGGTAAGAGGAAAGAAATACAGCCTATCACAAGAATGCTATTTGGCAATCTGAATCAGCATTTCTTCATCCTATTCAAAATGTACTCTCCTTAAATGCTACATATAAATAAGGAAGGCCAAGAAAGGCAAAGGCCATTTTCATGTAGCAAAGAAGTACACAATTGGCCCGTGATATGTAGCTTCTCTATTTAGAAAGTGTTTGAGTCACTACAAGAACTTTACCAGTCAGCCCCCAATGTAACACAGACTGAAAGAGACCCTTAAAGTTTTCCGTCCAACTTGGAAGAGAAGTTACTTCCTACACAACAATACTAGCCATTCTCAATACTGCCCTTCAGAAAGGCAAACTTATCTGCCCTACATCTTTTACAGACATCATCAAATCATTTGGGAGGAAAATATACATATCAAAAGCAGCTATTTTCCTGGAGCTCCTACTGTGTCCTATATACATACTGAGCACATAAAGCTGAAATTGCAGCTAAACCTAGGACATTTCTGTATTGCCTTTGTGTAGGTATACTTAATATCTGCAAAATCTTTAACTAACCTATCAAATCAACATGAGGTAATATAATGAAGTTATTGCTGCAGTTTTATTCAGAGTAATCACTGGGAATTGACGTCAAACATACTCATACCTACGTAGGTCAGACTTACCAGAGTCATGATGGACATGACTCTGGTAAGTCTGATCTATTGTAGTTTGTCTATTCTAAGGTTGATTTAAACTGGATCCAATCCAGAGTTCATCCATAGAGTGAACCAGAGTTATAATATGAATAACCATCTGACAAAGCAAATTGGGGGTGGGCAGTGGCTTACAGAATGGCCATGCAGTTAGAGTCAGAAGAGGGTAGGGAAATTACCCCCAAACACATTATATTTGAAGATGTTCTACCAACTTATTTTTTAGTAAAGTAACTTCCTAGTCTGAGCCTCATCTATCCATTCAGTCATGTCTGACTCTTGGTCACTTTGTGGATAAATACTCTCCAGTAGGGATGGGCACCATATGAAAAATGACACGCTGCTTCATCATTTCGTAAGCTTTTGAAACAAAACAAAACGACAGACAGTGTGTTGACAAGAATTTAAACAAAATGATGTTTTCAGTTTGGAGGAACCAAACCGGGGAGTTGCTGCCAGATTGCACTTCAGGCAAGGGGCTGCAGCGAGAACCTGTGGCTGTTTCCCTGCTTGGTTCTCCCCACTGCCACCCAGCTGGTTTTGACAGCTCAAGCTGTCAAAACCAGCTGGGTGGCAGTGGGGAGAACAAGAGTGCGGAGGAGGGAGGTTTCGAATTTTCCACCCCAAAAGTCTCCCTATTTCACTCACCGATTCACAACAGGTCTGAGAGGTGTCGGAAGCTGTGTTGGAAGCCCAGGGAATTCCATGGACTTCCCCAGACAGCAGGGATCTGAGATGGCGAGTGCTTACATCAGTGCTCACCTTCTCAGACTACTGCATTTTCCCCATTTTTGTGTGGGTGGTGGGGGGAGGGGCAACATGGCAGAAGGGAGCAGGCAGTGGTAAAAAAAACCCTGCTCCCTTCTGCTGTGCCGCCCCTCACTTCACCTCCCAGCTGGGTTTTTTTGACAGGTCAGGGAGGGGGGAGAGGATGCCCCTCCTCTCCATACCCCAACCTGGCAAAAAGCCCCAGCTGGGAGGCAGGGGAGGTGTGACATGGCAGAATAGAGCAGGAAGCAAAAACCAGATCAGCAAAAAAATGAAAAGAAAAGAAAAAGAAACACAACACAATGAGTAACAAAACGAAATAAAACATTAATTTTCTGTTTCATGCCTATCTATATTCTCCATGCTTGCGAAATGATGAAGCAGCATGTCAGTTTATCTCTTACAGCTTATCTTGGCTCCATTAAGGTCATTCCAGTGTCCCTTCTGATGGTGTCAAGCCAGTGAGTACTTTGGCAGCCCCTTCTTTTTTTGCCACTGACCAATCCCAGCTTCACAGTATTGTCCATTGGCAATACAGGCTTGGAATTCTGGGAGTTGTGGTTCAAAACATCTAGAGGGCCGAAGTTTGGCCACTACTGGTCTATGGCAACCAATGCCAGCAATCACATTTCAATCACAAAGAACAATAGCCCAGTTTTTGTCAAAGTCAAACTCCTGACACCATCTTAACATGGATAGAATAGAACAGCAATTAAAAAAAATCAGAATAATAAGCAGAAATAATGAATGCAATAGATTCGCAAAATTGGCTTGTCTAGAAAGGATTTGAGATATACCTTATCTCCAAAATCAAGCTCCTTCTCGCTCTGGATAATACACTGAGCCTCCTGCCAACGGTTAACAATGACTTTTCATGATTTTTAAAAGAGAAGCAGTTCTAAACAATGAAAGGCAATCCTAAAAATATTCCATGGAGAAAGGTTTTAAATAGTCCACTCCTATTTGATGGCTGGCATCCAAAAGGAAACTTGAGCAGTTAAGACTTTGCTGTCTTGAATGGGCTGAAGTGCTCCTTGGCACACAACAGTGTGGCACTAAATGCATAAGGTGACTTCTTAACTACTGAGATTTATCTGACAGAACTATTCCAGCACTGCAAGTAGTACGATTCTAGGCAATGTCTTATTCCCTTCTGTATGTATTGAGCTTTTTAAAATAGTAACATTAACAACATTTTATCCACACTTAAGAAGTTAATTTCAAACGAAGTTACTTCTAACATCTCACTTGATGAAGTGACGCATGCATTTGTTTTGCAAACCTCTGCACATTTGTTTGGCTGTCAGGTTGCTCTGTTGAGGCATCATGTCCATCTGGGGTTTGGAATTTAATTGTATGCCAATATAGCGATCACTGCTTTTGTTTGTGACTATATCAGCTGTGGAGCAGGGGAACCTACAGGGGGGAATTTATACCACTAGAGACTAGATAGCATCAGCCAAAATAGGCTAAAGCTACACGACTTGTCTACTTTGACTTTCCTTACCTAATTCATCACTTTAAATTAACATTGCCATGGACAGTGTAAAAATCACCTGTTTCCACCAACCAAAGGGCCTACATGTTCAGGCCAGATGGTCTGAGACTACTTGGAAGAGTTGTACTGTTCAACATGTGGATCTAAGATTTCTAACTTTCCAGTTCTCAATGAATCTATGGGTAGCCTGAATGAAACCAGACTCAAGGGGCAGGCCAATTCATTCGTCTGCCTTATCTTTCCTCCGTTATATTCAGGAACAACAAGCAGATTACATAAATAAATAAATAAATAAATAAATAAATAAATAAATAAATAAATAAATAAATAAATAAGATCTGTCTTTCCCATCAAATTTTCCTCCTTCATCACACTGCTTCTTGTTCATATCTAACTGATAATGGAGCAATACTCCTGAGAGTTCATGTACTTTTTGTGTGCCTCCTGGACACTTTTTCTGCCACTTCAGATCACCTAAGAAGGCATCAGCTCAATATGGACTTTGGAATCCACTTTATACCAACATGACAATCACCATTTTTGTTTATAACACTTAGAAGTTGCATCCAATCAGTGTATTTCAGCACAAGGTAATGGATAGATCCATAAAGTAACAGAAAGAAAACTTACAGAATTGCCATTGATGAGATAAGCAAGAACTGAACAAAACTATTAATTTTGTAATAATAAGAAAGAACCTACCTTATTCTAGAACCATAGGGGTACTGCATCTATATTGCATAATCCAAGCCATGAACGGAAACTTTTAACAAGTTTTCATTTCCAGAAATTCAAACAGTTTATAAATCCAAATATCGATGTCTTCTCTGGTTTGTACTATATTCCACTTCATAATTTGAAGGTATCTGGTCATGCTGGAGACTGATTTAGATGTAGTAGTTTTGTAGAAGTCCTTTTCCAATGACATTCACACTTTTAACCTATTCAATAGGAAAGAATGGTGGTAAATTTCCAAATTAATCTACAGCAACAGGTGCAGTATAAGGTACAGTGCAAGGTGGTTCCCAGGCTGCTAATTGTAAGTAGACACTTGGAGCTCACCCTTTATTTTTTCAGTAGAATCCATTTTCAATTACACATGATTAGTATTCAAATTTAAATATTTTGAAAAATGCCTGTGTCTTGAGATGAAAATATTAAATTTACCACAATAATCCTTTAGAAGCTTTTATCGGTCTACTTTTTATCTGTCTACTCTAAGTAAGCCTTCCTGGGCTCAATAAAATTGAGCTTGCTTGCATATGAAATTCATTCATTCAACTTATACACTATCCAATCATGCAATATGCACTCTTGTTTTGATTATTTTCTAGTCCTTAGATATCACAGATTTATGGAGAAATCAGGACGGTGCCTTTTCCCAGGGGTTATTCACATGGATTAAGATTTAAAACCTGATCATTATCTCTGGAGCTTTATCTTTACCTGACAACCTGATAAATGGGGCATCACATTTTTTAGCCTTTGTATTCTAATTCCATGTCCAGTGCACAGTAAAATACAATTTTTATTATCTTCATAACTCACAATAAACTGTGAAAAACAGACTGCCAGAATGACTAAAAAGGTTTTAAATGAACACTTTTCTACTTTCACCATTATTCAGTAGATTTACAAATCCAAAAAGTTACAAGCATTATACTTACCTGCACATTCGAAGGAAGATTACTTGCAAGTGACAGAGAAATATATCAATAGTCAGAGACAGAAGAGAATGAAAGATGATGAGACAGCACCATTTAGAAGCTACCATCTTGGATTGGAACTTGGGAAAGCTATGTTTTAGTCCACACTCAACTGTGAAATTCAACTGAGTGATGTTAAACCAATCATTCATTCTCAACCACCTGACTGCCAGTTAATCTCTCTTGTGTGTGTATTGTGTCACAGTTGTCACCGACCCTTTATGACTCCATGTCCATGGAGTTTTCTTGGCAGGAATACTGAAGTGGTTTGCCAGTTCCTACTCCAGGCGCTGACAGCACCTGGTATTCCCTGGTGGTCTCCCATCCAAGTACTAACCAGGGCCGACCATGCTTAGCTTCTGAAATCAGGCGAGACCGGATGTACTTAGGGCATCTTGGCAGTTCTTAGCCCAGGCATGTCCAAACTTCGGCCCTCCAGATGTTTTGGACCGCAACTCCCACAGTCCTTTGTCATTGGTAATCTAAGCTTAGAATTCTGGGAGTTGCGGTCCAAAACATCAGGAGGGCCAAAGTTTGGACATGCCTGTCTTAGCCTTTCTTAGCCTCTCCTATTTCACTGGACTGCTGTGAGAAGAGAACCAGCAACCTCAATAAAGGAAAGATGACAAATAACTATACTAGACTGATGACTATGTCAATGATGATGATCTAGAGCTCAGAACTAAACTAAACATAATAATCAAGTGGAAACAAGTCTATGGCATCTATATCTTCCAAACTTTAATTTTCTTGACTTGACCATCTTGATGCATCCCACTTCCAACTGGCCTTTCTGAAAATTACTTTGTAATGGGAAAGGGAATTTGTTACATGCCATTGCAGCATAACATCATTAGACCTAAGATCAGTTTACTGTTCAAATGCACAACAATAAGTAGTTTCCACGGTTTTGGAGCGTATCCAAAAGAGAGTGGGGGCCTATAGGGTTAAACTAATTCTGCTGTTGTGCCTTACAAAAAGAAGGCTGAGAGGGGACATGATAGTTATGTTTAAATATATGAAAGTATGTCATATTGAAGAGAGGACTGATTCAGAGAATAGGATGCGGGGTAATGGTTTCAAACTACAGGAAAAGAGATTCAATGCAAAAATTAGGAAGAACCTTCTGACAGTTAGAGCTGTTCGGCAGTGGAATAAGCTGCCATGGAGGGAAATAGAGTCTCCTTCTTTGGAGGTTTTTAAGCAGAGGCTGGATGGCCATATGTTGGGAACACTGTGATGGGTGGTTCCTGCTTGGCAGGGGGTTGGACTGGATGGCCCTTGAGGTCACTTCCAACTCTATGATTCTATGATTCTATTATTTCCAAATATGACTGCAACTCTTGGTTTGGAAATCACATTCTGCCAGTGAAAACATGTTGCTGTGTTACAGAACACATGATTGACACATTAACACCCAATGACTACTTGTCTAGCAAAAAACAGATCTTATGTCCCTGTTGTACTCAGAAAGGTACAGGCTTTTTCTCTGTTGAAGGCCACACTCCCATGGAGGTAACCTGTCAGCCCTTCTGGCAGTGGGCAGAGTCAGAGTCAACAGTAGTTAGGTTCAACCATTTTATCCTCACACACAATTTTCTTTTCCCTCTCCTTGTTTTATTTCCCTCTGTTTAAACACTACAATCCTCAAAAACAAACCCTGCTGATTTCAATGAGAATTACTCCTAGATAGGTAAACAGAGTTACAGCTTCCATTTTTCTAAACAAACTCCACTGCTGATTCGCACATTCAAAGCCGCCTTAAGCACTACTTCGTGGTGCTTCAACTCATATTAAAAGCTCAGCTTCCCTTTTCATACCTTCCATGCACTTCAAATACGGAAATCAACAGGATCACTTCACATTACAGCAGTTCCTTAATTCTGAATCACAAAGCATCTAGCTTCAAGCCTGTGGTGTTACTGAAAACCCGTACAAAGCTACACATAACAGGGGTAGGTGAGGCCTTAAGGAACCTGAGAAGTACATTATATAAGAGGTGTAAACCAAGAATGATAGAATAAATTAATGAGAAAAATTATCATTTCAGGAAGAGGAGAAGCTTTTTAAAAATACAAGGGATGAGATAGAGGGAAAAGTTGGAAGACTTCTAGTGTATCTTCTTAATAGTCCATCCTTGTAATGTTCTGTAAGCATGAGTTCTGCAGAACTGAGTGAAATTCAGAAGTGTTTGGGGCTATTAGAGTCCTGAATCACAAATATCTATGTCAGCCTTCTCTAGGAAAATTGGAACAACTAGCACTCTCTGTGGAACAGGATTTGAAACATGGCCTATTTACAGTGTAGGAACCAGTTGCAAATCCTTGGTCTGCACTGCTCTCCTTACCAGCCCAGATCCAATAGCAGGAAATTCCAAAGTTAAAAATGCATTTTGCAGGGATCAGGGATGTTTGACTCTGAAAATGTTGTTGGACTGCAATTCCCATCAGCTCTAGGAGTAATAATTATGACAGGTGGGGACACTAGAATTTGGAATTCACCAATATCTGGAAAGCTACACATTCCAAACCTCTGTCCTACTGTTACTCTGGTACCCAAGTAAATTAGCTTTACAGTGAAACCTTGACTTACATGCTGCTTGACTTGCAGCATATTTGACTTGCAGCAAGAAGGGGCCTGTTTGACTTGCACCGCAGGCTTTGACTTACAGCTTGGAGCCCCGGCGCAAGGCCCCGGAATCGGGCGGCAGCCACGACCCAGCATTGCGGCTGCCACCTCCAAACTGCTCCTGCCTTCTTCCTCTCCTCTGGCAGCGGCGGCTTCGGCGACGCCAGCTCAGAGCACCTGGAGGTGGTCCTCGGCCTCGCCGAAGCCGCTGCTGCCGCCAGAGAAAAAGGGCTGAGAGCTCCACGCTGGCCTCGCTGGTTAGACAGTTGGCTCAGTCTTGTAAAAAATCTGGCTGAAGAATTCTGATCCACAATGGAAGCATTTTAGTTGGGGAACTGTACAGTTGTGGGACTCTAATGGTAAGCATAGAGTTGTTCAGAACTCGGAACGTCAGGTAAAAAATCAGTAAAACTTAAATGTTAGACATTGTTGCTATGAACATTAAAAAGTGGAGGCGTATTTGTGGACTATAATTCCACTGCCTCCTCCTCTCTTTGAAGAGACATTTCATTTACATCCCCGGAAGGAATCTACTATCCCAGTCATGGATTATTGCTGTCTGGTTAGACAGTCAAATTTGTGTTAAATTGCTGTTTTCAGGGGTCTTTTTCATCATCTGGAACGGATTATCCAATTTCCCATTACTTTCTATGGGCAAAGTTCGTTTGACTTAAGGAATGTTTGACTTATGTCTAGACCTCTGGAACGGATAAATGACGTAAGTCAAGGTTCCACTGTATTCCAAAGTGTTTCTTTAACTTACCAAAGAAACTAGAGTTCAGTAACAGCTAAAAACCATAAGAAGAGCCCTGCTGGATCAGGCCAAGGGCCCATGTAGTCCAGCTTCCTATATTTCACAGGGCCCCCACCAAATGCCTTTGGGAGCACATGAGACAACTAGATACCTGTCTCCTGATACCACTACCTTGTGTCTGGCACTTTGAGGCACCCCCTTTTAAGCCTGGAGATAACATATATCCCCATCATGGCCTGTAGCCTACAATGGACTTTTCCTCCAGAAATCTGTCCAATTCCCTTTTAAAGGCATCTAGGCCAGATGTCACCATATCCTGGGGAAGGAGTTCCACTGACTAACGACAGGCTAGGCATAGAACTATTTTCTTTTGTCTGTTCTCATTCTCCCAAACTTCAGTTTGATTGGATGACCCCTGGTTCTGGTACTGTGTGAGAGAAAAGTAATTCCCTCTACCCACTTGATCCATCCTCTGCATAAATATTGTGTTAGAGCAGGCTTCCTAACATGGATTCATCCAGACATCTTTACTTACATTTCTCATTATGCCTGACCTTTGACCAGGCTTCCTTGGACTAATGGGCCCTGTAGTCTAAAACATTTGATTGGACTGCAGTTGATGGAAGGCTGTGTTAGAGATTCCTTCCTGATCTATTTATTCATAGAACTGTTCTTCCCAGAATTCCCTGATAGGAGGGAAATTACTTAAATCAACTGTAATTGCAAGAAAGGAAATCCTCTAGAAAACAATTAATGAGAGTGCAATTATATAGAGCCAATAATCACATAAGAGAGAAGCTACAAGTTGCAGAATAATAACTATGCTGGGAGGAACATGGGATCTGGAGGAAGCAGAGAGAAACAATGAGAAGCGGAAAATGGTTATAGAAAGAGCAGAGAATTTAGAACAGATAAGCTAGAGATGATCAAAATGAGGGCACAGCAAAACCATTAGGAATACAAAGCAAGCTATGAAAAGTGGCAGAATGTAAACAGAAAGAGGGAAGCACCAAAACTACAATAAACAATGAAACAAAATATTGAAGAAGTTTCAATAAACCTACATTAAAGTTGCAAAGTTGAAGACTTCCATCTTAACAATGGCTCATTTTACTGCATCATAAATGTGTTCACACAATGGTCGAAACAGCCTTCTATGTCCTATGCAGGTACTGTACATAAAATATCTGGTGCTAGCTATCACACATGCATCCTCTCCCACAAACTCACAGACCGGCAAAAAGTCAACATTCTCCTGTGTTGCACCCAATGCACACTTTCTAAAAGGTGGGCTTCTATCGGACTGTTTAAGCCTTGTGTTCTTGGTTCAATCAGTTCCTCTGGGAAGGGGGGCTCTTTCAAATCTACCTACGTCCAGAGGTTACATTTCAGGCAGAGATGAAATCTTCCCCTTTGCAAAGTACTTATCCAACTGCCTTACATAAGCAGATCCAAGCTGCCAGAATTGGAAATGCTAAAACCAGCCTCAGAAGTTCCGAGATTTCATAGCTGAGACCCAATGGGTTCTGCCATCCTGCCACAAGAAGCTCATCCGGCACCTAATAACAAAGCCACAGAAGAAGAAGAGGGGGAGGAATAATGTAAAGCAACTCACCTTCCACTTCTCTGACTTGAAAAAAAATAATAACAAGGAAAGGCAAAAAGACCCTCTGAGAAGTAGTTGGGAAGCTTGGTGGGTCTTTGGGGGAAATGAAGAGGCGTCTGCATAGCCTGCTGAAAGACCAGATAACCCTGAAGGGGAGATGGAGAGTTCATCTGAGTTTCCTCTTTTGTTCAACTTCCCAGAGCAAACAAAGAACCAGCAAGCGGCAGCAGGTTTGTCCCTCTCAACCTCCCCCTTTCCCCTCCCACCTCTCTTCCACCAACACCCCCCCCAACATACACACACACACACCAGTCCTTACGGATCCAACTCCAGCCTCTTCTTGAAATCCATTTGATTCTAGAACTTTTTTTTTGAAAGGAAAGACTCGCTCCTCGACTTCCCTTCCACGCCTCATCCCAACCTCCAGTTCAAAAACTTCCCTCTAACTGAGCCTCCCAGAAAAACAATTTTAATGGAGGCGGGAGGGAGAGGCGGGAGGGGGGGGCAAGGACGGGAATCTCTCTCTCTCTCTCTCTCTCTCTCTCTCTCTCTCTCTCTCTCTCTCTCTCTCTCAAATCATTATTTCCGGTAGATGCACCTCTTTGTCTGGATCCCCTTGACAGTCATTGAGAACAATCCCCTCGGCATTTGGCTTCACTTCCATGTGGTCCCTGTGACGCTCCTCAAGGACAAGCTATTGATTTCAGGGAAATGGGACGTAAGGCGAGCGAGATTCAATCAGGGGGGAAGACAACGGAGAAGAGAAACGAGGCTCGGGTGCACACTTCTTTTTCCCTTTCACTTTTGGGGGGAGGAGGAGGGGGGGAGAAGCATCCAGTCGAGAACAAAGGCGTCATCGTGGTGGCCAGGAGCTCCGCGACTAGCAATTCCCGGGCCCTTGACACCTCTTCCCTACCTGTTGCACGGTGAGAGAGGGGAGAGGGAGCCCAGCGAAGGAGGGAGAGCGAGCGAGCGAGCGAGAGACAGAAAGAGCATCCATTCCTCAAGACCAAACCACCATCCATCCGCCTTTCTACCTGTCCTCTTCCTCAGCGGCCACTTGGCCCGTGTTTTCAAACCCCCGAGGGGAGGTTTGGAGGGGAGCAGGAAGATGGGGGGGTCTGGAAAAGGGGGGTCGAGGGAAGGCAAGAGGTAACACAACCCCATCCCTCACACACACACACACACACAACTCTCCAAAGTCTTCTCCGCCCAAGAGAAAGGGTCTCTCCCCCCGAGGTTCCCCAAAGCAATATGCTTCATCACTCGCCCCCCTCCCAGTAAGCCCGTTTCAAAGGCTCCATATTTTATCAATGGGAAGAAGGGGAGGCGCATCAACACCCCCACCAGGAGCACTTCTAGTCCCACTCAGACGACACTCAGTTACGGCGCATCACAAAAGGGGGGAGGGGGGATGAAATGCGCACCAACTTTTTGTTGGGATGAAGTTGCCCCTTTGTCGTGCGCATGGGGAAAGGGCGTGGGAGGGGGGTGTGAGTTGTTAAAGCGAAGCAGCGCGGTAACCGACCCAAAGCAACTCACCTTTTAGGAGCCAAGGATACCCTCTCGTCCACTCTCGGCTCCTCCTCTCCGCTCTCCCCGGCGGCTGGGCGGGGGACAAGACGAGGTACTTGCCGTTGGTCAGTGTATCTCAAGTCAGCGGGTCCCCACGACGGCCTCCCGCCCTCCCTTGTCGCCGCACGCCGTGTCTCTCCAGCAGCTCCTTTTGCCCGCTCGCTCTGGCCCCACCGACCCGTCCCACCAAACAAAGGGGCAGAGAGAGGCTTTCGGGTGTGCCTTGTTGCGTGGACGCGGAGCGAGGCGAGCCCGCTTGGAGCAACTTTTACCCGAGTCACTGCCTTGTCTTTTTGTTTAAGACAAGAAGGGAAAGACCCGAAGGAACGTGGGACACAAAAGGAACACGGATAATAACGTCCTGCACTACGTGAAGCCTCCACAGGATGCCCACCCAATAATAATAATAATAATAATAATAATAATAATAATAATAATAATAATAATAATAATAATAATAATAAGAAGAAGAAGAAGAAGAAGAAGAAGAAGAAGAAGAAGAAGAAGAAGAAGAAGACATCAACAGAGCTTCAAAAGACAGCAGTATTAGGAACTGCGTATATACTACGTCGATATTTAACAGATATTTAGGTGTTTGGTTAAAACTTGTATCTTGTTACGTCATACCAGCCGATATTTGCCTGGTATTTTTGAATACTACTACTACTACCACCACCACCACCACCACCATGCCTACTCTTGCATGAAGACGCACTTTAAAATCAAGTCAGGATTAGCAAGCCTAAAACTTTTTGATGGAGCGGTCGTGGGGAAAATGTACGCTGACGCCAGTAACGTGATGATGGTTCCTTGTTGCAAATGTATTCCCGGCTCACACTTTCTCTGGGATCATAACTCGCTCGTTATCAACGAGGAAACTCGCCATTTAACCCGCACTCCTTTATCTGCAGGTGCCTCTCCAAGAGAGAAGGGCAGCTGGGCGCCTTGTTCTTGAGCGACCGCCCTCACCTTTCGGGCATTCCCAGTGGAACCGCGCAGGCCCTGGGGCTGAGCAGCGCCTCACCTTCCCTCAGATCCAAAAGCTGCCCTGCCACCAGCCCAGAGGGAGGCCTCCGCCTGAGGGAGAAGATCCTGACTGCTGGGAAATACCAAAACATTTATATGATTTTGAACTCGTTGTTATCTTAAATGATATTGCTAGTTCCTTGTTTGCATAGTTTTCTCTCACCTGCCAAAATCAGGTGTCTCGCGTTGGGGAGAACAGTATTTTGAATGAGCTGGCAGGAGTATCGCCTGCTGCTCTTCTCTGGGAGTTGAGTCATGGCTACTGGACTTCTTTTTTGAGAGATAGAAACGTTTCGCTGGTCCAGTAGCCATGACTCAACTCCCAGATAAACGCACCTGGATGACTGAGAATCTTCACAGACGCCTGCTGCTCTGTTTAAAACAACAGGTAACATCCTATGACAATGGCTCTTCCAATTCACGTGGTTGCAGTCACTAAAGTAGAGTCATAGCAAGTTGCAGTCATCTGCAATACAGTTTTCCGGAATTCATACAATTCATGACTCCATTGCTTATAAAAGGGTTTTCCAAATACTTCCAAAGACACTGATTTCCAAACGCATTGACCAGTCTACAGCTCCAGATGTGTGTGTGTTGTGTGTTACAGTCCTGACCAACTCTTCCTGATTCCATATATGAATCTATAGGTTCACATAGACTTTGTGTCTATAACTACAGTACTTATAACCTTGTAGCTTTAATATAATGTTGTCTATTAATACTGTAAGATGTCCCTCAATTCCTTGTTCTCAATACTTGAACATGTCTTAATTGTATCGGACTGTATATTATCCCTCATTACTGTAAGCCACCTTGGGTCCTTTTCCAAGGAGAAAGGCAGGGTAAAAATACTCTAAAATAAATAGATAAATAGATAGATAAATAAATAAATAAATAAATAATAAATAAATGCTGCATCTACAGTTCTGCCTCTCGGAAATTAAATTTGGTTTACACTTTATGATGATGAGGTGCTAGAACAGAATGTACCTCTTCAGGTAGCAGATGGGGCAGTGCAAATTTTTAATGCAAGTAAAGGAACAAAACACCTTCCCAACAGACCTCAAATAAAAATCTACTATAGTCGGGAAATTAAATAGTTTGTAACTATTAGCAGGGAAATATAATTTTTATACCATATATTTTATGTTTTCCAGACTAACAAAGAGAGTATGGCTCAATAAGAATCTGACAGAACATACAAAGATTCAGGTCTATAAAGCTTGTGTACTGAGCACACTTTTGTATTGCAGCAAGTCTTGGACCCTCCATGCCCGACAGGAAAGAAAGCTGAATACCTTCCATATGCGCTATCTTAGGTGAATATTCAACATTACCTGGCACGACAAAGTTCCAAATAGCATAGTCCTGAAACAAGCTGGAATCCCTAACATGTATACAGTAGGACCCCAGTATCCACTGGGGATTGGTTCCAGGCCTTCCTGTGGATAATGAAAACCGTGGTGCCCACCCACCTCCAAACTCCTTTTTTCCCGGACAGTAGCTTGCTTTATGGTTGCTGTTTGTGATAGTAGCTTGCTTTACAGATGCTATTTGTGACAACAGCTCGCTTTACAGCTGCTGTTTGTGACAATAGTTTGCTTTGTGGCTGCTGAATTATTTAATTTTCTTCTCCTGCCAACTGTGGATAACTGAATCAGTGGATTATGAATCAGTGGATACGGGGGTCCTACTGTACTTTATTGGAACAGTGACACCTACGCTGGCTTTGACATGTTGTGAGAATGGATTATGGCCGGATCCCAAAAGATCTTCTGTATAGAGAACTAGAGCAGGGAAAGTGCCCCAGAGGGAGATCACAGCTGTAGTATAAGGATATCTGTAAGAGGGACCTGAAGGCCTTGGGAATGAACCTCAACAGATGGGAAACCATGACCTCCGATCGCACTGTCTGGAGGCAAAAGATGCAGCATGGTCTACATAAATTCGAAGAGGCATTTGTCCAACAGGCAGAGGAAAAGAGGTAGGCACAGAAACAATGAAACTTGAGGAGTGGGCAAGAAAAAGAATATATCTGCCCCCAGTGTGGTAGAGACAGCCATTCCTGAATTGGTCTATTTAGTCACACTAGGCGTTGTTTTTAGGATCTCTATTCCAGGCATGATTCCATAGTCTTTCGAGACTGAAGGATGCCAATGATGAATGATTATTGTGTTTGATATTTGTTTAGTTCACCACTGTTGTTAACCGCCTGGAGTTCCTTTGGCAAGATGGGTGGTATATAAATTAATAAATAAATAAATAAATAAATAAATAAATAAATAAATAAATAAATAAATAAATAGAAAGTAATTCAAAAGGAGCATCTTCCTTCTGTGGCATAGTCCTTCTTTGGCATAGTCCCCTTCTGCCTTATCACTTTGCTGTACTGCAGTGTCACAGTGAGGCAAGTGGCACTTTTTGGACCAAAATTTCTGGTCTGAAAACATTTATTGGCACCACTCTTGTTTATAGTTCTGATGGGAAGATTTAAGCATTGAGAATTTGTTTCTGAAGAAAGATCATGAAATAGGCAAGGTTGCTACAATTTGTATCAGGAGCTCAAGGCTTGTCAAACACAAACCATCAGTGCCTTTAGAAATATTTGGAAAACCATTTTGTAAACAAGGAACTCCTGAATCATATGAACTGTGGAAAACTGTATTGTGGATGATCCCAATTCTTTATGATTGTACTACACTAAGTATCCGTAAGTTGAGTCATGGCAACGGGATTTCTTTTCTTGTGAGATCGAAATGTTTCACCACTCATCCAAGTAGCTTCGTCAGTATGAGGAAAGTTGGTGCAAGGCTTTCAATTTATAGTTCACCTGGGTTTCACATCACCCTGGTTTGAATAGGCTCGTAAGGTGGACAGTGCCCTAATCAGGCTCATTAGATTACAATGGGCTGGGGTGCATGAAAATTCCACATATGCAGTCCTTCTAAATAGCCATGGGTCCGTAGCTGTGGCCTTCCTGGTGGAGGTGTGAAGTTCTTCTGATTTGTCTGGGGATGGATGAAAGGCCAGCATGAGCTATTTGTTAGCTGTCATCCTGAGGTAGAATCAGCAGTGTACAGTACCTTCATTTGAACAACAACAGACCCTCATTCAAAGGAGAGGGTGTACTAATATTAGACAGAGAAGATAGGTGGTTCAAGAGAGGTGTCAGGAAAGCCTTTTATCTATGTATAGAAAATCCCTCTTTCAATAGGTGTGGGGGATTTAGGCACAATCTGTCTCCCACTTATCATGCTGCCTTTTCATTTATCCTCAGACAAATTGTAAGCACTTCACACCTCCACCAAGATGGTCACGGCTAAGGACCCATACTTAATGGGTATTAGGAAGGATTGCAAAGGAGACTTTCACACACCCAAGGCTATTGTACTTCTAATGAGCCTATTCAACACATTGCCCACTTTAAAAGCCTATTCAGACCAGGGTGGTGTGAAACAAAGCGGAACTAGAAATTGGAACCCTCGCTCCAACTTTCCTCAGACTGATGAAGCTATTTGGATGAGTAGTGAAATGTTTTGATCTTGCAAAGAAAGAATTCCAGTTGCCATGACTCAGCGTCTGGATACCCTCACCTGGATGACTCAGAATCTTCATAGACTACAGTAAGAAGTGTAAAGGTCTCAATGTTGTGTGTTGTTTCAAGTAAAATCAGAGCATAAAAATATGTATGTTTGCAGTCTGAGTAACACATGAAGGTGGGCTTAGAAATCAAATAACTGGTTATATACAGAGTTTTCCATATTTGTACAAATCAGGTAAGAGCTTATGCCACTTGTCGTTCTTTAGAGTGCCATAGGACTCAAAGTGCACCCCAACTCTTATTTGCTAGGCCAGGACTCAGGCTCTGGTAGCAACACTAGGCACAAATACCTGTTGAATTTTTGACTACTTCTGAAAAAAGTCCGAAAAATTCTTGAGGATTTTTAAAGTAATGGTGATGCGGAATGTTTGAGAAGTTCAGTTTAATTAGCTTTTTCTTTAGAAATAGTGAAGTAACCACTCTTCTGGGGATGCCGGGTGGTGGCAGCAAGTCAGAGGACAGAGCAATATGTGCCATTGTTGTGAGCCCTACTGCCTCTAGCTGGATTGGCAGGTGCTCCTTTCCTTCCTCCATTCCATGATCCATGAATGAAGACACCAGTGACTGAACCAGAAGGGAGTTTATTATAATTGAATTGCAGTTTACAACAACATTGTATTTGGACTTTTCTGGGCTAGGTTCTGGCACTGCCCGGGTACCAGTTCCCGGTGCTAATGAGTCCAAGTCCTCTAATCCCATGGTTAACTCCACTGGGACAGGTTAATGCCCAGTTATTTTCATCAGAGTCCTCTCCACTGACTCAAGGCATAGGGCCCATAGCAAGGAAGGTTCATATGACTTCACAAAAGCCCCTGATGCTGGTCTCACTCCCAAGTCTCCTCCTGGCTTGTATGGTGCTAGCTTTGGCATTTTCATTGACACGGTCTCTACCAGCACCTCAACTGGGTTGTAGTAGGCTCTCTGGGTTGGCTCATAAATTGCCATTGTTCCTTCCTTTGCCATTTCCCCCAGTAAGAAGGATGAGGGAGGCTGGGGGTTGAGGTGTCTTTTCACCTGGGTCTTAGGTATCCTTAATTGAACTAACACCCCATCTAGGTGTCCTCTTTGCATCTGTATTGCCAGTACCTGGCCAGCTCCAGTTCGTCTGGAGGTCTTCTTCCACATGGAAGCCTTCAACCCGGTTTTCAAAGGAGTCCCCCCAGGAACCCTCTTCCTCAATTACTACATCTGGGAGCAGATCCTCTGACTGCACACCCTGCTTCACCTTCTCTTTTCCTTCTCTTGCTGCCATCTGGATCTCTGCCTCCAGCACTTCCCTTATGATCCCTACTTCTCAACGGCCTCCCCTCCCCTCCAGGAATCAGTTGCCTGTGTCTGGACTTTCAGTCAATGCCACTCTGGGACTTTGGCCTGGGTACCCATCCTGTCATCCAGGTTCTCCTGAAGAGTCTTCTCTTCCTTGCCCTCCAAAAGGTCCACTTGGGTGCTCATCGTCGGGAACAACAGGTCCTGGCTGGCGAGACATCCTCTGACATAGGTGCCTGTGCCACAGTTATTGTTCTCATAGCCATTCACTGGCTGTCTTTAAAGGCACTGTGCTGCACATTGTCGTGGAGGCATTGAAGTACATTGGGTGGTTGCCTTCTGTATGTGGAACTGGGACAGTGGGCAGGTACCATTTTGTTGTAACACCATTACTGGGTAACTCCCAACATCCCTCGCTCTTAGTTGGAAGGAAGGATATGGCTGATGGGAGTTGGTATGGGACAACATCTGGAGTACCAAAGATGGACACCCATGTTCTGAAACCTAGGTACCAAATGTCTTGAGTCAGCCTTCTGTGCTGTTGATCCTTGTGTGCTCTCAGCAAGCCCATACCTGTAGAACAAAAAGAAAGAAAGAACTCACAGTTGAGTTAACAGAAAGGAGGGGTGATTGGGGTTACAAGCAGAAACCGAGTGAGTACCTGCTTGATTTGGGTTTGCAAGAAATATCCCTGCTTCAGATTTTCATATCACTCGTAGTTCAGTGATAAGAGACTTGGGGCTAAAGGATCCAGCAATAATGTGCTGGTTCTCCCCCACCCCCACCCTGTGAACATGCTCAGTCTTGCCTAATTTTAGAAGCTAAGTAAGTTGGTCCTGGATAGCACTTAGACCAGGCATGTCCAAACTTCAGCCCTCCAGATGTTTTGGACCACAACTCCCACAGTCCTTTGCCAGTGGAAATACAGTCTTGGTCCAAAACATCAGGAGGGCTGAAGTTTGGACATGCCTGCATTAGACAGAGGATTTTAAGGAATTCTGGATGCTATATTAGGCAATACATCAGAATGCCGAAGTTTCCAAATTCGGTTCTAAGTATCTGTAGCTAGGACTGGCCACCTAACATTAGATTTAAAAAGAACAAAGATTATTGTGGTACTTTTCAATTGTCTCATTCCTTTGGGCTTTTTCTGAGGGGGGAGGAATATATATGTGTGCATTAAATCCTATTAATAGTTATTTAGGCTGTTTATGTCAATGTCTACATTAATGAAGACTCTTAAATTTGATTATATCTATTGCAGTATTGAGAGCATAGTAGACATTCTACACTCTAAGAAATAATTGTAACAACTTCTATCCATTCAGTCGTGTCCGACTCTAAATAAAATGTTCTCCAGTCCATGCCTTTCTGTCTCTTACAGTTTGTTTTAGTTCCATCAAAGTCATTTCAGTGTCCTTTCTGATGGTGTCAAGCCAGTAAGTCCTTGGGTGGCCCCTTCTTCTTGTAATTAATTGTAACACATAAATATAATGTTCAGTGAAATGACTCAGAGCTGATAAGTGGTTCTAACTACACTTGAGAGCTACCTGAACTACTGGGAACCCAGTTCCAGTCAGCTGAGGTAATAGTAGACAAATGGTTGAATCACTATTAAGTTAAGGCTCTCAGAGCTCTCTCCACAAGTGCTTCTGGCCAAATAAAAGAAAACGAACATAGGGGTTAGTAATGGCATGTGGTCAATAACCTTAACCGCCCAGAGTTCCCTCTGGGAAATTGGTGCGGTATATAAATATAAAAATAAATAAATAAATAAATATAATAAATGTTATGGTGATGGCTACTGCAGCTTGCTGAAAAGTGGAGATCAAAGGAATATAAATAATTCAGAAGCTATTGCTTCTCTTTTACATTTGCTTCCACTTGCCATGCTGTCCAAGAACAATAAACGGTTTTAAAACTTCCAACGACAAGAGATTTCACTTCCTTCTGAGGCAGTCCATTTACCATTGCACAGTTTTTACTGTCAGAAAGTACCATATATACTCAAATATAAGCAGACCCAGTTTTGGTGGTAAAATTTTTACCACCAAAAACTGTGAAAACTTATAAGCCTAGGGTGGGAAATGCAGCAGCTACTGGTAAATTTCAAAAAATAAAAATAGAGACCAATAAAATTACATTAAAATTACCTCAGATCAGTGAATTGGTACCATGGGAAGGAGGAACCTGTGGCAGGACTTGCCCTCTGCTGCCCTCCCCAAGCCGGATGAGCACTCGGGAGGCAGCGGAACTGCAGTAACTTTCTACTCACTTGAACATAAGCCGAGGGCTTTTTTCAGGCAAAAATAAGGGCTGAAAAACTCAACTTATATTCGAGTATATACAGTACTTCCTAATGTTTAGTCAAAATGTCCTTTTTTGAAATTAGAATCCTTTGGTTCAAATTCCACTGAGAAATTAGTACAACTTGCACCTATAATTAAAATTAACTATAGTATGTAAACTGCCCGGAGTTCCCTGGGGGAAAACAGGCGGTATATAAGTACAATAAAATAAATAAAATAAATATGTATTTTGAGTTCAATCCTAACTCAAGGGCAAGGGACTCAGAAGCCTTCTTGCAGCCACACTAGAGAGAGAAAAGAAGACTCTCTGCAAACAAGACTCTCTGCAGCTGTTCTTGATACCATTCAGTGGCTAGAATCTATTGGTATTTGTATAAGGTCTGTATAATAGACATGGGCACAACTCGGCGAAATTGTTGTTTCCGTTTTCAGTTATCGTTTCCGTTACGTAACGGAAACGGTAACGATAATTAAGCTGTCAGAACTCGAACTCGAACCGAAAAAAGAAAAATTTGGTCAGGTTTTTCGTTTCTGTTTGTGGCATCGCGGCGATCGTGCAATGCGAAGCACAGAAAAAGTTTTTTAAAGTTTGTTTTAAAAACCCCGACTCCCGGCCAAAAAAGCAGGCGAAAATATGCCTGCCTGAGGCTTTGCCACCTACTAGAGGGATGGTTTCTGGGGATCCCCGGCCTTTCCCCCCCCCCTCTTCTCCTGTCCTGGGCTGCTTGCACCAGGCTGGGGGGGGGTCATCCTCGTCATCTCGCCATGCCATGCAGTGGGGGGGATCCAAAATGGCGACCGCAATTTTTCTTTTGAAATCGTGGTCAAAAAACACACCAAATCACCACGGAAACATGTGAAATTTATTTATTTTAAATGCCTGAATTTTAATAGTAGCAGCAGTGGGTTTTTTATAACAATAAAACGTCGTATTGATTTTATTTTATTTCATTTTATTTTATATTTTTTTAGACCTGCCCATTTGGGCTGGGCATGGGATGTGACCATGCAAATTGTTTGAACCATTCCACCAATGGCATCGCCAGGTTTTTGACTGACACTTCTGGATGTCTCGGAGGGCATAAAAAGCCGAGGCACCTTCCAGAAATTGCAGTCGGGTGTATGGATGTGGTTGAGGGAGGAGGGCTGGCTGCTGTGATCCGATCAAGATTGAGGAGGGAGGCTGGAGGCTTTAGGATTTAAGTTAGGCAGGCAGGGAGGGAATTGAATTTAGAAAATAATTTCTTTGATTCCCTGCAGCTTTGTCTACTGAAGGGAATAGCAGTTTATTCTTTATTTCTTCTCTGGCACTTTGTGAGGATTTTTTTCTGATATTGGATAAAGGGGGAAGGTCGACTGGGAGTGGGAGG
Organism: Phrynocephalus guinanensis; assembly: GCA_037367245.1. Taxonomy (NCBI): domain Eukaryota; kingdom Metazoa; phylum Chordata; class Lepidosauria; order Squamata; family Agamidae; genus Phrynocephalus; species Phrynocephalus guinanensis. The sequence continues at coordinate 80,179,532 of CM074739.1, forward strand.
TGTGGATTTATTTTAAATATATATTATATACTACCATTTATTTTCTATTTTCACAACTTCAATTTGCTTGCACACACACACATTTGGGGTGCAAGCCAAGAACAGAACCTCTATCCTAAGTGATATCCTAACTGCCCACTCGCCCGTCTGCCCGCGCCGCCTCCCGCCCACTCGCCCGCCTGCCCACTCACCCGCCCGCGGCCACCGCCCGCCCCGCCTGCAGCCTAGGGCGCAAAAACACCTAGCGCCGGCCCTGATTGTGAGACGCCCCTATGCTCTGGGAAGTCAAATCACGCTAAATCGCGGTGGAAACGACAAACGACAAACGGAAACGACAAATTTTTGAAAAATTTCACGACAAACAGAAACGACCCGAAACGGACCCGTTCCGACAAGCGAAAACTCGAAACGTCATTTTTTCTGGTCGTGCCCATGTCTACTGTATAACATAACATGATTGTGGCCTAATGACAAGGTTTTAGGACACATTTCAGTCACATTCCCAGTCATGCATCCAACTGCACAACTAAGATACACCTCAACACCTCATGAATTAGTTACAACTATCTGTGACAAGTTATGTAAACCTTGTGTGAATCTTCCAGTCAATGGTTTAGAGTAATTTGTGCAAACCAGGTCAGTGTCATGTTTGGAGAGGAGCTATACTGGATGGACACTGGCAATAGCCTATGTTTTTCTCTACAAAAAATGTTCTTCTCTACAAAAGCATTGCCAATCTAGAAGTGCAGAAAATCTGAAATCTGAACGTTTATTTCAAGATTGGCCAAGGAGTATAGGGGTAGATGAGACCACTGTTGGTTTTGTGTCACAGTTCCCATGGCACTACGTTGATTCTGCTAATCAACTTGAATTAGGAAAAATCAACCTAAGGACAGGCACATGCTCCTGGTGCCACGCTGCATATCTGGAAAGGAAGTGACCTTCTATTTCCCCTGACCTTTTGCTTAGAGGCAGAGCCAAAGGGCTAAAGGGCACCTGTTCCCTATCGAGCTATTGTTTCTGTAAGCGCTCAAATATCTTGCTAATAAACATTGATAAGAGAATAAAAATGGAAGTCTTCTGAGAGGAACACAGCAGTTTTGTGCATGCATGCCTTCTCCGCTGTCTGTGTTTGTCTGTCCTTTGTTCTGTGGCCAAGGTCAGTCTGGCTTCAAACTTCTCCAGCAAGTCCCCACATCTGGTGACAGCCCTGAATGACAGCTTAATTTCATAATTGAGGCAATTTAGCTTATCTTACCCCACCCAACCAGTTCTATAAGAAGACGTGTCTGTTACATCCAGTTTGGATCCCACAGGGTAAGTATCTGGTGAAAATAGAAACATGGGAAATTCCTTAACAGCAGCTTCAACATAAAAAACTTAAATCTATCTGTTACACAAGGAAGGTCATCATGGGGTCTCTGCTTCAGTGTAAGATCTCTTAAGAAAAAATTATAGACAGTGTCCATGGTATCCAGAACAGGGGAGTTTTTATCTGGCTGACTGCAATAAAATTGGACATTCCTTCATACAGATCCTATCACCCCAATTAGGGAACTCCATACTTGGCATCTGTGCAGGAATGTAATATCAAGGCCCACCAATCCTTTGAGCCTCGTGGTGCAGTGGTTAAATGCCTGTACTGCAGGTAAACTGTGCTCACGTCCTGGGGTTCAATCCCAAGTAGCAGGCTCATGGTTGACTCAGCCTTCCATCCTTCAGAAGTCAGTAAAATGAGTATCCACCTTGCCTGGGGGGGGGCAATGTGTAGCCTGCATACTGTAATTAAACTGTAAACTGCCCAGAGACTACTTGAAGTAGTATGGGGTGATATATAAGCAGAACACTTTGCTTTGCTTTCCTTTGATACCACCGCCTTCATCTAGCTTCCGTACAGCTCTCACATTCTGCCTCCTTCCCAACCACCAGACTTGGCCTCCCACCTCCTTCTCCTCTCCAGACTTTCCTCCACCCCCTCCTCCTCCTCATTCCTGATGCCCCAGCATGAAGGGAGCCAATCCAAAGTGACATGGGGGATGATGAAGATCTTAACTGCTGATGAAAAGGTATCTTTGGCCCATCAAAGGATCCCAGAGACGCCTGAAACCTTTCTGGCAGATGTGATTTCACAGCTAGAACCTAATTCAAAGTCTCTGTAGTAATGCTTTCTTCTTCGTGGAATTGCTTTACTAGGCGTTATAGAAGCCAATGATGATTTGCATATGCATGATCTATTAGGAACCTGCTTACTTCCTGTTGTAAAACGTCTGTAGATGTTACAAATGAGACCTTGCTAGGGAAATGTTTCTATGTATCACTTGCTATTCAGTGCATACCTACATTCTTTTCTGTACTCATCAGCTGCCTCACAGCTAATCTTTCTAGTTTTAAAAGACTTGTATGTATCTTGCGAATATATGACACTATATGTGCTTTGCTTAACAAAACAATAAACAAAAAAGAAAAAAAGACATGGGGAGATATCGGAACCTTCCTTTGAAGAGCGTGTTCCGGAGGGACTGCAGTGACAGCACACATGCTCCTGGTGCCACATTGCATATCTGGAAAGGAAGTGACCTTCTATTTCCCCTGACCTTTTGCAGGGGCAAAAGGCTAAAGGGCACCTGTCCCCTATCTGAGCTATTTTTTCTGTAAGCGCTTGAATGTCTTGCTAATAAACATTGATAAGAGAATTAAAACGGAGTTTTCTGAGAGGAACACAGCAGTTTGGGGCATGTGTGCCTTCTCCGCTGGACAGAAAAGGTACCTGTCTGTGTTTGTCAGTCCTTTGTTCTATGGCCAAGGTCAGACTGGCTTCAAACTTCTCCAGCAACTCCCCACAACCTTAGATATCTTGAGGGTTCTTTCCTCCCATTATAGCCCAAGTGCTTTAAAGAATATTATAGTTTTGATCATGGTGGGGACAAAATAATGTTGTAATTTCCTAGTTTGCATCCAAAACATAATTTATATATGTATTTGTTCTACCTATTAAAATAATATAGTTCATATTATATTATTGATATAGTTCTTCAGAAATATTCATTGTCCTTCTAAACACAGTTGTCCCTTTTTCTCATACCCCGTAATTCTTCAGTAACATTGAATCAACCTTGCTTTTCCTTATGAAGGAGAAACATTCTGATTTGTAGGAACACACATGTGCGAGTTATACTTAATCCCCTTAAACCATGAAAGATGAGTATTTCAAGTGAGGCCTATCCAACCATTCCTGTGCTACCTACAGCATTATTATAAATTGGCTATCCAAGTCCTGAAAATGCTTCATTGACAAAATCTAGGAATTATGCAGCCTATCTGTCGACCATACACACATTTTTGATTGTCCAAGGCCATATTTTCCCTTGTAATTTGAAGAAGACCAGCCTTGCAATTACAAGGGAAAATGCAACTAAAACCAGTTTTATTAATCTCAAGTGTGTGACTTCATATGCAGCATTGCATTTCATCCTATTTTGGTGTTTAAAGTTTTGCACCAATCTTTTGTGTACAAAAATTCAGTAATAAATCAATAACATAAATCACATTAGGAACTGAGGAGGACAAGGACAAGGACTGAAGCAGTAGCAGACATAAAAACAGAATCAGCAGATTGACAATGTCTTGCGTTATTTCTACACAATGTTTTATGCAGTTGGCTTATACATCGCTCCCACCCCACGCCTTTATGATTTTCAAGCCAGCTGTTTTGGACCTCTTGGCATACAAAATGCTATTCCTTTACTGATAGAATCCTGACTGTCTTGATATGTTGTTCATCAAAACCCTTGCCATCTGCATGGCAATTAATTGGGCAGATGACCCTCCTCTGCTAATGCAGCACTTGGAAGTTTGCAACAGGAAAGCTTTGAGTAGAAGCCACATGCGGACAGCTTTTCTTATTTTTGTTTTATGCATGTCCTTTATTTCATCTCTTTCAGCCCCACAGTGTAATGGCAAAGAAATTTAATTCAGAAATACCGTAAGAAGGCACTGAATGAAAGCAAAGCTTGCAAGGATGAGAGGAATGCTGCCTGGAGAACAGGGTAAAAAAGAAGTCCAAAGACAAGAGTGAAAATACAGCAGATGGTGGACACACCAATGCCTAGGGAAAGTACTCTCAACGATAGATTTGGAGGTGAGAGAAATTACCACTGCTTAGCCTTGTTAGGCTGTTTTGAAAGTAGGGGTTGCAGTAAACCAGATGAAGCAATGCAGTAAATAGGAAATCTTGGGCAGACATTCCAATAAATGATAGGATAACAAAATTAACACAAGGGTGATTGGGTAAAGGGCAGAAAAATATAGCCTTACAGGATTCTCTGGCTAAACCCTGTATTCACTAGGGTTTGTAAACCGCCCAGAGTAGCTTTTTTGCTAGATGGTTGTGGTATATAAATCAAATAAATAAATAAATAAATAAATAAATAAATAAATAAATAAATAAATAAATAAATAAATAGGGAGGGTGACTTAGCCAGGCTTGACTTCTGGAAGATTTCAGGCTTTAAGTGAAGACGGGGCAAAAGAATGCTGGTGATGCTTCGGGAAGTTTCAAGATAGATTTGGGAGATATAAGCATCCCACAGGCCTTTTTAATGGGGTTTGGGGGTGTTTTGCTACAGTGAAAAGCAGTATGGCCATATGTCTTCTTTTAGAGATAATGGTCCTCCATTTAAAGAGCATCGTGGCTCAGTGGACTAGAGCGCTGGAATGTCGGCAATTTGGCGGTACAAATCCCAGGTGCTATGTAACTGAGTAAGCTCCCGCTGTTAACCCCAGCTCCTGCCAACCTAGCAGTTCGAAAGCATATAAATGCAAGTAGATAAATAGGTACCTCCACAAAAAGAGGAAAGATAAACAGTGTTTCATGTGCAGAAATGTGTTCAGCCATGGCCATGGACTTGCACAACACTGACTCTTTGGCTTGGAAACGGAGATGATTACCGCGCCTAGAGTCGGCTACAACTAGCACACATATGTGTGGGAGGGGGGACCTTTACCTTTACATTCTATTTTTAGTGATGCATCCCCTTTGGTTATATGTAAGTGGCTGTTAGAGAGAGAGGGAGAGAGAGAAGAGAGAGAGAGTTTCCCTGGTTGACCACTGAATGAAGAGCCTTTGATTGGTTAATGTATCTAACCAGATCAGCCCTCTTATTTTTAAGGTAAAATGGTTCAAGGGGGTACTTTAAAAAGGTACAGGCCACATATGTAACTGATGATGAATGGCGAGAACGATACAATATGGCATATCAATTGTGTGAACTTGATGTGTGAGGTCAGTCCTAGGAGTGGGCATTCTGAAAGCACTGTTCATACAATTTCTCTGAAATAACTGGTTGTTGCTTCACTAGCTAAATATTTCAGCAAAACTAGAAAGATCCCTATTTATATCCTTTCTACATATATTCATATTGAATAAGCTGCACAAAATACAAGCCCCTAGCCATTTTAGTGATTGATTGATTGATTGATTGATTGATTGATTGATTGATTGATTGATTGATTGATTGATTGATTGATTGATTGTGTTCCCTGCTTTCCATGTTCTCCTCCTTTTTGGTGATGAAACTTTGGCCACTTTTGAGGACACCTCCTCCTTCTCAATGGTTCTGTTCTGATTTTGCACACCTAGCTAATAATTCCCGCTAGTGAGTGTATCACCAAAGCACTGAATGACTACGAATGACCACTTGACTACTGATGGGAGATATCAGAGAGTACTTTTACAGTACTTCTAATCATTCAGAGGTGGTAAAGGCAGAATGGAAGTGATTGCTCAGTTGAGTTTTTCCCCACACTCAGCTCTTTGCCTGTAAGTAATGTCTCATAGAGTACACTGTGTAATTCTGGTTAACTCAATTGAATGTGATTGTACAGTGTTGTATTTCCTATAATTTTTCATGCCTTGGAGACTCATTCAATAATCTGACAAGCAAAACCTTGTTTTTCATTTTTCCAGCTTAAACCTTCCTCTTCTGGGACAGTGGCCTCCATAGCCTCCCAGTTTTCACTGGCATCTATGTTCAATACAGCCATACATGCATGCACACAGACACCCACACAAAAGCCATTAGCAGAGGTAAAGGTTTACACAAGCATTGATCAAACCTTGTCATCTGTTCACACCTACTAGCACTAACTTCTGTTTGACAGAGAATAGATGGCCTTAGCAGATGATGGTCTCTTGCTCACTGGAGGTATTTAAAACAGATGCCAGAAATCCCTCTCTGTTACTTCGTAGATCTTGCATTGAACATGAGGTTAGATAGAACTCCAATGTCTATGATTTCATTTGGTAAACAATGAATATAGAATAGACACACAAGACAGATACAATTTTATGTTACATTCTTTGTGCACATCCATGCATAAGCCAGATGGGAACAAGCTTAAAATAATGTGCTGTCATTATAGCAGTGCACACATTCTGTGAATGAATCTGTGATACCACCAAACTGGGCTGAAGTTGCAATGCAAATAGAGTCTTGAACTCCATTATTCCAATATGCTTCCCCTACATCAGTGATGGTGAACCTATGGCACGGGTGCCAAAGGTGGCACTCGGAGCCCTTTCTGTGGGCACCCAGCATCGCCCCTTCATAGCCACCTGTATACAGGTTAAATTATTGTATTGGCACTTTGCAAAAAAAAAATTAGTGCGTTTTGAATTGCAGTTTGGGCATTCAGTCTCTAAAAGGTTTGCCATCACTGCCCTACATAAATTACTGCAAGCACACACAGGTTAACATGCGCACACACAAAATGGTTGTTTTCCCAGCAGCGAGGAGTTTGCCAAGCATAACCGCAGGCACCACCTTTGAACTGCACAGCTAGAAGGGACCCTGTGGATCACTTGATTCCAACCTCTCTCAAGGAGACATAGCGAGGAAGTGATCTCCCAACCCCTAGCTCTACAGCCAGAGACCTAAGACACTGAACTAATCACAGACATCATTTCCCCCCCACCCCACCCTGCATCATGGCAACTGTGGGAAATTTCATATGGAAATGGATATAAGTGAAAAGGCTAAATACACTTTCCACATTATCATCTATTACAGTTCAATTGCCTCTTTAGCTGATTTTAAATCAAAGTGAGTCGTAGGAGGTCCAGTCATCTAACAAAATTTCCCATTCAAAGTATGAAGGACCGTTGAGGTACTCCTGAAGTGGAAAATGCATTTCAGATTCAAAATGGCATGCCATGTTTTTCTATTGATCGCTCTCGTGACTATCCCACTGGAGAAAACCAGTCTGAGATGGAGGATATAATGCCAGAAAGTGGGACTGCATCCAAGGAAGCTGAGCCTACTTACCTGCAACAAAGCCCCACCCTCATAAACACTGGAAATAGTGAGGAAAGCAACAGCAAATGCCCAGTATGTCGGCTTCACTACATTTGTGACATCATCAACACTGGAACCATTTCTACAACACTTCAAATCTGTCTGCATGATTAAAACCCTTCATTCTGCCAACTTACTACTTTGTATTCCCTGCCACAAATGTAAAGATTGCTCAGAAAGCAGGAAGTCATACTTAACAGGTAACAGACAGGCATTTTTAGCCTGTAAGGTTTAGAGAAATACAAGCAGAAAACATAACCGAGAGAATATCATTTTAGTAATTTCCATCTTATTTTATATTTTAGCTTTCCATGGCGTAGAAGTTCCTGAGAAAGACAGCGTTTAAATATATAGTCACCTACAAACCTACAGTTTTATACAGTAGGGTTCAACACTTTCATGCAAACGAATATAAAACCTGAAATATAAAATAGGCTTTAAATTACTAAATCAATAGCCTTACTTGGTTATCTTTCCTGTTTGTTTTTTCTGCTTCGACCTGACAGATGGAAAATATCAGTGATATGGCATGAACAGTCCCTCATGTTGTCCTGGTAAAGATATGGCTGAACTCCAAATCTAGCCATGTTTGGAGCAGGCCCAATAAAAGCAATGTGACTTGAACATGACTATGGACGAGCCTCCCTGAGAACAGTTGTGCAGGCCCTCGTGATCTTGAGGATTGATTACTGCAATGCCCTTTACTTGGGGCTGCCCTTGACCCTTACCCGGAGACTCCAACGGGTGCAGAATGCAGAGGCCAGACTGGTGGTGGGCGCGTGTAAATACGATCGCATCACCTCAGTTCTGGCCTGCCTGCATTGGCTGCCCGTGGCCCTCCAGATAAGGTTCAAGGTCCTGGTTTTGGTTTACAAAACCTTCCACGGCTTGGGACCTGAATACCTGGCGGAGCGTATCCCCCAAAGGTCAACTGAGGCCCGTCCCACGAGAATGTTGCAGGCGCTTGTGGCCACGCCCAGGGAGGCATGGAAATTGCTAACCTGTAACCACGCCTTCTCTGTGGCTGGCCCCTCACTTTGGAACCATCTCCTGAGTGAGCTGCGCCTTGCACAGTCCCTGCCCGCCTTCAAAAAAGCACTTAAAACCTTGCTTTACCGGGAGACATTTGGCAACCTTTAATTTAATTTTTTTGTAATTGCCTCTTGCCGATGACTCTTTTCATTGTATGGTCTTCTTTTACTGTGTTTTCTGTTTGTTTTTATTTATTGTAAACCGCCCGGAGTTCCGTTGGAAGACGGGCAGTATAAAAGTGTAATAATAAATAAATATTTCAATGGGTCTGCTTCAAGCAGGACTAGATCTTAAAAACACCGAATGGACCACATCCTTGTGACCTGTTGCATTGGCATAACACAAAAGGTGTTAACTTTGGGAGGCAAATTGTCTCATGTTCAGAAATCACTATAGGTATTATTCGCTACATACTGAGTTGCTTGCTCAATGTGTAACAGATGTCTATAGTGGCTTAAAGGTGCCATTTAAAGAGCTGGGTGACAGCAAGGTAGTGGCTTGTGGGCTCGATCCTAGCCCCAGTTGACTCTAACCCCCTCCCTTCACCCAGCTCTGTGCATGGAGCCATTTAAAGGCTGTGTAGCACCTGCGGATTGGGGCACTGCACAGTCAGGAAAGCCAGGATGGAAGACCAGGCTTTTGAATTTTGTGTGCCCATAGCCCCCTTGGGTTGTGGGTGCAAAAAATTCAAAAGTCTGCCCCATAAAACAAATTTTTGACAAGACATCCACTAAGCAAGCCGTTGTTTTGCGGAAAATGCCTATTCCCGGAAATTTCATTCGTCTTACAAAGAATTCATCTTACGGGGCATTCGTCTTGCAAGGTACCACTGCATACAGAACAATTCTGATCAAGTGGGATCTGTCCCGGGGCCGGTGCTTTTCAGTCGGTTCATAAATGACCAGGAGACAGGGATAAGCAATGAGGTGGCCAAGTTTGCGGATGACATGAAACTTTTCCGGATGGTGAAGACCAGAGAAGATTGTGAAGAGCTCCAGAAGGATCTATCCAAACTGGGAGAATGTATCTGTGGTACCAGATAAAATACGACTTATCAGAACAGAATAGATAATACTAACAGCATCTGGGTGAGGGACAGGACCTACAATTGTTTCAAATGGATTTCTGTCATGTCAGCAATTTGGCAGATGAGAATATTATCTGCACAGATCTTGGTTACCTTGCTTTTTCTCCTTGAATCTTTGTGATCCAACAAATACATTTTACACTTTGAAAGTGAACTGCATAGCTGACATCATAAGTTAATGAATATTTGATCTGTGCTAATTGCAGGTATATCACAATCTTTTGAGGCTAGTGCTGTTCCAATGACTGTCACACAGTGTACCTATGTATGGCCATTGATAAGATAATGACTCTGTATTAGGCGTAGCCAGTGCTCAAACACCCATTTCCTATAGGGCAAACTGATAATTGCCCAAAAACAAGGCTTGTTGAAGTGTTGTCTGAGCCTTCAAATACTATCACAATTTGGTATACAAGTTCAGGTCCAACACTCAAAGGACTGAAAACTGACTAGCAAGATATTTTATGTAAGACCTTAAATTAAATTAAATTAAAGATCTCTGATCATCTTCTATTTCTTGAACTTGTTTCATATCATCCTGTAGTTTATTTGATTTCAACACAATTCACTTGTTCTTGTCTTGTTATAAGGTTTCTTTGGCACTGTTTTGCAACAAGTGTAGATAGTGGTTTGTAGCCAGATGGGTGGTATATAAACCTATTAAATAAATAATGAATGAGCATGGCCTAGAAATGAATTGTAAATACATATGAGCCTCAGCCCAAAATGCCAAAATTTTATACTCATGTTCCCACTCCCACAAATCAAGTACCCTTTTCACAGAAGCAAATCAGCGGTGCTCAGAAAATGCACACTTGGCCTAATGGAGCCCAACCATATGGCAATGCAAAAAAAGCTAAGCAGATCTCAAGACCTGTCAGAACACAAGAGATAAAACAGAGGGAAGGAACACCTACACAAAGCAAGTGAAACACCTCCATGAAAAAGAGGTGAAATACTTCTCTGGAAGATACACTGCCTTTTCAGTGGCCCCAGCTACTCGCCACAACGTTCAACTTACCTTTTGGAGTGGGCTGGGGTTCATGGATAACAGGAGTGTGTTGTAACACTCTGGCCAGCAGACACGCCATTTCCATTTTCTAATAATACTACCAGGTGGCCAGGACTTCACTTTGCCAACTTCCTGTTTTTTTGTTTTACCCAAGTCAGGCAGGTCAAGGAAGCTGGCAGATGCTAAAAGGGGTGTCCTACAGTTGCCCCATCAAAGACTCCATTGCTACATGATCTGCCAGCACATGATCAAAAATCCATCAGTGGACCTTACAATCTCCTCGCTTTCCCAGCTGCTGAAAACACTAGACTTCTAACATACTGTTCTTAAATACCAATTTCATACATGTATGAATTCCTGCAACTCAGTTCCTTTCCCTTTGGTATTTTTTAAAGCTTCTTGTTTTGGCAAAGAGGTCAAATATCACATGAATATTGCATTCTTCTATATGTAGCATTTATTTCTGAGACATGTACACTCTTTCCTGCCATCTCTGTACTCTTTTATGGGGACACACTTCATCTGACTAGGGAGTTGTTTTCAAGGAAGAAAGAAGGAAATGTACACAGTGACTAAAATCCAGTGTGTACTCCGTTACTTTAAGATAAAATACACACTGCTCAGCTACATTTTCAGTTTTCCAGGCCAATGTATTTGCAATGTAATTAATTGCTAAGCTTGAGTTCAAGGTTACTTGCATGTATTTTCCATCACACTGATCTGCAATGCAAATTCTAAGCTTCTTCATCAAAGCTTCCACACCACTTAACAGTTCACCCACTGACCTAGTATTTCACATTTGCTTCAAATGGATTATCTGGAACCTAAAGGAACTGCTCACCGAGGGGAGGAATTCTGGAAGAATAACCCAAGTTACACCCTGATCTTTAGTTTTCACCACCCTTTTCCAAACCGACAGAACATGCCCTATTTGCTTTTTCATGTTTTCTCTCACAAATACTACAGCCTGGCTCCATGGGAACACAGGATACAGGTACAGTGGTATCTTGTATAAAGGAATTAATTCGTTCCAAATGAAATTTTGTTAAGTAAATTTTCCTTTATACAAATTTCCCATAGGAATGCATTGAAAACAGAGTAATCCCTAATCGCAACCATTTTTATGATGTATGGATTCGCCCCATAGGCAATTCTGTTAAGCAAATTTCCCCTCTCTCTGGAATTTTTTATGGTTTACAGATTTTATGTTATACAAACCGTTTGTTATACAAGGGTCCACTGTATTGCGTTCAGTGTATTTGCTAAAGCACATTGGCTCTTTGACTACATGTCCCAGTCTTCTCTAGCCAGCATGGCCACACCTTATGCTCTGGGGATTCTGAGGTTTATGGTTTTTAAAAAGGCAACATTTCCAAGCTCTGGTTTTGGGCAGTAACCAAATGGAAGAAAACATTCAAGGTTGATGGTACAATGTCAAAAGAGAACCCTTAAGCTGCTTGGGATCTGATCTATGGGACAGGGCAACGGTTATTCAGTTATGCAGTTCTTCTGTGAGTCACAAAAAACCACCTTGAACAGCGAGTGTGCTTTGTCAGAACAATTGGGTAAGCCACAGAACAGAAGGCTTTCTGGCAGAAAGCTCCTGAGGAGGCGGGGCGGGATTTTCACACTGCAAGGTCACGTGATTGAGGACAAATGGTCAGTGGGGCCCCCTTAAAAGTACATTTTCTCCTAGCAGCATTTCGTCTCCAATGGCTTTCTCTGGTTACTAAGTGGAGCTAAGCCTGTTTCCCCACCCCCACCCCTCCTTCTAAGTCTTTTATTCCTCCAGTGAAAATGCTATTAGCATTTGCCTAATGCATACAAATTCCTAGAAAGCATGCAGCCAGCCGCATGCATTCAAAGATTCACAAAGGATCCAGGGCTTTGGCTTGCCAAGGCTTTAGAGTGGGGGTGGCAGGGAAGGAGAAGACGGATAACAGGAGTTCGACATGTCAGAAGCATTAGCGTAAAAGGATGTTTTAACTTAACAATCTTGCCAGAATATACAATATAACCAGAAAAACAGGGAAAGCTGTAACAATGACAACAACAACACAAAGGTTTAGGGCTCAGTTCCAGCTGATTTTATTTCCTTTGGGGGGGGAGGTTATTTACAGAAAGTGTACTGACAATCTGACAGGCAATGAACTTGGCATGACAGGCATGATCCGCCTCTTCCCCCCCTCCCCCACCCCTGTCATGTTATGGGCAGATTGTTAGACAAAGATATTCAAAGATATTCCACACGGCATATTGCACGGGATGAATGACCAAATTTTTTTTCCAAAAAAACAAAGACAAAAAAAAACCCTTAAAGGAACCTCCTCATTAGGCAGATGTCCTAGTGCCTGTTATGTTATATTAACATACATAAACACACAATCTTTTTTTTTTGCTTATTATAATACAGACTTAAATGTACAAAGATGTTTTCACTTTTTTTCTCATCTTAAACACAACAGCTATAAACCTGAATACATATGCTATCATCATGCCATAAGAGACTAAAACAATTATATTTAGCGACAAGTAGAAAGGATTAAATAGTCAAATACAAGAATGAAAAATTGCAGTACATAGTGTCGCAAACTCAAATCGGCATTTAGATAGATCCAGTGATTTAAACGGCAAGGGTCTTTGTGTGTTTTATTTTATTTTATTATAAAAAAGTGCAAAAATGTGGTTTACAAGTTAAAGCTACAGGATCCCTTTTTTCCTGAAAATGCTCCAGTTGCTTCTGTAAAAACATACTATTTATTTTCAGAGGGTGTTTTATTTTTCAGAAATTAGCCTACCCTCTCTCCCAGCTCCTTCCTCGAGTTGTATAGTGGATACAAGGGATGCTGTCTCTTTAAGAAGCCTGCAGATCAGCGTGTAAACATGATGAAAGTAGGGGCTGATTTTATGTGTGAGAGAGATTAACCAGCAGCCCTGTTATAATCAGGAAATTCAAAAGAGCAATTTACACCCCTTATATATTTTTTACAAAAATACACTGAGAAAATAATCAAACGTTTTCATCTCTCTTCTCTTGTTTTTTTAAAAGTGTCAAAAGTCTACATTTAAATATAAAAAATTAAAAGTTAAAACTCTAGCCCTTCAGTGAAGGTGACATAAAAATGGTGTAGGTAACAACGGAACTACTAAAAACAGAAAGGAAAGGACAAAGTAATACAAGTAAAAAATGTTTGGCCAGTATAAATACTTCACTTATAAAATGGCATCCGATTTCATTTACAAGGAAAAAAGTAACATTCCAAGAATCATGGTGTGAAAAAAAAAAAAAAAGAGTCTTCATTTACAACTATAAAGGAACACATACACACATGCACACAGACACTGAGGAAAAAATTTGGTCCTGATTTTTTTAAAAAAGTCCAGCACAGATTTGAGTTGCGTTTGAATTCCTTAAGAATGAAAAAAAGCTGGTGATAATTTTTTTGTAGGAATCAAACATAGCGCCATCTATCTGCTTTTTATATTATTCTAACACTATTTTTCAAACTGTTCAACAGTCTTACAGAAACCTCATAAAGATAGATAGGATAACATGCTATATTAAACCCCACCAGTGAAATAATCCAACACCACCACGATTTTGAGTAAGAAAAAACACATCTTCGCAAGAAAGAGCAACTGCCTTCTATTTCCGCTGTACCACATCGTTACAGAAACTTGTTTTATTTTTCTCCATCGGCCTCCGCTTAAAAAAAAGAAAAGTTCAGTGTTGTTGAAATTTCATACATACTGGTTTCTCTGTATATAATATAAGGTGGACCCCACCTTCTCCTTTATACGTGCAAATCCTTCTCGGTTTTATTATTATCTTCTTAGCCAAGCTTCCAGTTCATTTTTAATGCTTTCCACCCTCGTTTGCTTTTTTTCAGGTCCAGTTCTTAGGGACCCCCCCCCTTCTCCCCACTCACCCTCCCTCCGTGGACAAGAGAAAACCTCCTCTTAAAGCAAATTAGTACTTGTCCCCCATGGGAAGTCCTGAACATTTGCCGAAACAGATCCTGACCGCCCCTCCCGCAGTCTCCCCAAACTGGACTCCCTCCCCCCTCCCAAATATATAATGTACAGAAACACAACCTTTCCCTCCCCAACCCAATCCCTTCCCACGGCCACGAGGGGAAAAACAAAACAAAACACCATATTGTGGAAATGTGCGTGATTTCCAAACCTGGACACACCCCCACCCCCACCCCACCCCCACCCCAAATCCGCCCCGGTCGTCACTGCAATTCCTTGTTGCTTCTCGCCAAATCTCTGAAACGTGGGACTTGCTCGTCGGCTGTCGGAAGGAGGGAGCGTGGAAGGAAAAAAAGAAATACTAAAAAGGGGGTGTGTTTCCCCAGGCAGAGATGCGCCTGTGGTTTACATCGGCTTCAAAAAGGAAGTAAAAGGAAACGCCGATCCCTTTTGCGATTTTTTTCTCTAAAAACTCCGCCACACACAAAACACACGGACGCACACATCCACACACACCCCGTCAGTTTCACGTCGGAAGAAGAAAAAACGTTACACACACTCCAGAACCGTGGGCGAAAGTCTCGTTTTCCCAGTCTGTAACAACGGGGTAGGGGGTTGGGAGTTGTGGGGATGGAGGAGTCCCGTGTCGTGTTGCCTGTCTGTGGACCCACACCCCATACACCCCCCCCCTTCTTCCTCGTTTTCCTCATCTTCTTTTCTTCTTCCTCCTTCTTCCCCCTCCCCTCTCAATACGTGAAGACCAGGTTGGAAATGCTGGATTCGAGCCAGTCCCCCGAGATCATCTCGCTTACCTCCGGGGTGCAATAGTCCGGGAACTCGAAATGGGAGCCCGAGCCGGGCTCCAAGTTAAAATCCAGGTCCCTGTCCAGCACCGACGAGCTGAGGCTGCCCAAGGCCAGGCTGTCGAAGCCCGGGCTGGGGTTGAGGTCCAACAGGTCGTCTTCGAACTCGTCGTCCGAGGAGGAGGAAGCGCAGGAGGCGGAGGAGGAGCCCGACGAGCAGCAGGAGGAGGCGGAGGACGAGGACGACGACGACGAGCGGGTGGCGGAGGGCGCCGGCGAAGGCGCCCTCAGGCTGGTGTAGCTCCGGTGGTCCGACGGGGAGCAGCCGCCGACGGGGGAAGGCGAGGGGTCGCCCCCGTCCTGAGCCACGGCTCCCGCCTCCTCGTAGAGGCTGAGCGGGTCGCTGGCGTCCGTCGAGGTGCTCAGCGTCGGGCTGGCCGGCACGGCGCCGCCGGGCGACGACGAGTGCGCGAAGAGGTAGAGCCGCTTGGCCTTCTTCTCCGGGAGGTGTCTGCTGGCGGCGGCGGCGGCGGCGTGGGGCGAGGAGGAGCCCGGCGAAGCGGCGCGGGATTTGTACAGCGAGTGGTGTTCCGGCGGCAGGAGGGCCGCCGGCTGCTCCGAGGCGGGAGGAAAAGGAGGAAGCGAGCCCTTGCCGTGGCTCAGGCTCAGCTTGGGATGAGGCTTGCCGGCGCCGCCCGGAGAGGCTTTAGCGGCGCTCCCCTTTTTCAGGTTGAGTTTGGAAGAGTTGGAGGCGGCGGCGTTGGCGGAGGCGGCGGCTGCGCCCGGGCTGGCGCTGCTGCCGCCGCCGCCACCCCCACTACCACTCCCTCCTCCTCCTGCGCCGCCGCCGCCGCCGCCCCCGCTCTTCTCGCCCGGCTTCCCCGAGTTCGTGCCTGACTTCACCTTCTTCCTGGGCCGGTACTTGTAGTCCGGGTAGTCGGCCATGTGCTTGAGCCTCAGCCGCTCCGCCTCTCGGATGAAGGGGATCTTGTCGCTGTCTTTGAGCAGCTTCCAGCGCTTGCCCAGGCGCTTGGAGATCTCGGCGTTGTGCATGTCCGGGGACTGCTCCATGATCTTCCGCCGCTCGATCTGGGACCACACCATGAAAGCGTTCATGGGCCGCTTGATGTGCCCGCTGGGCGTCTTGCACCAGCTCGGATCATCCGCTTTCCCCCCTGTGGAAGCCGTCGAGCCCGGGGTGGGAGAGGAGGCGATGCCCAGCTCCAGGCTGGCGCCGGAGTCCGAACTCTCCCCGGCCAGGAGCGCTTCCGTGTTCTCCGCGTTACTCGTCTGTTGCACCATCTCGGCGGAGGGATCGCGCGCGCGGCGGCGGCGGCGGCGGCTGTGGGGAAGTCGGCGGGGCTCAGTTTGGCACCCGCTTGAGACACGGCAGCACGCAACTTTCCCGGTCACCCGGCGCTTTCCAGCCCCTTCGCCAGGGCTCCGTCCCTCGGCTGCTTAAGGCACCGTCCTCTCTGGGAAGTAGTTGTAGCTCCAACCGCTTTTGTCTCTCCGGCACTTTTCTGCACGCCGCTGCCGCTGCCGCCGCCCCCAACGTACTTTTGCGCTGGGAGTCTAATTGCAGAAGCCGGGCTCCAAGTGGAAACAGTTTCTCGCCCTTCTTTTTTTCCGCTCTCTCTCCAACCACCAGCAACCAATCCAAGTTCTCTCGCTCAGTATCTCTTTTCCACCTCCTCCCCACCCCCACCCCGGAGTTCACAACTGCTCTTTTTCTCCCTTCCCCCTTTCTTTTACCCTCGGGTTGAGGTACTCTTTGCGAAAGCAGCTGGCTGACTGCTAAAAGTCTCTTCTAGAAAAACCACCAAAAATAACTTGCTTTTTTTTAAAAAAAGAAAGGATGTGCCCGCCTCTCACAAAGTAACGCAGGGAAAGGCAACAACAAAAAATTATGGTTCTTCTTCTGTCCAGAACTCGTGGCAAAAGCGATCAGGAGTTTGTTCGATTGTTATTCAGTAGCTGCCAGGGTTTAAACGAGGGGGAAAAGCCCCGGTGATACAACCAAGTAGCATTAATAAATGTGTGTCTTCCTGGGAGGAAGACCGGTGACTGGCGCAAGAAACGTATGGAGTCCCGTCTCGTCTTCTCCTGGATGTAACAGCCCCAAAGAGAGGAAAGACACATGTAACAAGCTAGGGCTCTGGAAGTGGCCTGCCCCGCGTCTCTTACACACGCACAAACACACTTTCTCTTGCAGCAGCTTTGAGCGAACCCCAATTCCGCCTCGCGCCCCTTTATTCTTCCCCAGTCATTTCCCCAGCCAATCGCAAACTGTATCCAACGCTCCGTCGTGCCAAACTCCGCCCCTTCGGTTCCTATTGGCTTGGAACCCAATGTAATAATAATCACCGCGTGCAATGAGAAGCTCCAAATCTGACCTCATTCCAATTTACACAAACTTTTTAAAAGGGCCAGAAGTGCAGCTGAGATTTTTTCCCCCTTTCGCGTTTGCATTTTCCCCTCCTACTTTCCCGTGTCTGTGTCTGTGTGAGAGAGAGCGTGTGCGCGCGTGTGCGCGCACGCCAGCGAGGGAGCGAGCAGCCCTGTGATAACTACACTCAACAACGAGGGGAGGGATGGGGGTGGGGAGAGAGAGAGAGAGAGAGAGGAGCTCTGCCCCTCATGTTAGCGAAGGGGGATGGGACGAGGATGAGTCCTACGCTTCTGTCTAAAAGGAAAAGTGAGTACAGTGGACCCTTGTATAACAACAAACAGTTTGTATAACATAAAATCTGTACAACATAAAACATTCCGGAGATATGGGAAATTTGCTTAACATAATTGCCTATGGGGCAAATCTGTAAAACATAAAAATGGGATTACTCTGTTTTCAATGCTTTCCTATGGGAAATTTGTATAAAGGAAAATATGCTTAACATAATTTCATTTGGAACGAATTAATTCCTTTATACAATGTACCACTGTACTTGTATTTCCTCAAAAAGGGGGAAAATAGCACGTGTTCTTCTAGAAACCGTGCCTTACTGTGATCAAGCCACCAAGCGTATCCTTCTGTAAATTAGGGCCTTTTAGTGTTTCAAATTTTTTCTTAAATAATTCCTCAAGATCTAGAGAACAGGACATTTAATTTTGTTTTTTGTTTACCTCTGCTTCCTCACGCAATCCCAGGCATTACCTGGTTTTACAACAGGGTACTTTTTGGCACTTGGACCTAGCAGTATTGTTTTGTCAAAATCCTGCAACCTTGTCTGCTTCTTTCCAAAATTTCCAAAATAATCCAGGCTGCCAATCTCTCCATGTTACTCACCATGAGGTGCTAGGGCGGCCAGTACAGTCAATTATTTATCTGGCAGGGCTCTTACTGTAAAATGAGTGATATACTTTTTATATAGTTTCATGAGAGACCTTCCTTGTGCCCCATCCCTTTTCAGTCTTGGGGGGGGGGGTTAGAAAGCTTCTATGAAGAGCTTGCCTAGGAAAAGGTGCACAAAGAAAGGTGGGTGGGTGTGTTTAGACACATGTTTTGTGTATTTTATTTTATTTTTGTATGGAATTTTTGCACAGACTAAGACGGCTACCCTCTCCAAAACAAAGACTACAAAGTGGAAGTCTTCCTTACTACCCTTCCCCCTTTATTATTATTGCTGTGCCAAGTAATTCTGATTTATGGTGACCCTTTTCACAGTTTTCTTGGTAGAGAATACACCTATGCAAACTAAATTTACCATTCCCTCCTTCTGTGAACTGCGGTTGACTGCGGCTGACTGCGGTGACAGGACACACGGTGGGGGGAAATGAACTCCCAGCCTAAACCACTGAGCTCTTCAGCATTTATTAATCAAGGTACCTAATGATGTATCATTAATATCATGCATTTCTTAAAGTGGTGTAAGACTTGCAAGTCTTATTCAACGATGAATTGTTCACACATGCATTTTCTCTTTATCTAACGACTTTATGGATACGTGGACAAAATGGACCACAGTAATACCCGTCAGTTTTCCTGCCAGAGTAGGTGCAAAGTGGGGAGGGGGAGATGAGAACCCTCATAGGTCATTTGTTTTAATGTATGCATACATATAAATCACACAAAATCAAAATTCATCCCTCTGAGGGCTACCACAGGTGAGCTGTTGTTAATTTATGAGTCTCTATAATGCTCTTAGTGACATTACCCGCACCAAAAATAGTGTCAGACTATTAGTTTTTTTCTTATCCACATATGAATCAGACTGATAAACCATACAAAGGGACCCTTTGTAAACACAACAGAACTAGAGCAGTCCAGTCATAAATAACATAAATCAAATGGCTTTTCATTCAGACCAGGGATATGTATTTTCTTCAGGAATTTAAACAGTACTGTATGTAGTAGTATTTGCTTCTTTCACTAAATTAAGTAGAGTCATATTTACATTGACAAAAAGGATCATAGCTCAGCATAGTGCAAGTGGTTTGCTTCCAAAAGGTCTGAGTTTGGTCTCAAATGTTTCCAGATTGGACTGGGGGGGAAATACTGTCTAAAACCCCAGAGAGTTGCTGCCTGCCAATGCAGTCAATACTGAACTAGGTGGACCGACAGCCTAATGTGGAAGTCAGTTGTTTTCTAACTAAAATTACTAAAGAAATTAGCCTAAGTGAAGAAGCAGAAGTATTTTTGTGTTCACTGTCTGCCTTACAGAAAAGCCACATGATCTTCACAACCATACAAGATAAAATGATCTAAGTAATCAAGTAAACTGCTTAACAAGTACACAGATATCCTACACTGTTGATGTTATGTGCAGTCAAGTTGTCCTAACTTAATGGTGAGTCTATGTACGAGTGATCTTAAAAATGTCTTTCCATTCACAATCCTGCTCAGTTCTTGAAACTCAAAGCCATGGCTTCCTTTATTGAGTCAGTCTATTTCGTAGTTTGTCTTCCTCTTTTCCTGCTTCCTTCAACTTGTCTGCAAAAGTATACATGACTTAAGAGCTTAATTTTATAAATTAAAGTATGTTTGGTCAAAAAATTAATTTATTACATTTAAAACATAAGATCAATCTTCCAACCTCAAACTCATTTATGAAAACAGTCTGACAGAAGTTTGTTAATTTGTTAATCATAGGTCTAATTATATGAAGCACAATTATACAAATTATTTGGTGGCTGATTTTCATACCATATCCTGAAGCTTATTGTGAAGCCTTTCTCATCTCTTATTTTCTTTTGACCAATTCATTTTTTAACATATGATTATCCCATTCAACAGAAACTTACAGGCCCCCAAAGAGATATGACGGAATTTATCACAAATACATCCAGTTCCCTATGGGACCTACTGCCAATGGAACTAATGTACAAGTACCCATCAGATGGCAGCTACGCAGTTTTATCTTCTTAGTCAGTGGTTTCTAACCTTTGGTAACCCAGGTGTTTGTGGACTTCAGTTCCCAGAACACCTGGGTTACCCAAGGTTGGGACCACTGCTTTATATACAGAAGTTAGTCTTACAGGGTTGAGACTTATTCTTATGAACTGAAAAACAGAATTGGGTTATAACCTTACTAGGTCTCTCAAATATAATTTAGAAGGCAAGCTTTTGAGGCCTTCAGAACTCTTCCTCCCAATAAGCATTACATCACACTTGACCACCTTAGACATATACATGGTGTAGTAGTGTACACACACACTCCCTCTCTCTCCCCTCACCCTAAGTAAGACATTGTGAATTGGAGATATCGTAGTAATTGTTCCTTTTCCTACCTGCAGAATCAGTCAAAAGCACTGGGGAATTTTGTTTTTTACTCTTAACTGTGGGTTCCTGCAAGGCTCCATTCTGTCTCCAATAATTTGTAAGACCACCATGGAGGGGACCATCTGGGGATTTGGATCACAGTATCATTAAAAGACAGATGACTTTTCTTCTCTCTCTCTCTCTCTCTCTCTCTCTCTCTCTCTCTCTCTCTCTGAACCAGAAACAAACTATGCAAGTGCTGAACCACGACCTGAAGGCAGTGGTGGATGTTAAACTAAATCCAGAAGAAACAGAGGCTCTGTGGGTATGTATTTCCTAAGTCCAGGAATTACAGAGACAGCTGGCATAATATGCTCTTTGATCATACATTATTTAGGAGTACTCCTCAATTCAAAGCTGTTACAAGAAGGGTTACAATACAAGAGTATTAAATGTCCCCCATTTTTTTTTAAAAAAATAGTGCTTTTATCTGCTATATCTTTATTTTTTTCACCACTGATTGATTTCCCAATATTTTCTGACATATGAAATAGTGTTTTAAACTGTTATAAGTCACTTGAGCACTACAAATGTAGTGGGAGAGTGAGATATATATTTTCAATACATAAATACAGTCATCAATACGATTCAAGGGCCTAGCAACAAACATTTGTGGAGCACAGAGACAACTCCTAGTTCCCCGAGCTCCTTGCCCTTTGAAGGTGCCAGCCACAGAGTCAGGCGAAACGTCAGGAAGAAAAACTTCCAGAATACGGCCAAACAGCCCGAAAAATCTCACAACAGCTATCAGATTCCAGCCGTGAAAGCCTTTGAGAATACAGTGGTGGGTATTTATTAGGTTGGTCTGTTAATAACAGTGGTCTTTCTTTGTAATGTTATTGTTATGGATTTGTACACTCATTTGGAAATGATTCCCACTGAAACCTCTGGGAATTACTTCTGAGTAAATGTACAAAGGATCAGGTTCAAGAGTAAATGAAGCACTGCCATCCTTGCCTTTACTTCAACTGGAACAAATACAATTAAAAACTATTTCCATTAAGTGGCAGGGCAGAGAAGTTATTAGAAAGGGACATAGAACAAAATTTATTCATGTGCTTGGATCTAATCATATTCTGACTGGAGGGGGACACTACAATATGTTGTATAGCCTAATAACTGCAGTGTGTCTCATTAAAATAATCGGCACAAACAGAAATGAGACTTCATCCTTAATGTAAAACAATCCAAAGGTTGCAGTGGAATATGAAAATGGACTTCTGCTTGTGTGGTGGCATTCCCCTTCCTTTCTTCCTTGCATTGAAACCAAATAAGCTGTGGAGAGCCCCCACACACTCTGATTTCCTCCAGAGATGCCTATTTTTGTTGGCTGACAAAGAGAGATAATATGAGGTTGTTCTGGCAAGGTAAAATGCCAGTATTTTACAAGGATCAGTGCTGTTCAAAGCCTACCAACCCACTTACATTAAATCCTCATTTGTTTAAATTACATAATTTATATTAAAGTATATTTAGGAACTTTGCCTAGATGGTTTCTATGCCCATTGGAATATCCCATCTGTGTGTAAGAGGATCAGCTGCTTGTTATACTGTATAGTCCTATATAAGAATTTCCACCATATATCCAACTTGAAACACCTAACGTAGAGCAGGTACTTCTTCAAAACACTACTTAATGGCATCCATCTTGCCAAGTGAAGTTTTAAGAACTCTCTCCTGGCAAATTACATCCCTTGCCATGTTTGAACTTTTATACCTGCTTTGAAAAAGAGGGCTTGCTCTCGAAAGCTCAGCAACTTTTTTTGATTTTCTACTAGCAGCCTATGAAGGTATAACCTATAGTCTAGTTTTGATTTTAATGGCATAACAGTTACTGACACTTACATATAACGTTATTTGATAACACAGACATCCAAGCATCTGTAGCAAAGCTCTACCACCCAAGTTTAATTCTGAATTCTACCAAAAAAAGTGACTTCTGTGTAAGCTCCAGCTCTAGAATGTCACATTTTGTGTATCATGCAGAGATGAATGTTTACCTCTGAAGCCTGTTAAATTAATCCTCCCAACAGGGTTAAGGAACAAAATATCATTCTAGAAGTGAGCAGTGGGAATCCTATCAACGTAAAAACCCTTGATTTAAAAAAAAACATCACCAACAGAATAGAGCTGTGCAGTATGGGGTGAAAAGTGGAAGTTACATGCAGGAAATGACTGACCCCCTCCCTCCCTTCTCCTGGGTTTTCACTTCAAAGCAAAACCTAGTGCTACTTTGCAATGAAAAAGTAGGCCAAAAAGGCTTTCCTACATACATCTGCATGTAATATTTAGTTAGACCATATATGGACAACATTACAGCAACATCCTCTATGAGTCATCTGCAAAATGTCTGCCTTATCTGCTGTAATACACAGCTTCTTACTACAAATATATCAAGGATATGGCTGAGTATCCCCACCCCCACTCTTGTTAGTGTGCCAACAAGTGTCTGGGGGCTGGAAGGCTTTTAAGGGAAGGAACCAAACTGTGTGGTTTCCAATCTCGACCCCCCATACACATAACGGACAGCTTTGGCTGCTGTGCCTAGCCTTTCCTGCCAACTGAACATTGCACCCTAGTTAGTACCTTTCACCAGTACAGAAGCTTCAGTAGACCAATTCACCACAAAAGTTATTTCTGTGCCTGATTTGTTGCCACCAGTGTGTTCTATATGATGTATGCCATTGTGCTGGTGCAGAAACCCTAGGCTTTCCAGGTCTTTGGTTACATTTATATCCCACTTTTTCTCTAGGGAGCTTGTGATATCATAGACTGGCCGTCTTAGGGTTGGCCCTACACCCCATTTTCATTCCTGCGACATCCCTCAACATTAGGCGGCGAGATAGGGGCTTCACCCAGGAACTTGCATCTCTTCAATTCTGGTCCAAAATGTAAACCATTAGACCCCACTGGCTCTTGCCGCTGCTGTGAATAAGAGTCAGGCAGTAAGCATAACCAAGCTTGTCTTCTTCAGTTAGATTGGTTACACAATGTTTGATATGGCAGGGGAGGAGAAGAGAGGATCTGTAGGAGTATCTGCCTCAGGTAATGTCATGTGGAGGGCATGAAAAGCAACTGATTTGAATAGCAGGGCCCTGCAGGATAATATAATCTTCCAGGTGGATTTCGGAACATGCCCAGACTACATCCCCTCACCCAGACTGCGGGAAGCAAGAGAAAACGAGCATTTACAGCTTTAGAGAGTTCAGGGACAGCTAATCAGAAGATAATCAAGATAACTCTAAAATCTAATAGCCATAATCACTCAACACACCACCACCACCATCACCACCACCAGCAGCATAAACTGTAAGATACATGCTATACAGGAGCATTTAAAAATTACTTTCCAGTACAGCATATCGGAGCAAGTATCACCCGAAGGCAAACCTTGGAATTTCTGACAGCTGTTGTCAGTAGCAAAGGGAAAGACAGGTGGTGGTGGACACAGGCTGTAGGGCACGTGGGCAGCGGCACAAACCTCCAGATTTTACTCTGTTTTTAGCCGTCTGTTCATGCATATAAATTTCCTGGAACTTCTCATCTAACTGGTCCACTTCAGTGGCCATGCTTAAACCCCATTGAGAAAAGCAGATTCAGTGCCAGATATGTTTAGAAATATGCTATCAATGTCAGTTCTGAATAATGATTACCCTTAATGGGGATTCCAAGGTATAAAATACTGCCAGGTGGTTTACCATTCCCTTTTACTCTGGGGTTATGCAGCTTGCCCAAGGCCACACAGGCTAGCTTTTCACAACAGAGAACAGAACTCCTTAAAAGGGGGAAAATGTTGAAGTGCATCTCCCAGTCTTTTATAGAATATCATCTGCACATAAAATCAATATTTGTCTTCAAAATTATGAAACAAAATCATATACCGCATCATAAACTATAAGGAAATTAGTATTCATACCCATACCTTCATGAATCAACCTTTGCTCCCGCACAAATTTTAGGGTTTCATTTTTGATAGTGCAGCAAGCATTTTAGATTTAATTCTAGGTTTGTTGTCTTTCCTTGATCACTTTTACATTTTTATGTTGGGGCAAGATTCCAAAAAAGAAAAACCTGGTCAGCTAAGTAATGGTAAAGTCCAACCATGACACTTCTGTTAAAACAGTATTTTGCAGCTTAAAAGAACTGGACACTGTGGCTAAAGTCTTCAAATCACTAATTCCACAGGAGTTTTGTAAAGATCGATATCGTAGAGCAAATGGTTACAGACTTTCACTTTTAATTAGATATCTTACCACAGGATATCACAGAAAATAAGACACTAGGTGGCAGTCCTGAGCCTGTCTGTAGAAAAATAAGTAGACTGGGAACATTTGGATGCAATAGACACAATATATTGTTGGGTGGTGTTTTTTTTTAATGATTTATTGAACAGCATACAGCTGGGCTTTTCTGACTGAGCTCCAAAAGATTTTTAGAAATGCTTTCTTGAGGGAAAACAGCATACACCTACACACATCTTTAACTGTTGGAAGTTAACTTGAAGTATTGCTCTAGTGTGGGAAAGTGAACTCTATGTTTTGTGAGCAAACCATTAGAAGACTTGATATATGAGAGAACTTTTATGTCTAGATTGATGCATAGGAGAAACCTAGATCTTGAGAACTCAGTTCTGAGTCAATACCCCTGGCAACAGCTCAACAGGGCTCTATTATTATTTACAGGTTTCCTTTCTCAATAATCACACATTTCAGAAAACACACCTAGAATTGTTTTCCTCATAAAAGTGATGACAGCAACTGGTATTTATGTTCACATTATTAAAAAACATACTTATGAGGCATGCCTTGCCATCTTCTGGTTTAGCTTTGATTTTATGTTAGATCTATTAGATGATATTATGGCTTTTTGATTATTTATTCTACCGTTGTCACACAAGAGTTGTTCTACTATTAATGTTTTGTTATAATCTACTACTGTCTATTGTTTGTACTGTATTTCCTTAGGTTGTAAACTGCCCGGACTGGTGCCTTGCATTAACTAGGGAGGTATACCAGTCTAATAAATCAATCAATAAATAAAACCCACCCTCACTCAGCATGATCTATCCTGGCTTGGGCAGCTGGATTTTGCAGGGCACACCACTCTCCTCTATTTACTTACTGCTGTAGTGATCTCATGTTGCTACCTTTTGCAGCATCACATGCATAAATTTACATATAATCATGGTTACTAATAAGTACCCAGTGGTTTTATTTTAGACTGGTGTAACTGAAACGACTAGCATGCATGGATGACTAAATTCCTACACCTTGGCACTTTTTTTACATAACAGCTCCCACAGTCGCTCTGTTAGCGGGGCCAATGGTAATCTCTTCCAAGTTTTTGGAACAGAACCTGACCTCGCCTCATTCCAGGATAAGTGCGCCTAGGATTCCATCCTTCCACACGAGCAAGACCACGGACTAAACTAGGGACGAACATGAGAGGAAACGCCTGGCAGAACGAGTGGTCCTTCCTCGTGCATCTTATCTCCCAATGACCGTTATTCCGTTCCTGCCTGCCAGATTCTTTCTTTCCCCAGTGGAAACCACTGTAAGACCTCATGACTTTTCCAAACAGCTGAGGGCGGGAAAGAAACAAAAATAATGGCC
This sequence comes from Phrynocephalus guinanensis, assembly GCA_037367245.1. NCBI lineage: Eukaryota > Metazoa > Chordata > Lepidosauria > Squamata > Agamidae > Phrynocephalus > Phrynocephalus guinanensis. The sequence continues at coordinate 80,206,163 of CM074739.1, forward strand.
AACGGAAACCATCGCACATGAAGACGGAAAGGGAGCGAGGCTGGCCTGTGCCTTGACGCTCCGGAGAGGAGCCAGAGAAACTCCGACCCGGCTCAACCTCCAGCTCGTCCCAACCCCCACCTTCCTGTCTCCCCCCCCTCCTCCTCCTCCCCGCCAAGGTTGCGACGGGGTCAGAGAAAGAGAGAAAGGCAAACGCCCAGGCCCGCAAAGCCGAGATGGGGTAGGGTTGCAGTCGTTTGGCTCCGCGTTCAGGCAGAACCCCCCTCCCCGGGGGGGGGGACCTGCTCCTGCAGCGGGAACCCGACACTCGGCAGCAGTAGGCGGCGTCCGGGAAGGGGCAACAGCCGTGCACGCGCGCGGTCCGAGGAGAACTTGAGCCCGGGCCAAGCCGGGAAAAAGAACCGCGCCCGCGCCCGCGCCCGGTCTGTCACACGGGCTCGCGGGCCGACTGTGGCGACGTCATCCCGCCCTGCCTGCCCTTCTCGAGGAGGAGGGGCAGTGGCTCGCGGCCGTCTCGTTACAAAGAGAGCCGCTTTTTTAAATGCTCCCCTCTTCTCTCCCCCTCCCCACTCCTGGTGCAAAACTGAGGAGCATCCGGCAGACTTTTTCGCGGAGGCGCTCTCCGAACCGTTGCGCTCGTTATCCTCCTCACTCAACTCTCACCGGCGCGCTTTCTCTGGCGCGCGGAGTGCGAAAAGGGGTGGAGGGAGGGAAACAACATACTCGAGGGGGGTCGACTACCTACGAAGTATATTACTCTTTTAAGGCCCCTCACTCACTACACCCACCGAGGGGATCCTATCAGGGAGGGTTTGCGTGCCACGGGAAGGCAGTAAGTGGTTTCCTCCTCAATGTGCGACTGTGATTTTTTTTTCCGGCTGGGAAAGGTGCTGGTTGTGAGTGTCTTTTTGCTTCCTGACGAGTTTTTCTCCTCTCAATCCCTGGTTTGAAATTCGAGTTCACCACCGCCGCCGCCACAAAGAGAGAGCACGCGGGGATAGAGGAGGCGAGAGGCAGAAGCTCGCCCAAGGGGAACGCCGCGCGGCGCTTGGCACCGGGCAGGACAAAGGAGGCGCGGGCGGGGCGGGGCGCGGCGAGACGGGCAGGTGGCGCCGGGGAGTCCTGCTGGGGAATGGCATTGCACAAGCCCGGGAAAGGGCGCCCGCCCCTTGCCTGGCCCTGAAGGACGCGCCGCAGCAGCAGCAGCAGCCAACCCGCACGCCCGGTGCCTGGCTCGCGCAGTGCGTGCCGTGACTCGGGTGGGCCACTCGCTTGGGTTCGTTAATTAGCCTGCCTCTCGGACACCCGAGTGAGAGGCCTTTGTCCCACCCCCCCCGCTCCCTTCCCCCGTTCTGCTTGCGTGCGAGCACCTTGGGAAGATGGGGAATCCGTGGCTCAGGTGAAGGGAAAATGAACAGGTAGGCATGCCTTCAAGGCAAGGTTCTGCCCTGGCGCCTGCCCGTGTTGAGAAATTAAGCACCTGCTTTGGTGTAGTTGATTCATGCCCTGAAAGCAAGGCATGAACTGTCTGGGAGTTCAGCTTTTGCAGCAGCCAGGCGTGGCGTGGCATGAAACTGGAGCTGAAGTGGTTTGGAATCAAACAATTTCCACTACTGGTACAATGCAGTCTTTATTGGTTTACCTCTGCACCGTTTTCCTATGTGCTGCTTAAAGCATTTTTCAGTCTGTCTCCTGCCGTGGGTGTACACATGGGGAAGGGTAAATTGCAGTTTAGAGCTCATTTCCACAGAGCTTTCCAGTTAATTTAAGCCCCACAGGGTTACTTTGTGACAATTCAGAAAGCTGGATTAACAGTTTAACCTTTTGAAAGTTGTATCACCTGTAGGGGAAAATGTACTGGACTGAAATTAAATTTTAGTCTTGCCCACTGTCCATTTCCTCACCCCTAATAAAGTTGGGACCCACTGGGGATTCAAAACAAATATTCAAGCTCATTGTACCTTGATCAGGAGTACAGTATTGGAGATGGTGCTCCTTCACCTTGACTCCTCCACTTCTGTGCTCCCAGCATCTCTGCAAACCATTCTCCCTCTCTATAATCTCTAGGGCAGTGATGGCGAACCTTTTGGAGACCAAGGGCCCAAACTGCAATTCAGAACCCACTAATTTCTCACAAAGTGCCAATGCAGCCATTTTACCGGAATACAGCTGGCTGTAAGGGGGCAATGCCAGGTGCCCACAGAAAGGGCTCCGAGTGCTACCTTTGGCACCTGTTCACCAACACTGCTTTAGGGTAACTTAAGTTGAAGAAAGCCTGTCAATTCCAAGTGTGGGGTAGGCCATTTTGTCTCCCTTGACAAATCTCATGCTTATAAATTGAACAGAGCTTGGAAGTTGGTTTTTAAATGCAGTACTTTACATTTAAAAAAAAATAGAGGTATTTTTAAATTCCATTTTATTTTAGGATTACGGTTCCAGAGCCTTCAAGCTGCTCCCTGGGATGAGCAAGGAGGAGAACTAGTGTTGTTGTTTTTGTCTCCTAGGTCTGTGCTGGGTTAGGAAAAGAGGTGGAATATTCCATCCCTCTCATACATCTGCATAAAATTCCATACCCTCTTCTGTATGCAGTTCGTTGGGCATCTGTGGCTACTAGATTAAGGTTAAAAATGGGGTGGGTGGGTTGATGTTGCCTGGTGGAGAAGGCTTTCCTTGAAATTTTGAAGTATTGTGCGAGATCAAGATTTTGGGCAACTGGAAATGGTTTCCCCCACATCTAGATCAGAGAGTAAGAATTCTGGTGTCCAGTGGAGTGTTAAGCAAGTACTACAGATATGGAGGTGAAGTGGGGAATATAGAGTGTTAAGACTGTCACTAATGGTGCTATGATGGGACTGTGGCCAAGACTAGTTTCAGGACAGTTACCAACCATTAGCCACCCACAGGCAGATGTGACAACATTTAAAGGAAGATAAGCATAATGTGTGAGGAATAATGCTCGTTACGCACATGATCAGTCAATGTTCTAAAATGATAATTAAAGTACAGAGATGTCCCAAGACATTTTGCTGCCTGAAGCAGAAGAGCAAATGAATCTCCTCCCCATGCATTTAGTCACCCAAGTAAAACTATTAGGGCTCCAGCAGGAAGCAGAAAATGACACAAAACACTTCATATCATCCCTAGAAGTAGACGTACACATACAAAGAAAATAATTTTAGAAATCTGCGCTGAAGACACAAAAATATTACTGCCAGAGGCAGCCTTCTCACTCTCCCCCAACAATAGTTTAATGCACCTGTTTTTGGGCTTGAACTTGAATTAGTGAAGGATGAAAAATGCTTAATTGTTAAAATATGGGTGGAAGGCACTATATGCTTATTTCAGTTTTTACCCAACCCATCTAGTGGCTGGTTTTCTGCCCTGTTTTCCATTTTCGCTTCCTTTTTCTACTGTACCTGTTTACACTACTACTGTTTACTATTTTCACTTCCCTTTCATATTGTACAATAAAAAGCATACTATAATTTGAACAAGTAACTCCCACTAGTTTCAGTCCACCAAGATATCTGATTATCTCACAAAAAGTGGTAGTTATGTGTTCTGTTCAGCAGATTACTGTATTTAAATCACAGTATTCTATTACCATATATTAGTATAATTGACATAGCTGCCTAGCTGCCCAAAGCACATCCGATCTCTCCTGATTTTGGAAGCTAAGCAGGGTCAGCCCAGGTTAGTACTTGGATGGGAGACCACCAGGGAATACCAGGTGCTGTAGGAGTAGGAACTGGCAAACCACTCCAGTATTCCTGTCAAGAAAACTCCATGGACATGGAGTCACGAAGAGTTGGTCATGACTGTAACGACACAACACACACACACACACACACAGTATACTTGACACCATCTTTTACAAAAATATAAATAATTAAGGATGTCTGCCCATATTAAACATTACCTCTGATTAGGGTGGCCAACATTTTTTCTTTGAAAGACTCCTACAAATCCATCTGCAAACGAGCCAACATAAATTTAATATCTAAATGGGGTTTTATTCTACCAGAGATGATGTGGTAGACAAAACAATGTTTTTGTGTGTATCAACAGATGTTAAGGCAGTAGGAACCATGTCACTGAAACATTTCCAGATTTACTGACAATTCCATTGGGCTGAATGTGGCAACACAAATGTTTTCAGCTGAGTTGTCACTGATCAGCCATTGTGCAGTGATGGCATTCTTTAATTCTATTTTTTTTATATAACATTTTTATTAAAGAATTTTAAGTACAAAAGAAAAAAGAACATATTCAAAACATTAACCATATAAAGTCAATCTATCACTAAAGTTCGGCTTCCCTCTGTTCTTCGCGCGGTTTTAACGTTGCTCATCTCCCAGCCTCCCTTTCCAACGAACCCATTCTATATACTTATAGAAAAGGTTCTAAAAGTAGGTAATAGTCCTTCGAGTTCTATCCTAGTCCGGTAAGAGTCTTTAATTCATTACAGTTGGTCTCCATGTAGTTCTTAAATTTTTGCCAGTCATTTTGGAACCTCTGGTTGTCTTGATCCCTCAGTCTGCAAGTCAGTCTGGCCATCTCTGCAAAGTCCAGTAATTTCGCCCTCCATTCATCCAAAGACGGTATATACGTTGTCTTCCAGTTCTGAGCCAGGAGCATTCGTGCCGCTGCTGTTGCATATAAAAATAACGTCCTATCTGCTCCTTTAATTTCATTATCCACCAACCCTAACAGAAAAAGTTCAGGTCGTTTTGGGAATGTACACTTTAACATCTTTTTGAGTTCATCATATATCCATGCCCAATATTCCTTCACTTTCTCACAAGTCCACCACATATGATAAAAGTCACCTTGTTTCTTTTTACATTTCCAACAATAATCATCTTTCATCCTATACATCTTTGCTAATTTCGTTGGGGTAATATACCATCTATACATCATTTTCAACAAGTTTTCTTTTATCAAAGTACATGCGGTAAACTTCATATTCTTTTTCCACAATCTTTCCCACACATCTAACTCAATATTATGACCCAAATCCATAGCCCATTTTATCATACATTCTTTGACTTGTTCATCTTTTAAATTCAACTCCAACAAAAAATTATATAATCTAGTCAACAATTTCTTTTTTGGGCCCATGATTATGGTTTGAAACTTAGATTCCTTCTCTCCAAACCCAGACATCCTTCTGTCTTTCTGAAAGGTGTTGTGTAACTGATGGTACTGAAACCAACCTGTTAACCTCTCTTTTAACAGTTCATAAGATTTCAGTCTTGGACCTTTTTCTGAGAAGAATAACACATCCCCATATGTGATTCCCACTCCTTCTGCATCTTTCCTCTTGATCGCCAATGCTTCAATCGGGGATAACCACCTCGGGGTGTGTCTCTCTAATAAAGGTTTCAATCGTTCCCAGACTTGAAGTAATGACTTTCTAATTACATGATTCATAAAACTTTTATGTACTTTCACTTTATCATACCAAAGATAAGCGTGCCAACCAAATCTATTGTCATGACCTTCTAAATCCAAAAGATCTCCATCAACTAAAGTTATCCATTCTTTTATCCAACTGAGGCAGGCCACTTCATAATATAATCTCAGGTCTGGCATGGCAAAACCTCCCCTTTCCTTAGCATCTGTTAATAATTTGAATCTTATTCTCGGTCTTTTGCCTTGCCAGACGAATTTAGACAATATCTTCTGCCATTCCTTAAAGTGGCCTGTCCCTTTAATTGGGATCATTTGAAATAAAAATAACAACCTTGGTAGCACGTTCATCTTTATCACCGAAATTCTTCCCATCAATGACAGATTCAATCTATTCCATGTTTCCAAATCTCTCTTAATCAAATTCCAAACCCTAATATAATTATCCTCAAAGAGATTCAAGTTCGTAAGAGATAAATTAATTCCCAAATATTTAACTTTTTTCACAACTGAGAGAGCAGACAGTTTTTCAAATTCTTCCCTATCTTTCTTAGTTACATTTTTCAATAAGACCTTTGTCTTATTCTTATTCAGTTTGAAGCCAGCTAAATTACCAAATTCTTCGATAGCCTTCATCACCTCAATAATACTTTCTTTAGGATTCTCTAATGTCAAAACCAAGTCACCAGCAAATGCTTTTAGTTTATATTCCTTATCCCCCACACTTATACCTTTAAATGTCCCCATATCTCTCAGTTTAACTAACAATACTTCCAGTACAGTAATAAACAGCAATGGAGACAATGGGCACCCGGCATTCTTTAATTCTAAACATGTACAATTTTCCAGAAATTAATTTTAAAGTTTCAGTTATTTTAGCACCTATAGTCATCCCAATAGTTCATTGAAGGGAATACAAAATTGGGCATCACCAATTCGAGTCTGGTTAGCATTCCTACACACCTGATGTAACAATCAGTTTTTATGGTTGATCTGAATATGCAGGAGCTGCCTGGATAGCCTAGTGAGGGATCTGCCTGCGGAGCCAAAGGTCCCGAGTTCAGTTCTTAATTATGCCTCCTAGAAAAAGCCAGTCTGTCCAACCTTGGGCAAGCTGCACATTCTCAGGCTGTCTCCAGAAGGAGGGTGTGATCAATCATTTCTGTTTACCTTGAAAACTCTGAAAAAGGTCACCATAAGTAGGAACTGACTTGACAGCACAGGATTACAGTATTTGTTTCATATGCAGGTGTGCTTAACAAAGGCAGGATGTTTGAAATTGTTTCTGTCTATGAAGCCTGCATTTTAAGATTGACGAATTGTTACCTAATACGTTTTCTGGAAGGGAAAGTGGGGAGTTACAGCATCTCACACGTATCTACAGACTACATACAATAAAAATGCTGTAGACTGTAGTCGGTTTCAATAATTTAAAATATTTTTTGTTTCAGAACCTATGTTTTAGTACAAAAATGTTATAATGTCTAAAGTTATTGCAAAAAAAGTTATTTTTAACCTAAGAGCAGGACTGGAAAATCTGCAGGCAACTGCTTGCCTGAATGATGAGAAGAGCAATCCTATACTCACTTGATGCCTGGGGCATGAGGCATTTATGCTGCAACTATGTCAATAGAATTATTGCCATATTCAGAGTTCAGCCCACAAGGAGAAAAATATAAATAGAAACACACACACACACACACACACACACACACACACACACACACACAAGCACAAACCCATTAAATAGGCAGAAATGCTGCTTGCACCATCCAGTCAGGAACAGTAGCAACATGTACACAGCTATTCTTAAGTTGTTTTGTATTTGCAAATCATACTGTGTATCTGTCCAAAACAATGTGGTCAGCCTGTGCACCTTCTTCAGATTATAATATCTAATTCATAGCTGCAAATATGCACACAAACATGAAAATACACTTATGGCAATGAGAATTAAGTGGCGTATGCACCTGGTCCAGTAAAAGAACATAGACACTTCTTTATATTTACAAATTCTGGCTGCATAGATCCGAAAATGTAGTTCTATTGTGTTTTGTTTCAGTTGGGAATGCAAATGAATTTATAAGAGACAAAGTAGAATATAGACTATATGTGGCTATAGTAAAGCATTACCATTCTACAATCTCATTTGCGGTGATTGTGAGGGGTATTTATGGGCTATTTTGTTCAGATCTGTCAGATTCCATTTAGTTCAGTAATGCTTATTTGTTAGGCCTACTGTAGCAATGAGGTAATCGTAGTGAATTGTTGCATATTTGTCTGTTCCATTTCTGTCAGCCACTCCCCCCAAAACCTACCTGCATCCGTAGATGATCTGGAACATTTGGCTTTAAGTACTGTGAACCAGAGAGTTCATCTGAATGTCTGTGAAGATTCTCAGTTATCCAGGTGAGTTTATCTGGAAGTTGAGTCATGGCAACTGGACTTCTTTTTCTTGAGAGATAGAAATGTTTCACTGCTTATCCAAACAGCTTCATCAGTCTGAAGAAAGCTAGCTGCGAGTCCTCCATCTTATCACAGCTTGTTAGGTAGACAGCCGTATCCGCAGCCTTAAGCTGAACAATGGCACTTAAGGCTATTGATACTGTTGTCTACCTAATGAGCCTATTTAGGCCATTTTTCATCTTATGAGCCTATTTCAGACCAGGGTGACAAGAGGTCAAAGCAGACTATAAGATGGAGGAATCGCAATGAGCTTTCTTCAGACTTGTTTGGATGAGCAGTGAAATGTTTCCATCTCTCAAGAAAAAGAAGTCCAGTTGCCATGACTCAACTTCCAGATTCATCTGAAAGGTTTATACTATACTGTCAATAACTAGAATGTGGAGCAACAGAGTTGCAAATAAAGCTATTGATATTTGCCGGTCTATCTTTCAAAGTGGAACTGTTATGGATCTGTTCATTTTGTAGTTCTGATTTTTCCGTGGTTGGCTTGGCATCATTTTCTGAACTCTGCCAGTGTTACAGCATCTTCATTACAACATCTTCAGATCTATCGGTGTTGCTGATACAGTACTAACTTGTCACCTCTGACATATTGTCATTTGTAGTTGTTTGTTTGCTGACTGGTCATATCACAGCAGAGTGCCATTGGTATTTGACAGTGACATTCCAACAAGGGTTTCCTTCTCTCTTATGTTTTTGTCTCACCATTGGTTGAGATCTCTGGGTCACTTCTGTGTTAATGCTGATACACTGTCTTTTTTTGGATTCATTTTATCTTTGTATCCAAAGCTGATACTGTATATTAAATAAAAGCATGGCAACATTTTAAAACAAAATATAAGTGACAGAAAGCAAGGCATAAATCCATTAGTATAAACTAGAATAATTAAAACCATTGAATTATCAATTACACATTGATTTCCTAGGGTCTCTAAATCTACTTGGAGTTCCAACTAGAGCAAACCTACTGAATCAGTTGTTGAATGGTGAAGCCATTAATTCTGTGGGCCTACTATAGTTACGACTACCAGTTGGATTCTGGACAAGATATACTCTAGTTAAGATTAAATGTTAGATTTATGCTCAGGTCACCAAGAACTGAATGTTTCTGATTTGGCTTTCTAAAAATTGTCCATCTGCAATACTAAATGCAATACTAAATATGTAAAACAACATATTGTATACACATTCATATTTAATGCAGAGGAGGCCACAAGAACAGGAGTGAGCAAAGTGTGAACTGCAGTTCCTGTTACTTCATAGTGACAGCTGTGACAATTAGAGGGGATGGGAATTGCTGTCCAAGAGCACCTGGAGGTCCCAATTTGTCATCGGTCCCACTCACAAGGGAGGACATACCCTGGACCTGGTTTTTGCCTCCACATCGACGGGCTTTGATCTGGGGGTTGGCTACCTGTTGGTCCGTCCCGTGTCATGGTCAGATCATCATCTGCTGACTTTCTCCCTGGCAATCACCACCCCACCCCGTGGGGGGCAGGGCCCTTCCATCTGGGCCCACTTCTGGGGGCTCCTGGACCCTGCACGGTTTTCGGAGGCCCTGGGGGTTCTACCAGATGGTCTGGATGACGATCCGGTCGACTCCCTGGTCAAAAGGTGGTTTGAGGAAGTGACCGGGGCAGCCGATCGGATCGCCCCCAAGCGCCTGATCTGGTGCCGAGCCCGCTCTTCTCCTTGGTTTACCGAGGAGCTGCGGGCAATGAAGCAGGAACGGAGAAGGCTAGAGAGCAGATGGCGGAACGCTCGGACGGCTTTGAATTGGGCTGCGGTAAAGGCGTTGACCAGTCGCTACTCTCGAGCGATAAGGGCAGCTAGGAGATCTTTCGTTGCCCTGAGAATTGGTGAGGCCTCGAATAGCCACGCGGAGTTGTTCCGTGTGGTTCGAGACCTCACCAATCCTGGTCCGCCTGGGCCTCCTCCTAGTGATTTCACTAGTGAGTCGTTCGCAGCCTATTTTAAAACCAAGATAGAGGCCATCCGTTCTGTCACTAATAGTGACGTTCTGTCACTAATGGCCATCCGTTCTGATCCAGTCCCCGGTGTGGCCGATACTGGGCCACCTCGGTCGCCCCGGTTTGTTGAGTTCGGGTCTGTTACATCTGAGGAGGCCTCCAGGGCCCTGGGACATTGCAGGTCTGCGGCTTCTCCGTTCGACCCTTGCCCGTCCTGGTTGATCAAGATTGCAGGGGGGAGCATGCCAAAATGGGCTTCGCTAATTGCCTCGGCCTCCTTCAGGGACGGGATTTTTCCCAGTCTGCTGAAGGAGACGGTGGTGAAGCCCATTATTAAAAGATCTGGCTTGGCTGCGGACGACATGTCCAACTATCGTCCCATAGCCAATGTTCCCTTTTTGGGCAAGGTGGTCGAGCGAGTCGCCGCCCTGCGTCTCCAGTCGTTCCTGGAGAACCATGTCCTGGATCCCTTCCAATCTGGGTTCAGGCCGCGTCATGGGACAGAGACGGCCCTGGTCGCTCTGCACGATGATCTGTTGAGGGGGGCCGACAGGGGTTGCTCTACCCTGCTGGTCCTCCTCGACCTGTCAGCTGCTTTTGATACCGTCGACCACGGTATCTTGCTGGGGCGGCTCTCGGAGGTGGGGATTGGGGGTTCGGCCTTTGGCTGGCTCCGTTCCTTCCTTGAGGGTCGTACCCAGTGAGTGAGCTTGGGGGGTGAGTTGTCGGCTCCCTGGACACTCTCTTGTGGGGTGCCTCAGGGGTCGTCCCTCTCCCCAATGCTCTTTAACATCTATATGAAGCCGCTGGCCGAGATCATCCGGAGTTTTGGAGTCTGCTGTCATCAGTACGCTGATGACACGCAGCTCTATCTCTCCTTTTCCACCTGTGCAGTGGAGGCCGTCGAGACCCTTGATCGCTGCCTGGCTGCAGTTTTGGACCGGACCATGACCCACAGACTCCGGCTCAACCCTGGAAAGACCGAGGTTATGTTCTTCGGGGGCGGCCCCGATGGGTATTGTGGCCCTCTTCCCAGTTTGGATGGGTCCGCCCTCCAGCTGGCGCAAAGAGTGAGGAATCTGGGCGTCGCCCTGGATCCTGGTTTGACCCTGGAGTTCCAGGTGTCAGCCGTGACCAGGTCGGCCTTTTATCATCTAAGGTTAATTGCCCAGATTCGCCCGTACCTTGACGAGAGCTCCCTGAGGACAGTGGTACAGGCATTGGTCATGTCGAGGCTGGATTATTGCAACGCCCTCTACATGGGGCTCCCCTTGAACCTTGTTCGGAGACTGCAGCGGGTCCAGAACGCGGAGGCCAGGCTGGTGGTTGGTGCGCATTGTTTCAACCGCATCACTCCCATCCTGGCCCACCTCCACTGGTTACCCGTTGCCTCCCGAATAAGGTTCAAGGTGTTGGTTTTGGCTTACAAAACCCTCCATGGCTTGGCCCCTGTTTATTTGGCAGAGCGGCTTCACCGACAATTAGATCGGGGCCGACCCACCCGTTCATCTCTGGCCCTCTCGCTGCAGACGGTCCCCCCGAGGGAGGCCCGCAAAACAAGCACTCGTGCGCGGGCCTTCTCGGTGGCGGTGCTGCCTATGTGGAACAAGCTACCCAGCGAGCTGAGGCAGGCTCCAACGCTGGCGTCTTTCAGGAAAGGCTTGAAGACTCTCCTTTTCAGGGACGCCTTTAAAAATGACTAGAGTTTTTTTTTTTTTTTTGTTGTTGTTCTTTCGCCCATATGCTGTAAGTCTGCCCCTGCCGCTGTTACTGTCTTTGCTTTTTGTGTTTTCTTTTGTGTGAACCGCCCTGAGTTCTCGTTTGGGAAGTAGGCAGCGGTATATAAGTGTAAGAAATAAATAAATAAATAAATAAATAAGGAGTCCTGTAGGAGTCCTGTCTGTTTAATGCTTTTTTTCCTCGGACAAGCAGTGAACATACTGGTTGCAATAAACCACTCAAGAGAGCCTTGCATGTCTGTCTCTACTGCTATAACAAGAAGTGTGCAGGCACCATTCTAAATCCATTGGCAGTTCCATTATGGGGGGTGATGGGGAATCTCACATTACAACCTCTTTTCCAGCTGAAGATCAAGTGCTTGGCCACAGATAATGCAAGCGCTTGGAATCAGGAACAGACTCATATGGGGCATGTGATTCAGGGCAGTAACCGTCACTGCATATGGAAGAGTTTTTGATTTCTAAAAAACCAAAAAATATTTATTTCCAACTGTATCATTAAAATTCAGCTCTTATAACACACATAGGAGGCAGAAACACATAGGCAAGGTACGAGATCTAAGTCAGAAAGCAGCTAAAAGGAAATAGAGTACTTGATATAAGTAAACTATTAACCAACACCAACTGCTGCAGCTGTAGGTAAAACAAATGACCGATAACGTTGCACCTGGCCTTCTATAAAATGCTGCCTGTGATTTACACTATAGATTGTGATAAGTGAACATTTTCCAGTTTGGTAAATAGTAATGAAAAGATTTTGTTATTTCTAGGAGCACCTGACAGTATTCAACTTAGCACAAACTTTTAATTTGCAGATCTTGAATTCATACAATGAGAAAATCAAGCAAAGAACGGCTTGCTACAACAGAGGGGACCATACTGATTAACGCATCAAGACCCGTGACTTTCAGATAATAAAAAAACAAGTTTTCTGTGAGTAATTTCTCATAGAGTTTTACTTATTTCTCAGAAATGAACCTGCCAGTGCTCTAGGATCTATATTAACTTATCTTCCGTCAGTTTGGTTGCATCAGAAACTGAGGCGTTGGATTAGTGAAACAAAATGACCAGAATATTATTTGGATCCAGTAACTCAGGATAAAGCATTGCAAGTCACATATAGATAGATAAGTCCCATTATTGTAGGTCATGCAGAAGATATAAAAACAACTCACTTCTGACTATGTTGACTGAACCAAGAATAAGTGCCAAACAAAGAAGCAGCTAAGGTTTATTAAAACAAACTGGAAGCTTTTCATGTGAATGTCCTACTACCTAACATTCAAGGCAACAATTATTAAAATAGCTCATACAGCACAATGGCTGGAATCCTGTAACCTAGCATAGTTAGCCACAGTTAAAGTAGGCCTATTAAATTAGTGAAGCTTATGAAGGAGTTAACTCATCAGATCCCCACTGAGCCTAATGTAGCACAACTTAGTACACTAAGCAACAGTGTTTCAGTCAATATATGTATGTCCACTTCTGGAAGAAGTAACAATAAAAAAAAGGTTGCATGTAGTCCCAAATGTAGCCAGAGAATTAGAGTAGCATAATCTGCATAGATGAGGAAAAATGTTTCTTCACAGCATCTATTGCTGAATCAAAATGAATCCCAATTACTTCTTGATAACTACAAAATATACCATGCATAGTTGATAAATTCCTAGCCAATTATGTTGCCACAGATATGGAAAAGATTAAGGACCACCTAGCAGGGATTTTAAATAACAGGTAAACAATATTTTGCAAGGATTGCATAACAGATAAACAGTGACACAAAGGGTTAAAAAAGGAACTTCAGAATGATTATGAGCAGAAAATCAGGAGTGTAGGACTGATTAACCCCCCCCCCCAGATTGACTTGGCTAAGGTGTCTTCCTCTCTGTGGAAAACCCACTCTAATTCTGAATTCTGTTGAGGCAAACACGTTAGAGCAGCCCTGCCCAAAGTCTGGCCGGGGGGGGGGCAAATCCGGCCCGTCAGGCCATTCTGAGTGGCCCGTGGCTGGCTGGCCCGCCCCTCCCTCCCCCTCCTTCGCCCCATGTTTTTTTTTAAAAAATATTCTGCCAACACTGACACCGCTGGGAAGCTTGGGCGGCTGGGCGGTCTGCCACCACTGGCACCGCAGGGGAAAGTGTGGGGTGGGCAGGCCAGCAGGCCTCTGCCACTGCCAAGGAGCTTTGGGGTGGGCAGGCGGGCGATCCGTCGCCACCACTGGGGAGCTTGGGGGGGTGCAAGGTCGCACAGATCACCTCTTCCAAGGGGCGACCTGTGACCACGGCTCCCTGTGCTTCCTTTGGTCCCCACTTTCCTTCTTTCCTCCCTCCCTTGTTCCCCACCTTCCTTCCTCCCTCCCTCCCTTGGTCCCCATCTCCTTCCCTCCCTCCCTTCCTTGTTCCCCACCTTCCTTCCTTCCTCTCTTGGTTTCCACCTCCCTCCCTCCGTCCCTTGGTCCCCGCCTTCCTTCCTGCAGCTGGGGTTGCAAGGGTCAGTGGGTGGGGCTTGCAGTGGGGTGGCAGGGTCGGGGAGCAACTGGCCCCTGACACATTCTCAGCCACCAAATCTGGCCCTCCTTACAAAAAGTTTGGGCACCCCTGCATTAGAGGGAACATTTGGAGGGGCATGTGATTTTTTCCCCCTCATGCCCCCTAGAGGAAATGTAGCACTGGCCAAACCATTTCTTAAAGATACATTATACCTTAAAAACCTCTTCAGGATTGCTTAAAAGCCAGAAGCACCTGGCTGATGCACAGCATTACATGAAGTGACTGTTAACATGTTTAATGTGGCAACCACACCAATTATGTATGTTTTATGTGCATGTATTCTGTGCCATCAAGTCAGAACCAACTTAGAGCAACTGTCATAGGGCTTTAAAGGTGAGATATTTAAGAAGTGGTTTTACTAGTTCCACTTCCTCAGTGAATCTCCATGTCTGAATGGAGATTTGAACCTTATCTAGAGCCCTCAACCATCACTCAATCTACTACACCATACTGTGATTCTGTTGTTTTATTACTGTGCACAAAATATTTGGTCATAAGTTAAAGTGTACCATATAGCTGTGAATTTCCACTAGGTCAATTATTTGCCTTTTATTAAAAAAAACTTCCCTGAAACTTTTTCTTCCTCATTATCTGCATATTTCTGGCAGGTTTTTACTGCCTAAAGAATTGCAACAAGTATTAGAATTGTTACTTGCTAACATAAACAGTTATTTAGTTCATGCATTATATTGCATAGTCCATGTTATTCTCAAAGCCTATAAGCATTTATGTTTCTTATTGAAGGGCATGGTGTCCATTCTGTCTTGTTTCACAACACTTGGAACTCTAAATTGTGCCTGAGGTTTTGTCTATATGTGCTTACATAAACCAAATGAAGTTGGCAGATGGCCTATTTTAAATTGGCCTGGTGGTGGGGTGAGGCATTCTCTGTTTATTTGACTTCATTTTATTTTGTTTTTCTTCCCTCTGACCAAATGTTCTCACTCTACCCAGATGTGTGTGGGTCTGTATGTGTGCGCGTGACAGCTCCATATCTGTATTTGATCATAGTTGCACAATGCTATAGAAGCATGCTATAGGAACAGCAAAGGCGATTTAAAAACTATTGTCTGGGATAACTGTTTTATCTACTCATGTTTTACAGCCCCAGCAAGTCTCCAGCTGGTATTTAAAATGAGATATAATTCTTAGTTTAGTCACTGATCAGGTTATAGGCAAATGAGTTCAATTCTGGAGGAGCCCTAAAAATAGGATGCCTGCAAAGGAGAAAGCTGCAGCACCAGGAAGGTATGTATAGGATAAAATGTTGTCCCCCACACCGGAGCACTGGAGGAGAGAGCAAGGGATTGTATGGCACAAGTGCTACATGGCAGAGACTTGGCCACCCCTAAAGCAGCTTTGGCTGTTCCTTACAAAATTGTTTTCATTCTCAGGCAACAAGAAAAAGGGGTTGGCACAATGGTCAATCACTATGCTCAGAAAAACGTTATTTGGACTTACAGGTCCAATTATTCTTGTTCTGGCTTAGAGGTTCAGGGAGTTGTAGTCTAAAAACATAACTTTACAAGCCTCGTGCCCTCTTGTAGAGGAGCAGGAAATTCTACTTACCCAACTGGGAAGCACCAACTCTGTTCATCGTGGCAAAGTCCAAGCACATGGTAGGACCCAAAAGCTCCAAACCCATTCTCAAATAGCTTTGCTTAAGAGAAGGAATATTCTTCCATCAAAGCAATGAAGATGGGTTGGGAGCCAGGGCCTGGTAGCTCCCTCCAGGTAGCCTCTCAAGTAGAGGTGAAAAGGAGGAAGGCTCCCAGGTTTATTTGTCTAAGTGTATTCCTATATACACCTGCTTAGGACCTGAAACCCACTATAGTCAAGACTTTGGTTCTGAATAATCACACATGGCAGTGAACGCATATAGGCTGGTGACCTAGGGAACATGGACAGGTTCTGCATAAGGGCAGAGGTGTCTACCTCTAGATGTCTGAGAACTGCACATACCATACACTGAAGCTTCCTACCCCCCTTACCAAAAATGTCCTCTCATGTTTTTAATTGCCAACATTTAATTAAAAAACAACGAAGTAGGCACCCCTAAAGAAAAACATGGGAAAATTGGTTCTCATGCCCCCTAAAGGAAATGTGATTACTAATTGTCAAGAGCAATATTTTAATTATTGAACATTGTGTGGGGCAGGGAGATGCATTCGGCTCCTTAGTCACACTTTGTTCTGCTTTCCTGGTCTCAAGCCATAGAGGACTTTAAAATATCAAAACAGCTGTCTGAATGCAGTAGGAGTTTTCTCTCTCTCCTGTGTACAGTATTTGAAGGACACAGTGAATACTGGACAGGCAGGGTATGTCCCTGTTGGTTCTGCTGGACCTCTCAGCAGCTTTCGATATCATCAGTCATAGTATCCTTCTGGCCCACCTCTCTAGCATAGGACCTGGAGGCGCTATTTTATGGAGACTTTGGTGTTTCCTGGAGGAGAGAACTTACGTGGGTGGTGCTGGGAAGTTCATGTTGGACACCCTGGGCACTGGTCTCTGGGGATCCCTCAAAAGTTCTGTTTTGACTCCTGTGTTATTTAACACCTACATTATGTAACATCAGGGATACATTGGAGTTCTGGGGTTTATTGTCACCAGTCAGCTTTATCTCTCCTGTCCATCTCAATCTGAGGAAGCTGTCTTGGCAATAGATCAGCGTCTGTTGTCAGTAAAGGGCTGGATTGAGGGTAAATAAACTGAAACTTAATCCAGGCAAGACAGAGGTTTTCCTTGCCGGTCAAAAGAGGCAGATCAGGGAATAGGGATGCAACCTGGGTTGGAGGGGCTTACACTTGTTGAAACATAAGTGTGCTGCTTTTTTTAGCAATACTTTTACCTAACGTTTTAAATACATTGTTTATTTAATTATTCTTAAGAATCATTCACTGGTTTTAGCTTTAAATGTTGCCGCTTAATGAAGTAAGCCACCTTGGCTTACTTCATTAAGAAAGGTGGGCTAAAAATATTTTAAATAAATAAATAAGAATAAATAAGAAGCACCTCCTTCTCACTGGTCACATGGGGTCAATCACTTTACTTCCTTTCGAGCCTGAGAATATTGATGTTCTCCTGTTATTTATATCCTTGTCTACATAGGCATGGACAACATTGAGCTTCTAAAACCCAAACAAATAATCTCCACAGAAAGAAGTCTCCAGCTTCCGTTATCTGCAGCCTTCTTAAAAAGACTTAACTAAAAAACCTTTGTACTGTAAATCTATAAAAAGAAATTAGGTTACAACAAACACAAAGAAGCAGCAAAGAGGAAATACTGCTAAGGCTTCCTTCTGGCACTGGAACTCCTTTTGCCCCTCCCACCACAATTATTGCTAAATATGTAAGTAATATAATGCCTCACTATAATATAATATAATATAATATAATATAATATAATATAATATAATATAATATAATATAATATAATATAATATAATGCCTCACTATACCAGGAGAAGTAGGGTGGCATGTTTCTCTCATACAGTATAGCTAAATAAATTAAAACAGAAGCCAGCAATGGCTGTGAAGAAAACCACAATATAAACTCATGACCACCTAGGAGAAAGACGTTTTTGCTAAGGGATTGATCACAGTTGTATTTATGGCTTATCTGATAGTCACATTCCAGGTATATAGGCACGTGTTTATGTTTCTCTTTCTGTGCACATGTACACATGCTTGGTTTTTAGGGCAAATAATTAAATAAGCAGAAGATGTATTATTCCATAAGAAACGGGCAATAATATAGAATATATGGAACACACACAAAACACCATATGTAGGGGAGTGGGTGGTATTATTCCAACCCAATAAAACACAGATATTCTAAAACAAATTGAATGTGTGTAGGGGCATTAAAGCAGAAGTAAAAGTGTGTTCCAAAGATAATGATTATTCATAACAGAAAATAGAATTGCTTTGTATGGAGGCAATACATCATTAAAAGCTTAATGCAATGCAAACCTACTTGGGAATAAATCCATTTAATGTTTCAGTAAACATGTATTGGATGTTGTTTACTAGACAGGCCATTTCACCCTTTTGCTCTAGGCCAGGGATGGAAACCCGCTTTGACCAATGGCCTTGCCCTTCAATGCAGCAGCTTCCTCTCCTCGACCCTACCCATCATGCATCTACATCATCTTCTTCTTTTTTAAAACAGCATTGGTGCCTTTAGAGTGACTTTGAGGGAATTGCTAGGGAAATGGAGACGGTGGTGGTTAACATTTTGTTGTCCCAATCACACATCCCAAAAGGCAACAAGCAAGGGAGAGAAAGGAAGTGAAAAAAGAAGGGGGAAGAAAAAAACATGAAGGAAAGAGACCTAAAAGCATGCATGCAAGGAAAGAAGGAAAAGAATGGGTGGCATAAAAGGTAAATAAATTTATGGATTTAAACCACTGGGTGAGGGCAGCCAAATTCTGTACCTGACAAAAGGATCCTCTTTACCACCATTTCAGGCAAACAGACTTAAGATGTCATTGAAGGCCAAAAATTGTTAGCCATTTAATTTGCTGCTGCCATATTTTCACTGCCAAAGATCAGGAGAGGTTCCTGTGGGTACCTCTTGTATATTTTGTGCCAAAAATACCTTGCCTAGCTTCAGAGCAGGCTGAAGCCGGCAGGGGAGGGTTGTCTGGTGCTCCTACTGGACCAAAGTGCCAGGTCACTTTTGCTAGTATGCTAGGAATGGCTAGTAGGCAAATGAGAGCTGGGGTGAGGCTTCATCTCAAAACATTTTGGCTGAGACATCCCTCCTCTACTCACACCACAAACCATGTGTGTTGTAGGCAGAGCTTTAAAGGAGAGGTCCGTATGATATGTCATAGCCCATAAAGAAAGCCTCACAGAATTGAGTGGTGAATCCCAGCAGGCTCAATGTCATTCACTCACTTAGTCCACTTTAATAGCAAACTTGATGCATTCTTGAGTTGCTACAGTTGCAGACCTAATAGATTTCTCCATATAGTCTGCTACCTAGGCAGATTACACAGGGATAGATAGGTTTCTAATTACTCTGCAGTTGTCTTTAATGAACTGTCAGCACACTGCTATTTAAATAGTTAGTTTTTTCCTTTTTATTATTATTTTCAAGGATACATCTGTTTGTCCTGAAGTAACCTCTTCCAAGCAGTTCGTTGTTCAAACTTCCATGATATAATTACATTTCACATTTTCAGGGTTACATTGCATAATTCCCTTAATAATTTGAATTTGATACCTTTGAGTATAGGAAATCATTTTGTCTCATCAAATTCTCTCTTAAAAGTCACATTTCTTGTCCATGCACCATGACAATCAAGTGCTGAAGCACACCTATTTCTTTTAGAATAGGGTGCAGTTTCTCATGATCCACACAGTGAAAGTCTTTCCTGTAGTCTATAAAGCACAGAGTGCATTCCAGCAGTCAGTGAATATTTGCAATATGATTTCAAGTCTTCTTCCAAATCCAGCTTGAATATCAGGGATTTCTCACTCCATATAAGGTGAAACATTTGTTGCATCACCTTGAATATCAAGCTTGAATAAATGCACATAAGGATAGCATATTTAATCATTTTCATGCCTGAAATTTAAAATATTTTAATAAATTTCAAAACAAATATGAAAATATATGAGTAAGATAAAAGAAATGCTTTAGATATAGTGTACCTTGAGTTCAGCAAGTTTTGAGAAGAAGAAGAAGTTCCTCATATTTGTGTGACCAAGCTGGCAAAATATCGGCTAGATTGTCGTACCATTAAATGGATTTGTTGCTGGCTGACAGACCCCACCCAAAGACAGCCTACCAATGGCTCATCAGCATCCTGGAGGAGATTGGCAGGGCATGGAAGGGCTGCTTCTTAAATATGCAAATGACACCAAACTTAGAGAGGGAGTGCAAAAGAGGAGACAGTGAAAGAGAGCGAGGAGCAGTGAGAGGGAGTAAAAAGGAGTGAGTGATTGTGCATGTACACATATCAGTACTCACCTCTCTCTGCAAAGCCTCTGCTCCCCTATGCTGCTGTCTCTTTTTGTATCAAACAGCTCTCCCTCCTGGTACTCCTGTTTATTCATTCCTGTTTTTCAAACAGCCTCAGAAACACTTGCCTGATAAAATAAGGATGTAATTGGGAAGGAGGAAACCCTTCTTAAGGCAGTGCCTCTGAACTGCATCACCTACAGGTGCTTCAAAAAGAACCGAAAATATAAGGTGTTTATCCTCCTCTGGCTTCTGCGGCCAGTTATATCCGAGAGAACCAAATGCCCCAGTGCAACTTTGCAGTGAGAAATGTCCCAGTTCAACTTTGCAGTTGTTTCCTCGCTGTGTAGTCACAGTCACCTATCAGAGATGCTTTAGCTGTGATTTTCCTGGAATGGCAGGGCATTGGACTCAATGACCCGTGGGCTCTACGAGCAGTTAATTCTATGATTTAATGCATATTTATCTAATTGATTTCCTCAGGGAACCATGGCACCGCATTGATATTTTGATACTTGTTTAATTTTGATATGCAGGCATGTTGCAGCTGGCTAGAGAGCTCAGTGAGTCGGATACCTAACTGGAGAGGCAAGGTTCAGTAGGGTTCAAATTGCAACTGAACCTTGCAGGAGAGAAGCCACCCTCTGTAGCCTTGGGCAAGTTGTATAATCCCAGATTATCCTCAGGAGAAGAGTGATAAGGGTAAACTTCGTATTTGGCAACCTTGGAAAAGATTGTCCATTTTTAGGTGATATTGCCATCAAGCAATATCACCTAAAAAGTGTTGCAATTCGAGTGCCTGCATAAGGGTTAAAGAGGTGAAAACTGAGCCCTTAGCTGTTGCTGTGCACCTCTTAGTTTATATTCCCCAGGGTGCCCATCGTTCTGAGCAGGAGATACGTGGTTACAGATGTGAAAAACCTGCCTGTTTGTTTCTCACCACTTGCTTATAACTTTCAACCTACGTCCATTTATAAATACTTGCCCTTCTGGTTAGATCTGCTACAGAACAGTATGAACCTGCTTATTCCCCAGCAACAAAAACAAGCTGCCTTTTGTGAATCAGGTAAAGCAAATAAAGATAGATGACACCTGGAAATCACTTTCATCTTAGTTTTGAGGTGGGAGATGAGGTTTGATATGCCTGGTCATCCCTCTGGTGCTACCTTAGAAACTGGCCTAATTTTTTTTAAAAGAGAGGACATTGAATTATAACAGTGTAAGTCAGCTGACTGCTTTGTCACCGAGCTTCTGCTTTCTACACTCATGCAAGTGCCAGAGCTCTCCGTGCTGCACTTTTCTAGACGCAGTGCGGCAAAGCAGACGCCTAGAACCGGGCATGGAGCAGCAATAGGTTTTATTATTTTCCATTAACCCCCCCCCCCAAAAAAAACCCCTGTCCATCTGTTTTACTATACGGAACGTTTTTGCTTTGGAGCAGCGTTACCACCTGGATGTGCTTCTTGGCTTCTGACATTAGCAGCATCTCTGAATTCAGGCAGACACACTGCTCGGAGCCTTTTACTTAAATTGCTTCTGATGAAGACTTTTTTTAATTATTATTTTTAATTTGGTCTGGTGAGGTGCTCATACCAGTGTGATATATATACCTGCAAGAACAGGATGAAGAGGGTGATACCTGTTACTGTTTTGGGGCCTTCCCCTCCTTTCTTTCAATGCCCCCCCTTTTTTTTCCTTCAGACGATCTGCTGCTGAGGCCGTCTCAGTGTCCCAGAGTTCTAGGTTAGTTGTGCTCCTATAGATAGCCAGTATTTCTCACATCGGTGAGAACAAAAGCGCAGGCAAGGGAAGCAATCTCCCTGACCTACATCAATCCCAGCCTTTCTGGACGGATGCAGGGTAGCTGTCGACTAACAGTGACACAACCAGCCATCAAGCGGAGAATCTCTGGGATTGCAATCCGTTTTGGTTTCAGCCTGTGAGCACCGAATGCTCCACTTTTCTTATCCAATTGCTGCTGGTTTTGTGTTTTTGTGTTTACGTCTCTTGGCCATAAGCAACTACTTGGGTTTCCTAAGTGTATCTTTGTGTGGATTAGCTTGTCACCAGCGTAGTCCTTGTCCGTGTCATATTGGAATCAAGGGCACCGAAGTCAGCCTGCTTTTAACAGTTGTTTCTTCCTGCGTGGTGCTATGCAGCCAGAATGCTTTATGCAGACAACAAAGGAAGGAAGACACAGAAAACACCACTATCTTCTGGGTTGTTGTTTCAGGAAAAATAGAAGCCTTCGTCAGTGCTTTGTATTCTTTTTGCATTTTGCTGTGTCTTTTTTATTATTTCTCTTTTTAAAAACACCCTAATCAAACAGCCTAAGAGGCATCGCTGTGGATGTAGGTTTTTAAAATGCTATTGGGGGGGGGGGAGAAAAGACAGCTCATGGAGAACTGCGATTTGAGGCAAGCTGCACATCTTTTGCACTGTGGCTGATTTGAAATACTCAGGTCTGGCGAAGAGGAAGCCCTAAGGGACAAGTTCAGTAACTAAGAAAGCGGTGGTAGATAAAAAGAAATAAAAATGACAAGCGTAATGGAGGCTCAGCAGAAGAAACTGTCAGAGAAATCAGTGCCTGGATGGCAATCTTACCCAGTCTGAATAATTATGAATAATTCAAAGGACAAAATTACTCTGCTTTCACCTTTTCCACTTAAAATGGCATGATGTGAATCTCTAATAAATTTTCAAGATAGAATGTAAATGCCAATTTGAATCTGAAGAGCTTTTTGCAGCCAGATGCTGCATCCTGATTTTTTTCAGAATTATTCTGTGAGAACCTCACTTCATCACCAAGCACTATTGCCAATGAAAATTACTACAATTACAACAATAGAATGCCATCAAACGTTTCTAATTTAGCTAATTTACGAAAGGCTGGCTTCATTGGGTTTTCATGCCCAGGTCATCATGCCTGGCACCTTGGATCTGTATCAGAAAGAAGCAAAAGGGGCTGGATAATGTGTCCTATTCTCCACCTTTAATTTTAACAGCCTAAGAAAAGAGGTAGCCATCTGTTAATCACGGTTGCAGCCATCTATGTTTCAGTCTTGTTTTCCAGCTTTTTTGGATGGTATCTTTTTAGCTCCTGGTCATAGGATGGGACTCTGTTTACAGGTTTGTTCATACAAGCGCTTGAACTATAGTAATTTTTCTGTTGTATGATCTGTACTGCTGAAGAAATAAGTCTACTCTGATTTAGTTAAGTCCACCTGCTTCTTTCATTTGAATGGTTGTCTGGTCTCAAGTTAGAAAAGGTTTCCTTTGAAAGTTAAAGTTCAGCTACCTGAGTATATAATCGGAAGATTTGTGCAATAGATAAAGCTGATAAGAATGTTGATAGCTTTTAATATCTTAAAAACTCTCGTATAGACCTACCTCTGTGTTTTTGCAACTATACACAGTATATATATTGTTCAATTAATATATGTTAAGCATTTGAACAATATTTATTAAACAACCAGGCAGAAATGTGAAGCAGTTTTGAAATGTGCAGGTGTTCCCAATATGACCTTTTGATAAGTTTTGTCTATTATGAGACCTCTGTTAAGGAACTAACCAAGGCTATAGAAAGGATTCAGGTAACAGTGTATTAAATGGGTTCATGCAATCTGTATATTGAAATGGAATGCTGTGAGCATAAGTTTAGATGCATATTCTTTCTAAATACAATTGTGATAATAAAGAACAGCTGGAATATCCTGGCTAAAATCTGCTCTTGGCTAAAAGATCCCATTAATATAAACTTCTGCTTTAATTGTATCTTCTATTTTGTCAGGAGGGTGATTGACTCTTTATAGGGTCCCCCCCCCTTTTTTTTTGTAAAATTGAAGACTGTGTGCCATAGTTCTTATCCTCTATGTTTCATTCAGTACTCTCTCACTTGCCTTAATGGGTGCCTGCTGTTTGCACATGGTACCTGACTAGTATAACAAAAGCACATTTAGCAAAATACATCTACTGTGCCTTTTTATAATGCGCTTCAACAATATTTAAAATTTGCCTTTTTGTTTACATGAAGGATATGGCTTTGTTGGAGAACTGCCATTGCATTTTAGCGTTCAGTGTGTTTTAAATGGAACACTGGACAAGAGCAACAAGGAATTTGGGTTCCAATAATTTATGAATACACATTCTGAATCAAATGTAAACTTGATGATTTAGATGCACTGTTTTTAACCACTTCCTTGTTTGATTCTATACCATATGTTGCATTTGGGGACAGAATGTAAGGATCATCTTGCATCGTGTGGCAGGCTGCCAGAAAACCCAAATCTGTCACTTTATGGGCAATCCTGCTTTTACAGTTGGCTGTAGTTCCACAAGCAATGGTGCACCAGATAGGTGGAACAGAGAGGACGTTCCCAGAAAGAAACCCCACAAACGTTGCCAGCAAATGTATACCAAAATAAATCGGAGCTGCCTTATGAAATGTCCATGTCATCACACAATAATGCTGTACTGTATTAACAATAGTAACAATGTGCAATCAAGTTGGTTCTGACTTACGACAACCTTTTCCAAGGTTTTCTAAGTACTGAGTACTCAAAAGTGGTTTATCATTCTCTTCATCCGGGGGCGCTCTGGGGTTGAACGGCTTGTTGAAGGCTGTGCGCACTGGCTCTTCTCCAAGGAGATAAAGCGAGGAGTTGAACTCCTTTTCCTCCACAACAATATACTTAACTCCCAGAGTTACTGTTGTTACTCCCAAAAGGTTATCTTCAAAGTCAGTTTATTTACTCTTCAGTTAGTTATGTTCAAAACATATGTTATTTTAATGACAACAGTGCCCACAGTGGCTTATTCTACCATGTCCTAACCCTAGGAAATGAAAAGTGGTCTTTCTCCCAGAATGATCCTAATATGTCAAACCCTAGAAAAATGGATGCTAGACTTAGGCATGACTAACTTAATTTTCATTAAAGTTGATCTGAATGTAAGCATTACATTGTAAGAATGTAAGCATGACTGATCCTGGATCCTAGTGTGGTGTAGTGGGTAGAGCGATGGACTAGGACTCTGGAGAACAGGGTGGAAATCCATGTTTACTTACTGGGGGAGTGAAACTTTAAACCAGTTAATTCCCTCACTTAGGTTGAAATCTCTACTAGGGTTGCTATAAGTCATCAGTTCTGACTTGGTGGCAGAGCCCATACACAATCCTGGATCCAGCAGAGTAAATAGACCTGTGCTGTTGTCTACAATTGTTGAGGCACCCAACTGATTCTTGGAATCCCACATATCAGGAGCATTAGTAATTCCTTCTCTTCTGTAGCTAGCAGTTGGTTGGTGAAATACATCCAACTGGTTCAGTGCTACAAGCTCTAGTTATACATCTACAGTATCTTTGTGGTGTCATCACCCACATCACATTTGTAGCACTATACCAGTAGAGGGGGCCTCATGTCTGGTTCTATGCATTCTACAAAACGTAAACAGAACGAGGTTGTAAATAACCATAAAAGGCTTGTGTTTTGTTTTAGTTTTGGTTTTTAGTCTGTACCAAAGTTAATATAATCTTTCTTAAGAACATAAGAAGAGCCATGCTGGATCAGGCTAAAGGCCCATCTACCCAGCTTTCTGTGTTTCACAGTGGCCCCGCCAAATGCGCCTGGGAGCGCACAAGACTAGATAACTGTCACCTGATACCACTCCCCTGCATCTGGCCCTTGAAGCACCCTATTTCTAAGCCTGGGGATTACACATCACCATCATGGTTTGTAACCTGTGATGGACTTTTCCTGCAGGAATCTGTCCAATCCCCTTTTAAAGACATTCAGGTCAGATGCCATCACCACATCCTGTGGCAGGGAGTTCAATAGACTAATAACGTTCTGGGTTAAACAAATTATTAGCAATGTGTAGCACTTGCAAATACCAAAAAATAGCAGGACTTAGGGTACTACCCCTGTACCAGGTATCTAAAACTATTGAATGATTTTCTTTATTGTGTATTATTCTGAATCTTTATATTGTTACAAGAATTCACACAGAGTATTTACTACATACCCCAGTAACTTTTTAGAACCTATCTAGTATAGAAGGTGATATGAAGTAGCCTTACTCAGAGGACTGCAGTATACTTAGTGTAGTGGATATATATTATTGAAATTCTGTATGTGGCAAAACCCAAATGCCCTTTTTGTCATGTGGTTTTATAACCAAAAAATGTGCTCACACATTTTGGAGGGAGCCATAAGGATGTCTATTCGACTCTAAGTACTATATATGATTACGGAGAAGATGGGTGTGCTGCTTTCTCACTACAGTATAATAATCTGCATTAGGAAACCCAAGTGTGAACTTAGTATGTGTTTGTTCAGTTTATTACTCTGTGTAATCACACACACACACACACACACACACACACACACACACACACACACACACACACACACACACACACACACAGTTTCTTAGGAAACAGAGGGTTGCAGCACAAACTGGGTTGTCACCAGGTGTCAGGAAAATGGACCAAAATACCTCGTTTGCAGAAACAAACAAACATACAAACAAACAAACCCAGATTCCAAAACCTAGGTGCAGTGACAAAAAAGGCCTTTGTACACATTCCTTGGTCATTCTTCTGAGGTCGGTAAAATGAGTACCCAGCTTGCTGGGAGAGGGGGCAATGTGCAGCCTGCATTACTGTAATTTTAAAAACCTGTAAACCACCCAGAGACTACTTGAAGTGGTATGGGGCGGTATATAAGCGGAACACTTTGCTTTAACGTGGGGCAATATTCAGTCCAGAGTCTCCACCAAATATCTCATTGGCTTGAATCCTATTGAGTAGGTACATTTGCATAACTCAGTGTTATATAAGCAAGAGCTCTAATCGCCTCAAAGTGCAAGTGATAGTCCCAAGAGACTTTCACAGGTGCCTTGTACAATCTATTACAACAGGAACCACATGCCCAGTAGCACAATCCTCATCTCCTGACGCATTTGTGATCTTCTAAATTATTCAAAGACAATGAAGATTCTGTCCACTGACTGGAGAATTTAATGTTGTGGATTGGACATGTTTCAGCCTTTAAAAGTCAAAAGCAGCACTCTGAATTGTGCTAAGAAGTGAATCAAGGTTCAGTGCAGCTCAAAAGGTAGATTATATTAGAATACTTACAATTATGAAACACATTTGCAAGGATTCATGAATTAATAATCCCTCTGTATTCAGTAAGGATTACTCTCAGGTACGTGGGTATAGACTGCATCCAAAATGAATGGTATAATATAATATTCTTGGAAGTTGAACTCTTTTTTTAAAGAATCAGACTCAATGATAGTTTGACATAGTCAATTCATACCTCTTCAGATGTATGTCTAGGAAGATTTTCAGTCATCCAGGTGAGGTTAACCAGAGGTCGAGTCATGGCAACTGGATTTACAGTGGTACCTTGTATAAAGGAATTAATTCGTTCCAAATGAAATTATGTTAAGCAAATTTTCATTTATACAAATTCCCATAGGAATGCATTGAAAGCAGAGTAATCCCATTTTTATGTTGTACGGATTTTCCCCATAGGCGATTATGTTAAGCAAATTTCCCCTATCTCTGGAATTTTTTATGTTGTACAAATTTTATGTTATACAAGCTGTTTGTTATACAAGGGTCCACTGTATTTTCTTGTGAGACTGAAATGTTTCACTGCTCATCCAAGCAGCTTCGTCAGTCTGAGGAGAAATACTCGTGAGGCCTCCAATGTATAGTTCACCTTGATTTCACATCACCCTAGTCTGAATGGGCTCATTAGGTAGAGAGTGTCCTGAACAAGTTGATTAGGTGGGCGATAGCCTGAATAAGCTCATTGGATGTACACTGGCCTGGGATGTGAGAAAGTCCCACCTATTCAACTCTTCCCAGCCCACATTAAGTATGGGTCGTTAGCCGTGACCTTGCTGGTGGAAGATTGAAGTGCTTCTGATTTGTCTGGGGATCAATGAAAGGGCAGCATGATAGTTTTCCAGACAATTTTTTTAAAAAAAGTGACATCTTAAAAACTAATTGTTATATTTCAATGTGAGCTTTTTTGGATGTATCACTTCTCTATGCATGTTTATGAAAATATTAAGAGCATATAGTGGCCAGAACACTATTACCTACTGTATGTATTCCAGTTTGGATCAAATAATGCAAACATCCACAGGAAATTGTCACTAATTAAGGAATCAATGTTTATATTGTTTCATGCCAAGCCATATGACTGACACATGATAAGGAATGCAAGTGCTGACTCCCGAATTGGTGGCAATTCACCACAGAGATTTTACACTGTTTGACCAAGGAGTCAACAGCTCGCTACCCAGGCTTACTCACTGGGCATGGCTCTGGAGGAAAGAATGGAGTCAGCACAAGGCTGAACCACCAATCCCCACCTCCGAAAGCCTGCTCAGGAGGATACTGTGGTTGACGATATCAAAGGCCGCCAACAGGTCGAGGAGGACCAACAGGGTAGAGCAGCCCCTGTCAGTTCCCCTCAATAGGTCATCTTGCAATGCAACCAGGGCTGATTCGGTCCCATGATGAGGCCTGAACGCAGATTGAAATAGATCCAGGAAGGACATGATCTTCTTCCAGGAACGTCTGGAGCCGCACAGCAGCAATCCGTTTGACCAGGAAGGGAATGTTGGCTATCGGACAATAGTTATTCATATTGTCTGCAGCCAAGCCAGGTTTTTTAAGGACAGGCTTTACCACCGTCTCCTTGAGGCAACCAGGCTAAACCCCGTCCCTGAAGGAGGCGGAGGCAATCAGCGATGTCCACTCTCCTGAGATCTTAATTAACCAAGAAGGGCAGGGGTTGAAGGGAGAAGCTGCTGGGCAGCAATAGGCCAGAGCTCTGGAGGCCTCAACAAGAGACACAGGCCCAAACTCAAAAAAATGAGGGGATCAAGGGGGTGAAGCACCAGTGATACACAGGGATAGACCAGAGGAACCGGAGTCCAGACCAAAACGGATGGCCTCTACTTTAGCTTTAAAATGGGCTGTGAATGACTCACTGGTGAAATCACCAGGAGGAGGACCTGGCCAACCAGGATTGGTGAGGTCATGAACCACCCAGAACAATTCCGCTTGGCGGTTCGCAACCTCACCAATACGCAGGAAGGCATAAGATCTTTTGGCGTCCCTGATCGCTCACACGTAGCGCCTGGTCAGTGAACAAACCACAGCCCATTTAAGTGCCGTCCGGTCCTTACTCCATCTGCTTTCAAGTCTCCTCCATTACTGCTTCATTTACTGTTGATTTATGTCCATTTCTAGTTAAGAATCTGAAGCATGTATTTCTCATTGTGCACTGAGGAATACAAAAGCAGACTTTAACTGCTTTTATATCTTTATGCTATTGCACTTACAACAGTATATAAAAGGTACTAGAATTGTGGCTAAAGAATGTGAAGTTAAAGTTGATTGTTCATTAATTCAAAGAGGTAGTTGAATTTGTCTCTTTGAGCATGTAGAACAAAAACAAAACAAAATAAAAATAAGATTTTATGGCACGTTAAGGATGAAGGCCCATGGCCCTGGTCATTACAGGATCACTGGAAGCCAGGATCTCCTTTGTGTTCCCAGTTGTGTTGCAACTGGGTATGTAATCAGGTTTTACAACGGGGCTGCCTAAGAAGAATGCTTAAGCAATTGGTCTAGATGATAGATAGATAGATAGATAGATAGATAGATAGATAGATAGATAGATAGATAGATAGATAGATAGATAGATAGATAGATAGATAGATAGATAGATATAAATATAAAACTGTATAGAATGAACATTTACAGAGGGAAGCTTTTGTACTTGGGCTTCTAATTAATTCCATGCTAAAATGCTTTTTTGTGCATTTGCAAAACACATACAAGAAAAAAATACTGCAATACCATATCTAAGCCTGATTTCTCATAAGTACATTCCACTATATTTGAATGGGATTATGCAGATAAATACGTGCCTTTAAGAAGAATGTATAGAATGACATGATATAATCATCTGTAAGTGATGTGGCATATTGCTCTGACACATCCTGTCATAGAATGACAAGTCTTTAGCATGTCATTATTTGTTCTTCATATAAGTAACATTCCAAGCTTTGTTTATAGGTTGATTTACATTAGCTTACATCTTGAATATAAAATATTCAATCCTAGGTAATAAGGCTGGCATTGCTTGCATGGCTCAGATTCCTCAAAATGCAGAAAAAATTACCTACAGGCGGAAACAGTAGCACGTTTTAAGATATGGAATGTTCCTTTCATAAATATTACAGTAAATTTGGCACCTCCTTAATATGATATTCAGGGATTTATGGGGTCATGATTACACCAGCTTCTTATGGTACAACTTGGCACACACTACACAGACAGAAGATGGTGTCAGCAAACCTATAACTTAAGAAAAAAGGAGAGAGAGAGAAATCTAGCTTTTTGTTTTATGTGTAACCTGATTCGACTGGATAATTTCCTTGGTTTCCAACCGAGGAACATTTCTTATTCTCAAAGAAAGTACTTTTGACATGCTTGGATTTTAATTTAGTTTTTAAATAACAGAGCTATGAACTCTTAAACATTTGGAACCATTTTTCTTCCAAGGTTTTTAGCCCCAGAAGTAAATTTTACAATAAAGCTGCCCTTGGACTCCTCTACTGAGTAAGTTCAGGCTGTTTTCTATGTTAACACACACACACACACACACACACACACAAGATTCAATTGAGAGTACTCGTAGTGCCATGAATTCACTTGATATGTGTGAGAAACATATGAGAAAAAACTAGTCTTAGTCAAAGGGTTGAATTTAACTAGTTAAATAGTTAATTAGAAAATTAATTTTTTTGGTCAGTAATTATGGTATAACCAAACCATGCACAATTGGAACATCACTAGAGATAACAGTGCTCCCTTCAATGTTATCATGATAACATTCTAGTTATTTTTATTGTTACAGGGGTGTAACATCTGTAAACTGTGGAAGAGGAATATCCCGTGGTTCAGGAACTGACTCAAGCATACTCTGTTGTGTGGAGACAACAAGATGAATAAGGAAACCATATTCTTTGTCCAGCAGGTAAACAGCCTTCACATGTTTATTTTTTAAAAAAACTAAAGGTAAGTATTTTAGGTATTTTTCCTGAGAGATAGGAAAATAGAGGGTTCCTTGCATAGCACAGGAACTATGGCAGTAACTAATTACTAACTGGGACTTTGGAATTGAAAATAAACACTCGTTAATACTCTCTTTCATGCTCGGCCTCAGCATCTTAATCTTCATCGACTCCCACAGACAATTGCATTAATTTGCTACAGTTCACACCTCTGAACACACACAGCGGAGAGACAAGATCACAGTCAGAAGTCCTCCCATCAAGTGTCTGCTTTCAACAACAACACCTTGCTCCATGCAGCTTGTATATAAGCCATGTATATTCAGATGGGTTGTCTGCAGAAACCATTCATATGCACACAGAGGTTACACAAGGAGGCCAGGGGCTTCTATGGCCAAGTGGAGATTCAGAATCCCATCACCAGAATCCTAGCCCATTGCTCTATACCACCGTTGGCGAACCTATGGCACGGGTGCCAAAGGCGGGACTCGGAGCCCTTTCTGTGGGCACCCAACATCACCCCTTCACAGCCACCTGTATTCAGGTTAAATTGCTGTGCTGGCACTTTGTGAAAAATTAGAGGGTTCTGAATCGCAGTTTGGGCACTTAG
Organism: Phrynocephalus guinanensis; assembly: GCA_037367245.1. Taxonomy (NCBI): domain Eukaryota; kingdom Metazoa; phylum Chordata; class Lepidosauria; order Squamata; family Agamidae; genus Phrynocephalus; species Phrynocephalus guinanensis. The sequence goes on from CM074739.1 coordinate 80,237,989, forward strand.
TCTCTAAAAGGTTCACCATCAGTGCTCTATACATTATACCACACTACCCACATTTTTTAAATTCAGACTATAACATTAGGTTAGTTCACTTATTATTACGTACCATCTATCTATCTGACAGCAACTGGTGATAGTCAGGAGATGCATTACCGCCCCCCCCCTCATTTCCAACAGCATTGCTTTTGATTGCCGTCTGAATAACACTTTCCTTGAAATGGGGCTGTAAGTGATTTTCTAACTATGTAGCCGCTTTGTAACTGGGATAACCTTTGGTTGAAAGGTATAAATATATTCCAATGAATAAATAAGATATCCAAGTATTCTCGGTAGGGTTCAAGCACATGTAACCCTACTTTGTAACTGGGATAACCTTTGGTTGAAAGGTATAAATATATCCCAATGAATAAATAAGATATCCAGGTATTCTCAGTAGGGTTCAAGCATGTGGGGGAACAAGGGGGAACAGCACAGTAGCTCTGCTCCCTCTGTGTTGTCATCTTCTATATGTAATGGCCTTTCTGAGGAGCCTCTTCTCACCATGTGATCTTGAACCCTGGTCTTCTGGGGCTCCAAAATGTGGACATGAAAGAGTCTCCTAAATTGCTAATAAAAGTGCTAGTGCAGGGGACAGGACTAAAGCCAGGAGAAGCTACATTTTTTTGACTCTGGGACACCTGTGCTGGCTGGGGGGTTCTGCTGTTTCTATTCTAAAAATCCTTCCCCAAATTTTGGGCTTGTTGACCCTTTACATATCTTGATCCTGTAGGGCAGTGGTGGCGAACCTTCAACACTCCAGATGTTTTGGACCACAACTCCCACAGTCCTTTGTCATTGGCAGTCTAGGCTTGGAATTCTGGGAGTTGTGGTCCAAAACATTTGGACCTTGTTTTGTTTGTTGTAGGTGATTGATTATGAGAAAAGTGCTTGTATGCTTTCTTCCATGTTGAGTGCAGTGTGTGAGGAAGAATTCTGCAATTTGCTTTCAGATGAGTGGTCTCAGCTCAATGATTCTGGCAGCCGGAGCCTTCCTTTATTTTGTTGGAATTTCATTTTGGCTTTACTTTGTCTAGCATTCTACCCTTTTTGCTATGAATAGTGTTGTTCCAAGGGCGACAACCAGATGCCTCAAGTATGTATTTTTTTTCATTATATTCCCACTGTTTATACATATTCAAATCTGGGGGTCCTATTTTACATTAAATACCTATTTTCTCATTCTCTCTCTCTCTCTCTCTCTCTCTCACACACACACACACACACACACACACACACAATATACAACATTTGGTTCCAACTTGGTATTCTTCCCCACCATAATGCTCTTTATGTTGACAATCCGAGTGACTGAAGTAGTCCTTATCAAGGACTTTTAGAAATCACTTACCGGTAGCTTATGGCCAGACCCGAAGGTATTTAGTTTTTAGTTTTATAGTTTAGTACTCTTTGAACTCAGAGACTATACTATTCCATGAAAATGATTCAGAAACATGATGTCAGGCGTAAAGGAAGTTAAAGGAAAGCGGAACATTGTCAAGAAAACAAATTGGGAGATCCTATCAGGCACTTGAACATGGTATATGAGCACACCAATTTGTGATTGATGATCACAGATGTTTCCTAATTAGTTTTAATTCTGTGTGCCATCAAGTCAGTTCTGACTCATGGTGACCCTTGCCAAGGTTTCCTAGGTATCAATGACTCAGAAGTGTTTTACCAGTCCCTTCTTCCTGGGAGTCCTCTGGGACCATGCAGTTCGCTCACGGCCACACAAGCTGGCCTTTCTGCTGGGAAGCACAGTTTGGAATCGAACTCTTGACCCTTGGCTCCACAGAGAGGTGTTCCAATTTGCTGAGCTCTCCAGCCAACACTAGGCTTAACACTATTCCGCTCAAAAGGAAGCTGAGTTCAGTACCTGACTTTTACAACTCTTTTGACATTGATGAAGATAAAATAAGAACTGTTTGTGGCTTAAACTTTTGGATAATAGTCTTTGTTTAAAAAAATCAATATTCTGACTTTCTGCTACTTAGGTTACAGCTACACTGGTATGGGATCTGCTGCAAAAGTAGAATGGGTGAATGCAAACTTAAAAAAAAAACAACTTTTTAAAACTGACCACAAGATGCAAAGGCCAATGAGAAACAGCCCAACCTTTTTTTTCCCCTCTCATTGTGAAGAACACCCCCCCCAACTGCTTGGAGCTTCTACTTTTTTAAAAAAGCTGAAGATGTTGGATAGTATTCTGGTATAATACTACGCCGGGTGTGATATTCTGAACACCCACTTCCACAATATTTCTTCCTAGCTACCGTGAAGCATTTGTTGTAGTGGTTAAAATGCTGGACTGCAGTCAGGACTCTGCTCATGACCATACTTTGATCCTTATGGGCTCAGATAGCTGGCTTGAGATTGATTCGGCCTTCCCTCCTCCCAAGATCAGTAAACTGATTAACCAGCTCATGCAGGAGCAGGTAGAATGTGTGGCCTGTATAATTAAATTGTAAACTGTAGAGAGAGTGCTTTAAAGCACTGTGGGACAGAATATACTGTATATACTCGAATATAAGCCTAGTTTTTAAGCCCTACTTTTGGGCTGGAAAAAAGGGCCCTCGACTTATATGCGGGTCAGTACTTTTAGCCACTGAGGCAAGTGTTTGGGTCGGTGGCTAAAAGTCATTTTAAACATTGTGTGCTGCTTCTCATGCCCCCCCCCTCTGCATCACAGGAGAGCGGTGGGCAATGTTTAAAAATGACTTTTAACCACTGACCCAAGCACTTGCATCAGTGGCTAAAAGTCATTTTAAACATCACACACCACTCCCCCAGCTCACAAAGGAGGAGCTGCCAGGCCCTGCTGCATTTCCCACCCTAGACTTATACTCGAGTCAATACGTTTCCCCAGTTTTGGGGGGTTAAATTAGGGGCCTTGACTTATACTCGGGTTGACTTATACTTGAGTGTATACGGTAAGTGGCATGTTTTGCTTTGCTTTTCATTTTTAAAATAAACCACGGAGTTCAACGCTAGATCACCGTATCACTGCACTGATGCATTTGGTCAGTGCTAGATCACATCTGGTTGGGGGGGGGGGAGATAAAAATTGATATGAAAAAGTAGCAATTCCAGCAAATGACAGCAGACTATTGTGCTTCCACAGTATCTGATTGTATATTTTTGTAGGTTATGGAGAACTTTGGGAAGTTGTTTCTTTTCCTTAATGCCGGGCAACGCTTTAAACAGCCCACCGAAACATAAAAGGAGGGCCAGGGATTGGAAGAGGTCAAAGGATAAGGGGGCTGTGGGCTGTGGTGTAGGTTGAACTGCTTCAGGTTGAGAGGCCACTGGAGACATTGGCACCCAAACAACCCACCATCTCCGTGCAACCACCTGATCCAAGCAAAGTGGAAAAATAGGCTGTGAATCAAGCCGCAGCAAAGCCAAATTGATCTGATTCAGTATAGTTTTAGCCTCATTTACTTTATTTCTCTCCTGTCTTTCTCTCACAAAAGGGCCCAAAGGGGCTTAAAAATGACGAATAGAAACGAATAAATCCCCAGTAAATTATTAGAGCATAATAATACAAATAAAAATGTCAGCATTAGAAAACACTTGTTTTAAAAATAGTTAAAACAACCAAAAGCAGTTATATATATATTCCACTCCCCCATCTCATTTCTAGATTCAGTTATAGTTCTAGACTTTTGATCCTGTTATATAGCGGGTCAGATGAAACCAGGCGACACCCAAGTGAAATTCAGCTCTTTATTCATAGCAGAAGCACACGTAGCAAAGGGATAAAAAACACTGCTAAAAAGGTCCAAGGGCCAGTTTATACAGTATACACACCCAGAATATCCTCGTGGCATGCCATTGGATGGTTTAAACAGCCTGCTGGCCCCCCAGTTGGACAAGCCAGAATCCTGCCCTTCAGTCATTCTCCAGCCTCTAGCTCCCACATCCCACACCTGTCTCCCATTGCCTGTGCTTGGGAGCTTGATCAGGCCCTGCCAGGCTGGGGCCGGCTAGAGCTTGGCTGGAGCTAAGGTAAGTTTGGAGCCTTCCTTTCTATTTATTAATATACTCAAACTCAGGCAATTCACGGGTTACACTAAGAACACAACAGATCCAATTCTCAAATTCTGTGCTTTGGCCATGAAACATACCTTCTGATCTTTATCTCTGCTTTATTATGGAAGCTGCTGTAGAAATTCTCAGAGTGGTTTACATGAAAAGAAAATACAAACCTGATCAAAATAGAAAGCCAGCAACCTAAGCATGTACTTTCACTTCAGAGAAATTTCAAACCAGGGTAGAACACTTGAGAATGATTCAGTCTTGTTGAAAGCAAAGCTAGCTTCCCCAAAATTAGTCAGACTGACCTGCTTGCTTCCAAAGATTTGGGACTGATTCCAAATATTTGGATTATATGTCTGCAAAAATAAATACATTTTCCATTAAGCCAACCATATAAGGAGAAGATCAGGATGAGGAGAGATAAGGCAACCGAGAGGGGGGGCATAGTTTTGTGACTCACAGCTCTCACATCCAATTATATTGTCATTTTGATGGGATTTCCTCCTTCCTTCCAACTTCAGTGCTTTGGTGTAGAATGTAGATGGAAATTATTGGATGCTGCTTCATTTGTCTTCACTGCATGTTGTGTTCATGTGGGGCAGCAGCCCATTCCCCTTCATTATGGCTCCTGGAATAACAGCCTGCTCAATCTGCAATCACCAACTCCTCAAGCAGGTATGCAGAGTCCCACCACCTGAATCAAGCTCTCCTGAATAGTTAAGTTGCCAAATGGGATCAAGGTTCCAAGAGTCATTGAGCCCAGCCCCCTGCTGGAGCAGGAAATCCTGAAGAAATCCTTGTGTAGATGGCCATCTAAACTCTTTTAAATAATTTCCAGTGCAAGAGACGTCATCAGCTTCCATTGGGTAAAATCCTGCTGCTTAACCGTGCCAGTGTAACACAGATCGGGCACCAAAAACCTGTAATTGACACTCTAGCCCTAACCTTTAACCCCTCTCTTCCCTCTGAATCTTCTTAGGGTTTCCTTTTGCTGTTGGGAAACTTTTGGGAGCCTGGGCCATGAAAATAAACCCTTTATTATTATTATTATTATTATTATTATTATTATTATTATTATTATTATTATTATTATTATTATTATTATTATTATTATTATTATTATTATTATCCCTGTCCCAAGGCCCCCAAAGGCTTTGCCATGGCAAAAGGGAGCCTTGTAACCTGAAATGGAGGTGTGAGGGGCAGGGGAAGGAACCTTTTCATGAGTTTAAAGTGCTCTATCTGAGTTGTGCTACACAAAATTACTGTCAATTCTTCTTAAGTGTTAGTTAATATCTGTTTTCTTGTAACATGAACCTCCTGCATCAGGTTTTAACCTCTGGTGCTGCAGGAAGCAAGCATGGTCCATCTCCTAGTGACCAGCTATTCAGATATGTGAAGATGGCCAACATATCACCATTCAAGCTAAAGAGAACCAGCGGCCTCAACCATTCACTGCAGAACCTGGGTTCCAGATCTTTTTACCACTGCTAGTCCTCCTCCTATGGACATGCTCCAGATTGTCAATATCCTTCTTAAGCTGTGGTGCCCAGAACTGGATACGTTATTCTAGTAGGGATCTGACCAAAGCAGAGTAGGGGACTTTAAAGTACATAACTGGAATAAAATAAGATCCAGAGTTCAATGTTTAGAACAGCCTGAAAAGGCCAAGTTTAGGTTTAGCTAATTCCACTCCAATCTGACATGAGTTTTCATTTTAAGTGACCAATGCAAGACCAAAACACATCTTTCATGGCTTCAAACATTTGTTACTTTATTACTCCAACACAGTTTTATCCTGCCACTTAACTGGCATCTGCAGCAGGACACGATACTGCCAACAGTACAAATAAGAACGATTAAATACTTTTGAATGAAAAAAAGAAGTCTTTTTTACTCTGTGCTATATGTAGCCAGAAAAAGAGTAAAGGAGAAAAGCAAGCAGATGTTCAGAACTAACCTATTTTAGCTGACATCAAACACCGTCTAGAAGTGCTAGGTTTTTGATGAGCCATTGAAACCCCTAGCAGAGAGATGGCTAAACACACTTCCAGTAGGAATACATTCAAAAGTATGCACATATGCACAGAACATGAATAGGGCTCTATTCTGCAGTAGAGTCTTGATCTGGATCATGGCTCCCAGATTTGTAATTTGTGAAGTATCACTCTGAATTTAAGGGCAATGTGATGTAGCTGAAGTCATGTGCAGCTTAGCTGTATGCCTTGCCACAAAATAAGCTGTGCTTGCAACCATGTGTGAAATTATGTGAAAAGATACAGTAATTGGCCCAAATTCATCTAGTGAGCTTTATGGCTGAACGGGTATTTGAACTATGGTCAGTTTAATCCAGGTTCTGCATAGTATTAACAGTGACAAGTCCTTCCTATCAGAAGTTTACCATATAAATCTGAGGAAATTCTCCATAAAAGAGAGATTGGAATTATTTCGGTCCAATACCAGCACTAAACAACTAGTACAGGGACATATGTGAGCCTGATAAGATACTTCATGGTATCTCCCCTTCAAAAAGCATAGAAGGCTGAGGAGTTTCCCTATTCTGCCACCATCATTCCATGTGTGGAAGAACCTATGATGACTCAGCTGGGTGGCTGCAGGGATAAAGCACCTCCAATGCCTCCGACTGTTGCATTTTCATCTTCAAATACAGGAGATGGGGCTAGCAATCCCCACTTGTGGTTTCCACATGCTTGGACAGTGACTTCATAAGCCTTACTGTTTGGACAAAATAAGAAACAAAAACACTACCAAAACAACTCCCTGCCAATAACTTTTGATTTCTGCTTTCAAAAACAAACTCACATTATAAGGTATCTAAAGGGCAACAAAAGCAGGGGAGGGTCAGAGTTAGATTTTACCTCCTTAATTGCAGGCATAATGCTGTTTTAACTCTGTTCTGAATATACTGTATGACCTTGTTGTGGTGGTCAATTATATTATCTTTCTAAGAAAGTGAATTGATGCTTTCTTGATTGTGCCAGACCACAAACACTCGAAATGCATATTGTGGCTCGGGTTGGAAAAGAACACTTGGGTTTCAGCGATTTCTGGCCAAGTTCTATTATTTTAACTGGCCAAATGCCCTTTGTTCCCACATTAACAGCTTCTTTGTGGTGCCTCTGACTTTGCTATTGTTTTCACTTCCATGCTGAATTTCAGTAAATGAAGGACATGGATTTTCAAGCATAAAGGAAAGAGGAAAGAAGAGTGTATTTCATTAATTCTCAGTTCTACATACCTGTTGCAGACAGGTTAAAAATAATAAGCTATGTCTATTGGCCCAAATTAAATCCACATAACACATCCTAGTAAATGTTCCATCAAAAAGAGTAAGCATCATTAAGTATCAGGCTTTTCTTTCTTTCTTTCTTTCTTTCTTTCTTTCTTTCTTTCTTTCTTTCTTTCTTTCTTTCTTTCTTTCTTTCTTTCTTTCTTTCTTTCTTTCTTTCTTTCTTTCTTTCTCTGTCTGTCTGTCTGTCTGTCTGTCTGTCTGTCTGTCTGTCTGTCTGTGAAAGGGAGCAATTTTCTTTTGTTGTAACCTGGGCATATTAAATCAACTTTTGCAACCAACACAAAAATATTTTTTAATTCTAGCTTTGTGCAGTCAGTTCTGTGATGATCCAAGTCATTTTGAAATACTGAATCTAGTATGTTGGGCCTATATTTGGGAAAACTGAGGAGAAAAATGTAGGGGAGGGCATGTGACATCTGGGCCATGATTCTCCATTCTAGCATTCTCCTCTATCCTTTAAATAAAATGCTATTATCCTTCCTCCCAATTTAAAAACTGCCATATTATAGGCATTTCTTCCCTGGGGATCCTTCTAGTTTCACTGAAGGAAAACAGGTCAAATCAGTTGTAAGAAATCAATGGTTTAGTTACCAATAATACCAAGGAAATGGACTCTTCAGCCATAAAAAATTACAAGGCATATGAGCTATAATAATTTTTGGATGCACACCTTAACATGGGGGGTATAAGTGTGTCAGAGAACCTGGAAGCACAGGAAGCTGGACTCCATTACGAACATGGACTCCTAACAAGGTCACTCAAGGCAGAATATTCACGACTGAGGCACCAGACTAAGATGCATCCAGCCTTGCCTGGAGTAACAGCCAAAGTAGCAGAAGAGGATAGATAGTTCCACTGGTGATGAGAGTGGAGAAACTTCCAGAGGGAAGCTACTGGGATACAGTGGTAGTTGAAGGTGACACTGACAGAGGGTCTTGCATAGACAACTACTGTGGCATTCAAGCTAACTTTTATTAATGCTGCGCAAAAGAAAGCAATGGTAAGCCACTGATGAACCTTTCTTACCTTGAAAACCCTCTTATGCGTCAGTCCAAAATGAAACAACAGATAGTGCTTGAAAATGAGACTGAGGGCCTTTTTACACGACCCCTAAGATCCGCTGGTCCCTTAAATTCGAACCAGAGATCTTGAGGGTTTGTCGCTCTCCCTGCGTTCCCACCCCCTCCGCACTTCTTTGTTCTGTCTGCGTGAGGGGAGGGAGAAAAAAAGGGAGAAAATAATGCACTCTTACCTCCGGAGTGCTGGTGGAAGTTGCTCCGATCCCCCGTCACTTCCTGGTTCCTCTTAAAGGGGCGGGAGGCAAAACAACAACAACAAAAAGAAGCGAGGAGAGCCCGGCACTCTCCGCATCAAAAATTTTCACTCTCCCAGAGCAGGTACTTGAAAGGTGCGCTGGGTCGCGCTTAGGTGGGCGGGGTCGCACTTAATTTTCTGTTAGCTCCGGAGCTGGTGGGGAAACATTTTTAAGCTCCGGAGCTGGGAGCCATTTGCAGCGGAGCTTAGGGGTCATGTATAAACGCCCTTAGAAAGTATTCAATCAGTTATTGATGAGGAGCAAAAGACAGATACAAATAGCACTGTTGCTAATAGTGCAACTAGATTAAAACCAAAAGGATGTCTAGTGGCTGATGTGTATAGAAGAAAATGAAAAAACATGAAATAGAGATGTTGTATACCCTGATTCATTCATCGATCCAAATTGAGGCTGCAGCCAAGAATTTCAGAGGAAAACAGAGACTTCGAAGGGCAGCGATGGAAGAATTAGAAAAGGTCATCAAGTTTAAGAATGTGTTAACGGAGACTATCTGGAGGAGAAAATGACAGGAGTGAGGCTGTTCTACTTCAAGGTTCGCTGGAAAAAAATCCAATAAGGCTGGAAAGATTTGAAAGCACTATGAAAACACAAATACGAAGGATGAGATTAATTGATTTCCTGAAGGTAACCACAGCTGAGCAAGGCTGTTGAGGACAGAACACTTTGGAGGTTACTTATTCATGTGTATTATGTCATTACAGTCGTGACTGACTCTTCATGACCCCATGTCCATGGAGTTTTCTTGGCAGGAATACTGGAGTGGTTTGCCAGTTCCTATTCCAGGCTCCTACAGCACCTGGTATTCTCTGGTGGTCGCCCATCCAAGTACTAACCAGGGCCAACCCTGCTTAGCTTCCGAAATCAAGCGAGATCGGATGTGCTTAGGGCATAGGACCACCATAAATTAGAGAGTGCTATTTACCCACTCAGTAAGGAAAAGTTTGTTTGGAACAAGGTGGTCTAACCATTTTGGCTCAAGAAAGAGTCTAATGAATTTGATCTCTATGGTATTCTGATCCTATCTATAGCATTTGGAAATGTTTATTGTGATTCCCAGAGTCCCAGTATTTGCTGATTTTTTAAACAATAGGGTTTCCCCCCCAGTTTATCACAAAATGATGGTGGCACGTTGGTAGTGGTATGGTCAATCTTGGGTTCTTTGGAGGTAAAAATAGGCCCCCAGACTCACTGAAGCTGCCAACCATCTGAACCTGGCAGGACATGGCATTCTGCCAAGTTTTCCTCATTACAAAGGTAGAGAAGAAAACCAAGCACAAACCCTACCCCCCTACCCCGCATGGCATGACTACAACAAGCCAGAATGCCGACTTCCCTCCCAGGTTCAGACATCACAGTAAACCACAGAGATCTCTGGTTTGTTTAGCTCACACCATGGGATGGTATCACATACCAGATGTTTCTGGATGGCCACTCTTGTGGTCTCTGATTGTTTATTGGCTGTGCTGGCTAAGAGTGACAGGAACCAACAATATCTCCCTAACAAGCTAGAACTGTTCTGAATCCCAGCTTGTCATGGGGTGCTAACTCAACTGGAGATGGTAGAAGGATTGAATCTGATGGAGCTTCAAATGTGCTTTTTATTAAGCCAAATTTAACTTTTCCCTTTAAAATTGATAGAATTTAGAAATATCTGACATAGGCAAGAGTCTGTTGTCCTATATTGGTAAGATTACTATCTGAAGAACACCATAATAACATACAGGGAATTTTCTCATAATCAATGCAAAAAGGAGAATAAATATATTTCAAAGCCCTCATGTGTGGTGCTCATCTCCATATTCAAGCCAAAGATCCAGTGTTGTGCAAGTCCATGGCCACGTGGCCGGCATGTCTGCAAGGAAACAATGTTTTACCTTCCTGCTTTTTATGGCAGCACCTATTTATCTACATGCATTTTACATGCCTTCAAACTGCTAGGTGGACAGGAGCTGGGGTTATCAGCAGGAGCTCACTCTGCAGCATGGCACCCGGGATTCGAACTGCCGAGCTGCTGACTTTGCAGCCAACAGTTTTCGGAAGCCTTAATCCACTGAGCCACCATGTGAGTACATGTAGGGAGAAAAAGCTGTTCCTTAAGCTTGTAAGAAATTTGTAACTCAAATAAATTCTGCTTTTCCTGTGTTTGGTTTCATATGTTTTGAAAGCATACGATAAAAGAAAACTGGAATATTAATCCTTAAATACAGCCATAGTGGGAATCTCTTTGTAAAAATGATTTTAGCCATGATTTATAAAAAGAACCAAGGATTCCCATCTCCTCCAGAGGTTGCTGATTCCATTATATTGTATGTGTATTGATTTTTAATATACTAACTTCTTTCAAGGGAATTTGTTTCTTAAAATTCTATCATCCCAGGAATTATGTGAAGTCTTTAAAAAAATGTTGTCTGCAAAATAAACCCAGTTAGGAGTGACAGGTAAGAAATCAGGCCTATCAGTAGCTGGAAGTCACCTTTATTACCTTGTCTTATTAGCAAGGTAATAAAGCTGAAGTACGGAGGGGGGGTTATTAGTGTGGTAGTATCACATAATAATGAAAGCTTTCCCTTTTAGGAAAAATGGGACCCTTTCAAAATGATGGAATGTTCTCTCTCTAACCATTAGCATTTACAAGGAGTTCAGAAAACAAAACTATTAAGGCTGCCTGCACTTGATTTCAAGGAATCCTGCCCTCCCCCCTCCCCACCCATGATCACAGGACCTGCTCCATTCACCATGCTCCCATCACCAGAGCCACATAGTTAGTTACTTTTGATATAATTACTTGTATAATTTTACAGCAAAGGTATAAGATATAAGGAAGCTACATTTGAAAACAAGGTTTATGAGCAATTACAAATTTACTTTTCTGGTATTAACACCTAGTCACTTCCACAAGTCATTTTTAAGAATGGGGATTCTGTACCAGTGGACCCTTGTATAACAAACAGCTTGTATAACATAAAATTTGTACAACATAAAAAATTCTGGAGATAGGGGAAATTTGCTTCACATAATTGCCTATGGGGAGAATCCGTACAACATAAAAATGGGATCACTCCGTTTTCAATGCATTTCTAAGGGGAATTTGTATAAAGGAATATTTGCTTAACATAATTTCATTTGGAATGAATTAATTCCTTTATACAAGGTACCACTGTATTTGTAAAAAAAAAAAAGAGAAGTATCTGTGTAGTAATATCAGGGGGCTAGTGTGGCTTTTTCCTGTTGCTTAACAGGAGTAACTACGTAAAAGTGCACCTTATCCACAACCATTCACAAAAGCAACTCTTGAAATAAAGAAAACAGATTTGTGCATGAAAAGATTGCAACCTCACTTCTGACCCTAAGGTAAATCCCCGGGGTAAGTATATGCTTGGGAGCACCCTACTGCTTAATTCTTAATGAATGACCTTTGGCTTGTTTTCCCAGTCACTATTTTGCAGGTGGGAGGACCTCAAAATTCCAATCAAACATCCATTCCTAGCTTATACCAACCAGCTCAGCACTAACTGACTTCAGGGTCAGTGTCCCATAATTATGTTGCACAAGTAGTTGCACTGTCAGAGAGTTTACAGAAATCTATCCCATTTTATTTATTTAAAGTATTTCACCCTGCCTTTCTTCTTAAAAGTACTCAAGACAGTTTACAATATTTCAAAGACAGCATCACATGAGACAGGGCTGTGTGAGCATTGCTGCGTGCATGGAACAGTGTGGAAGTGGCTGCAGACTGAGAGAGAACCTGCCTCATGTGTTCTGCAGGTACCATGACTTTTTGTGTAACTAGGTGTAGAACTGTGCAGTCCTGCATAATTATGCCATAACTCTACGCAAACATATTGATGCCTTTTGATTCTATAGTTCTAGCCCATAAATGTAATCAAACAGAGTGACCTTGCTGCCAGATGGGCGGTATAAAAATCCAATAAATAAATAAATAAATAAATAAATAAATAAATAAATAAATAAATAAATAAATAAATATTGTCTCACATATTAAAATAATAACATTTTGCAGAATCTGTCCCTGCCATGTGTGTGCTAGCACTTCTATATGAAAGCTGTGTGGATTATTATATTTTTAAAATAGGAACAGTCCTGAAGGGAACTGATCACAGAGCATTGAGTTAGAATGATGTATCTTTGCAGCACAACAGGGTCCATCAAAAATCATGCAGAGATCTGCAATATTCACTGCAATTTGCATTCAGTTATCCCATCTTTACTGATCAGAAAATTGTAGACCGAGCACGAGGGAAATGAACATTTACTAATCCTTTTTATACATTGCTGTTTGCAAGGAAGATTCTAAAAACAGTTCCTATACAGCAGGGAATAAATGAGAAGACAGCTATTTAGGTCTCTTTTCATAAACATGTATGTTTCCCAGCTGACAAGTTTAGTTTATTTCTCCCTGCTTAGCATCCTGTCCATCCCCCTTGTTTCTCTTCATGCCCTTTCAGGGTCATTTGACTTTCTTCCCCATCATGTCTTCTATCTTTAACATTTCCCTCACCTTCTTCTCCTCTCCTGGAAAAAGAAGCTTTAGGCTACTGGGCCCCTTCCACATCAGGGCTCTTGGTCTAGATTTGTTTGACAGTCCGGACTAGCAGTGAACTATATCACCTCTCCACAGCTTCCATAAATCACAGCACTGTGTGCCTTGCCTTTGGCCTTTTTCATCAATGCAACATTAATTGTGACACAAGATGGTCAAAGAGATTGGGGTTTTCCAAAAAAAATAAAAAAAAATTCAAGAATGCAGCTGCCAGAGAGAGGATCGGTATGATGGCAGAGAGAGTTGTTAAGTTTATTCACATTAAAGCAGAGATCACTCGAATACATAATATTAGATACAAATAGGAGGTCAAGTAACATAACTGCATAAGAGAATAGCACTTCTGTAACACTTCTGAGCTTATGTTTAAAAAGCCAGCCCTGAGATGCAAATTGCAAGTCTTCTTTCTTAAGATGCTTGCCTTCTCTCTCTTTTATATTGTCAGCACACCATGTGTAGATCTACTGATTAATTTAATTGATTCGTATGCAGCCCATCTAGCCCATGGGTCACTTGGGTATGTAAATGTTCTGTGATGCTGTAGGGAATGGTGCGCAGAAGAACATACTCATATACTGTATTACCGTAACCTTAGAACTGCAGAGCTGGAAGGGTCCTTATGGATCATTGAGTCTAGCTCATGTCAAGATGGCACATTGGGGGAATCAAACTCTCAACCTTTAGCTCTGCAACCAGAGACCTAAACCACTGAGCTGCCCATCAGTTCCTGTTGCATACAAGTTGTGCATCTGCAATTCTCAAGATTATGTCTTTTCTTTCTCCATTGTGTTATCTGCTCCAAAGTCCAGGCTGTAATCTTAAAACTACCATTTCAGGTTTAAAATATACATCAGTTTTCTACCTTAAAACATGACCTATAAAATGAGCCACTAAAGCTGCAAGCCTATGCATACTTATTATTTATGAAAGTGCTCAGGTTTGATTACTTTACTAATAAGGATCTGCAATCGCCGGCATTCTGCTTCATACTATGTGCACATGCAACCACAGAAGCAGCTCAACCATCTAATAGGATGATAAAACAACAGAACCTTGCAAACTCTAATTCTGAGGAAACACATATAGAATTCAGTCACACATGAGTATCACAGACCAGACCTTTAGTCCATAAATGCCTACATTTGATGTATACAATATATACTCCTATACATTATGTATAGAAAGATAAACCACAATTGCATTGAGAAACATCCTGTTGCACAGTTATGTCAGCAAAAAGGTGGCAATGCCATTCGGGGGGGGGGGGAGTTCCAGTAATTAAAGACTTCCTCCTTGTGTCTACTGGCTCCCATATTTCTGAAAATATATCTGCTGCTAATTTAATTACTCTTCCTTAGGCATGGCTTCACAGGTTTAGCTAGAAATTTTGGTAAATGGAACAAATGGCTTCATCTCCCGCTCACTCATATTTGAGACATGGGCATGAGACTCTAGCAAAAAAGAAGAAAAGTTTTTAGTCTATGTGCTATTGGTATACAGAACCTGACATCCAAGACATACCTCCCTAGGGGTCAACTCGACAAGGCTCAAATAAATATATTTCTGAGCAAATGTGTACTAAATTGCATTCCCAGGATATAATTCTGAGCAGCACTCTCTCATGAAGTGGTTTGTCTTGATTATAGAGAGAAGTGGGAAAATAACCCCTCTGTTTGATAAAGTGGAGATCACTGAGAGTTGTCTTGTGGGAACTGCTAACAAGCACATGTGCACATTCATAGATGTAGTGGTTCATTGTAGAAACCACAAAAGGGGATTGAAAATAAAGCAGCCAACATTATAATGCCATTATACAAAACAATAGTAAGGCCGCACCTGGAGTATTGTGTACAATTCTGGTCATCGCATCTCAAAAAAGACATAGTGGAACTGGAAAAGGTGCAAAAGAGAGCGACTAAAATGATTACTGGGCTGGGGCACCTCCCTTATGAGGAACATAATCTTATGTTATGTTCTTATGACGTTCATTCCAAAGTTTAGCCTCTCCTCAGTAGAATTTGTTGAAGAAAAATAACCCAGATCAAGTCCTCTGGACCACTCAATACTAAAAAGCTAAAGCTTGTTTTCAAAGCATCTGATTTTGAAAAAAAGTTCATTGTTGCAATGGACTGCACAAATATTGGGTAGGATGCACTTTTGATACAACCATATGAGGTTGTGAGTAGGAAGTTGAATAAAAATGAAAATATACAACTGCCCCAAAGAAATGCCTAGCTGCTGTGTAGGTCTTTAAAAAGCTCAGGAGGTACCTTTGGGGAAAGTAATTTATGTTGGATATTGGCAACAGAGCTCTTATCTGGCTAGAGACCATGCAAAACGCGAATACTGTACTATGTTACAAAAGTGGCCCTGTTCTTTGTAAGAGTTCCGGTTCAATATAAGTACAATAAAACATGGAGAAAAAGAGAGAGCAATAGCAGATGGCCTTTCCAGATGTGAGATCCAGAGCCAAACAAGAGGGAGCAGCCAAGCAAGATCTAGGTTTGTCTTAAAAGTTTTAGAGCTAGAGGCAGAGCAACCAAATGGTGGAAAAGATCGATGCAGGAACCAGATCAGCAGGATCCTCAGAAGACACCAGGGTGGGAGAGACGGAGAGAACGAAGAGACCAGGGTGTACAATTTCTGTCTCTTGGCTGTGAGTGTAATAAGAGCCATGGCTGGTCATAACAAAAGACTAGTCCAGGATTCTATTGTCAATTTGTCACAGTGGACAAGCAGAGGTGCATAATTGGGGGAAATGGTGCCTCCCACGCCAAGTGACATTAAGAGGCATTCTGCATCAGATACTGGGAGTTATATATAGTCAACATGATTAGTACCTATTGGTAGCCTTATTCACTACAGCTTGATCTGATCCCTTTTAAAATATGCCCAAGGTGGTGGTAACACATTCCATTCTTTATGCACTAGAAAGCAGAACCTTTGTGAAATGAGCCTAAGGAAACCTTCTCCCCCACTGTGTTCTGGCCCTTCCAAAATAGCCACACGAGGTCATTTTTGGCTGGAGGTGGTAAAAGGGGCACACACATATTTTCTGCAATCAGTTTAGTGATCTGGAAGAAGAGAGTGGGGCTGTCAACTTGAGAAAACAATAGTGGAAATGATTAGTTTTGCTCCTGGAGTCTGAAGGATACTATTCTTCTTTTTTGCCTTCTGGATTATGCAAACCCAGAATCAATGCCAGTTTATGTCACAAGATGACCTGATTCTTTAAACAGACTATCCCTCATGCTTAAACCTACATTGTCTAAACCATCTGTTAGACACCTGTCAAACCCATTAATTCACAACCATTCTCATTTGAATCCACTTTCAAGTCTAAAAGAGAAAGTTATCTTCCTATGCCATTAAAAATACATCTACAGCAATCTACAGCATGTACTGTAAGTCAAAACTGGTGCAACAGCTCAGGTACAATTATGGATTCACAATCATTCCTTTAAGAAACAAAGATGGCTAGAAAAATGCAGACTCCACAATCAGAGAATACTTTTTAGCAGAGTCAATCAAAATGCTAAAAATAAAATAAACAGGTATGAGCTTGGTGAAGAGTTCCAGGGAACTAAAACTTGCACACTCTTTTGAGCTACTTTGGATGGTCATCTTAAACGTACTGTCCAGCATCTAGCAAAAATGCACTCACAATTTTAACCCTCTAAAACCAACGTATAGGAAAGCTCAAGTCTTCACTTTTTATGCCATCATCCCCATGTTGTCCTAGAGGTTTTATTCTTCATGTCCGGGATTATATCCTGCTGTTTCCTATACATTCTGAATATACAAGGGTTAGCTACTTTCTTTGGATATGCAGGAAGATACATGTCAAAATGGATGCCTCAACTTCATACACTTTCAAAAACCTTCCCCTACAAAATAGAGCTGATTAAAACGCTGGTCGCTTCTTCTCACATGGAAAGGCGCTGAGAAAGTGATCTCAAATGCATTCAGATTGACCCAGCTAGAATTAAATTAATTTACACTAGTTCAGGAGATGGATGTATTTACTGAAGTTACTATTCATCCCAGCTGCATATAGTAGGACCCCCGTATCTGCTGATTCGCTATCTGCATGGTGGCCGCGTGGTGTGAAGAGCCAGCCAGCTGGCCGGTGAGTGTGGCAGTGTGAGTTTCCTGCCAGTGGCAGTGCAGCATGAAGGGCTGGCTGTCACACATACACAGTGGGGTCATGGTCCCTGCTTGGCAGCTGTAGCAGTGTTAAGGGCCTGTCGGTAGTCATGCACTACAAAGGGCTGGCCTGCAGTCGCTAGGCATCACTAATCTCACTACCACCACCCCAGCCACTGCTGTGGCTGCTGCCCCCTCGCCACCACTGTCACACTCGGATAAGAGTGTTTGCTGTTGTCCATGGATTTTGGTATACGCAGGGTGTCCCGGTACCAATCCCTCGTGGATACAGGGATCCTACTGTATATGATAAAACACTTAGTAGCCCTATCAGATGACAGTTTTTGTTCCTTGTCAAGAAGACAACAAGCAGAAGCCCTATTGAGTTTGCACAATGTGAACCCAAAATTGTGTAACTGGAAGGCTCAATTCTTATGACATAGGAAGTCACCCATTCAACTATGTACTTGGTTGCTAACCTGGCCACGTGATAGAGTGTCAGTCTGGTACAAAAACGGCTTGCACATGTTTCTTACATGCACAGGATTTTGCAACAGGATTTGAGCCAGTGTTGAGACTAACATTTTGCTATGAGCAAAGAATCTTACAAAAATATTACTATGCAGGGAGATCTAAATGCTTTGATCACCATGTCCATTTTTATATTAGTGAAATATCTGTATGTTATTCAGATTACATTTTGCATTTTTAGATGCTCCAGTGAAGGCCCAGCATATGCAATGATTGAGATCATCCATGGTCTCAATAAATTCCAAAGCCTTGATAAAAAATTCAATTTGACAAGTAGACTTTCACTGAATTTGCTGTCTCTTCACTCTGCATTTGAAAATGTTTCGCTAGGTTGTCATCATCACATAAATATTTAATCTCCTAATCAGTGTGCCACTTCTTGGTAAGTATTTACAAAATGTTAATGAATTTAAGATGTGCAAATATATAAACTCTACGTAATGAAGAGAAATCATGATTGTAGTTAGTATGCTGTTGTGGATTCCCAAACCCAACTGCAATTAGCATTAATGTACATCAAAAATATGTTATAAACTATTTAATACTTAAGGTGTTTACATGTTTCATAGAATCTAGTTTCAACCACTTTTGGAAAGTATAACAATGTGGGGGTTCACCTTTCCGCCAGACCACCCGCCCTTCAGAACTCAATAAAGAGGCTTTTTTTTTTTACCAAACCAACAGGTGTTTTATTGTCTTCATCCATACTTCTGGAGGCACTTCGCTTTCTAACAAGTTCAACAGTAGAAACGGGTTGTTTTTAGAGTCCCGAGAAGGTGAGAATAAGGAGAAATTCAAACCCCCTTCTGCTCTGGTGGGGGAGGGGGTCCACCAGACCCCTTCAGCAGTTCTGAGTTCCAGGTTGGTATCGTAACTTGCACCCCAACCTCCGAGGTTGGCCTAGGTCCAGGTCTCCCCCGCCACAGGTGCCGGAGTGGGAAGTCGTCTTGGAGGGCCAGACCCCTCCCGCAGGAGTGCCTCCCAGTCCGTCTCTCTTCTTCCTTTATCTTCTCCATCCATCTTTTAAAGGCCATGTCCTGTCTAATCTTCTTTAGCTTTCTGTTATATTCGCGAGCATCCCTCACTCCCCAGTAGGAGCACCTCTTTTTGTGAGCTCGCCTCCGATAACTCTCAGCCTCAGCATGGGGCATCATCATCCGCTCCCATCTCCCAGTGTATGGATCCTCCATCCATACCCACTCCCAGCCTGGGGATAGGACACGCGGTTTCTCCCTTTTAACTTCCCCAAACCCCACCTCCACAGCTGTGGGTGGGTCAGGCTTTCCCACCTTCTCCCCTCCTCCAATCCTGAGGGACTCTTCAAACTTCCTCTGCATCTCTTCGAGCAGCTTTTCCCTCCCTCAGTCGGGCATCCCTGGCCTCCTCCCTTTGCCTTTGCTTCTCCCGCCATTCCTCCTTCTCAATCTCAGCAGGTGTGGGAGGCACTCTCTTCCGTGGAGACCCCTCGGTCTTTCCTGCCCCACAAACAACTTGAACTGTAAGAGTGCCCTGCTTTTGAAGCACATTCTAATAGTAGACAAGACAGTCGTGTTGAACACAAATGCTAAAGCAGATGCTCACAATGTCATAAATAATACATAATAAGAGGGCAATGATTGAAATGGATGTTGGAAAGAGACTAAATTATTTGTGATTGTGGTGTGGTTAATTGTTTGAATCAAAATAAACTAACCATGTTGTGTGAATGTACTCAGCAATGCCATTCTACTAATGCACAGATTTTATTAGTCAAGAAAGCTCTATTTCCGCAACTTTCATGTTTTTCCACATGCAAGCAAGCATTAACTAGCAATAGAATTCTGGATCTCAAGATTAGTACTAGTGGTAAAGGTAAAGGTTCCCCCTGCACATGTGTGTTAGTCGTGTCTGACTCTAGGGGTGGTACTCATCTCTGTACTCAAGCCAAAGAGCCAGTGTTGTGCAAGTCCATGGCCACATGGCCGGCATGGCTGTAAGGAAACACTGTTTTACCTTCCCGCGTTTTACGGCAGTACCTATTTATCTGCTTGCATTTAATACATGCTTTCAAACTGCTAGGTTGGCAGGAGCTGGGGGTGTCAGTGGGAGCTCACTCTGCTGTGTGGCACGCGGGATTTGAACTGCTGAGCTGCCGACTTTGCAGCTGACCGTTTTCAGAAGCCTTAGTCCACTGAGCCACCACGCCCCTTGTATTAGTGGCACCACTACAAAAATCAGAAGCATTGTTTCTGAGCCAATTACTGTTAAGGAATTTTTAAAATGCCATGCATATCTGACTTTGCATGTATTGAAAATATATATGTCATTCAGCTGAGCATTATGAGCCAGATGCCCCCTTTGTTTCTGACCATTTCAGTGCCACCTCTATCTTCTCACACACTATCCAGTCTTGGGGGCCACTGTATCAATCCACTGCAACACTGCACCTCTATTTTCTGCTCCACCTTCTGGAAATCCACATAGTTTCACATTTTTCTTCTATCCTCCATATCAGTCATATTTTTTAAATCAAGAAAGCTTGGCTTCATACATTTATAACTGTCTGGCTTCAACCTTGGCCATTCTAGCAACCATTTTCATTTCAACCTTCATTTCTGTTAATGCTTTATATAAGTCTGCTTTTATTTCTGTCATGATTTTCTCGACTGTCACATTAAAGTCTTTTTTTAAATTCCAAATATATATTCTCCATTATTTTAAAAAAAATCTGCTAATAATCCAGCTTCTTATTCTGCCATTTTTGTTTTAGAAACTACAGTATTTTACCTACTTTTTATTCCAAAACATGACATTTCCTCATTTTACGGCATAGAGAGCAATCTATGCATATGCTTTCGGATTGGAAAGACTTAGGCCTCAGCCTGGTATATTCCCATACAATTTGCCCCTGATAATCAAGGAAGGATACAGCTTGGTTCCTACCATCCATCACAAGTTGCTGTCTATGGGAACTCTCCAGAAATGGATGGCTTTGTTTTTGTTTTGGGCACCAGCACAAATTATTGCACATCATTAAAAAGGCATAAACCTGTGCACAGTTTTTAGCATTTTTCTGCTGTTATTTTTTTCCTGGCTATTTATGCATTCACTCTTGCTGCACTCCTTGTCATCCTGAGTGTCTTTTAACAGAAGATAAACCCAGAGATTTTCCTTCTTAGTGTTGTGGTTCTTCCATAAATCTACCTCAAGGTTGAGTCTTTCCAGCCACCCCACATGATGTTGCACATTAAATTGGAATCCTATGGGGTTCAGCCCATCAAGTGCAACAATGTTTTTTTCAGAGTGTGTAAGTGTGTCATTGTAAATGTACCAGGATCTGGATCAATGCAATTGGACAAAATGCAATATTGTTTTAGGTACAAAAGTTACAAATACAAGCTTGTCTTTTCCCGGAGGACACTGTGCATATATATGAAGATGGAAGAGAAGATAATTATAAATGGTGAGAGAGTTTGAACATAAAAGGGGAAGTACATCTTCATGCAGCACATAATTAAACCATCAAATAGAGGATGTTTTATGCTTCTCTGTCAGTTGATGGAGGACAGTGGACCGGGAGTAAGAGGGTGCTCTTATGTTTATGCCCTGCTTGTGGGCGACTTATGAGGAATTGGTTCGTCACTGTACGAAGAGAATGTTGGATTAGATAAATGTTTGGTCTGATCCAGCAGGGCACTTTGTGCCCCGTTTCCAAACTGCAAAGCTTGATGGACAAAATAAGTTGCAATGAAATGTGATAGGTTCGTTGGATGCAACCATATATCTGGGAAGGATGAGTACAAAGCTAGCATTTGCAATTAAACTCCAGACTAGATCTTTCAGATTCTAACAGATGGTTAGAGAATGCCATGAAATGTTCCTTTTGGGGAGAGTGGCTTTTTAGCATTTAGATACTGAAGGTTCCCCACCACCACCCACTATGAGCTTTAGGAACAATATTAGCTCACATGGAAATTATTTTTGATGAGCTGGGAGTGGTTCTCTAATCGTTCCTGACATGGTTTCTCATTGCTGACATCCTAGTCAGCCTGGCACACATTAGAGGCTACACCCAGCATGTGGAGTGACCTCTGCCCATGGACCCACACATACTTTATTATTAATTGTGCAAAAAAAATGTGGGGACTGGCAATCTGGAAAAATGATCACTAGAGATGTACAATGGAAACACTTCTTTTCCTGAGTTTAACCAAGCAACAGCTGAAAATTTCCAGTTATATGACAGATGAATGAAACCTATATAGCATGTGCCATTTTACCATATGTAGTGCCCTAGTCCTACATTACAAAACCTATTTTAAAACTAACGACACTGATTTATATACTTCAAGGAATGGATTTGGATTCAGAATCAAATTTGCAAGTTGATTGCAAAAATGTCCTACTGAACACTATATAATTGTTGCAGCCAACAGGCAAGCTTGGGCCAGAATTCAGAGATTCATTTCTCAGGGTACCTGATGTGCTCTTCAGTGTGCAATAGAGATGGGCAAAAACAAAAAACAAAACACTGTTTCATTGTTTGTTACGTAACAAATTGTTTCGTTACAAAACAAAATGGTAGGATCTATTTTGTTACAAAATGAAATGAAAAGCCATTTTTTCCCTCTAGGAACGAAATGATTCATCCTAGAGGAACCAAAATCACAGCAGCGTCTTTGGACTCTTCCCTGTAAGCCCACCAAATTTGGAGAGATTTGGGGTTCATGGGGCTGAGTTATTAAACTCCAAAGGGGGTCCCCCTAGGAGAAAATCATTTCTAATTGAGTCTAATTGGATGAAACTACTAAAGAAACAAAATGAAACATTATATTTTCATTTCGTTCCCATCGTTAGTGTGCAACGTAAAAATGGGTTCATATGTACAAATGTTATTTATAGTTAAATCCTGTAAATTGGGACCCAAACCTCTTAAGCACTTAGTATTATCCTGCATCTAAGCGTATGTTTACACTAGAGTCAGTATAGCCAGGATTAGTCAGCTCCCATGCATCCTGAACACAACCAATATTTTCTGATTTCAGAGGCTAAGCAATTTGGGTTTGGTTAGTAACTTGGATGGCAGACCCCAAGGTAGATAATACCATTTTGGGCTAATGAAAAATCCTGTTTGAAACCCTGGAAAGGCATTGCTGACCATTGAAGTTAACAGTACTAAGCTAGAAAGATCAATGGTCTGAAGTCACTTATTGCGTTTCTGTAACTGTTGCATATTTTTCTTGCTTCATATATGAGGCCTTTGTGTTTTAGCAATATCTAATCCTGCATCTTTTTGCATACTTAGAATCTATAGAATTAGGTTAATAGATGCCCCGGCTACCAGCATAAGCCCTGGAACACAGCTGGATATGTTCATTTTGCAGTCTATGGAAGAAGGAAGGCATTATTGAGTGTTCTCAGAGATCTGAAGGTGGGTTTGAAAGTTAAAAGTTACTGCCAATATCTACAATTGCTAAAAAGCCAAGGGCTCTGCTGCCGCTAGACCCTTATTATATCTGGACCTATCACTTATTGCTTTATTTGCTTTCTAAAACACACTTTATTCCAAACCAAATACAGAACAGTCCATTCATCCTGCTGCCATATAAGCATACCACTCAGTGACAGTGCACTCTGTGATGCTATAAATACCCTGCAGTCAAAGGAGACTTGTCTCTTGGCTACGATCCTTCAAACTGTTTCAACTGGTCCATTGATCTTATTCAAGTGTGGGGCAGATCTGATCTGACAGTGTTGAAGGGACCCATTCCTCAAGATTTTGGAGAAGAATATTGCTGCTCTAGCTCTTTTGACAGTTATCAGCATCCTCCTTTTAAGCGGTTACTTTGGCATATAAGCCAGCTGGCTTGTGTGTAAGACTAACTTGGCAACTCTTAAGGCATCAAACCCTGTGTGAGTTTAACAGGAGTATGATTTATAGCTCCTCTTTATTGCACAGTATGTGCAGAAGCCAGAGGTATGTAATCCCCTCTTGGAAAGCAAGAATTCAACGTTTTTTCCAAGCAATAACCAGCATGACGCAATGAGCCTCCATACTCCTGGGATGTAGTTATATTTTGGCCATGCTAGTTTTCCTTTTGGGGCTGAAAGTTCTGGAGCCAATCACTATTCTATGAGCAACTGCCATTCAAAAAACATAGTAAGGTAAGTATTTATTTATATCCAGGCCTATCCTGAAGGCCCTGGGAGGTTTACATTGTGAAGCCGCATCTCCCCCCATTATCTGTTGCTGGTTTGTGCCTTGGTTGGTCCCAACTGGAGAAAAGGCTCAGCCATGATTTTTTTTTCCACAAGAACACATAAATGCATGAACTGTCTCCTTCTTCCTTCTGAGTGTTGACAGGAAATAAGGCAGCAACCATTGTTTTTCACATGTATTACTCCAATGAAAGTCCTAGAGGCCTCTTCCTTTGAGGAATTTAATGTAGCACATAGGCTGCCTTTAATCTACACAATTACCTCACAGTAGGCCCCATTCATCGTAGTTCTCTCCGTAATCTGCCACAGATTAATATTTTCTTTTAGGCAATACAACAAAATGTAGAGAAAAGGAAGGCCAAGGTATCTGAAATTCTTATTCTTTCTGAATTTGTTACTGCAAGGACAGGCCAATACAATTTTGCTAATGGAAGCAAATGGCAAAATGGTGCTCCTCTCCACTGCCTGTACATTTCACACGAGATCAACAGCTGAGTCTGCTTTGACAATGGTGGCAGAACAAAAATGTGTCACACTATCTTAAGATAGACCCAGACCAATGTGCTACATGTGCATTTGGTTGAGGTTTAACACTGATTCATGACGTAAATTAGCTGTTTTTCCTCCTGTTGTGAGGAAAATTATTTTATTTAAAGTCAAACAGCTGCAGGCTATAATGGTTAGAAGGCTCGCATAGGAATAGAAGGAGCAAAGATCTGGTATACAATCAAGCTTGCGGAATCACATTAAATTAGCCACAATTTATTTATTTATTTATTTATTTATTTAGAATATTTTCACCCCACCTTTCTCCTTGGAAAAGGACCCAAGATGGCTTAGAATAATGAGGGGCAATATACTCTCCAGAACATTTTAAGACATATTCAAGTTAATAACAGGGAGTTTGAAGAGGCATCTTAGAACATTAAAATGTAACATTAAAGCTATAAAGAGCACGCAAGAAAAAAAATCCATTATCAGGGATGAAAAGCAACATGGAAAACACTGGTGTTCTTATGAAATCAGTCAATGCAATCACTCATGGTAAATCCATATAAAAGTCACATAGTAGGTAGTCCCTCATTCAGGGAAAGCTTGTCTGAAAAGGAAGGTCTTTGCCTGCTTCAGGAAAGACAGCAGAGATGGTGCAGTCCTGGCCTTCAGTGGAAAGGAGTTCCAAAGTCCGGGAACAGCAGCAGAGAAGGCCCTTTCATGTGTTCTTCTGATGTCGGCTTAACCTTTCTCAGAAGGTTTCTCTGACTTGTTAAGACAAAATGGGAGTGAGCCTGCATGTTTCTTTGAGGTGTTTGGATGAACGGTAGATAGATAATATAAATTCTGCATCAGTCAAATTCCTATTTAAATTTGAAAATGTTTCTTAATCCTTCTTCTCCATATATTTGCATACATTTTCTCTCCAAGACACAGTGCTCTTGTGTGTTATGGCAACATACTTTTTCTCTTTAATTAGCAAAGTTACAGCAGCCCTCAATTTAGATTACTTGCTTCACACCTAATTCATTTTGTCCAGTAGAGATGGGCATTTTGTTTTGGAAGGGGACTGGTAGTGAAATGAAACATGCCAGCACAGCTGGCACTCGGAACCTAGTCCCACCCTCTGGAACAAAATCAGCCACTGTCTTACTTTGCTGTAGTTTTTGCTGGGCAAGATTCCAACCAGGAAGCAACCTCCAATGAATCATCTTTCTCTCTCCCTGGCATTGGCCAATCAGGAGCTGTACAAGGACATGCATCATCCCTCCTCCCTCTCTGATTGACTAGCACCAGGGGGACAGAAAGATGACGCATCGGAGGCTGCTTCCTGGTTGGAATTTTGCACTGTGTGAACTACAGCAAGGTAAGACAGTGGTTGATTTTGTTCCAGAGGGTGGGTTTCAGGGCTGGCGCGTCCATTAAGGCGAACTAAGGCAGTTGCCTAGGGCGCCAAAATGGAAAGGGGGCACCAGCCACCGCTGTCTGTCCCCCCTGCCCGTTGCCGTCTGCCCGCTGCCACCCTGCCGCCCCGCCGCCGCCGCCCGCCCTGCCCTGGCATTTTGAATCATGGCTACAGAAGCACAATAGCCCACATGTATAAATGAGTTTTTTTCAAGAGTTGAATTTCCTGGCATTTAAAACAGAAATTTACATATACACACACTGCACACAAATTCCAAAAGAAACTTCCCTTATGTAGAAACTTACCACCGTGCTAGAGGATCTCTGAAGATTGCATGATCTGTACTAAGGGTGCTGGAAAATGACAGGAGAAGGAACAGCTGAAAAATGGCTGTAGTAAAAACATTTTGAAAGGCTGTTTTGGACTGAATGTAGTGGTGGAAGCAAAGGTGTGAATAAGTACAACACATACAATGAGGAAAGACGCACACCTTTTAACGTCTTAGGTAAGCTAATGTTGCCATATCTGTTTCACAGAATGCAGATTTGAAAGTTATGTTCCAGTTTCCAAGCTCTTTCCTTGGGGTAGCCAGCCTGAAGAAGAAAAGCTATATCAGATCAAAAGCTAAAAACAGTGTTTCTTTGCAGCCATGCTGGCCACATGGGCACGGACTTGCACAACCCTGGCTCTTTGGCTTGAATATGGAGATGAGCACTGCCCCTAGATTTGGACACAACTAGCACGCATGTGCAGGAGGAAACAGGGGAGGCAATATGAAGAGAGCAAGATTTTCTCAATAAAGAAAGAAGCCATTGCTATTAGTTTGTAAGACCTGAGAAAAAAATGAAATATTGCTGGAAAGTTGTGGGGAGGAACATTAGGAAGAGAGAACTACCAAACATGGGGTGTTGTTCATTTGCATAATCTGAGCAGAGCTATTAATGACAGGACATTATGGAGGTCATTAAGTCATATAGTCACCACACATCAGAACGGACTTGATGCCACATTCCATCTTTAGAGTTCTTTTATAAATCACCAAGATGATGGGTGGAATGATTGAACTATGACAGGATTTAGACACCCAAGCTCAACAGACATCCAGTAAGACCTTCTCTAGCCACCAAGGAAAATACAATAATTCACAGCTTAAATGAGTAAACATCTGAAAATTTGTTCTATATTCTTTTTAAAAATATATTTTAAAATATTTTTACAACCAGACACTTAGTCCCTTTCCTAGCACCAAGGCATATTCGGCCAGGAAGGAGTTTAAAGGTTTTCCTCCTTAGTATTAGCTTATTGGGTCCTGACTGACAGAATCAAAAGTTCAGGTTGCCTCAGACCTGCAGCTGATTCCCCCTTGGAAGGCTGGTAGGAGAAACCTGGTTTCAAAATGCTGCAGCAATGTATCTACTTTGCAGTGCTCTTGCTGATAGGCCTGTTCTATGCATGTCAATTTAGAATATGTGGCTGTTTTTCCCTTTTGAAAGGCTTTTTTTGAATGATCAATATTTCAGCCCCTACAGCACTTGGTAATTTGCAAATGTCATGCAGAAATATTTTGGATATCCCTTTAAAACTGTATATTAATTCCATGGATACATGGTAAATTGTATATTATTTATTTATTATTTCAATTTTTATACCACAGCCATTAGCACAGGAGCACTACTCTGGGTGATTCACATATAAATGGTGCTGCCCCAGAGCCTAGTTTCAAAATTATCTTTTTTTTTTTTAATTTGGACTGATCTCATTTTTAGAATTGTCATGTAGAAAGTTGATTTGCTGTGTCAGAATAATAATATCACTACAGTCGTATACAGTGGTAATATGGTAAAAAAAACAAAAGAAAAATGTATTCTCGAAGGCTTTCATGGCCGGGTTCTGATAACTGTTGTGAGTTTTTTAGGCTGTTTGGCTGTGTTCCAGAACAAGCCCAAACAACCCAAACAACTCACAACAGCTAAAAGAAAAATGAGTTTTGAATCTAAATGAATTAAGATGTATTGAATAAGGATCAACACATATTAGCTATATTTTGCAGCCAACAATCCTTTGTGGCTGTCATGGAACTCAATTTTAAGCTCTTCTTTCATATGCACAGTTCCAAGAATTGAGTCTTCACTTTTTATCATGGAGGACAAAAGTGTCATATGTTTTTCTTCATCCTTCTGACCTCCAAAGTCTATATAAGCAGGCAGATAAAGTATGTGATCCAGCATTTTCTGCATATACCAGAACATGTAAAGGATGAGTGAGTTTAGTCTCTTTGCATCGGGATTTGCAGAACTGTTGATGGTGAGTGAATAGTTATTTTACCAACATGGCATCCTCCACAACTTCCACTCTTACCAATGGAATCATGGGCAATGCTGACTGAGGATGATGGCACTAGTTTAATCACGTTATTACCGTCATGTTCTTGAACAAGCATTTTTGATTATGCAACGTTTGGAGTTTATAGGGGATAGATTATAACACAGACCATTTGCAAAGTAGCCTAAATTGCTCAAAAGAACACCAGTAGTATTTTAACAGATTATGTATCATTACCATCCGTTTTGCCATCCAAATGCTGAAAGCAAAACTTACTATTCTGCTATTTTTTCCAAATTTTCTAGAAGAATTAAGAACAGTCTTGTTCCATCTAACAGCCCGTGAACTGTTCTGCTATTTTTTCCAAATTTTCTAGAAGAATTAAGAACAGTCTTGTTCCATCTAACAGCCCGTGAACTGTTCTGTTCCTATTAGGTAATTATTCCAGCATTAGCCCTGCCTGGGGATTTTCCATCCTATTAAAATAGCAGCTCAATTAATAGAACTACATTTTCAGACAGAGGCAGGACATAGCTGGTAACAGATGCTGCTCATAAAGAGATGGGCAAACGGGCCTGTCTGTGTTTCCCCCGTTTAAATACTGCATTTGGATTAATCAGGAGCTACCTTGTGAAAAAGATGAAAAGGTTGACCTCTTCATCAGGGATCATCAAAAAGTAATCACAGTGGTTTACAGCTTCCTTTTTCGTATATATAATAATTGCCTGATGGAAGGAATTTAATTTTCATAAATTAAGGTCATCTGGTGTCATCTGCTTTATTTAATAGAATTTAGTAAAGAGAATAATTGAGTTTATGGCAGCCTGAAATGTATATTAGTGGAAGTCATTTATAAGTTCTAGCAATGTTCATTGGATAATAGTAAAGAACTGTGAAATGCAGAGCCCTTCAGTAGCTATTGTTACATAATATATTAATATTAACTTGTTTCTCAGTTGTCCTACATTAATTCTCCATGTATCTGACATTATTTGAGCTGATCTAGGCGTGGTGTAAAACTGAAGACTGGAAACTACGTATTCGAAAGTGCATGAATCTGTATCTCCCAAACCTCTTCTCTTTCTATGATGTTTAGCAGCAATGCAAGTTCAACCTACCTAGAAACTCCTGAGTCAGTTGTGAATACAAAAGACATCATACTTAGTCCCATGGCAAAATTCGATTAGGACTACTACATGAAAGTGTAGTTATTGTGCACCAGAGGTGGGGGGGGGCATTATACAAGGCAATTCTAAAAATAGGGACAGCTCAAACATAAAAATTATAACTTCTGCCTCGAGTCATTTTAGATTATATTTGTCAGTCTGGTCAAGGGCTGCCTCACCTGCCGAGAGGTGGGTCTCTGAGGTCAGAAATAGAGGCCTCCCATATTACCAGATGTTATCAGAGGAAGAGAGAGCCTGGGTAAAAGAAAAAGGCACTTTCCTCTTCACTCTTGAAACTTTTCTACTAAAGGCCTGAACTCAGACCGAGCCTGTAGATTACAGGGATCTCAGTAGAGAAGATTGGCTTCTCTTCAGTCCTTGTATTGGTTCTGCATTCTCCAGGAGAATTTTTCTGAGAGGTGAAAGAAACTTTTGCAGCCAGGCTTACAAGGTAACATTGCATTGCCCCAGAGAAGCTCACAGTGAAGGATTTGCCAAATATTTTGCGAATGGACTCACTGTTAACCAGTCAAACATTGATGACACAGCAACATCCTGAGGTAGTAGTTCCAGGTAGAGCTGTAGGCAGGCAACATTCCATTCCCTAATAATTTTGAATTCAAAGCATGAGACTTGGAGAAGGCACCCCGATATGTACATTTCAAGGTCAGGTGTTTTTCAGACTTCTGCTCAGCCTCTTCTGACTGTGAAACCAAACTCCTTGCTTCTTTGCTCGGCACATTCCACTTAGTGTCCAGAAGTGAAGGCCTTGTTTAGAGATGGACATAACTTGATCAATGCCACTTTGTAGAAGTTCATCTCCTTCCTGACCCTCTGGCCGACTTGCCCCACTCACAATCTTGTGGATGCCACCCAGGTCCTCCTTCCCCAGCAGAGCTCTAACCCAGGCAGGAGTTTGGGCTTACCTTCCCCACCTCCTCCAGCAGCCCACTGCTCAGCAGCTGTGC
The DNA here is from genome assembly GCA_037367245.1 of Phrynocephalus guinanensis. NCBI lineage: Eukaryota > Metazoa > Chordata > Lepidosauria > Squamata > Agamidae > Phrynocephalus > Phrynocephalus guinanensis. The sequence continues at coordinate 80,268,501 of CM074739.1, forward strand.
GGCAAGTCTCCCAACCCCGCCTCCTTGTCTGATTCTATGATATGCAATTGAAAAGTGAGAAAGTAGTTTAGTCTTTGACCATAAATAAAGATAACTAACTGAAAGTGTGAAAGAATTCGGAAGCTGAACAAACAGAGGGAAGGCTAAGATGTTCTGGAGTATCATTTGGGACATATCTCTCCCTCTCTCTAATGGTATTCTTTTACGTCATGTGGGAGAACCACATTGTCCTTCCCAAGTACATTGCACTAAAACACAGTGGGAACAGACCCCATGCCCAGCTGAGATTAGATGTAGTAGCTCCTTTTGAAGATGTGTATAAGTCATAGATGGACAAGTTTTTGGTACTGTGACAAGATTCCAATTTGGATCTTGGGGACTATATTCCAAGAGTGGGGTAAAATTAAAGACATGGGTTAGGATCAAGGACAAAGTCTTCATTGTCTTCTTAGTGTTTTCTCACTGATGCAGGGTCTGCACTTTGGATCCTGAAATGCCACTTTGCCACACTGACCATGTCTTCAGGGCTTAGACTGACAATTTGCATGTCCTTATTGACAGTGTTTTGCCATCTCTGTTGTGGTCACCCACATGGCTTCTGCCACTTATTTTCGGATAGCCAGCAGTTTTGGCAACAGTGGAACGTGCCAGTCTAAGAACATGTCCATACCAGCAAAACCAGCTTTCTCTGATCTTATCTGTTATGGATGTTACACCTAGTTGCTGTCAGATAGTATCATTTGTGATGTCATTGAGTAGAGAGACACCTAATATCCAATGGAGCATACACATTTCAGTGGCATAGAGACGTATCTCTACACACATTGTTGCTGCACAGCACTGTATGCCATACAGTGCAACAGGGCAGACAATCGTCTTGTACATCTTAGATTCGAGATGGATTGGCATTGGTCTGTAATAGGGATGGGCATGAAACAGAAAAATTGTGTTTTGTTTTGTTTCCCTCTGCACTTCATTTTGTTTAATTTGTAAACAATTTTTGTAAAAAAATATTGTAATGAAACAAAACAGTGATGAAATGATTTGTTACTCTATAAAACAGCTCCCCTGGGTCCTAGAGGCATCCAAATTTAGTGGCTAGCTTTCTTGGACAGTCCCCTTTAAGCCCTCCAAATTTGGAGAGGTTTGAGGTTCAGGGAGCCGAGTTATTCAACTCCAAAGGGGTACTCCAGAAAAAAACTAATTGCAATATTATGTACTTGAAAATACTGATCCCAGGCATTTAGCAGCATGGAAATTACAGTAGAGCTGCATAGAGGGATTAAAGGGGAGGGTCCAATGAAGGTACCCACAAAATTTGGTGCTTCTCGGACCCAGGGGAACCACTTTACAGTGTAACAAAGCTGTTCATTTTATGCAGAAAAAACATAATTTTGTTTCATTTTGTAACAAAATGCTGTTTCCCATTTTATCTCGTTTTGTATCATTTCATAATCTTAAAAAACGATGAAAGAGCATTTCATTTTTCGTAAGGTGCCCATCTCTAGTCTGTAACAAAGCACACTGGTGAGTTCTTTTCAACACAATCAGGCCACCTTCATCCTTGCTCCATGTCACCACTGATGTCTCCACTGATGTCATCATGGAGATGGGAGCCAAGATAGCAAAATAAATCCACATTCTTTAGGTTTTCTTCATTCATTCAGAGCATTGTATGGGTGGTTACTGTCTCTAATCAATTTTATTGAGGCAGTTCATTCCTTGTGGTAGTAGGTAGCATGACACTGTCAATGTAGAGCATGGCCCAAGGGAGCATTCTGCTACAGGTCTTGTGTGATGGTATCCATGGCTAATATAAAGAAGAGTGGTGACAGTGCAGAGCCCTGGTGCACTCCAGCTGTCACCAGAAAACTGTCAAAGACACCAGCTGAGCCTCAAGGACAGAGTGAATGGGACTAAACAGAATCAGGAGGATGCAGGTAGAATTTGTCTATTTTATTCATGTGTGTGCAAGAATGAGCCCTAATTGAACAGATGTCTTGCCTACAAGCTACAGTTCAGTTCCAGTCAGGATCAGAGATTAAAAGCAGAATAAGACTGTTAAGGGAACTGGGAACCTCCCTTGGCCACATCTGATATTTTAGGCCAAACACTTCTCATCTCTGAAATGATTTCCAAAGTCATTTCTGACTTTCTGAAAAAGTGAGCACACTTTCTGACAGAAATGGTAGAAGTTCTTATGTCCCATCCTCAGACCATCTGCACCATCTCTTTCAAGCATCCCAGGGGGAAACAATAAGATGAAACTTCCAACAGTAAATTAACGGAAAGCTACTGATGTTACATGTGGCCATCTGGGGAAACAAGTGTGCCCAAGTAAGAATCCCAGGAGTACATGAATGGAGATGCCACCATACGAAGAAATGACACCTAAACCTCTTTTCAGCACCGGAGCCCTGCTCATGCGGCTAATTGTGTTTTAGTTTCAGTTGGAAGCCCACATTTTAGATGAGAGTTTTTCCAGCCTCTTTGCCATGAGAAAGCAACCCTCCAAATGAGTATTTTTTTCCTTCTCTTTCAGCACAAAATGGGCGTTTATACATGGCCCCTAAACTCCGGGGCAAATGGCTCCCAGCTCCGGAGCTTAAAAATGTTTCCCCACCAGCTCCGGAGTTTACAGGAAATTAAGTGCGGCCACGCCCACTTTAGCGCATCCCAGGGCACCTTTCAAGTACCCGCTCTTCCGGGGTGAAAATTGCTTGATGCGGTGTAACGATAGTGAGTGCGGGGCTCTCCTCGCTTCTGTTTGTTGTTGTTTTGGCTCCCGCCCCTTTAAGAGCTACTTTACAGAGACAGGAATGTTGCCGCGGCAAGAACGGAGGCAGAATGGAGGTGAGCCACGATCTTTTCTTCCTTTTTTTTCTCCCTCCCCTCAGGCAGCCAGCAGCCAGGGTGGGGACACAGGAAGAGCGACAAGCCCCTAAGATTTCTGGTCCGAATTTAAGTGGCCAGCGGATCTTAGAGGTCGTGTAAAAGTTCCCTATGAGACAAACAAATATGTCAAATGAAGTATCTTAGAGAGTGGCTAAGATCAAGTGTAGTATATTGCCAACCAGTCATTATTTGGGGGTAAAAAACACAAGGAGAATGTGCTTACCCTGCTGCCGCCACCCCATCACTTCATGCATGCAAAATGCACCAAGTCTGAAGAGAAGAGCCCCCCTGTTGAGGCTCTGCCCTGGAAAACTAGGATTCGGAAAAATGGAGAGCTTGTACACATGCAAGAGGCTTTTGGTTTGAGCTTTCTACACAAGGAAAGAAGTGAGGTTAGCTTGCCCTAGTAGAACTAATAGCGCATTCACAAATGTATACCTGAATAGGGCTAATTAATCACATGGATGGCAGTTTAAGCAGGTCATGTTCCAAGGAGAAGTCCCTCGTAGAAAAAAATGGGATTAGGTGTCATGCCAAAAATGCCAAAAACTATCATTGGACCACAAGTTACCAGTGGGTAACAGAAAAACATATTCATAGAGGCAGATTTGCCTCTACCCTACTGTGTCTTCACTGGGTTTTTCTAATGACCCTAAGTGCAAACAACAAGGATGCGTCTACGGTTGAGGACTTAATGAATGGGGCAGTTGTGGATGCGTCCTCCCCTATCCCCAATAGGGTGTAATTGCTACTGTGGAAAGGACACGGCTTGGAGCATTACCATTTTGGACTACAATTCCCAGAATTCCTAGCCAACATGATCTACAACTCCTCCTATGGTCATAATGACTGGGGAGTTTAGAAGTTGTAGTGCAAAAAAGCAATGATCAGGACTCCCCCTTGCCGCAGAGTAGGAAAGTAAAAAAAAAAAAAAGGAAGTGGGGGAAATGGTTTGGAGAGTTGGCTGTTATAAGCAAGGAAAAAAATTCTCTGGAAATGACTCTGCCAAGACAATGAGTTTCCAACTGAAATTAAAACAGTGGATTTCTAAATTGTCCTTTGAAATAAAGGCAATAATTTGTTTCCAGCTGGCACAATTGTTAAATAAACTGCTTTCAGTGTCTCTAGAAACAATATTCTCCTTTTCTTCAACTGAGATAATTTATTCTGTCACTAGTAAATCTATCCAAAAATGTTGTAATTTTTCAAGTATAAGATTTTCAGTGACAGTAATTTGCCATATGGAAGAAGAATAGTAGGATTTTTTTTAAAAAAAAAATGGCATGTGTGGATTTTGCAAAAAGAAAAAAGAAAAGAAAATGGTAATAGGAAGCTAATGGATTTTGCTGTTGCTGCAATTATTCATCAGATGTTTTTGTATTTTAAAATGTCAACAGCTTGTCTTTCTTTTCACTTGTACTGAACTTCTACAATAGTTAGGTGTTAATCCTTGCACTGTCTAACTCTGAAATACTGAAAGTGGGGTGAACAGCCTCATCAATTCACTAGATGAAAACAGTATTTCTTTGATATATACAGTATTTAATGATCCACATGGTAAATCTTTTCTTTATTAAGATCATTGAAGTTAGAGGCAATGGGGATTTCCAAAGAGTCATCATACTGATGTGAAACACTCTCTGTTTGTACCACTACCATCAGGCAGAAGGTATAGATCTATTAGAACAAGGACGGAAAGATTCAAAAATAGTTTTTACCCAATAGCATTATCCATGCTAAATTCTGTTAAAAATTAAGTTGACGGGTAATATTGGTGTTGAATGTGTTACATATATATCGTATGGGTGTATGGCTGTTGTTGTTTTTTAAATTGTAGTTTTTATGGATTGTGTAGGAATGTTGCTAGGTGAAAGAGTGTAGGGATGTGGGTGTGTTTGGTTTTTATGTCAGTTTTAAATGAGTGTAAGTGATGTTTTGGCATGTGAATGTTGGAGTATGTGTATGGATGGTTTGTTTTTAAATTGTAGATTTTACATCTTGGATTTTTATGCTGGGTTGTGTGAATGACTGACTGGATGGCACTTTTAATCTCGTTGTATTTATACAATGACAATAAATTGCATTCCTATTCCTATTCCTATTCCTATTCCTAAACTTTTTTTATTTAAAAAGTTGCTATTTTTATGTTGTTTTTAACTCATCCCCTTTCAGTTTGCTGAAAAAACAATATCAAAATACTTAAAATAAACTGATTACTTTGCATTCATTTTGTAAAAAAGTAAGGAAATTAACATAACATATATATGGCAGAATAATTCTGTCAGTTCAGAAATATTGTCTATTAGTACTGTAATCGATCAAAATTATGTTTCTTAAATTTCAGTGCCACCTTTCGGCTTAACATAACTTTTCACAACCATAAAACATGAAAGAGATAAATCACAAACACTAATGCAATCACAGTAAAAAATAATATCAGTTGAACACAACCTCTTCCTGATTCACTGCAATTCAATGAAATACTAGCAGCTGTTGTGTGGGGAAAGGGCCGGAAAAGATTGTAGTCTCTTCTGCAGCAGAACCCCAATTAGCAGAAGAACCAAAAAAGGGGGTAGAGTAGGGGCTGAACAAAGGCATGTCATATCACATCCAAATCTCCTTCAGCTAAAAGACTCAGCCAATAACGTAGGACAAGGTGACAGTGGCCCTTAGTAATTTCTACTCTCTCTAGGCTGGGGTGCCAGCCTGGGAGGCCCATAATCCTCTTGGCTAGTTAGGACGTGCTTTCAATTGCCAAAAGACCAAGGGGTTGGGAGGGAAGGGGTATGAAGAGACCTGGGGAAAGGGGCTTCACAAATGGTGGTGGGGGGTCATAAGAGAAAAGATGGAACCCTTGTGGACTCTGGGGAGTACATATGCAGCTTCATGGCTGAATGGATTTCTACTATGTTTAAAGAATGGTTTCAGTTCTGTTTATGCATACAGACTGATTGGCTATGAAGCAATAAAGTATTCATATTCATTTAGAAGGTGTAATCAGTTGAGTCAATGCAGCTTCATGGCTGAATGGATTCCTAGTTCAAGGTGGGGAGAGAGGAAGCAAAGGGGTGTTTATGATGCTGTCAGTTTCCCTCAACCTAACATCCCTTTTCTCTAAAGCATTTATTATTTTTTCTAGGTTTTAGTGTCAGCACGGGTGTGCTAGGGCACTTAGGAGATCGCTGTCCCCAAAAGGGGAAGGGGAAATCAGCTGCTTCTTACAAAAGCAGCTGATGGGAGTCCATTTGCTGTAGCCAACCAGAGGAAGAAATTGAAAGCCAGCCCTTATTTACAGCTTGTTCAGGTAGCTCTACGGAAGTTGTGCTTCCTGCAATCTTGGACAGCTAGCAACAAGTGCCGATTGGCAGTTTCCTCTCCTCTCTCTACTAACTTCCATGTGATTGACTAAAGCAAATTCACAGTCTTGTTCCTGCCATAGTGCTAATTGGGAGCTTCATTTCTGGACAGGAAGTTCAGGCAGAGTTCAGGCCTTGAAGCTTTCCACTTGAGGCTTTTCTTCCAGGTGAGCCACATTTCTGCTTGACAGGTAGAACTCACAGAATCTGTAGTCCCATGCACAATCTGGAAAAAAAACCCCTATCCCTAGCTGTTAATTTGGCTTCTGCAATTCAATAGGATTAATTGGGTTTACAGGCAGTTCATAAACTCATTTTCCTCCCCTTGATTTCTAAAACCAATAAAGAACTATTAGTAGTAATGTATGCATGACAAGATGTGCCCACATTGGATACTGTATTTTATTCATTTCTTTGTATACTGTATGCTTAAATCAGAAGTGTGTTATTTCATGAGTGGGAAAAGAAGCACTCTAATTCTCCCTACACTGTGTGTCAGATAATGGGACAGGCTGAATAGGTGGGTAGAAACATGATATCTAAAGAGCTGAAAATGACAGAGGTCAAGAGAGAGGAAAATAAGGTGTAAAAGAAGAGGGTGAAATTAATAAGAAAAGAAAGGGAATTGGGGGAAGGAAAACCTTAGTACAAAGATGCAGCAGTGATGTTTATTAGAAATTACACAACCAATAACATTAGCTGCAATGGACTTTTGCACAAAATACACGAGCTTATTTCTCAGAAGAGTCTTTATGTTCCTGACTCTTTGAACTACCTTCTAGACATGGTTCATGTGCAGAGAAATTCAAGACAGCCACTGCCAAACTGTGTATGAGAAATGTGAGTGGAAGCAGATATTTAGATTACGTGGCATTGTTTTACATCAAAGGAAATGGGTTTATTGTCAGAGCTACATAACAGATGGAGAGATATGGTTGGGATGCTACAGCATTCTATGTCCTTACTCAAGAAGAATACTGAACCAGGAGTGAGATGAAGTGGAGTCATTCTCAGTCTGGATAAGGAAGCCACACAGAAGGCTAGATGGGAAGTGACACACTAGGTATTTGGCTCCTGTCCCAACCCATCATCTGCAAGGTTGCAAACTATCGTGAATCTGTGATACCAGTGGGATATAATTAGATATATTCACTAAAGCAGTGTCCTGTGTTTCTGTCTTCTGTCACTGAGGGGTAGCTTATTTTTTCCTGTTTCCATAGGGGCTAATTGTTATAGACAAATAACCTGAGTAAGTGTGAAAGCACTTATCATTTTATGTTTGGCAAAAATAACAAGCCTTGTATGTCATTTTCCCCAGCTCAGAGATTTCCTCAGCTCAAAGACTAAGTTTTTCCTTTTGTAACGAACAAGAATAATATTACTTCATTTGGCTCCCAAGCTAACAATTCAACCTATGGCATAGCTGAACACTCTAAACTCTACTAGCACTTACCAGCATATTTAAATGTATGGACTACTTCATTATAAATTGTTCAAAGCTGTCCACCAAAAATTCTTTCATGCCCTACTTACACCTCACTGCAACACAGATGGCTTAGGAGTCATTTTTTTAAGAATGTGTGAAAGTGTTGTGTCTTTTCTTGGGTAGGATGGGGGTGATTGGGGAAATGATCATTGTAGACTGCATTCCCTGTAATATTCAGACCCTCTGGGAAGGGCTCTCTTTCTTGCGCACATGACTTGACCCATGCACACGAGAAAGAAATCGCTCTATGATAAATAAATAAATAAATAAATACCCGTATATACTCGAGTATAAGTTGACCCGCGTATAAGTCGAGGCCCCTAATTTAACCCCCCAAAACTGGGGAAACGTATTGACTCGAGTATAGGGTTGGAAATGCAGCAGGGCCTGGCAACTCTTCCTTTGTGAGCTGGGGTGGTGGTGTGTGTCAGTGGCTAAAAGTCATTTTAAACATCGTGTGCCGCTCCCCTGTGATGCAGAGGAGGGTCATGAGAAGCGGCATGCAATGTTTAAAATGACTTTTAGCCACAGATGACTTGCCTCAGTGGCTAAAAGTATTGACCCGAATATAAGCCGAGGGCCCCCTTTTTCAGCCCAAAATTAGGGCTGAAAAATTAGGCTTATATTTGAGTATATACAGTAAATATGAAGGTTCCTTTGCCATCAATACAAAATTGATTGCTGCATGGGGGTGGAGGAACCCTGCGTGGAGGGGGCAGAGGGGTGTGCATGTGCTCATGCACGTCTCTTAGAGGGAATTTTGACTGGAACATTTTATTGACTGGTCCAACATATATGGTTAAGGCTTTTAAAGATGTTTGATCAAGCAATGCTGCTCCCTTTACCTGCCTTTGCCTGATATATCCACACCTGTTGTTACTCTTCTGGCGAAAAAGAGACACCGTAAGCTTCTGGTGATCAACTCTTTCATGGGTTATTTCAGAAACCTTCACACTCCTGGGCTATGCTATATAAATATTTAAGTGCAGCACAAGATGTTGTATAGAAATTGGACCGTCCTAAACAGAACCATATTATGAAGAGTATTCTCTGTGACTCTGTTTGGGGTCTGTCTTCTAACATATGTCAATGCCACCCATTGCTTGCAGAAACAGCAAATAAATCAACCATTGCAGTGTGGTGTATTTCACGTGACAGGCAATCCTGCCTGGTGACTCCCCCCCCCCCTAGTCTCCCACAGTCAGCAGTGATTATTCTTGGCATGCATTTTGAGTAACAATGCACACACTGAGACAGGCAAGCAGTGGAAAGTCCCTAAATTCCAGGAGCTAAGATTAACCACTTTCTATTTTTTTTTAAAAAAAAATCTCACACTTCCCTGCTCAGTTGCTCAGTTCTCAACCATGGTCTTGAGAGTACATAAAACTATGCGGTGGCATGTAGAACGCATAAAACTTCTGGACTCTAGTTAAATAAGTTGAGAGCAACTACACTCATATGCACCAAAGAACTCACTCACTCCTTTCTTTTATTTTGTATATAGATGCACATCTAAATGTTACTTTCAATGTTATTTTCATTTTCATTTTCATTTACAGTACCATTAAACACATGTTTACTCAGAAATATATTACCTAAACTTTCCTGAAGCATTATCCCAGGAAATCAGATACATAATAGCTTAACTTGTTGGTGTGTTTATTTTAAGGAAAGTATGTTTTATATTTCAGTAACTGGGAGAGTTAGAATGAAGACACATTCTGAAATGATCCAAGAGGAATTTGTGCCAATCTGGCAATTATCCAAAGCCAAGCTTTGAGAACTGTCATGTAACAGACAGACTTTTTTTCATGCTTTTTTTGGTACTTGATGAGGTCTCCTGCCCCAACGTGGAAAAATGATTCTTTATTTGGAAAATGAAAGAAGGAAAAGGGATGATGCGTAAGTCATGAATGTTAGATTAGGCACCAGCAAATTTCTCCAGGTAGTGGCAACCACCATGAACCCTTGGAATTGGGAGTCTACATGATGAATCTCCAGTGCCAGCTACCTCAGGAAGTATGCTGTAACTGTTACAAATATTTTTTATCTGTTTTAAGCTACTGTAATTGGGAATTCTTCTTCAAGGTTTTTAATGAATCTTGCTATCCTATTATGAAAGTGCCTCATGGTTTTATTTTTCCTCTCTTTATTCATTTATTCATTTCCTTGTTTAATAATCTCGTTTTCCATTTAAAACCCACGTGGCACCTCATAAAGTTTGGAATAAAAAAACATATTCAAAGTTACCGTTCAATAAAAGAGACATGAGCACAAAGCAAAGGATAGTACAGCAGATTAACAGCAAACCTTGTGGCCTGATAAGCAGAACTACAGTGAGGATATGGGGTCTAAACCATCACCACCACCACCACCTGCATGGCAGCTGAAAACTCCCCTGGCCACAGGGTGACAGGAGAAAATAGAGACACCATAACAATAAATTGTAATCTCCTCACTGAAACGTTTTCTCTGTCCTCAGACTTTTTTCCATTTTAGGAAGTAAAAGCTCATATTTTAGAAATATCAAGAGTGGTAAATATGTAAGGCACATCTCACATGAAAGCACTATGTAACACTTCTTTAAAGTATCTGCACCATTTGAACATGAGTGTATAGCAATTAAGTGCTGGCTTATTTATTTATTTATTTATTTACCACCCATCTTCCCAAAGGAACTCCAGGTGGTGTAAAACAATCACAGAAAACAATTGAATGATAAAATAAAAAACCCAACAACACATAAACCACTTTTTAAAAATAAATAATGCTTGACAAGATAGCAGAATAGCGCAAAACAAAACAAAACAAAACAAACCCTAATGGTTGCTAAATGCCTCTCTGAAAAGCAGGGTCTTAAGCACTTTTCTAAAGGCAGGCAGGGACTGTGCAAGGCGAATCTTACTTGGCAGTTTGTTCCAAAGTGAAGGGGCAGCCAGAGAGAAGGCCCAGTTTCAAGTGATTGATTTCTGGGCCTCCCTCGGAGTGGCCACCCAAAGTGAGAGCGCCTGCAACATTCTGGTGGGTCGGGCCTCAGTTGACCTCTTTAAGATCCGCTCTGTCAGGTACTCAGGTCACAAGCCATGGAGGGTTTTCTAAGTCAAAACCAGTACCTTGAACCTTATTCGGGACACAACAAGCAACCAATGCAAACGAGCCAGAACTGGGGTGATGCGGTCATATCTGCCCGCACCAACTACCAGTCTGGCCACTGCATTTTGTACTCGCTGTAGTCTCCAAACAAGGGTCAAGGGCAACCCCACATAGAGAGTGTTGCAATAATCTATCCTTGAGATCACAATATCACAATAAATATGATTATTTATTAGGCAACCCAACATTTCCTCATCATTGTTTCTCTACCTGATCAGTGGAATATGGATTTCTATACCCCTGAAAACTGGCAGCACTGCCACAGACCTAATGTCTCTAGAGGGGAAGTTTAACAGCTTTATGTCACCTTTGAAAAAGCCCCTCCCAGATAAATAATTGTGTGCCATCAAGTCATTTTTAACTTGTGGCAGCCCTTCTCAGGGTCTTCTAGGCAGAGAGAAATCAGAACTGATTTAGCTCTCCCTTCTTCTAGGACATAATGAGATTATGCTGCTTGTCTACAGCCACCCAAGCTGCCTCTTCTGGGATGGATGATGGAGAACTCCCAACTTTTCAACTCCCACAACCTATGTGAGGCCTTGTTGTTCTGGAAGTTGAGTCATGGCAACTGGATTTCTTTTTTCTTGAGAGACTGAAACGTTTCGCTGCTCATCCAAACAGCTTTGTCAGTCTGACGAAGCTCTTTGGATGAGCAGCAAAACGTTTAAATCTCTCAAGAAAAAGAAGTCCAGTTGCCATGACTCAGCTTCCAGATAAACTCACTTGGATGACTGAGAATCTTCACAAACAGATCGGTTGTTATGTGGCATCATGTGTTGGAACAGACTTATAGTGACCTTACTAGGGCTTTCAAGGTATGTGAGATATTTAAGGAGTAGTTTTACATGTTTCATGACCCTAGTAAGTTTCCAAGCCTAAGTGAGGATTCAAACCGACCTCCTCCTGAGTCCTAGTCCATCACTCTGTCTCCTATACCACACTGGGTATCATTCCCACTCATAATCTCTGAGACTGTAGAGAAATGAAGCACAACTTTCCTCCTATCTCAGAAGAAGATCTGATGGCTGAAGTCCTGTTGCTTAGCATAGAAACTAGAGTAGGGCCCTCGAAATCCGTGGGGATTTAATGAGTCAATTTCTCTATAAGTTCCCTTAATTCAATGGGGCTTTTAGTGTCACCTAGCCTCACTGACTATAAAAAGAATTGGATTTGGGGGAATAAAACCTGAAACCAGACACTCCAGGGAACCAATATTCCCAGTGATAAATCTGTTTTCCCTGCTATAATTGAATCTCCTCAGAAATACATGCCTCATCCATCAGATTTGAAAATTAGGCTTCTGTTTACTTTTCAGTGACCAATTAGATCACAAGGCTGAAGCAGAGCAAGCAAAATGTGAGGTGAGGCTATCACTTGAAAGAGCATCACTTCTGAAAATGGGATAATTGTATCATCAAATGTATCAAAATGTATTTTGATTTATGTTTTTATATGAATTTTTTGTTTTTATTATATATTGTAATAGTCTGTAAACCACCCAGCGTGGCTTTCCTTCAGATGGGCGGAATATATATCAAATCAAATAAATAAATGAATAATCTACTTTCTTCCACATACAGTCTGTGGAACATCTTCTCCATGAGGAGAATGTAAACAACCCCCAGTCCCTCCTAATGTCTCTCCAGGACGCAGACAGGTGTTGTTCTGTGCCATGAAATGATAAGTAAACTTGCAGCTGTGTAATATATTATTGTTGTATTGGTAGAAAGGAAAGATAGAGGCACTTACAGGAGATTTTTGCCTCGGATGCCCAAATAACAGTTGTGATATTACAAGTACCTTGACTGGGTGAGGTTGGTGCTATTGGCTGCTTTGCCCTGGGCAGCAAAATAGCTTGAACTGGCCTTGCCTAGACACAGGCTGAATAGCTGGAAGTACTCCTCCATTTGCCTTAAAACCGACCTGTCATTGTGACCATTATTACTAAGCAGGAAAAGCAGAGAAGTGCTTAAGTGGAAGCTGCTGGAGACATGTTGTTGAATAGTGCATTGCTCTGAAAACCTCTTAAGAAACAATAGGAATTCTACATATTGTTAAGAAAGGCACAGGCATACTGGGAGAAAAACAAAAACAGAAAGCCATCAAAATAGTGTGGAGATGTTTGTTGAGGTCCTTTTAAGGCATATTTTCTGGTGTTTTCTTTCACTCTTGCTTTCCTTGTCAGTGACCAAAAAGCTTATGGGCAAAAATGTTTGCTTATAAGCGGCTTCCTGAACAAGCCCTCCTTAATTACTTTAAAGCTGCTGCAGTTCAAATACTTGGAAAGTTCTTTTTGACAACCACACTAGCATTAGCGGAGCAGTCAGGGTGGTCTTGTAACTTGAAAGCCCTTTGAAAATCTACAGCCTGCAGTCATCTTGACATGTCAGCGTCCACAGAGTCAGAGGGAGAGAAGGTTTCAAAAGGCCTGTTAAATGTGCTTAACACACATACCACCCTCACAGCCCTACTGGTTGAAAAAAGATTACCTTACCCTCTAAAACTGGTATTTTAAGCCATTCGCATTATACGCTGCACAACTGGGGGTGGGTGGGGGATTCCTGGCACATTTACAACTTGTTGTAAGGAAACACATTCCCTGTGCCCTCCTCAGCCTTTAATGTTTCGTGAGTGCTGAGGAACCCAACCTGCTTCCTTTCGATTAATTAATGGTTAAAGAACGCTGATGAACCTCCAGCAGTCAAAAATTGGGATGTGGAATTTTGGAAGAAAAGCCGACAAGTCCACTGGTGGACGAGGTCGGAAATTTTAGAAAATTTAAATTTCGCTCCCTTTCAACATCATGAGGTAATTGGTGTAGTTACTTCAACAAACTAGATTAGCAACAAGGCCACAATGAAACTCAGGTGTGCTCAGACTTCTAGAATGAATGCACATTCATTCAGACTCCTAGAATGAATGCACATTCATTTCAAAGAACAGTTTTAAAATTATTTATTACATCCTATTAGTATATGGCACTATTCTGAGTGGCATACATATAAAAAAATCTGGACGGAAAAAACAAAATGGCACACAGGTGTACTTCAGTTTACGAACGCCTCCGTTAATGTAATTTTCAGTACATGAAAGGGAATCAATTGAAAATACTGCCTCAGTTGACAAAAAAAATCATAATACTCTGGTTTACTATTTCTTTTCATAATGCATTGCGACAAAAGTACCCAAGATGCATTGCACCCCCATGCATTTCCAGTTTATGAATATTCTGCAGTATGAAATGTCCCAGAGAACACATTAAATTCACAAACTGAGGTATGCCTGTAATTAAATATAATAACAGGCAAACAACAGATAAGAAAATAAACCAGACAAGGTATTAAACCCCAATGATGGAGTGGAGACAGTGGAGGCTTTGCTTAGCTCCTTCAGTGGCAGACTCCCATTGCTGCTAGACTCTATAACTTGACAGTCTAACCTGTTATTCATATGGGGGTATATTTTAGTTTCTTCTTTTTTCACATTTATTTTTTACATCTAAATTTCATAATGTATATTTGTATATTGGATGTTTTATTTTATCTAATCTCTATTATCTATTTTCTTTCTTTCTCACTTTACATTTTTTGTGCATCTACCCTTCTTGCTTGTTCTTTATATTGGGAGCTGTGTAACAAGTAAATTTCTCCAATGTAGTCTAATCTCGAGAGTGCATGAAGCAATATGGTGAGAACACCTGAGCGATCCACTGATGGTTTTAATGAGCGAGTATACAGTTGTCTTGTGTGTGATACAAAATGGCCAACAGTATAGCTCCTTCCCACCTGATTTGTCTCTACAGAAGGGCAAAAAAGGAGCAAACCAGACTCACTGTTGTGATTCACACAGAGAATGAAGGTGCTTCTCCAGCTCCTTTGACCTTCTGAAGAGTGACAGGGCTTTTTCATTTATAATACCAGCGCAAATTCAGCCCCAATTTTGGGCTAAAAAGAGGGGTCCTCGACTTATATTTGGGTCAATACTTTTAGCCACTGAGGCATGTGCTTGGGTCAGTGGCTAAAAGTCATTTTAAACACCACACACCGCTCCCCCAGCTCACAAAGGAGGAGCTGTCAGGCCCTGCTGCATTTCCCACCCCAGACTTATACTCGAGTCAATAGGTTTCTCCAGTTTAGGGGGGTTAAATTAGTTAAATTAGGGGCCCTCGACTTATACTCAGGTGTGTGTGTGTGTGTGTGTGTGTGTGTGTCTGTCTGTCTGTCTGTCTGTCTGTCTGTCTGTCTGTCTATCTATCTATCTATCTATCTATCTATCTATCTATCTATCTATCTATCTATCTATCTATCTATCTATAATATATTGTTTAACATAATCCTTTTTGCTTTGGGGTTTTTGAACCATGCAATATAGGCTTGCTTGTTGGCTCACTCTCATTTCTTCTTGTTGGCCAGAGGAACTTTACAATTAATGTGACAAATGCTTAAGAAACATACTTAATATTCACTGACACAACAAAATTATAATCCTGACCTTTCAGTTGAAATTAAAGGAGAGCACATCCTGGGCAAACATATTCTCTGTCAAGTAGGTCTTTCCCCAAGGAGTGAAGAGGGCCGATTATTTTTCCTAACTGGGAGGGTGGGGGTGAGGGCAGGGAAAGAGCTAGAATTAAAAAACAAAATAGCTTGTTCTTGTCATGGTAAATCTTTTAATGCCTTTAATGAAAGTTCTTCCCTTCCCCTTCATGAAGTAGCCTCAGATTATGGGCAAATTAATGCAGCATTTCTGATATCCTTACCGTCAAGTTTAATTGGGGCAATTGTAGTAGCAAATTGAAAGATGACATTTTTTTTCTTCATTCCATGGATGGAACGTCCAACAGAAAGCAGGGCTGAAATGTCAAGGTAAAATAATGCCAATAATTATTCAGAATGCTACATTATCCTTGCCCTTGGAATTTAAACAGGCAGAGGAAGGCTTTTTTTCCTTTTTGTCAAGAGTCAGGAAGCTGTCACGGGACTCCGCTGACATTTATGATTAATGTGAGGGAGCAGAGAGACACAATACTGCTAGATTCTCCCTGCATGAGGGAAAACTATGGCTAGAATCCATTATATAGGGCCCTTGCCTATTATTTACCCATCACTTGTAATCTGCAAGCTTATGAACCTTCAGAAAAAGAAAAATCTGTATTTTACTCACTGCGAAAATAAAATGATACCAGTACGTTAAGGGGAAACTACAGGTATCTTTACAAAGAAGACACACATGCAAACAAAATGTTTTCTAACATGATTTGGACTTGGTGTTTTTCCCCCCAAAAGTAAAATCTTTCAGACTGTAAGTACACAAGGAGCAACTCCTTTTATGCAAATAAAACTCTAGTTCAATAGTCGGTTGATACCACATTTCTGTCTTAAAATGACTGTTCCCTCTACTTAGAGTTCAGGCCCCAGGTTTCAGTCAGAAAAGCCATGGCAGTTAAAATCAGTATCTGCAAAGGGAAAATGATTTTGCAAATGTTATTTTCTTAATTAGAATTACCAAATGCATCCTTTAAAAAAAATTATCCAGATATAGTGGTACCTCGGATGATGATAGCAATTCGTTCTCTGAGGTTAGTCGTTATCCGAAACACGTCGTTATCTGAAGCGCGGTTTCCCATAGGAATGAATGGGAAACTGTTTAATCCGTTCCGGAGCCTAGGAAAAAGGCACAGACACCTGTTTTTTTTTGCTCAAAACTCTTTATAAAGTGCACTTTAAAGGTACAGATGCAGTGCCACCCAGGATAACTCTTTTTTACTTATGCATGCTGGAAATTCGTTATCCGAGGCAGTCCATAGGGAAAATTCGTTATCCAAGGCAGCCCATAGAAAAAAATCGTTATCCGAGGCAGACCTATACCTAAAAATTGCAATTCGTTATCCAAGGCAGCCCATAGGGAAAATTCGTTATCAGAGGCAGTCCTATACCCGGAAATTTGCAGTCTTTATCTGAAAAATTCGTTATCAAGGGCAGTCGTTATCTGAGGTACCACTGTATAGGCTAAATCACAAGGACACAGGAGCTGGCAAGAGAGGTCTACTGTACAGTAAAACGCACTAAATATTTTAAAATGCATGTAGTTATATTGATGTGCAAGTGGCTACCCTAATCCTCAGTCTTGTTGTGCCTGAAATATACTGGCTTACACTTGAAGCCATTTTCTGACACTTTACCATCCAATTTAGATTAAAAAGCACTTTAAGCCTTTACACAGATAAGCCAAAAGCTTGCAATTCACCCAGAGGAGAGGGAAGCGAGAAGGTCTTAGCTAGGCAATCAAGAAGATAATTTGTTTAACCAATTCAGAGGCTGAAAATAATTGGAGGTTTTGTTTTGTTTTTGTGTTGCAACTTCATAGGTTGCCTTTAAGTCGGTTTGGCTGGGAGGGACCTTTCTAGGCTGGTGATACTGTTAATCTATCCAGCACTAACCATTAGTTCATTCCCTGCCTCTGATTCAAAGAGAGTCATGCATTTTTGCTCCCCCCCCCCGCTCCATCATTCTGTTGAAATCAGTGAGACTGTTGAGACCTGTTGCTTAAAGCAGTCAGGTTTTGTTCAGCTTGCTGTTGTTTGTTCGTTTTAAGTAAATGAAATCTTTTATTCTTTCTACATCATATGTCTGATGGGCATTTGAGACTGTAGGTGCCAGTTGATGAGGAAAAGGGGTGATCCACTCAATGGAACTTGAAGCTATTTTTTCCTGTGAATCCCTGTGCTTCTGCTAGAAGAATTGAACCAAAATTCAAAACTCTGTTTCAGAAACTTAGAAAGGCTCTGGTAGTGCTCAGGGAAAATAGTAGTGACACAAGAAGTGCTTTATTTGTATACCAACAGGTACTACTCATGATCTACTAGCTGAATGGACCCCTCTAGCCATGCATGATTGGTTCCATTGAAGAACATTTGTTTTCCATTCTTTCCAAAGATAGTTTCCTGATTCTCCAGTGCTGTTATTTCATATGGATGACTTATAGAAGTTTGTGAAAGCTACTATTAATATTTTGAAGCTTTTAAGCTGTTTAAGGGCTGTACAATTTACAATTTCACTCTGAAAGACAAAGCACTACAGATATTTTATTAGTAGTCATGTGCTGTTAATGTGTTATTGTAAATATAAATATATTTATATCCATCTACTACAGAACATGGGTGCACCACCATTCTTTTTGGGGGATTTGACCCAGAATTCTTCAATAATTCCCTACTGATTGAGTTCCAGCTCTGACACCCATACATACCTACAGACACCTTTGTTTTCAGTTGACTAGTAAACTTGTTACCTTTTATGCTCTATATACTCTGCCTCCTGAAAACCTTCCCCCCAGAGGCAATACATCTGGAAATGAAGTCCTAAAAGAAAGAAGGAGCCTTGGCCTTATCCAGTGTGAGAAATGCAGGCATGTGTTTTTAAATTGGAAGGCCCAGAATGCTGCTGGGGAAGTTATTAGAAAATTTTAGGAATGGCATTACAAAGGGATAGCAATAGCTACACCTCTACTACAGAATTTAAGACTGGCTTTATAAATTCCCTACACAATATCAATGAACCTCCATTGTTGTCTATATGGATGGTTAGCATATAGAGCATGTGTACTCTCTTCAAGTGCTACTTTCACCCATGGTAATATTCAAGTATTCATGTTTTGTTGTCCAGTGAGTGTCAATAAATAGCACAGGACCTAGCTATGAAAGTATGAAGGTCAGTGTGGTACACTGACAAGAATCTTTGCTTGAAATACAGTACCCAGTCACCAAATGAAGATGAGATGGAAGAACCTGAGGTCTATGGAGCTCCATACCAAGGTTCATGGAGATGCAAACATATAGAAGTATGTTCAGAGCTGAGGTCTAGAAAATACTTAGTGTCCTAAATCTATTGTAAGTAGCAGAAATAAAAATGGCCCAGACTTTTCAGTGATTAGATCTGACAAATGAGAGAAATACAAAAACAGTTCTTTGGAGGATGGCGATTCTACAATGTATCCTATGGCATCTTGAGCTGTAAGAAGTCTTCATTGCCAAAAAGTAGTCATTGCATTGTTCCATCTATGAAATGCTCCCATGTATAAGACCCCCCCCCCAAAAAAAAATATTTTCAGCTCAGAGTTACAGAACCCTGCAGTTCTCTCCCTGGCTTACTTCAGCGTATAAGATGACCCTCATTTTTGGTCTAACAATTTAAGGCAAATATATAGTCTTATACACAGAAAAAATACTGCATCTCTTCGTCTTGAGAGTATTTCCATTCAAAGCTGGCAACTTTTATTTTTATATAGTTAGTTAGTTAAAATATTTTTACCCAGCCTTTGTCCTTGGAAGGATCCCAGGCAGCTTTCAACAATGAAATACAATATTTAAAGCTGAAGACAATGAGTATATGACCATTGTTAACAACATGCAAGACAGTATTTAAAGTGAATAACATTGTGCGTGAAGAGGTGTCTTATATCATTAAAAGGCAATATGAAAGCTAAGAAGAAAAAGTAACCAAATATAGAAAGAAAAAAGGCCACTCAGAGAAATGGAAAACACAATAATGGAAAACACAAGTAGTACTAAAAATCCAGTCAAAGCCATAATGCATAATGGTCCATCTAAAAAATCACATTAACAGGTGGCTAGTCAGTGGAGGAAGGTTTGCCTGAAGAGAAATGTCTTTGCCTGCTTGTAGCGAAGATAGGTCAGCTCTGGCCTCCAGTGAGAGGGAGTTAACATATCTGGGGGCAGCAACTCTACTCTTTTCTGTCATGTCTAAGGCTTTTTGGGTCAAGGTATGGTTTCCTTGGATTTTCCACCATGCAGTGATAGTCACATCTCTCTCTTCCTCCTCAGTGTTCTACACAAATCAGTTTGGGGAAATGGGGAGAGAAAAATGGAAGGAAATATTTAGCATAAAAGAAACCCTTCCTCTTCAGAATGCTATGCATGCCTAAGATTGCCACATTCCCTTGTTTACATTTAAGGGCCCTGTCCTTGATAAACTAAAGAAACTCCAGGCAGGCTTTCAAGGCTGCCCCTTATGTAATGTTTTTTGCCATGCCTACCCCACATCCCTGCATTCTCTTATCACTGATGATAAAAGTGTCGTGATTGTTATAGGCAAGTGTTTGGTGATTGTTTCCAAAGGTTAGGTAGGTGGCAGATAGCTGGGCCCTGCAGGAAGGTGGAGGCCATACAAACTGGACTAAATGAAGGGGAGGTCTACTGTGATAATAGCACCTTAAGCAGTGATAACCTGCTGTCTTCTGTCCAGAACCTAAGTCCCAAAGACTGTGTCTTATCTGCAGTGATACTGAGTTTTTAAAAAAAAAAGCAACTGAACTCTTCTTGAGAAAGAAGCATATTATTAGCTCATTTCGATTTAGTAAAACTTTTGACATGTTTGGTGTACAAAAACTCCTATAGAATCATACAACTTGCCAAAGTATAATTCCCCTTTGGTATGTTTGTGCTATCCAGTGATTTCTGACTTAGGCAACCCTATGAATGAATGGCCTCATAAAGGTCCTGTCACTAAGAGAATTGCTCAGGTTTTACAAAGGCCATCGCTCTCCTTATTGCTTCAAGCCATCTTAGGCCTTTCTCTTTTCTTGCTGCCTTTCGCTTTTCCTAGCATTCATTACTGTTTCCGTAAGATTTGCCTTCTCATGAAGGTACAGTAATCTCATTGTAGGCCATTCATTTTAATAATACTTCATTTGCTCTAGAACCAACTCTAGTATCTAGTTAATAGTTCATTTGCTCTAGAACCAACTCTGGTAGCCAAACTATCTTCTTTATTTGTCCTCACCTGAAGTATAAATTAAATGTGATTTGCTGGGCATTTAACACATAGATTTGCAAGTATAGAGTACAATGCAACACAACATGTTTAAAACTGGGTTGCCAGCTTTTTACACATGCTGTGTAACAATCCTTGCAGAGCGTATATATGGCTCGTGAATCCTGGGTAAGCTATTTCTGCATGAGCAAGTGTTGATGGCCTGATTTAAACTTGTTGCTAGCAGCTGATCACACGGAACCTTGCAAAAGTGGCAAAATCCTGGTGTGATTTTGCATTGGCGTAATGCACACAGTGTAACATTTGGAGGCAAACTTAAATTCCAAAGGTTTAAGAAGAGTTATCTGTTCTGCGCCGAGTTGCTCAATGTGGTATGCAACAGATAATGTCTACCTTGATTTCTTAACCTGAGAAAACTAACCTCCAAAACTGGTGTTAGCATTATGCTTGCAGGTATAACTGATGGGATTCTAGGCAACGTGTTTCTTTTTATTATCGTAGCACAATATTTAATCTGGAATATCGAAATGTCCAGAACAACCAGCTTTCTCTCTCAACCTGAAGGTGCCCTAAGACTGCTCCAGTTAGACTTTGATCTGTCTGACAAATGCCTGTACCGGAAAATGCAGTACAAATATCTAATATATTTTAAAGTTTGCTGTGCTTTTATTTCAAATGGCACTTACGTCCAGCGCCAAGAATCACAATGTGTCCAGTTACTGCCATTAGGGGACACATGGCTTAATAAATGATGCACTGGAGCCTAGTGTGTATCCGTTGCTTGGCCTGAGACTGGTCTACACATGGTTAGCATAACATGTCCAATGCAAGCAGGGCAATGTGGTGTAACAGGTAGAGCCTAGGAGAGAGGTTTTCTGCACACCAGTCAGAATATTGTTTTGCAAGTTACATGGTGTAACTTGTATGATGTTATGAGTACAGGTTTTTGGGGGGCATTAAAAACATCCTTTCTCTTCTCTCCTGGTTCAACTTGGGGGATGCTTGGTGGGGGCTATGGAATATGGGAGGGAACTTTTTAATGCAGGAGGACAGCTGCTGTTGGGACAGGTTCTCCCACTGAGGCTGTTGGTGGCATTTTATTTGTTTATTTATTTTTGCCATAAAGAGCCTTCCCTCCTGCACCATCTCATGACAGCTAATGGTTTCCCCAGGTCAAAGGGGGTCCCTCAATATCTCCCTAACCTAGAGAGAAGAGGAGGACTGATAGCCTTGTGAAAGTTATGCATCATAAATTGAAAAGCAGGATTCTGGCCAATGACTTGATCTTACTTCAAGGCTATCTCTCTGCTAATAATCCCCAGGTGACACACAGCACAGTAATACCTATTAGGATTGGAGAGAGCACGTGATGGGCCAAATCCAGTGTTAGTCCTATCTAGAGCAGATCTTTTGAAATGACCTGGACTGAAATCAGTTGCCATGAACTAGCCCTGTTCATTTCAGTGGATCAACTTTAAACAGAACAAAAATTATCTCAATACTTTCAAGGTAATGGGAAATATTTGGGAAATATTCCCAAATTATATTGGGTACAGCTGCTCTCAGTCACAGATACACCTCATGTACTTTGTTGCGATTACAACTGTGATGAGAAGAACTAGCCAGACTTGACAGTGGGTGAGCACTGAAGATAATACTGTTGATTAAAAACAGTTCCTCTTCATCTGAACAATCAATGACCACTTGAAGTTGCTTATTTGAATTGCAAAGC
This sequence comes from Phrynocephalus guinanensis, assembly GCA_037367245.1. Lineage (NCBI taxonomy): Eukaryota > Metazoa > Chordata > Lepidosauria > Squamata > Agamidae > Phrynocephalus > Phrynocephalus guinanensis. The sequence continues at coordinate 80,290,914 of CM074739.1, forward strand.
CTACCATTTCTAATGCAAAAGATCAGTGCATTAGCACACAGATGGCATTTTCGTCTTCCTTAGGAGATGTATTGAGCTATCCAAAGGATTCTGTCTCTAACAAGATTTCTTCTGCTGCCCAGCAAGTCTGTGCAGCAATGGCTTATGAGGCAGAGACAGGAGAAACGCCCAGCAGAGAGAATAGCTATGAAGCATGCATTTACAAGCCCCTGTCCCCTAAGTTTGGGAGAGGTTATGTTGCTCTTTCAAACAAAACAAAACATTGCCTACCAGACAAGGTAGACGTTGAGATATTTCTTTATGGAGCTAGGGTGAGATTAATAACGTAATATAAAATAAATAAGTCAAGTCTTCAACTCACTGCTGTCTATTAGCTAGACAACAGTGAAGGCATTAACTAGTTGGGCTAATCAAGCTCTGCATGTGGTAGAAAAGTTAGTTGGCGTTAACTGACTGCTCATAGAACTCAATTTGTTTACTAGGATTTGCAAGGGCTGCTTGGCTTCCTTTTATTTGTTGAAGCATGTGTTGGTTCGTCTTGGTGCTGCTTCAAGCTTTTTGGTGTCGCTTAGCTGTGAGGATCCAGGAGTTCTTCCTGTCCAAAGATGCCAAAAAACCATGATCACCCATTGTCAAAACTTATGTACCAACAAGATTCCAAGAGCATTGTTAAGCTCAGAAACAATCTCAGCCAAATCCCAAGCTGCCCAAAATGCATGCGTCTCTTCCATTAAGTCAGGCTTGTCCAAACTTCGGCCCTCCTCATGTTTTGGACCGCAACTCCCACAGTCATTTGCCATTGGCAATCTAAGCTTAGAATTCTGGGAGTTGTGGTCCAAAACATCAGGAGGGCCGAAGTTTGGAGATGCCTGCATTAAGTTATTCCTCCTCTTCCTCCTCCTCCTTCTGTATCCCCAGGGTAAACTGATGGGCTGTTTTGAAACGGCTGTCCACCATGGAAAGAGACAGAACACTGCAAAAGAGGTGAAAGAATGGATAGACACACTCTTGCACACACAAACACATACAGTATACAGTGATACCTTGTATAAAGGAATGAATTCATTCCAAATGAAATTCTGTTAAGCAAATTTTCCTTTGTACAAATTTCCCATAGGAATGCATTGAAAATGGATTAATGCCTAATTGCAACTGTTTTTCTGTTGTACAGATTCGCCCCATAGGCAATTCAGTTAAGTGAGTTCCCCTTATCTCTGGGATTTTTTTCCTTTAAGCAGATTTTCTTTTAAACAAGCTGCTTGTTATACGAGGGTCCACTGTATACGTAAACAGCACTTTTTAAACACAAACATTTTTTTCAGAGAGATTTTAAATATCAATAGAGATGTTTTGCTATTCAATTGACCCTCTCTTTTGATTAGGTACCACATATCTGCTGGGTTTTCATCTGTACTGTTAGGGAGATATTTATTCCCACTACCACAGTTCACAAGCTGCCTAGATGCCCTAAGCACATCCGATCTCGCCCGATTTTGGAAGCAAAGCAGGGTCGGCCCTGGTTAGTACTTGGATGGGAGACCACCAGGGAATACCAGGTGCTGTAGGAGCCTGGAGTAGGAACTGGCAAACCAATCCAGTATTCCTGCCAAGAAAACTCCATGGTCATGGGGTCACGAAGAGTCGGTCAACTGTAACGACACAACACACACACACACCACAGTTCACAGCAAGCTAAATCCACAGCGGTGATACATTGGTTATGTATGCTGACAAGGTTTGCCAATACAGTGGACCCTTGTATAACAAACAGCTTGTATAACATAAAATTTGTACAACATAAAAATTCCGGAGATAGGGGAAATTTGCTTCACATAATTGCCTATGGGGAGAATCCATACAACATAAAAATGGGATCACTCCGTTTTCAATGCATTCCTATGGGGAATTTGTATAAAGGAAAATTTGCTTAACATAATTTCATTTGGAACGAATTAATTCCTTTATGCAAGGTACCACTGTACTCTTCGTTAGGCTGGCACAGCTCTCATTTGCAGTGCAAACACGTTTACAAAAGAAAAATATATAAGTTTGCATGCATATGTGTTCCCCAAGTAATATTGGTGATGAATGTAAGCCCACATACTTTAAAAAAAAAGACCAGGCACATATTTTTCCTGCCCCCCCCCAAAGCTATGGATAATGTGTCCATTTCCCTTGGGATACTTTTTAACCTGGGAAGCCTTTGGGAGCTGCAGGATATCCAGAAAAGACACCTCCAGACTGGGGCAGGCGGCAGCCATTTTGGGGGGGCATTAAAGGGACTGGGACTGGGGGCATTCTCCCTAGTCTCTCTCTCAAAGCCTTCCCCAAGTCAAAAGGGACCACAAGGGAGCCTCAGAGCCTGGAAGGGTGGAGAGAGAAAAAACATTTAAGTAAAAGATAAAAGGCTGTTGTAACTTGATGATGTCACCAGTGTTCTGTACATGGATCTGTGAAGACAGGAGTCCAGTCATTGTCTTGATGTTAGTCCTGGGAGGAAATGATGAAGCCTCGGAGAGACCTGAGTGTGCTTGTCTTTGAGTTTTGAAAGTCTAGGCCCCCATCTTGTTAGAGCTCAGTATTCTTTCTAGCATAGTGTCATCTTGTTTTGTGCGTGTATGTAAGCTGCCTGGATATCTCATTATATGGCATTTGGCAAGCTACATAATCCAAGGATACCTGCAAAAAAAAAAAGGGGGGGGGACTGGTAAGCTACTTTGAGGAATCCCTTCCTAGAAAGGCCTTGAAGGGGTCTCCAAAAGTTAAAATTAAATTGATGGCATACAATTAATACACACTCCTGGGTTCAGAATTGTGCAGAACTGTCCAGATGTTCTCTGCCAACAGAAGTATTGGCCTGACGAGTGTTTGCATCACCAGGACAAATGGCAGAGATGCAGAAACCAAATCCAAACGCCACTCAGCAGACTGTCCTCTATGACAAGGGTGGCCAACTTAGTGAGAACCACATTGGACCCCGACTTTGGCTTGGGGGGGCATTCCCACCACTGAGTGGCCAAAAGAAGCCTCCTTTATGAATCTGTGCTGGGAACACGTGCTATTTTAAAGCCAAGTCATGCTTTGGTTATGCAATTCTAGATTGGGTTGCTTGGTGGGGGACCCATTTAGTTCCCCGGTTGCTTTTTCCCCTTACCTACTGTATGACCTCTGCTCCTTCATTTATATCCACAGATAAGAAGTAGATGCAAGTACGTATATAGATTATGAGATTTTTCATAAGGTGTCAAAAAAAGGGTAGGAGTTTTTCCATTCCCCCTTGGCATATGTGAAAAGATACCATAAAATTGTTCTTTATATGGCTTTTCTGAAAAAGGTAGAAAGTTCTTTGCACAAATTTACAGATGAGAATTCCTGATAAAATACTCTCAGGAGTAAAGAACCATTAATGGGAAAATGAAGTATCCTGCTGTGTAGCCTATAGAATCCAGCCACAGACATAAACCCGATAAGAGGGAAAATAAATATTACGGGCTAGGGCATGCTGAAGGATACCCTCCAGAGACCAGTGAGGAAGGCGTATGAACCTTTCTAATTTTGGAGTTGCCATTAAAATTGTAACACACTCTTAAACTGTCGCTCAGTACTACTTGGGCCCAAAAGGACTCTGCTGTCTAGATAGGGTGATGAAAAACGCAAGCCTTTGGCACATGCGATTACAAGGGTGGTTGGGGAAATGATGCCATTTGCAGATGACAGAGTCACCAACTGTACTTGAAACATTAAAAGGCAAGATCCACGAGAAAGCACTTTGGAGAAACATGGTCAGTAAATTGTTTTTCTCTGTTTGCGCTCTTGCTTCACTGTGTATGCCAGTGTTCTTAAATGTTTGCAAGGAAAATCCCAAACGTATTAACTTGTTTGGACATAGCTTTTCTGCAAAATTCAGGAAAGATTCTTCTTTGGACTTCCAGAATCCGCTAGTCACTATGGACAGTGGATTATGCTGCTTGGGAAAGGAGGGCTCTCAGAATGTCTGTAAACATAAAACAAGTCAATTTTCCAGGTGCTGGTCTTCTGTTCTAGTGTGGTTAGATTTGCTTCAGACTGAGATGGAGTGTGTGCTTTAGAAGAATAGACTTGGAAGGTGATCTATAAGGCCATTACAACACGTTCAGTGCAGGAATTCAAACCAAACTGTACCTGAACGATGGATGTCCAGTTTTCTCTTGGAAGCCTCTAGTGTTGGAGTACTCACACCCCCCACCCCGGTAGTAATTGGTGCCACCGTTATTGTACTTCTCTTATAGTTAGGATGTTTTACCTGATAGTTAGCCTAAATCTGGCTTTCTGTTAATTGAGCCCATTGTTACATGTCATGCACTTTGGAGAATAGATCCTGCACCTCCTCCGTAAGACTGCCTTTCAAGGGCTTGAAGAGTGTTATCACATCTCCCTTCAGTCTTCTTTCCCCATGGGTACCAAATGTATTTCCTCTTGGAATCAAAGTTATTTATCTGCTCGTGTCAATTATTTCCAAGTAAACAATGCAAGATACTGTTTTGGGTGAAATGAATATCCCAGTAAGCCTCTTCTTCCCTGATGGCTTGGTTCTTGTCAAAAACCTTTAAAATATGTCTGTAAATTCAGCTATGTGGACACCCAATATTCAGAAAACCATGACTTTGATATTTTCTTCTACTAGCCTTAGTATTTAAGGAGCCACAATGTTTTTGTTTTGTCATGCATGCAGAAACAGGCTAAGACGGCCACCTTAGAGAACTCTTGTACTTGACAGGGGGAGGACCTGTCCTCCTCCATTGACCTGACAAAGCCAATCAGGTCCGGTCTTTGAAGGATGGCACTTGGAATGTTTTCACCTTGGTTTTATTGGAGAGGAAGGAAGAACAGCAAAAGGCCTCTCCAAGGTTTAGCTGATGAGAGCACCACCTTCTCCTGCCTGCCATTTTCATGGATTTATAGCTATCCTGAAAAGATAAAAGGGGACCCAGAAATCCAAGCAATACATCTGCTGAGACATTCTAACTGGAAGGCAACTTAGCAGGTAACGTCAACTGTTTAGCGCAAGTCATTAGGAATGTACCTATAACCAGGGCCGGCGTGTCCATTAAGGCGAACTAGGCAGTTGCCTAGGGTGCCAAAATGGACAGGGGGTGCCAGCCACCGCCGCCCGTCCCCTGCTGCCCTGCCGCCGCTGCTGCAGCCCACTGGTCAGCCACCCTGCCCCTGCCCTGCCGCCGCCGCCCCCCGCCCCGCCCCGCCCTGCCCCCCACCGCCACCACAGCCGCCCCACCCCCCTCCCCTCGCCTAGGGCGCAAAAAACCCTAGCGCCGGCCCTGCCTATAACCCAAACACCCCTCACCGAATCAGCTGCTATTGTGGCCATTACACAGTACAAACTTGTAGAAAAATGTGACACCTTTATTGGACCACTAGAAACCTAACAATTCATGCAAGCTTTTAATGGAATAAAAATTCCCACTTTTAATGTGTATGGTTCCATACTGCTTAGCATGCAGTTCAAAGGCTGGCATGCATACTTGAGTGCCATGAAAAATGGCAGTATCTTCCACAGCAGCCATCACTGGAAGAATTCGAAAAGAGCAGCCAAGGAATATATATTTTCAGGTCACAGTTATTTTCTCTAGTAACATGGAGGAAAACACGAGGCTCTTGTATAGAACAGCATTGATATTTTCTTATATTTTGGTGGCACGCACTGTCAAGGGGCTTCTGACGTCACTCGTAACAGAAGTTGAATGTGATCAAAGCTATCCTAACTTTGGCTGCAACAGCCCTAAATAAACTAGTTTGTCACATTAATCCGGTAGGGCGTTTTCTCTTTCTTTCTGCATCATTCTCCCTATTTATTTTAAATGATCAGTAAAAAGTACTTATTTGTTTTCTATTATGTGACCAAAGTATTCTCATTTTCTGTCAATCCATTGTAAATGGAAATATATTGGACACGAAGACCAGTGTATGACATAGTACATAAGAACATAAGAACATAAGAAGAGTCATGCTGGATCAGGCCAAAGGCCCATCTAGTCCAGCTTCCTGTATCTCACAGCGGTCCCACCAGATGCATTTGGGAGCGCATGAGACTAGATATCTGTCTCCTGATACCACTCCCCTGCATCTGGCCCTTGAAGTACCCTGGTTTCTCCATCATGGTTTGTAACCTGTGATGGACTTTTCCTCCAGGAATCTGTCCAATCCCCTTTTGAAGGCATCTAGGCCAGATGCCATCACCACATCCTGTGGCAGGGAGTTCCATAGACTTACAACGCGCTGGGTGAAAAAATATTTTCTTTTGTCAGTTCTTACTCTCCCAGCCTTCAATTTGAGTGTATGTCCCCTAGTTCTGGTATTTTGGGAGAGAGAGAAGAGCTTCCCTCTATCCACTTTACTCATACCCTGCATTATTTTGTATGTCTCAATCATATCCCCCCTCAAGCGCCTTTTTTCCAGACTAAAGAGGCCCAAATGTTTTAGCTTTTCTTCATAAGGGAGGTGCCCCAGCCCAGTATCTTAGTCGCTCTCTTCTGTACCTTTTCCAGTTCCACTATGTCTTTCTTGAGATGCGGTGACCAGAATTGTAGACAATACTCCAGGTGGGGCCTTACTATTGTTTTGTATAATGGCATTATAATGTTGGCTGTTTTATTTTCAATCCCCTTTTTGATAATCCCTAGCATGGAATTGGCCTTCTTCACCGCTGCCACACACTGGGGAGACACCTTCATGGAGCTGTCCACCAACACACCAAGATCTCTTTCCTGATCCGTCACAGATAACTCAGAGCCCATGAGTTGATAGATGCACTTTGGATTTTTTGCCCCAATATGCATTACTTTACATTTGGTTACATTAAAATGCATTTGCCATTTCTCAGCCCATTCCCCCAGTTTGGAGAGATCCTTCTGGAGCTTTTCACAATCTTCTCTGGTTTTCACCACACAGAAAAGTTTTGTGTCATCTGCAAACTTGGCCACCTCACTGTTCATCGCTGTCTCCAGGTCATTTATGAACAGATTGAAAAGCACCGGTCCCAGGACAGAGCCCTGGGGCACACCGCTTTTCACTTCTCTGCATTGTGAAAATTTCCCATTGACACCTACTCTTTGTTTCCGGGATCTCAACCAGTTCTCAATCCATAAGAGGACCTGTCCTCTTATCCCCTGACTGTGCAATTTTCTCAGCAGCCTTTGGTGAGGGACTGTGTCAAAAGCCTTTTGAAAATCCAGATAGACTATATCCACTGGTTCACCCAAATCCACGTGCCTGTTGACCTTTTCAAAAAATTCTAAAAGGTTTGTCAGACAAGATTTACCCTTACAGAAGCCATGCTGATTTTCTCTCAGCAAGGTTTGTTCTTTTATGTGTTTTAAGATTTTCTCTTGGATGAGGCTTTCCACCATCTTCCCTGGGACAGATGTAAGGCTAACTGGCCTATAGTTTCCCGGGTCCCCCCTCCTTCCTTTTTTAAAAATTGGTGTGACATCTGCCATCCTCCAGTCCTCCGGCACTGTGGCAGTTTTAAGAAACAAGTTGCATATAACCGTTAAGAGATCTGCAATTTCATTTCTCAGTTCCCTAATAATCCTTGGGTGGATGCCATCTGGGCCCGGTGACTTGTTAATCCTCAATTTATCGATTAGTCCTAAAACCTCCTCTCTTTTAACCTGTATTTGATTTAATTCTTTAGTCAAGAGGGGTGGCTCAGGCAGCGGAATCCGCTCAAGGTCCTCTGTCGTGAAGACAGATGCAAAGAAGTCATTCAATTTCTCTGCAATGTCCAAGTCCTCCTTAACCTCTCCTTTTCCTCCCTCACCATCCAGAAGGCCAACTGGTTCTCTGGCAGGTTTTCTACTTCTAACATATTTAAAGAAGCTTTTATTATTACCCTTTATATTGCTAGCCATGCATTCCTCAAAATCTCTCTTTGCCTCCCTTATCATCTTCTTACATTTCTTTTGCCAGAGTTTGTGTTCCTTTTTATTTTCCTCATTTGGGGAGCATTTCCATTTACAGAAAGACCTCTCCTTGTGCTTTAGAGCCTCTCTAACTCCACTCGTTAACCGTGCCGGTGTCTTTTTGGACTTAAATGAACTCTTCTTTCTTTGTGGTATGCACTTGTGCTGGGCCTCTATTATTGTTGTTTTAAACAGGCTCCATGCACTCTGAAGAGATTGGATTCTTCTAACTTTCCCCTTCAATTTCTCTCTAACTAGTTTCCTCATCTGAGGGAAGTTTGCCCTTCGAAAATCAAGGGTTTTTATGTCTGATTTGGTTGACACTCTTCCTCCGACATGCATGGCAAAGGAGATTGCAGCATGGTCACTGTTCCCCAGAGGCTCAGTGACATTCACATCCCTGACCAGGTCCTGAGTATCACACAGTATTCTCGGGTGGGCTCCATGACAAGTTGCTCTAAGGCACAGTCATTCAGCAAGTCGAGAAACCCAGTTTCTCTTTCTTGCCCGGAGTTCGCATTGGCCCAGTCAATGTGGGGATAATTGAAGTCTCCCATGATTACTATCCTGTCCCTCTTAGCCACCTCCATGATTTCTCTCCTCATTTCAAGGTACCCCTCAAGGTTTTGATCTGGTGGACGATAGAATACTCCAACTATCACATCACTCCTGGGACCTGGTAGTTTAACCCACAGTGATTCCATGGTGGAGTCAGACCCTCTGTCCATCTCCATTCTGCTGGATTTTACCCCTTCTTTGACATAGTGGATATGAATCTTCCTTTGTTCATGTACCAAATAGAATTTAAGGAGTGAGCCAGGATTTGTAGACATTTAGACTTTATATATACAGTATTACGAGAAAGTATTTAAAAGAAAAGTAAGAACTGAAAACATACAACCTGTTAACTTCCCCCACCCACACCAGGAACAGAAATTGCATGTTAGGAAGCATCCCGTATGTGGGCAACTCATGCTGCTCTCCTGCATGCATTCAGACATCGTGGAAATCCGGAGTTTTTTAAGTTGTCAACCCTATCTATACACAGGGGCACAAGGAATTCTATTTTCACTCCTGCAGCAGTGAAAGATTAGCAGCTTGAAATCACTTTGACAGTTTGTTACTGTCTTGCATACTGCAGGGAATTTTAATTCCAACCTGTGAAATTGTAATTGCTTCTCCAAAAGAACAGAGGCATTCTGGGTAATGGCTGCAACCAAGCTCAGTATCAGAGTTGCCCAGTTGCTGCCACTTTAGATGTTACTTGCTGCTATTCAGAAATCACTCCAGCTTTCCATATGGGAAGCTGAACTGGCGCGTGAGACTAAATTAACAGGAACTGTCAGATGTTATGAAATATGCAGGCAAAAATGTGACAGAGGTGGCTGAGATCTCCCCAGAATGTGTATACACACACACACACACACACACACACACACACACACACACACACACATACAAACACACACACAGTATTGTGAATGTTTCCAGATTACACTGTTTATAAATGAATGGAACTTATATGGCATGACTTTGATTTTCAGCATCAAAAGAAAGACTGAGACCCAAAACATCTTAAATGTTTCAGAAAGTAAACATCTCAACATAACTGTTTAAAGCAGCAGTCTCCAACCTTATTTCTTCCAGGGACTGGTATTGGGTCCCGGTGTGTGTATTCATGCACATGCATGCAATGGGGGATAGTCAATTCACACAAGATGCCCTGCAGCATGTACACAATGACCCCCTGAGTGCAAGAGTTGCATTTGCATGCACAAGTGCAAGGTTCCATCATGACTGTTTGGATCACGAAAAGTCTGCGGACAGGAAGAACTGTGGGGTGGGGGGTGGGGGGGAGGGAGAAGCGTGTGCACCTGCAGCCAGCCCAGTTTGTACCAGGCCATGGCCTGGGGGTTGGGGCCCTCTGGTTTTCAGTGTGGAGACGAAACTGCAGGGCAGACAAACCTGCCCTCCTGCCAGGAATTGGTTGAACAGCCAAAGAGGAGGAGGAGTGGTCAGTTTTCCAACTGGTGAGTGGGCAACTGTTTGGGGAGGTGGGGAAAGGGAATGTGTGGCACTTGTGGTGTCACATGTACGAACCAGCATGAACCTTCAAACCAAGGTTTATGTCCATCTCTAGCTCTCAGTGATTACAAATGAAGCAGACAAACAGTGGTTACAATTCTCTGCACATTTCTGTAGGATTAAGCCCACTGAATACAGTGGGGCTCATTTCTTCAGTAAATGGGCACAGAGTTGAAAGGTAAATGTTGTTGAAGTCTTCCAAATCTGTTGGGCTGAGAAATCTGGAAAAAACCCCCAGAACCCCCTGCCTTTCACCAGTTCCAGAAGACAAGAGTGATTTTTTCCCTTCAAATTGGCAAGAGGCATCCTTGTGCCTGAAACACACCCAAGAGAGCCTTCTGCTTCAACAAAACCCAAGATTGCTTCATTATCCATGAAACTACATAATCCGGGGTGAACGTGATCTGAATACATTCTTGCTTTAGGAAGGACATATGGACTGACAATGTGTTGGTCCGTGAGGACGAAGAACACCACGTGGGAAAAGCAAAACATACATACTTTTAACTATTGGCATCACCACTCCAAGCTGCTATATATTTAGAGCAATCATTTCTTCAGATATTTATTGTGTTTCACCATTGCTGTTGTATTTTGAACTTGATCTGGGATCCTATGACTCTGACAGAAATATATAGCACAATAGGCCAATGGCTCAGTAATTTTCAAATTAATATTAAACTGCAATAAACAGATATGTGATGTTTTAAGGTGCATTGAGAAACAGTAAGTTTAATAATAAGGATTCAAGAGACTGATCAGTTAGTTGCCTTAAGAAAAATACTTTAATAACTTATTCTTCTAAAAATGTTCATCTACAATAATAAAATGTATATATGTCACAGAAATACTCACAATTTTTAAAAACTGAAAATTAATATGTAAAAGTCTTTATTATAGATTGGTATCTTGAGACTGAAAAAACCCTGAACCTAGATCAGTATATCAGAAATGAATCCAGATTGTGGATCTCAGGTAAGGCCTTGCAATTTAAATTATTATCCAACATTTGACTGTGAAGTTTGTAGATCAGCAAATCATATGTCTTGATGCAATCATAGTTCAGTTCCCCTTTCCCCTTTAAACACCTCCATAGTAAAAAGCAATAAGGACTGCCAGCAGAGCCAAGCTCAATGACAGCATCTTGACTGCACTTCTCCACTGTTGCCAAGGCAACCGCATCCTCATCCTGGGGCTCAATGGTACGTTTTGATTCTTAGCAGATGGACAGGCTTTTGATTCTGAGCTGTTCTCCAGTGCATGTCTGAACTCCTGTGGAGAAATACAGAAATTAAACTGAGAATAGATGCAAAGAACATTTGGCATCTATCAAGTACAAAGGAAATTTCCCTTTAGCTCAGAACAAGCCAATCTCTCTCACACCCTTGAATAAATTAGGGAACAAAATACAACTGTACAAAACAAAGAGCTGATGCTTTTACCACATGGAAATGGGCTTTTTTTCAGTGAAATTAACTGCCAAAGCAATAAAGCTGTTAACATCATTGTAGTTACAATTCCCACTGGTCATATTCAAGTTATGGTAATTAATTTCAGATATGTAAGTTATTTTCAGCTTGTCTGTAAAAGGCAAATAGGTAGAGTCAAGGACAGTGTAGACCAGGAGCATGCTTGTTTTCCACACCATACAGCACCATTGTCTGATTGCTGCTTCTGTCACACAGTATGCCAACTCAGCAGTGTTCTAACATCTTCTCTGCACTCAGTTTATTGATCAGTCTCTGAGCTAATTTTTCACTGTATGGAAAACAGCTGAGATGGCTGCAGGTGTTATCTGTTTCCCTGCATGTAAATAAAGAGCATGTACTATACAATGGTAGGCATGGCCAGCTGTTCTATCCCAGGACCGGAAATAGGTATCCATGTGATCGTGAAGTCATTTGCTTATGAACCCTTTAAACGTTTTCCCCTTATAGATGCCACTTCCAAAAAAAGCGTAAAAGACTAGTCAGCCTCTGGTCAATAAGAAAAGCAGAACAATGCGTGGCTACATGCCCCAGGATGTACAAAAAACCAGGTTGGATAAATGGCCACAGCCCAGAGCCTGGAAAATGTTTAGCTGTGATGGGTGCAAGAATATTACCCTTACAGGCAATATATGGGAGGTTTTTGGCCAGGGGATGAGAAAGGCAGCTTTATTTTTTTCCAAAAACGGTGGCTACTTCAGAAGCCTTTCCTGGGACAGACTGAGAGAAACTAAGAAGGGCTCTTCCAGATGGAATATCTGTTCTTCTTCTAAAATACCATTCTATGCACTGGCCTGACTGGTGTCGCCCCCACCCCCGCCCCTCCACCATCTTGATATGATGTTTGGCTTCAGCTGCCTTGGGTCCTTTCAGGGAGAAGCGAAGGGGGAGGGCAGAAATATTTTAAATAAGTAATAAATAAATTCAACCAGTGCTTTTATTTCCTATGGGTATCAGTTCCTTCCTTCTGGCAGCGTCATTTCTATTGATTTTATTAGTTTCATATTTTGTACCAGGAGCAAAGTAGAGCACTTTGAATCTCTAAGGTGAACCTCAGGGTGGCAATTTTCACTTTGTTACTATTTGTCACCAGTAGAAAAGTGGAGTTCTATAAACTATTTCTGAAACATATCATTTCAAGGACAAGAGAAACAAGCTTTTAAAGATATGTTTACATACTAATCTTACAAACTCCACACTCCTTTGTCACTAGGGATAAAGGAAGGAAGGGGAACCAATGCTCCAGGTGGAAGAAACCTTATCAGTTGGGCCAAACAGCCGTTCAGATAAAAAAAAAAAAGTCAGGAGGCTTCAAACCCTAAGAATCTCTGCATGGTGAAAAGAATAAATAATGGTCAGTATTCTAATGCTAATCTCAACAAGAGATCAAAACCCTTGAAACAAGTGCTGAATCGCAAATTAACATTTACATAAATCTCAGTTAATGGACCTGTTCTAGTAGGGTGCTGGACAGAATGTTTAAATCTGCAATTTTAATGTGTTACATACAACTTACACATGTGCATCTCATTTTTAAAAATGTTGATTTCTCAAACTATATTCAATGATCTCTAGCACATGTATTTTCCCCAAAACTATTTCCAACCCCCCCCCCTTTGGCAACAGCAACAAAGATAATATGAAAGAAATATAAGCAGAATCAGGATTGCATATTACACATAATGAACCTTATAAGGTGGTGTATGAAGAATTGTTTCCAGTCTGTGTCCACCCTCAAATGTGCCAGAATCCCCACAGAGGGCCATGTCGCCCCCCCCTTTCCCCATTAAGAGTGGCTGCTCTTAGGTATATCAACATCACCATGCATGGTGCTTTACATAATAACTTAATGGCATGAATGTACTTATATAATTAATACTTATATAACTATACTTATATAACTATGACATTTATGTATATTTGTATGTATGTATGTGTGTATGTGAGAGAGAAACAGAAAGAGGTGTATACAATTTTAATTAACTGGTAACTATAAAGGATTATACATTTGAAAACATCACTTGCACACACCTCTTTTTTTTTTTTTTCTAAAAAAGGTTAAGGCTGTAAGATATACACAATTATCTACCTAGAAGTAAATTATCTGCAAATTAAACCATGGCAACTGGACTTCTTTTCTTGTGAGATCGAAACGCTTCACTACTCATCCAAGCAGCTTTGTCAGTCTGAGGAAAGTTAGTGGCAAGGCCATATAGTTCACCTTTATTTCACATCACCCTTGTCTGAATTGTTTCATTAGTTGGAGAGTGGCCTGAATAGGCCACTATCCACCTACAAGCGTGTTCAGGCCACTGTCCACCTAATGACCCTATTCAGACCAGGGAGATGTGAGATCAAGGTGAACTATAAGAGGATTTGCCATTAACTTTCCTCAGACTGACGAAGCTGCTTGGACGAGTAGTGAAACATTTTGATCTCACAAAAAAAGTCCAGTTGCCATGACTCTACTTTCGGATAATCTTGCCTGGATGGCTAGGAGTAAGTTCCATGAAAATGGGAGATCCCCCCCCCCCCCAAGCAGCCATCCTGATCAGTTAGGACATTTTAAGAGATACTTTCCCTTTGTCCTGTTTTTTCTTCTTTATTCTAAATTTGATCTATATGGGCTTCCAAGTGTGGTCTAGAGGACAGACTGATGGACGAGGACTCAGGAGGACAGGGTTCAAGTCTTCACTTCGCCATGGCAACTCAATGAGTGGACAGAACTGGGAAAAGCACCCCTTAAATTCCTCACTTACCTTGAAATCCCCATCACGGTCACTGTAAGTTGGTGCCCACTTGATGGCACAAAACATACATTCCAAGTGTGTCACTTTTTATTATTTTTGCAGCTACAGGCTAACATGCAAAGAACCAATAGTTTGGATTTCACTGTTCATTATTATTTATTCCACTACTCTGCTTGTGTTTCATCTTCTGACGAGAATTACCAAACCTTAGGAAATGGACCTTGAGACAAATCCTAGCAAGAGTGTTACTGTTGCTTTCTTTCCTACAGCAATGTTGAAGAACATGACTGGACTACTTACTTAATCCAAGATGGAGCAGGTTTATTATCCTTGCATTAATTACTAGTACTAGGAACTTGTGGTATCTCCAAAGGAATGACCCAGAAGAATAAAAAAGGGAGAAGCTTATGCTATGGAAATGTAACAAACATGCCTGTAACTGCTGTTCAGAAGAAAGGACTAGATTTCACCAACAAATATTACATAAATAGATAGCTATTCCATGCAGTGACAGGCTGAGTAATTAGAATCAATTGCCTAATGAATCTGAAAAATTAATAACTGGTTACAACTATTTCATTCCTGGAGTCAAACCTAATTAACCTTTATGTGGAAAAAATAAACTGGAAACCACAGAGTACCAATTATTAAACATTTACTAATTTGCAACAAAAGCAACCTCATAATAATAGACTTGATCTTGTAGAATGATTAAACTTGGAAAAAAAGGCTTGCAGAGAATAGCATTCACTTGAGGCATCTAATTATTTCCTTGGATGGCTATTAGGTTTTGTTAAAAAGCCCATTAACAATTTACCATTCACCTTACATTCAAATAAATCTTTTTTTCTAGAGCGATAAAATCATATAATAATTATATAAAACAAATTTAGGCTAATGCCTGATGTGACCAATATTAGCAATATCAGTGTAGCCCTGAAACAGGAGTTACCACAAGAGCAATGAGACATAATGGGTGGCAATGGACATGGTTTGCTGATTATCCTTCAGGAGAGGTAGCCAAGGCAAAGCGTTTCAGTGTGGATAGAGGATCTGAATTTAAGACTATAACCTTGTGCGCAGTTAGCTAAGTCTCACTGAATGACATAGGACTTGCTTCTGAATAGACAACAATCAATATTTAAAAAAAACCAAAAATCCTCAAAATGTGGTTGCATCTTCATGTTCTGCAAAGCTTTTATAATTATGTTTAGAGCTTGAAATTAACAGTATATGGAGAAGGTTTCAATTCTAATGGGAATCCCTCCTCCCCGTGACATGATTAGATTTATATATATTTTTGAATTGCCACAAAGCTGGTATTGTCTCAGCAAAAAGCAGTTAATATTTAATTTTTCTCTCAAAATACAGCATGAGATATGGAAAAAATATTGGCTATTAAAAAAGACACAATTCAACATGAACAATCCCTGTTCAGTCGGATGATTGGTTTTCTTTAAAAGAATAAGACGAAGGGAAGAAAAAGACATAACATGCTATATGCACACACAAACACACACTTAAAATACCTATTAATTGGCAATGTTTTCAGAAAAGCACACGAGTCTAGAGTAAGACTCTCCAACTATAAGACAAATATCATGTCTAATACATCAGTGGAAGTGGGTTTTCCAGTTGTTTTGGCAGTGGCATCAGCAACAACGTACGTTTTCACTAATAAGGTGCAATATAAATTATTAAAAGCTCCTTGTGTATGATCAAATGCATTTAATATTATTTTCTGAATAATTCTGCCCTGATGTCTGCTCTTTTTCAGTCCCATGATTTCCTGCTTTTTGATGTTCCCAAATAACGTGTGATTCATACATTCCATCTGGGGGTGGGGGAGAGTTGAGATTTGGTTCTGCTCTTCGTGTTTCCAAACACTGAGCATGAGATAGTTATGGCATTGGCAACTACAGAACTCTGGAGCAAAGAGGTATACACACAAACATTGACACATTTAGACTGATATAATTTTTTTGAAACTAATATTATTAATATAAATACAGTTATTAGTACAGATCAACAGGTCCGGGAAGGCCACTGGAGGCCCGTGTAGGGTAGCATCAGGCCTGGGGTGAGTACAGGAGGCCTGAAACAGGCTCATCCATCTTACCCCAGTGGGCATTGCCTTTCATATACTGCGGTCGTGCAATATACTGGGACTGCAGTATATGAACCGCAAAAGGGCAGGAGAACACTGTACTCATTTTACCAACCTCGGAAGGATAGAAGGCTGAGTTAACCACAAACTGGCTACCACGGATTGAACCAAAAGTTGTGAGCACGGTTATAGCTACAGTACAGCAGATTAACCACTGCGCCACAAGGCTCCATGTGTTCTTCCAGGATTTATAGAATATTGATGTTAGTTATGTCCATAGAGGCTAAAACTCTTAAATACCTCCTTCTGATTTCTAGGGCCAAAATTTCCAGGATGAAGAAGAAGCTTGGAATTTTAACAGAGAACTGAGAAGCAGCAGGCCCACCCGCTAACAGAATGTCTCAGCAAAAAGAGTTCATTTCTCATTTCAGCTTTTACCTCACATGGGACAAAATTTGGTCTTTAAGAGCTACATGCAAATCACTCAAGTAGAACGTTTGAATGTGCACAGGAATTCAGTGTGGCCAGGGAAAACTTTCGCAGACTGCACTTTCAAATCAGCCTCAGTGGCCATTTGTAGAATTTAGAGCAAACTACACTGCAGGGCTGTTGTAACCCTCTATGGGCTGAGGGTTACATGGGCATTTTTATTGACATGGGAATTTCCAGCTGCTTTTTCAAATATTTATCATTTTACAGGATGTCGAAGGTATCAGCTCAATAGGGAAATGGAGAACAGAGACAGGAATTTGGCCTGCTCTAGCCTCTGACAATATACAGGAAATATCCTAAATGTGACTTATGTGAATATGCACACCACATTCTGTCTTTTGTTGCACTAGGAAAAGCACCTTTTCATTTTCACCCAAGAAACCTTCTGCTCCCCTATTAAGGAAACTCTTTGCTTCATCCCTGGGTCTCGACCTTAACAAACAGCACTTCTCTCTGATTCCAAGTGGTTCTAGGACTATATCCCTTGCATCTCTTTTTGACCTATAATGCCTCTTCATGGTCTGGCCCCATTGTCCTGCTCCCTGCTCTTTTATGCAGACCCTGCTTCAGCATTAAGCTGGAAGCCATCAGTTTCGATCTCTTTACCCCTGTTTCTCAATCTACTGTCCCACTCTTCCACTTCTGCTTTCTACTTCTCTGAGTGGGTCAGCCAGCTATTATTTTTTCCTTATCAATGGCCCTGTCTTTGTTCCCTTGATCTTATCCCTCCCTTGACTGGCAGCTTCCCTGCCACAGTTCCTCCTCTCACTAGATCTACAAACCACACCACTGCCTTCCCTCTTCTGAAATAATAAATAAATAATCCTTGACCCATCCTCCCTGTCCAGTCACAGTGCAATTTCCCCACTTCACCCGAGGAGTCATGCAGCACGCTGTTTAGTCCCTCTTCCTTAGATAGCTTTCTTCCTACTCTTCAGGTCCCTCTTTTATCCAGTGCTTTCCCTACGCTCTCCACCGAGGCTACCCTAATCGAAATCACCAGGGATCTTCTCACAGCCAAATCCAAAGATGTCTGCTCTGTCCTCAGCCTGTTTGACATTGTTTTCCGTGTTTGATATTTTTGATTACACTTCTTTGCCGAACTTTCCTTCTGCTCTAGGTGTCTGTTGGCAGATTTCTATCAGGTGCAGGCATTCTCTGCATGCTAATGCCAGTGATGGTAATGGATGGTATGGCATTTGAACACTGATAAACAAGCCTGGCTCATTCCAGCATCAGCCTATAGAGAATGCAGCCTTAATACAAGGCCCTTCATATGAAGTTAGCATGACCACAGTGTCTCTGAATTACTTGTAAGTAATTTAGAAGCTTTCTGTGCTGGCTGGTATACATCTCAGTACTTAAGGGAGTGACTTGAGAATCTTTTAATTTCATGCTTAGTCAAGTTTAAAAGTCATTAACAGAAAATCTCTCACTGGGAACATCTGGTTCTGGGAATTGTTTTGATGGGAGTAGGAAGTTTTGCCTGACCTAATCTGTACTGGAACCATCCCACAGAAAACACTTCCAGGGCATATGAGGAAAATCTCTGCTGTATATAAGTTGCTGTTGTTTCAAATCAACTGAGCAAAGCAATAGGGTTCTGGAAGCCTCTATTCTGCCTATTTCTAAATATGTGAGGGGCTGCATTTCCAGAGACTAGAAAAGTTCTTCTTTTTTAAAGACTGAGTCTCAGAATCCTTCAGTCAGCTTGAACAGTGGAGCCCAAATAGCTATTATTTCCAAGCATTGTTCATTTTCTAAAACACAATACAAACCTAGGATGAAGCTCCACTTCCTCTTCTTAAGTTTCTAAAGATACACTGGTTCTGAATGTTAGATTACGATTTGGTGGTTCCAAAGAGGAAGCAGCTACTTCATGCTTCAGCTCAGTTGTAACCTATCTCTTCTAACATATGCTCCTAAAGGGGCTCTGAAGTAAAACTCCCATGGCTTTATCAGGCAAACATCACCAAGGTTTGAACCACATGTTTGCACTCAACTACCTCCCTAAGCACATCTGATCTCACCTGATTTTGGAAGCTAAGCAGGGTCGGCCCAGGTTAGTACTTGGGTGGGAGACCTCTAAGGAATACCAGGTGCTGTAGGCGCCTGGAGTAGGAACTGGCAAACCACTCCAGTATTCCTGCCAAGAAAACTCCATGGATATGGAGTCACAAAGAGTCGGTAACAACTGTAATGACACAACACACACACACACACACCTCTATTCAGGACTTCTAGCTTTAGTCTATTTTCTGTTCCTCCCACCTTTCATGTCTACCATGCCCGTTACATAGGCAACACTTTGAAAACCCAACATATTTTGAAAGTAAAGGAACAAAAAATATAAAAGGCATGTTGGGTTTGACCAAAGGTCTACCAGTTCCAGCATCCTGTTCCAATGGCTAGCCAGATGCCTATGGAGAAACAAGCAGGACACAGGATGATCCCATATTCTGATATTTTAATATATGGGCCATCCTGGAACAAAATATCAAGGGGAGGTGATGTCCACTGATCTTCTGTCAGGATAGTTGAATGTCTTGTTTGCTACTTACACCTTAGTTTAGGTAGCCAGAACTGTTGCTGTGATATTATTCCTAATTATTTTGTTATAACTACACCAAGGAATATGCATATTGAACAAAACGTAACCATTAAAAAGTAAAGGTAAAGGTTCCTCCTGCACACGTGTGTTAGTCATTTCTGACTCTAGGGGTGGTGCTCATCTCCATTTTCAAGCCACAGAGCCAGTGTTGTGCAAGTCCGTGGCCACGTGGCTGGCATGGCTGCAAGGAAACACTGTTTTACCTTCCCACTTTTTAATGGTGGTACCTATTTATCTATTTGCATTTACATGCTTTCGAACTGCTAGGTTGGCAGGAGCTGGGGTTAACAGCGGGAGCTCACTCTGCTGTGTGGCGCCCGGGATTCGAACCATCGAGCTGCCGACTTTTCAGTCCACCATTTCAGCACTCTAGTCCGCTGAGCCACCACACCCCCATTCTTAATTATTTTGTTATTTAGTTATTTTGTTATAACTACACCAAGGAATATGCATATTGAACAAAAATGTAACCATACCTTGCAGTTATTATGTGGCATCAAGTCATCACTCACCTACTGGAACCCTAAGGATAAGTGATTTTCAAAATGTTCTGTCCTCAACAGCCCTGGTCAGCTCTTATAAACTCAATTCTGTGGTTTCCTAGATGGAGTCAGCCCATATTTGGCTTTCCTCTTTTTCTGCTGCCTTCAACTTTTCTAGGCATTATTGTCATCTCCAGAGAATCTTTCCTTCTCATAACGTGGCAAAAGTAAAGGAACAAAAGGAACCAAAGCTTAAAAGAAGGACATTTCTTCTGTTTTAAGAATGGTTGGTTCGCATACATTTCCTGATATCATTTCTATTATTTATCTGGAGTTGGATATCGTCAGCCTGGACAAGATAAGAATGAAAGGTCACGCATATACCTACAGACAGATAATACCCGAATGGCTGTCAAATGGAAAATGGAGGAAGCTTGTTTTCTCCTCCTTGGGAATTGGATTCTCTACTGTGCCTCCTGTAAGAAGAGTAAGCCTGGGCAGACATTGGCAAGCTGCCCAGTTGCAGGAAGACCAAGTTTCTTACCAGCTTTTTTAAAAAAAATTGCAAACACATAACAAAATCATAATACTGGATACTGCTTCTGGAAATAAAAAGCTGATTTCTATCTGGACTCCTAACGAGGCAGATATGAAAGTAATTCATTGTTACCAGGAAAATCAGTCAACCTCTTTCCAGATACTCCTGAACCTATTTGCTCATGCTTTCATGGAGTTTTCAAATAACATGGAGCAAAGATATTATCACAGTTTGTAATCTTTTAAGTATTTTTGCAACACCAAGAGTAGTCAAGTATATTTATTATTCCCCAGCCTAATAAAATAGAATTTATCATTAAACATTCAAACACCCAGCCTTTTGAAAAACAGAGGTCATCCAGATGTGAAAAACAGCATTTCCCTATTTCCCCCAAGCCTTGGTTACTGGAGGGGAAAGGGCTCACAACAGAATAGCTTATCAATATGGAGCAGCCAACCAGCCAGAGGTATGTCATAATTATCTTTGCAAGAATGCTTTTTAATACTCATGCTTCAGTAAGACTAGCAAAGTAATTCCTCTCTCTCTGCAGGTGAGCTACATTAAATCCTTTAAAAATGTTTAAAATCTGTTTGCGTCCAGTACAAAGAAACTCAGAGGAGCTTGGCAATGTAATTTCTTGCAAAATGAGCCTATCGTGTTCTGTTCACAAACTTAGCAGGGATTCTGAAAACCAGCTTTTTCTGTCTATGGCAATCACTTTTGTGAAACCTGAAGAACAGTAGTCCAACAGTAATTGGTTTGCGCCAGAACCACCTCTCAGCAGTCCAAAAAGAGAGAAAACGGAGGAGAAAACAGAGGGCAGACTCTTGAAAATGTCAACCATATGAGACAAACCCAGAGGAGAAAAGAACACAAACTTATAGTACAAACCACTTTGTGACCTTGGCTGGGTCATGCTTTCAGAGGTTATTTTTGCCAATCACTTTCTCAGACTCGGAAGGCATCACAACAGTAGGTTTATATATTAAAATGATCTCTGAGGAAACAGGAGCATGATTTCTCTTTTCTAGGGAATTCTAGTCTACTAATCTATGCTCACGGTGTTCTCAGGCTTTTTGTTTATGTGCAGACATGCATGTCTGATACCGCTGGTAGAAATGAAGCTTCGAACAAAAGAAGCACAATTTCTAGCCCTTATCACAAATAACAGCTATGGGATATATGGGTAGTATGTTGCTCCTATAAGAGATCTTTTGCACACAATCATCTTCCCCATATGCATTTTATTATTCTGCAGCTGTTTTTAGGCTCAGGATCATTTTTATATAAAAATTTCAGATGGACATTTCCTAAATGTCCTAGCTCAAATTCTGGTCTTCTGAGGAACCGAGTGTACACTGAACCTACTGGTTTCAGTTGTAGCAAGATTTCAAACATGGGACTCAAGTCAGAGGGAAGCAGGTATGTCAGAAAAGCACACGGAATATTAGGTGGGGTCAGGATACCTATAGAGCAGTGTTTTTCAACCTTTTTTGGGCAAAGGCACACTTGCTTCATGAAAAAAATCAGGAGGCACACCACCATTAGAAAATGTTAAAAATTTTAACAAGCGGGGCAGGGAGGAGTAGATCGAGCCGTGGCTGGGCGCGCTGGAGGGCGAGCTGCGCACCGCCTACCGGGAGCTGCATGTCCAGGCCCTGCCCGCTGACCTGGGCGCCGACGAGGGGCTGCAGCGCGTG
The DNA here is from genome assembly GCA_037367245.1 of Phrynocephalus guinanensis. Classification (NCBI taxonomy): domain Eukaryota; kingdom Metazoa; phylum Chordata; class Lepidosauria; order Squamata; family Agamidae; genus Phrynocephalus; species Phrynocephalus guinanensis. The sequence continues at coordinate 80,313,124 of CM074739.1, forward strand.
GCCCGGGACGCCGCCAACGCCCTGCGCCGCCACCACGACGGCACTCGCCTCCAGCGCCTCCTGCTCGTCAACAATGCCGGTGAGCGCGCGCAGGCGACTGGCCGGCGGGAGCGTGCACGGGGGGGAGGTTGTCGGGGGTGTCGCCTCCCCGCCTGCGAGCGGCGGCGGCCAGGGATCCGCTGAGAAGCGCCGCCCCCGGGACCGGCCGGATCGCGCACCTGCCCTCTTCCCCTCGCCTCCGCACGGCCCAGGGGCTGGGGGTCGCATCCCCGGACCCCTGGCTTCTTTTACTGGAGGGCAGCCTGCGGGATGTGCCAGGAGGGACAGCGGGTCCACTGGCGAGTGGTGACGCCTTCTTCTTCTTCTTCTTCTCCTCCTCCTCCTCCTCCTCCTCCTCCTCCTCCTCCTCCTCCTCCTCCTCCTCTTTCAGGCTCGCTGGGCGACGTCTCCAAAGCCTTCGTGGACTTGGCCCGCCCCCCCACTCTCTCTCTCTCTCTCTCTCTCTCTCTCTCCTCCCACCCTCGCGCTCCTTCCCAGCAATCGCCACTTCCTGCACGCCCAGGGCGCATGCGCCGACAGGAGGCTCTGGTCCTCCTCCTCCTCCTCCTCCGGCTGCTCCTTCACGGCACACCAGGCAACATCTCGCGGCACACAAGTGTGCTGCGGAACAGCAGTTGAAAAACGCTGCTATAGAGGCTATGGAAATTGTCAAGACGATCACCTGAAAACCATGGATAGTTTTGTTGGCTTTATTCTGAAGTTGCCAAGGATTTCTGAGATACAGAACTTTTCTAGACAAATCAAAGTCCAACTTGTGCCCTCCATATACTGGTGGACTACAACTCCCATCAACCGTAACCTCCATACCCTGTGGTGAAAGGATTACTGGAGCTATTATCTTACAAATCTGAAAGGCTGCAAATTGCTTACCTCAGTCGAGCTCAAAGAGTACTATCTCTAGTATTTGTGTGTGCTTTAAAAATAAAAGATTGTAACTTTGAAAATGAATTATTTCAATTAGCAAAACAGGGGGATGACTGCAAGCTTCGTGGTGGCCTAAGATTCAATCTCAGGTACTTGTAGATCAACTCCAGGAAAGATGAAAGCTTGGAACGATGCTGCTAGTCCGCGTAGCCAAAACTAAATTAGGTATAAAAGTTCTTTTTGTATAAATTTATATTAAGAAGGAGAACAACAGTATCTTAAATATTTAAATTACAACTGGCATGACAACTGGTCCTAGCATCCAATGATTCATTATTATAAAATACAGCAAATATATCCACGGCAAATTCAATCAAAATCCTGGGTATGAAAATTTATGAAATGAAATTATAAAAGAAGGGCCCAATGCGCCCTTGCTTCTTACCAATCTAACACAATAATGCATGCAATTTTCATTTGTTTTCAATAAAGCCAACATTTTAAAAACGACTTTATGTTTTAGAAAAATAAAGGTTAAGAGTTGGGGGAAAAGAATGTTAGTTTAAATTTGTAGGAGCCAAACATACTCCATTACACTATACTCCCCATATAAATAAGACTCAAAACATCCAAATTCCCTTTCTATTTATAGGCTACTAAGGCTAGTAATGGGAAAAGATACACTGAAAATCTCTTTGCAACTCAGTTTTTTTTTCTGACAAGATTAACAGGGAGAGAAAGGATGGGTGCGATTTAATGGTCATATGAAGTTGTTGATAGATCAAAGTCTTCTTTGGATGAAGAGCTGCTTGTTGAGTGAAAAGCAGCTAGAACACATGTATGAAATTCTTTCCATTGCATATGAATAAGAAACAGGTAATGAAAGAAGAAAAGTAACTGCCTAATATTAACCTGAGCTCCAAATGCTGTTGCTCATTCCGTTCCCAGTTCCTACTCTTAAGAGTAACATAAAAGTAAACTGACCGAGCCTGAAATCCAGTAACATAAAGTTTCTCTGTGTAAGCCTGATGTCATCAGAAGCAGCTGTATTTTGTTCTTAAACAGTTCCCTCCGCTAAACTCTCTTAAAATCCTCCATATCATTTTCTTTCTCAGAAATTTCTTTCTTTCTTTCTTTAAATATTTTACCTTGGCTTATTATTCATCAAATGAACCAAAGTGGCTTATTAAAAAGACAATATTTGAAAGCTAAAAAAAGTAAGTAAATAAATACTAAAACGGATCAAACAAATACTACACTAGTGGCATACTGAGTAGGTCCACTGACCCAGTGGGGATTTGGTGTTTCAACATCTTCATTAAGTTCCACTGACACAATGAGCCTACTCCAGTTGTGGCTTACTACTGGATTTCAGCCTTTAAATCTTCCTGGTCAAATAGGGGACTCATCCTCTGTATTACAAGATCAATTTAAGTGCCTCTTTGTAGCTTCCTTTCTACTCCTGGCTTTTATGTGCTGTAATAAAAACATAACTACCAACTAATAGAGGTTGCAATGGACAGGAAAAAGTAGGTAGTACAGCAGATCAATTCAAATACATGTCTCTATGTCACAAAGACTGTGGGCAACTTTAGTTAATTTTAAAAACAGAACACTTAAGTACTTATTACAGCACTGCTTCCAACACAGACTGTCCAGTCTAATGAATTTCCCCAAGACGGAGCATCTTGTAAAAACAAGATTAATGTATGACTCAAATATGGATAATTGTTAAATACATATGTGGATTAAACAATGATAACTCTTGTGTCACTTCAAACCAAATCCTATATGCTTGACATCAAGAAAAGATATCTATCTATCTATCTATCTATCTATCTATCTATCTATCTATCTATCTATCTATCTATCTATCTATCTATCTCTCTCTCTCTCTCTCTCTCTCTCTCTCTCTGTGTGTGTGTGTGTGTGTGTGTGTGTGTGTGTGTGTGTGTGTGTGTGAGAGAGAGAGAGAGAGAGAGAGAGAGAGAGAGAGAGAGAGAGAGAGAGAGAGAACTAGCATTTTACATTTTCACTAAGTGCAGCATATACTTTTATTTTTATCTAATTTCACTTTTGGCTAAAGTCCAAAGCAAGTAATGTGCTCACTGAAATCAATATACTTTACTATCTCACTTCTTCTGAATTGCTTTTTGTAGGACAGCTGATAACTGAACTTCACATTTCTACTTCTGTTTTAAAATAAATATGTTAATTTCTGAAAAAAGGTCACAACTCTATCCACTGGAAGTCATCTCCTCTCATTATTAAAAACCCATACAGTATTAGTTTGCTTTAATTCAATGATTTGAAAGATAAACTATACAAAAGGGGAATCAATAGTGAATGCTCTAATCAAGACATAAGTGTTATAAAAAATATGACCCTGGCTCAAATCAATTTTGCATTTAACATAGGCTATGTTTTTGTGCTCTCAGTAGAAGTGTGATGCTGTCACCATCTAGCTAAAAGAAAAATAAACAATTTAGGTTTATGAACATGCAAAAAGTCTAAGCAGCAATACAGTATTTTGACATACAAATAGAGGTTTCCCATGAATTGATCTCTTACTGAGCACTCTTCCCTCATGATTCACCTAGTTTGTATCATGAGAAGCCTTCCTCATTTCCTCTTAGGTGCAATTAATGCTACCTGTTCTAACAAAATACCTCCAGTTATTAAGAAAACATGAAATGAAGACTCCTTTTTGTCTTTGGACATAAAACAGTTCAAAATATATTAAATAGTTTTTATAAGGGCAGATGTGAATACTGTCTTTCTAAAACCTATTCATCCTAAGATGGGTATTCATTTTAAGACCTCCAGATGTTTAAAATAAGTAGGATCTTATTGGGTACGGATGCTGAGTCTGGGTTATTGAAAAAATAAACACGAGTCAAGTCTGTCAAGTCACCAATGTGACTTAAGTCCAATTTCAGAAGAAGACAAAAAATCTGCTGCTTCTAATAAACAATTTCAGTTTTAGTAAATAAAATGAAATTAAAACACCCATGTAATAATGTACTGAGCATTTTGGAAAAATGGCTGTTTCTTAAATACGTTGATATTATTTTGTTCATCTATGAGGCCCTGCTTGATGTTAATAAAGCTGTCAATTTGCATTAATGAATAACCAGGGTTAACACAAGACAAGGGTCTATTAACCTGGAATTAATAATCAAGTGCCAAACCAAAGACTTGTTTGTGCCTTTATGAAATTTTGAAATAAAGGCTACAACAACACATGGACACATTTTTACGTGTCTTACTCCAAGCTTCTTAATGTTATATAAATTGAAATAAACATTAGCCAAAAGATTATTTGTGGAAAATGTCCAGGACAGCAATTATGACAAGTGCGATAACCTTTTAATATTATTAACACTTATGCAGAATTTATGTAAGTACAGAGGGCCAGCTTAGAAGTCAGACTGCTATCTGATCATACAGCAACACTTTGCACTCTCTTTTATTCTACCACTGAGTCCACCCAGTTTTATGCAGAGGAGCAACTCTGGGTGGAGAAGCCCCTCTTTCAGCCTAATTCAGATCCTTTGGAAAATTTAGACCAGTGTTTCTCAACCTGTGGGTCCCCAGATGTTCCTGGACTGCAACTCCCCAAAGCCCCCACCACTTGCTGTGCTGGAAGAGGTTTCTGGGAGTTCCAGTCCAGGAACATCAGGGGGACCCACAGGTTGAGAAACACTGATTTAGACCTTTGACACCATACTGCTCTGCCAAGAAGCATCCAGAGGTGACTAAAGATTTAGTTCAAAGGGAATGGTTTGGTTATTGTCATGTGAAGAGATGGTCAAACCCCATTAAGATACGTGACTCTGTCTTGATTACAATTATTCCAACTTTGTATGAAGGACCTAAGGCCATCAATCTCTAAAGCAAGGTATGTGAGGGTACTGCTTTAAAAAGTCTTTTTTGAGTAGGTTTCCAATCTAGTATTCCTGGCCAAAGTTACTAAGTGGGGGCAGAACTTTTGAATGAAATAAGATACTTAGCACTAGTGTGTACACAGAGATAGTTTGTTTTTCTGAGACATTTGCTGTTGCCTGATTGAGTCAATGTTATAGTATATTGCAGCATACCACTTAGAGTTTTACACTAAGCCAGAAGTAGGGAGGGAGGGAGGGAGGGAGGGAGAGAGAGACAGACAAGAAAACACTGTTGTTGGATCAAAGGCTTTGATAACTCTGAAAATGATAATTGCTAACAATATTGTCTCGGAAGTGCTCAATAGGCTTGGGAGGGAGAATATTGGATAAAAATAACAAGTGGATCTTTTTCTTTTCAGTGTTTTCCATTGTTTTTGCAATAGATTGAAATATGGAATTACATCAGCAGACCATCTGGTGCTGGAAAGCAGAGACACACAGCCAAACCATCATTTCAGCAAATTTTTAATTAATAAAAAAGAAAGGTTTATAAAAATGTGAAACAAAGCACTATAACTAAAAGCAGAAGCCATAATTATGCTTGCACAAATGCTCTTTCATTGAAGTCATAAAGCTGAAAATGTTTCTTACTCACCTCTGTTAAGCCAGAAACCTCTCCTTTGGCTAATGGTCTTGTGATGGATGGGGTGAACACGCTGGCATCTGACACTGGCTGGCCCCGCATAAAGTGCTTCCCTGCTTCAAAGATGCCCACTTCAACCATTTTACCCATGAACAGAGGGTTCTTTGGCACAAGAACCTTTAAAATAATAGAGAGAAAACTTAGGTTCCCATTCAGAAAGAAGGATAGTTAAATACAAAAACTTTCCCCTCCAAATTTCAGTTACTCTTGTGTACATTTTGGGAACAATTTTATATGCCTTACCTATGAAGGTTTTCTCCTGGCACTTTAAGTTATGTTCTCGGCAATTTATTTTACGCCTTAAGATTAATGTTTATCAGAACATTTCAGTCATTTTTATTAATATATAGTATCACCTATAATCTTTTTTTTTTACTGAATGGTTACACAATTTTTACAGATCTGCTTGTTGGCAATATAAGTGTAATAAAATATCTTCATGATACTTTGACTTTAGATATCAGATTATTCTTATAAACATCTACCTATATAAAAAGTAGACGTCTAACAGAGGATGATTCCATAAATGTACATCTCAACATTAACAAGAGAGGGATTGGTAGGGTACAAGGATGGGTCACATTCAAGGACAACTTCATATGAGGGATATAAAGTTTTTTTTTAAAGAATATTCTGAAATCAGTAGAGGAATTTTATTTAAATTTACACAAAACCTTCCAGGCTTATGGGGTGGTGGTGGATGGGAAAGAATAGCTTTCATATGGCTTTTTAAAAAAATTGTTTATCTGTTGATGCTGTTAACCGCCCAGAGTTCCGTCGGAAGATGGGCGGTATATAAATATATATATAAATAAAATAAATAAATAAAGTGTGTATATGGAAACGTTTACATTGGGTTTTTTTTTGAACTTCTGCCCATATACAGTGGTACCTCAGAAGATGAATTTAATTTGTTCTACAGGTCAATTCGTTTTATGAAAAATTCAACCTATGAAACATGGATTAACATGGTTTCCCATAGGAATGCATTGAATACCAATAAATTCATCTTGTGAGGCATCCCATAGGCAAAATTTGTCTTCTGAAGCATGCCTATTCCCGGAAATTTCATTCATTTTACTAATTTTTCATCTTAAGGAGCATTTGTCTTAAGAGGTATTAATGTATATATAATGACTTAACGACGGAAGGGAAATGGTCATGTCAATGCTATAGGCATGGATCTTAATAGGAGCAACTACAATCTTGAGACCAAATCTTACACCGCTTTTGTTTAATGTAAAGCCTTCCCGGTATATTAGACTAAACTTCCCATCACACCATCCAATGTGGCCAGTGCCCATGGGGATTGTGGGAGTAAGTTGTAGTTCAAAGCATTTGGGACTCATCGGATCAGGGAAAGCTGCTTTATTGTTACAGCAGGTATGGTAAGAAAAAGAGAAAGAATCATATTTCTTCTGTTTGGTAAAATAGTACCTGCTCGTAGAATCGGTTATGAGCAACATAAAACTTGGAATCAAATGATTCTTCTGTCACCAGAACCTTCTGTTGTTCCCCAATCTATAAAACAAACAGACAGACAAAACAAGGAAAGAAAGAAAGAAGTAAATTGTTTAAGGTTGAAAATATATGTTACTTTATGAAGATTTAATAAATTTTCCCCTTCAACTGTCAGTCCATTGCTGGATAATTTAGCACGTCACAGGGATTTTGGATCCAAACCACCATTCTTATTAGAATGCACATTCTTGGTTTATATTTAATTTCTCTCACTTACTTTTACAAATTGTTTGCTAGCTGCAAAAATTGTATGCCTAGTGTTAAAATGTTTTTGTTTAGCATTCATTTCTTCGTTTTCTAAAATTGCATTTTTCCCAGTGCATAATTATTCTAAGGAATCTCAGAGCGTAGCATCACTTTAGTACATCTTTTCAATATACTGTTTTCATATTCTTTTTACTTTATTCTGGTCGGATACTACATTCCCCATTGATCTTTCAGTATGCCTGATCTAGGTTTGAATGTCCCTTTCCTTCTTCTATTTTATGGGAAAGATCTCTTGTTCGTCCTCCTCTGTTCTTTTCTACATCTGTAATCTAAAACTGATTATTGGAATAGTTTTGACTATAGGAATAATCCTTTTGTATTCTTCCTCAGTACTTGTTCATTGTTGTAATGAAAATGCAATAAAAGTTTATAAAATACAATGGTGCCTTGAGTTACGAATGCCCCCAGTTGCAAAAAAATTCAAGATACGAAAGGAAATCTGTCTGGGGCACAAGGCACCCTGGGAATTGAAGTCTTCTGCAAAAACCTCAAAATACGAAAAATTTGCAGAAGGCTGCGATTTCCAGGGTGCATTACGCTCCATTCGATTTCGAGTTACGAAAATTTCAAAAATACAAAGTGTCATGAGGAACTATTAACTTCGTAACTCAAGGCACCACTGTACTGTTAACGCACGAAGCCTGACCCTGAAAAAAAGGCTATATGATTTTTGTTTACTTTACCAGAAATTCCCACAAAATGGACTTCAGATCAGAAAACGGGCACTGTATTCATGGGTAAGTTCCTTCTGCTCAGTAAGTGGATACTTAGGATTTATACCAATAAACTGGATTCAAACCCACTTAATGGCTGAAATCATATTGCTTAGCATAACAAGTGGCACTAGGTTAGGGGATTTAGTGAGTCAACCCCTCTGTAAATTCCATGGCTTGAAATGAGCTACTCTAGCTAGGTAAAATGATTTCAGCTAGTAAGCCATTATTCCATCTGATCAAGATTGCATACCCCCACTCCTTTCTCAGCAGGAAATCCCTATCATGCATTGGTAACCTCAAGGACTGACAACTGCAATGCTTTGAACGTGGGGCTGCTTTTGAAGGCAGTTCGGTAGCTGCAGCAAGTGCACAATGCAGCAGCCAGGTTGGTCACAGATACATCAGAATTGGATCACATCTTGCCTGTCCCAGTTCACTTACACTGACAGCCAGTATGCTTCCAGGCCCAATTCAAGGTGCTGATGTGAATTTACAAAGCCCTTTACAATTTAGGATTTTGTTACTGAGACAGGTGTCTCGCCATCAGGTTAATCTCCTGTCCCACCCACACTTCCCAATAGCTGATGTTGTGGCCTGGAAGTTGTTAACTAGAAACTGGGCCTTGTCCGTCTTGCTTTGGGATGGTCTTCCAGTGAAGGTGAGCTTCAGGAAGCAAATTAAAACCTGGCTCTTTAGCCAGGCCTTTAGAAACTTTGCTCCTCTTTAATTTTATTTACAAGTTAATGTCAATCCCCTAGTGTTGGTTTATTACGATTTATTTGTTGTAATTTTTCCATGTTCAGATTTAGTGATGCCTTAGAGAGGAGGTGTTTTAGAGAGGGTTGTTTTTGTATTTTTATTATTTTAATTCTGTTCCTTTATGTTACTTGATAATAGCCCCCCAGAGTAATGGCTTGTCACTAGATAGGTAGGGTACAAATCTAATGAATTTAATTTCAGTGGATAAGTACATCTACAGCAGTGATGGCAAACCTTTTAGAGACCGACTTCCCAAACTGCGATTCAAAACCCACTTTTTTTTTGCAAAGTGTCAATATCAATACAGCAATTTAATCTGAATACAGGTGGCTGTGAAGGGGCGATATCAGGTGCCCACAGAAAGGGCTCCGAGTACCACCTTTGATTTACCAATACTGATCTATAGTCCAGCTATAAGGTTTGCTAGATAAGCAGAAGACCAATAAAAATGGTTAAACAGAGGAAATTTCAAAGTTTTTCCTGACAAGTACCTAGAAAAAAAGATTAACACACAAGACTCTGCCCTTAAAACAAGAAATATTTCTAATATTGTCACAAAAAATTACACTCAAATACCTTTATACTTATTACTACACTGTTAAAATAAGAGCAAATGGCTGTAATTACATTATGTAAAAAGAATGTGTAGCATTCCTGTGCTTTGCCCCCATCCCTTTCACAGGCTATTGACAAGCATTGCTTCTAATTTTCCTTTTGCTGCCACCAGCTAGCTTCTCTAGTAAATTAATGCTTTCAGACTGATTTTAAATTTAATAAAAGATAATAAAAATAAAAGTTTCATTATTACAAAACAGAATCAAAAGCATAAAAGGTAATGTGTTTAGGTACAAACAAAAAGAATATAGCTCAAACCCACTGAAGTTTGGTTACTGACAGTTGAACACACACACACCCTGTTCTTACGTTTACAGACAATCATCACTTAGTTTTCCTCACACAGAAGTTCTAAAATCATGTCTCCTCTCTCTTGAGTAAGAATAAGTCCATATCAGTCCTTATCTATCTTTTCTCAGCAAATATAGGTCCCTATCTGACCTTCTCTAAGACGGTCAGTCCCTATCTGACAAATTCAGTGCTGGGCAGAGCCTTAAATCCCCTTAGGCTCCTCCCCCAAACTCTCTTATTGGACCATAACCAAGAGCAATCAACAAAGACACATCTTATGAATTATTCATCACAAAAGGGGTAAACGTCACAGCATGGTCCAGAATTTACTTCAACTGAATGAAAACCTTAAGCGTTCATTTCTAATTCCTTGCTGAAAATACTAAAGCGCATAAAGTGTGTCTACTCCAGATTACACAGTAGTGTTGTTAGCCCTTTATGAAAAGTATTTGCTTTCAGGCTTATCAGAAAAAAAAAAAACAGAATGCCTTTCACTAAGGGCAAGGAAACTTTTACCTTATTTCTTGAACTGGGCATATAGGATGACAATCAAATGGAAACATTCTTCTAAATACTACCAGTCTGGTTCATACTTAGAGGAGTTATCACAACCCTAGGAGTTTGAAGCTAAGGAAAATTCATATGATAAGCAAGGGGGAAAGCAGATGAGTCTCAGTCACACATGGTCACAGCTGAGCACACCATGTTTTGCATGGATGCTGCATCTGCAAGGAAGCCCAAGTTCCCATAAGCAGCATCTCTTTTATCTGCCACACATGCAGCTAAATTGCTTGGAAAGACGAGTTGCAAAATGGGAACCAACCCAAAGAAAAATGCTTGCCTTATAACAGCAATAATTTCATTATTTTGAATGTGTGTGGCTGCTTCAGGTCAAGAGGCTGAGACCTATGGACTAAAATGGTACTCTTTGATCAAGATTGGTGGACCCACTGTAAGATACAGGAAGCTGGACTCGATGGGCCTTTGGCTTGATCCAGCATGGTTCTTCTTATGTTCTTGTTAAGATATCAGTGGGCAACAGTCCACAAATGCTTACGCCAATAAAATCTCTAACATGCTACAAGTACTTTCTTACTTTTGTTCTAATACTTGCTCACTCAGCATGTTTTTTTTAGGAATAGGAATAGGAATAGGAATCTTTATTGTCATTGCCCCCTTGCAGGAACAACGAAATTTTGTTGCCAAAAGTAGCATGCACATTTTTGGAGATCGGTTAAAAAGGTTCAGCTATCCATTTTATTGCCTCCTATTTCCCCTCCTGTGATTACCTTCTCCCACCTGAGTTCCAGATGTTTTGGGTTACATTTCCTATCAGCTTCTGCTAATATGCTCAATGATAGCAGCTCTAGGTCTAAAACATTAAGAACTCCTGAGTTGGAAGGCTGAGTCAACTTTGAACTAGCTATCTGGGACTGAACTTGTGAGCAGAGTTTGGCTGCAGTACTGCAGTTCAACCATTGCATTACAAGGCTACTGATATAATCAGTTTTTCTCTCATGCATGATGGGGTAATTTGTTTTGCTGATCTATTTGTTCGTTTTATTTATATGCCACCATTCCACCAAAAAGGGGATTCAAGGCAGCTCCCATAATTAAAAGGAATATTGTAGATATAAAAACATGAATTAAACATTTAAAAAGTATTTAAACGATCTGCTAAATAAAATAAAATTGAATAATTAAAAGCAAGTGAACTTTAAATCTGCAATACACTATCATACCAGACTGAACCAATCTGAAACTAGTCTGTATCAGTTTACCAGGTGTGAATTTACTTATTAAGAAAGCAGAATAGGAAAACAAAAAGCAAAAGCTGCATAAAGACATATCACCAACAATTTCACATGTCTGGCAAAACCTGTACAAGATGACTCATTTCTGCCATGAACAGACAATAAGATTCCTATTGATCTAAGCTGGCATTCTGGAGAAGGCCATCATCTTTCGCCGACAGCATCTCTTTGGTGTCACTGGGAAGCTTGCTTTTCAGTAAGAGATATGGGAGGGATGGCCTTGGTAACATCATATGCGCCTGTGTCTGAAATAGTGAATTTTGATCTATGAAAGACTGCATCAAAATTAAAATATCACTCTTGGAAGTGCTCCAATATTTTTCCTCCTCACCCCCCACCCCCTTTTCTTTTGCCCACCTGCACTTAAATGGTCAAGAAAGGCTACCTGATTCATAGTCACAAGTTGTGCTGTTTGGCAGCAAGTGGCTGATTTGTTCTGGTGGAATAGGTGGTTCTAGACAATAGAATAGCCGGGCCTTGCATGTACTTGATGTCATAGATGGGCAGTTGCGCCCAGGCTAGATTCTGAACCTTGTTTATCACTTTTCAGAGAATTTCAGTGATGGGATTCCAAGACTACTATTAATCTTGCTTACATACTGATGGTCTTTTTAAACTACTGGTGCAAATTAAACGCATCTCCTGCAGCCTCTCAACAGAAAGAGGCTGGGTGAAATTCGTTCTACCCTGTGTATGATGACATTTCGAACATTTAAGGACCACACCTCAGTGTTTCTTGTATTCTTTTGAATTTGGTGAGTATGCACACATCCCTTCAATGTTCTCCTCTGCGCCCTCACTTAGCAAAATAGACCTGATCTAGGCAACAGATGCACACAGTGCAAACCTCCCTCTTTTCAACTCTTTCCCTGCCTGGCTTGAGGAAAAGAAGGAAGGATTAAATAGAAGTCAAAGAAAGCCAGGCTTGAATAGCAGCTAGTTACCATAACAAAAGGAAGTGCCTCAGTTGTTCAGCATTGGGCCTTGCATCTCATTAAATACAAGTGAAAGAACAATTATTTAGGCCCCCTAAGAACCTTGCTTGGCACGGAGATATATATCAGAGAGAAATAGCATGGCCCTTTCGACTGGGAGTGCTTTTCTGTTTTCCCAGCCGAGCGATTCTGCTTCAGGGTAAATAGCCCACTTCCATTACTGTGCACCTGCATCTGACTGCTTCATTTCTGATTTGGTCTCCTGCTGTGAAAATGTCGCTTCTTCAAGCGCTCAGAAGCCCTGAAATGCAGCTCCTATGAAAATTATATTCAGAGATGTCAGTGGTGACCTAAAAATGACATCTGGGCCCTGATCAATCTGCTTCCTTCTAAATTCTGCTCCATTTTACTGACTTCCACCTCCTATACTGTTGCTCTTGTTTTGCTTTTCTGTTTGGCAATGGCACCATAAAATCAAATTATAATGCTGGCAGTTCTAGTAAACTGAAGAAAATAAACAATGGATATCTTTATGTCGTAGCATTAATTTTTTTCTTTATTTTTTTCCTAAATGTTGATTCTTGTAATTTTCTTTACTAAAAATATGGCCCAATAAACAATGAAGGCAGACTTCAACAAGGCCTTTGGAAGCCTCTATTAGGTACTTATGTGCCTATTTCTAAGTCCATAATTAGCTATAATTATCCACAACATATGTTAAAATTATTTCAGCATTAATAAAGGTAAATAATACATATACAAAATATTTCAGCACCACGTCCCCTCACACATTTAATCATATATGAATAAAAATATAAAAATCTATGAAAATGACATCCCATATAATTATCAACTATTAAGAATAAACATCAAGCCCGCACATATTATGTGCATAAATCAGTCAATATGCTAAGAACGGATTTGTTTTAGGATAGTAATAACATCACTGCTGCAAAATTTCCATTCTAATGGCTTCCCGGAAACTCTGAAAATGGTCCAGCACAAGTGAAATCCTTAATCTCTTGAAGTCTTTACATCCGTCCCTGATTACGTTTAACCACAAGTAACTGCTGTCATATTCATTTGAACTGTAACTTCCAGTTATGGACCTCCTATCCTTTTCTACTTACTGGTAATAGTGTCCCTCCTAGTGCTTAAAAAGATTATGAATCAGCCCTTGATTTCTTTCTGGCACAAATAATATATGTGGTTTAAAAGCAACCATATTGATCTAAGAAACAATTCAAAGGAAGAACTTGTATTCTGAATAAACAAACAACCTCTCCCCCGTTTGAAGTCTTGAATTATCTGACTACTAAACTACATACAATATCTCTGTGAAGATTCTCAGTTATCCAGGTGAAGTTATATGGAAGTTGAGTCATGGCAATTGGATTTCTTTTCTTTTGAGATTGAAACATTTTGCTACTCATCCAAGCAGCTTTGTCAGTCTGAGGAAAGTCAGTGGTGAAGCCTCCAATTTATAGTTGATCTTGATCTCACATCACCCTGGTCTGAATAGGCTCATTAGATGTAATATGACCTGGGGTGCATGAAAATCCCACCTATGCAACCCTTCCCAACACCCAATAAGTATGGGTCGTTAGCTGTGTAGGAGTGAAGTGTTTCTAATTTGTCTGGGGATGGATGAAAGGGCAGCATGATTGATAAGTGTCAGACAGATTGTGCCTGAGTTCCCCCGTCTGTTGTGAGAGGGTTTTTTAATATACACATGAATGGCTTCCTTGACCACCTATCTTCTCTGTCTAATATGTGTACTTCCTCATCTTTGGATGAGTGTCATTTCTCCTTCTATACATACAATAGCTGCTCATCTTGTATTCAGGGAAAAACAGGCACATTTCCCCTATTTTTTACCAAAGTGCATTGTTGGTTTTTAATTGTGTATATAACAACTGAACGAAAACATTCCTGTAAATATTATTAGCCTGGCAAAGCAATTGTTAACTTTGTGTAGTCATTCAAGGGCAAGATATTATATACAGCACTATTAGTATTGCAGAAATGACCAGGAGTGCGGTAACTACGTTAATCTGTCACAGCAAAGACAATGATGAGTATATTGTTATGAACGGTTGCATCTAATGTGTTAGATGCTGTTCATAAAGGCCTATGTTAAATGGAAATTTCTACTCGTGATGGTGTCACAAGAGTCTCTGGCAATGGTTTGTGTTCTTATCAAAGATCAAATATTGCTTGGTCTACTGAACGTGTAATACTGGCAAACAATTTACGGGGAGTACCATGTTGGCTTGTAGACTTCCTTCTACTGTCATGCAGGCATCCCTTCCCTTCACAAACTATAGCTAATGTTATGAACAGCCAGCGTTCAAACCCAGCATGATCAGAAGCAATTATGGTTCTGATGTAAACGTAGCCTGCATCTGAACTACAGAACACTCCCAAATGTCTTTTGATGGTAACTGGGCATTCAGTTCTGTTTCAAGATGCTGCTTTTGCAACCTTTGGAACGGGTTACCATTATCTCAGGATTTATTCTGCATGAGTACAATAATGCTTTTCAAGCTTACACATCTCTCATTCATTTTAGTGGCCTTTGGGCAGACCTCCCTGAGAAACCGTGGCTTCTGCTATCATGAAGGCTCACTCTGCGAATATATTTTTTTTAAAAAAACCCAAATTTTACAACAAGACTAGTTTGCCCTTTGGGGGAAAAACATCTGACATTTTCCACTGTCAAAGCTTAGAGAAGAGTAAGAAGAAAAAGACTGAATTATGAAAGGTGAAATAATCCTGCACAACCTATATCTATCAATATGTATCAAGATCTCGAAAACGGTGATGTGCCAGAATGTCTGCTGTCTAATTTACTGAATCATACATACCAGAGAATTAAAAGCACCACAGACAGCAGAGATGGTGTCGATACTTGGTATCTAAATGTCCAGTTTGGGATGCACATTGTGTGTGTGTGTGTGTGTGTGTGTGTGTGTGTGTGTGTGTGTGTGTGTGTGTGTGTGTGTGTGTGTGAGAGAGAGAGAGAGAGAGAGAGAGAGAGAGAGAGAGAGATCAACTTTGCACTCTGGCCAAATCTGGAACAAATGTTTAAATGTAGACTACAACTCCCAGAATCCACAAACCAACAAAGCCAAGCTCTGGTTCTACATAGCAGGGGTGGCTGGCCCTGTTCCCATATTTATTTCACACTATGCCCCTGACATAATAACATCACTTCTAGGAGTTATGAAAAAAATGATGGCTAGATCCATCTCTCCAGCCTTGTCCGCTTGTTTAGAAGTTCAGCAATCTACTGCTTCTTGCTTCCACCAGTTGACACTGTCAGAGTCAACCTACAGAAGAACTGATAACGAAAATTGAAGTGACTTCATACCAAAAGACAGATAAATGCCAGGAGTCCTCTGAGCCACGTATTTGCCCGGAATGCCTTATGAATAGCAAGGAAGGACTTGCAAAATCAAGCCGAAGCGACTGCAATGTAATTAATAGCCCTGAACAAAAATTCCAACAGTTCTCAAAATTCCAAAATCATTTTCAGAATGGACACACTTTTCTAAAATCTGTTGTACTTAACTGGGCAAAAGATGAAGAGAA
Organism: Phrynocephalus guinanensis; assembly: GCA_037367245.1. Lineage (NCBI taxonomy): Eukaryota > Metazoa > Chordata > Lepidosauria > Squamata > Agamidae > Phrynocephalus > Phrynocephalus guinanensis. The sequence goes on from CM074739.1 coordinate 80,329,150, forward strand.
GCACTGTGTCTCACTAAGAGCAAAGGTAGTATTTATGAGATTAGGGTGAAGGGAGCAATCTGGTGCATGCAGGAACACAAAGACAAGATTAGACAAGGAAACAAACATCAGAGGGAGCAGTTTCTAACAGGTGTTCAGAAATTTTTACATTAAAGAGAGGGAAAGCCTGGAGTGGGTGTTTTTAAAATAGTTTCCATTTAAACCAAAAGAACAAACCATCTCCAGCTAGCGCTGAACATTTTCAGGATTCACCTATTCATGAACGCAAAGACAGATTTATTTATTCTTTCAAAAAAAGAGTAGGTCATACATATTTATACATCCTTATCTCTTCAGAAGCTGTGTCATAAATATATATTGCTGTCAAGCTGTTAAGATCCTTCCAATGGATTATGCTGGACTACTTTCCCAAAGGCATCAAACTAGCTTCCTTTACTTACAGTGAAGAAATTATGACATTTTAAAACACACTTGAATATGAAAGATTTTCAAATCTCTCTCTCTCTCTCTCTCTCTCTCTCTCTCTCTCTCTCTCTCTCTCTCTCTCTCTCTCTCTCTCTCTCGCTATCACATGACATTACCTGGTTACGCACCTTCCTTATAGCAGAGTTTAATACTCAACCTGTTAATTTGCACTGTTTGCACTCAGATGCTACAATAGGGCCAGTCATCAAGATATGGGATGTCATACCACAACAAAATACTGCGTAAGCCCTGCCTTTTCAGGGACTCAAAAATGGCTCCAATTGTGAGTGTCATATGAACACTTTCCTCTGTAACTGAGGAATACAGTGGTACCTTGGATAACGACTTTAATTTGTTCTCCGAGGTTAGTCGTTATCCAAAAAAATAGTTATGGGAAACCTATTAATCTGTTCCAGAAGTCCGGGGGGGAAAGGCAAAAAAGCCTTCCTCCCCCCAGACCTCTTTACAAGGCGCACTTTCAACCAGCGCAAAGCACCCAGGAGGCGGACGAGCCGGGAGAAGCCACTCGCTGCTCGCACAGCCTCCCCACCCACCCGGCCCCGACCTCTTTTCCTATGCGAGCGCCGAGCACTCCAGGAACTGGTATGAGTCAATGGGGAGGGAGTATAGGCCAGGGAGGGCCCTACTGGAAGGCTGGGTTGAGGGGGTGGCTCCAGATTTGGCAAAAGTGGCCATAGCTGGGGCTGTGGGCTATGGGGGGGGGGCTTGAAAATAACAAATCGTTATCTGAAAAAATCATTATCCAGGGCAGTCGTTATCCGAGGTATTGCTGTATATTTATTGGCAGTAACCCTGAGCAGAGTCAGGAGGTCAGTTTACTCAGTAAAAAAGTAGAGGCTGGAACATTTGCAAATCAAGATTTTACCTCTTTGGGCATGTTCTGCCAGAGTCAATTTTGTCTCAGCAATAGGTATGATATGACTTCTGGATTACAGTTTTTTGAAAAGCAACAGTGACTATGCTGGCTGGTGTATGCAGGTCTAGACAATTCTGAGAGGCCCTCTGCACAGGTACACAGTCCCATTTGTGTAAGTTGCAGTGACTGTGAATAAGAGGTGATGCCTTCCATCTTCTCTTAGCAATTCATCTGTCTACTGTTCCATACTGCCAACCCAACACATAAACATCACAACAGTCCACACTTTAATATACAAAATATTTGATTGAAATCATTGGTACATTTCAACACATTTGCACTGTGTTCATTTTCTTTTTGCAGCCATCAAACTCTTTCAGAAAGAGGAACATATATTGACCGGTAGAAATGGGCAGAAATAAAAAAAAATGGCATTTCATTTGTCGTTTGGAGGGTCCGTTTCTGTTCGTTTCCGGTTTTTGTGAATTTTTGCAAAATATTCATTTTCATTTTTGTTCGTTTGTTACCATTTTGTTACCATTTATTTCAATATTTTTGTGATTTTTAAAAAGATTTTAAGCAATTCACTCATATTGCAGTAACGGAAACGAAATGCACGACAAAATTTCCGGTGTTTCTGTTCGTTTCGTTTCATTTTAGAGACAAAATTCGTTTGTCGTTTCGTTACATAACAAAATGAAAAAACGAAAATGGAAACGAAAAATTGCTCGTTTCATGCCCATCTCTATTGACCGGTACCAGAAGTCCTCTTTGGCCACTGAAGATTAAAACATGCTTGGGGAGGGGACCAAAATGCCATACCTCCTCTCTTTTCAAGAGGCCCCTAAGACAAACAGGGTTACACAGACATGTTTTACTGCCTTGTTGCTTAGAACAATTAAAATAAAATAAAACATGTCAGAATAACCATGGAGAATATCTCTTACACAGTCCTTGTAAGCGAATACATCCTTGTGATAATGCTCAGGAACGCACTGAAAAAATCCAAAACAAAATGGAGAAGGGAAAGGTTTAAATGGATAATCACTGTGTAGGGGGCAAAATTAAGGGCATTTGGATCATTAATAAGCCATGAACATCAGCATAATTCTATGAACTTGGTATGCTACAGTATACTGTTGCCAGGAACATTAGAACTGAGTAACTGTAAACTTGTCCCCATACATGGGACACACGTGGGTGAAATGTAATCTGCACATTGCTCTAGTTGTGGCCAGATGTTTTATATAAAACCCTGCAACACAATGAAGTGCTTTCACTTAGAATTACCTCTAACAGCTGTTTCATTGTTCACCAAGTGGCATTTCAACATCAATTTATGACTTACTGTGATCACACAAGGTCCTGAGGTAGGGCACACAATTAAGAGGAGTCTTGGGGGGAGTGTGGCAGAGCTACCACACACTCCACTCAGTACATAGATGTACAAGGGTCTAACCTCATTCTAGCACAGGCCCCCAGTCATTTTATGGACGACTGATCTGTACCAATTTACTCTCGGGTTTCACTGCCACCAGTCAGGTACCCAGTTCAATAACTGAGTCCCAGACGATATGGAATGTGGAAAAATAAAACAGAAGTTTATTGAATACAATGAGAAGTTGAATACAGTTCAGTTGTGTTCGGTTACTTAAAGTTTCTCAAAGCAGTTCACTCAAAGACTGATCTAATCCCCTCACTCAAACTTGACAGTACCCTAACTGTTTTGTCCCTCCTTCGGTGCCTTAACAAAGTGTGCAGCTTCCATATCTGTACCTTATCTTTTCCTGATCTAACTCTAACTACCTCAGGTGGGGCTATTTAAGCACTAGGGCTCTGCCTCCACATTCCATATTTGGGCATAGTTTTAACCCTTTATCCCCCCCCCCCCCAAATACAGTCACATACACAGCAAAAGGGTGAACGCTACACTGGGTCATTGGGATCAGGAGAGGAATAATACTGGGTTGATGCAGAGGAGGCTCCTGCACCCATCTACTTTGTGGAGGTGCTCTTCAAGTACATCCTTGGAAAAGGATCTCTGGACTGGCATTGAAAGGGAGCTATGGGTGCTTAAGGGAATAGTGAACCCTGTAGAACAGAAGTTCTCAAATGAGATGGCCTAGCTGTCAATAGGGAAATTCTCTCCTACTATCACTGCTCACTCAACCCACTTACCCTACACAGAAAAATGCCTGGAGGGAAGGGTAACTCAGCAACCAGGAAGGGGGGTCTATAAACCTCACCTCCTTCCTTATACAGTTGGAGCTGCCTCAACATTTCATTCTGGAGCCTATGGATACCCACATAGAGAAGCTTACTCCAACTGCCTCAGCTCTTGGTGCAAGAGATAGTGAACTGGTTGAGTACTATAATGTCTCTTCTTTAAGAAAGGAACATAAATGTGCTGAAACACCATAATCACAAAATCATTCACATGATAACATAGCCACATTTTATGGGATACCAAATGTGAAAAATCATTTATACTCCAACACAGTATTAAAGACTGTTATGGTCTTAAGAGGAAATTAAACTGCATACTGTATACTATCTTTTTCTTATGAGTGGTTTTACATTGGTGAGTTGATTGTTTTAAAACTTCATGACCTCATAATTTTTAAAAAGTGTAATACTAGTCTTTTGAGCTTTATGAATCCCAATTAAATTGATTCAGTCTGTTTGGCTCAACTGCTTCACTCTTCCAGAGGCTGAAATTGTACTCTTTTTAACAACTGCTACATGCTGAGATTGGCCTAACCAGTGGCTTTGTCCAGTATGCTAAGTTTTGCCAGGAAATTAATAATCTTTTTCAGCTGTTATAAAAACTTTATCACAGATAATCTGTCTAGTTTATCTCTTGCAGAACAGAAATCAGAACAGATATTAGATTTCTGAATTCTACATTTTAACTCTGCAAATGAAAAAAAAAAACCACACTCATTGTTACATGTCAGAAGTTCAACACCCACTGCTAACTGCAACAGGATGAAATGACTAACGTAACAATAGCCATTTTGATCGCCGGTTGATAAATACTTCAACATTCATAAATTAGGAAATTACAATTTGTGATTTGTCGGTATTTTAACCCCATTAAGTATGTGTTCCACTATACTAATAACATGCCATTACATTGATTCCAGTTCTACCTATAGAGTAGTCAGTCATGGTTTACTGTTACTTTTTCCCTGTGGTGCCACCCTTGGACTGTACAACTTGCTCAACGCGACAAAGGCTGATTCCTGTCCAGGACACACACATAGGGGATTCAAACACCTGAACCTGGCTCCACATCCAGGAACCTAACTCACTGAGCTAATTCACCCAGCATGGGTGAATAGGAAGTGCCTATTTCAAAGATAATCAAGTTTGTTCCATTCCAATACTAGAGCTATAAAACACCAATGTAAATATATCCATATCTAAAAACTATAGACAATTTTAAAAGTGCAGTACTGTACTGTATATACTTCTTGGGTGCTATGTCTTCTGACCCAAATGAATTTAAATCCCTCCCAAAAAACAAACAACAAAAACAAACAAGCAAACACTCCCACCTTCCGTTTCATCCAAATGGGGACACTTTGTGGATGATCACAGTATATCATTTCAGCTTTGATGCATTGGGGTTTGCTAAAAAAAAAAAAGTCGTGGGATAGGTTTCTTTGGGTTTCCGGCAATGCCAACAATAAATAGATTTATTGGGGGAAAAGTCTTGTTTCCTCTACTTTGTTTTGTTTTTAAATAGAAAAACACCCGGTGGATGGTAAGTGGCAGGCGTATGGACATTGTGCGTTACTGCTTTGGTGAATATCCACATTGTGGATTTAGTTCTACGTCAGGGGTCCTCAAAGTTTTCAAACAGTGGACTGGTCCACCTCCCCAGACACCACTGGGGGCTGGACCACAGTCCCCCCCCAAAAAGGCCTACATGGAAAAAAGGGGGGAGGCAGGGGCAAGTGGGTGGAGCCTCCCCCCACGATCATCCCATGATCGGTGTGTCTCCGGGGCCCCAGCAATGCCCCCTGCTTCGGATTGCTGCCCTGAGGTGCTGCTGCTGGGATCCCTCTGCTGCGCCTCTTCCTCCTCCTCCTCCTCCAGTGGCAGCGGTGGGAGCGGCTCTCCTTCCTTCCTTCCTTCATTGCATCGAGAAGGAGGTGGCAGCCCAGGCAAACTCAGGCCCGTCATCACCTTCTAGGCAGCCACTCAGGATGAGGAGCAGCAGCCATGGTAAGGATGGCAAGGCTGGCGCCACTGTGCGCAGATCCAGCCATGTGCCCTGGCCATCACGTCCTCGCTGTGCCCCAGAGGGAAAGCTGCCTCCTCTCTTGGCCTGGCCCGACTTGGTGGGCTGAAAGTGAGGGAGGGAGGAAGCAAGGGCTGGGAAGGAGGCAGGGGAGGCAGGAAGGCATGCCCAAAGCCACCCACAGCCCACTCACTAGCTGAGCCCAGCCAGGCTGTAGTGCTCTGTTGGCTCACCAGCCCACCCATCACCAACTGGGGACAAATGCAGCCCCACCAGCCTCCCAGGAACCAGGCCTGTTCCACCACTGGCCTTCCCTTCCCTTCTCTTCTTTCTCCGCCACCTCCTCCTCGCTGGTCTCTAACCCGGTGGTTGTGGTGGCGGCCTCAGCCTCCGGCCATGGTTGGGCTCCCTCCTTCGCTCCATGGAGCAAGGCAGCAGCTCGGAGGGGGCTGGGTGGGCAGGAAGTAGCTCCATTTCCCCCTCACTCACCCACCATCCATCCCTCTGTCAGTCCACTGCCGTGGCTTCTCCAGCTCAGAAGGCTGGCTGGCACTGCTTCCACCTGCTCCCTTCCTTCCTCACAACCACAATAACACAGGCGGCAGCCACACAAGGAAGGCAAGCGGGTGGGGGGGGTGGGGTAGGAGCAGGGGCAGGGCCTCAGGGCCATGGAGGGAGTGGGAGACCTTGCTGCAGCCCTCCCATTTTAAATTGCCCTGCTTGGCTGCAGCCGGTGCCCCGATCATCTGGGCAGTGCATGGGGGGGCGTGGGGGACATTGAACTACCCCACTAGCCAGCATGCTGATCATCTGGGCGGTGGGTGGGAGAAGGGACATAGCCCACCACTTTGAACTGCATCAGCAACAGAAGCAGCTGCAAAGGCTTGCTTTTGAAGCAGGGGGTAGGTGGTGGTGGTGGTGGTCTGCAATCAGCAACAGGAGAAGCAATCTCTGCTGAAAAGGCTTCAAAAATTGTATTGGGGGTAAAAGCAGAGCTGCAATGGGGGGTGGTGGGGGCAGGTGGGTCCTGTGCCCTGGGCACTGTGTGTGTTTGTGTGTGTGTGTGTGTGTGTGTGTGTGTGTGTGTGTGTGTGGTCCCAGGGAGAAAAGCCAGCTAAGGAGAAGGAGGGGAGGGGAGGGGAGGGGAGGGGAGTTCAGTCTACCAACTCACTGCACACTTCTCCCTGGTCACTGGCTGCCCAGCTTTATTCTTCTTTTCCCTCCCTCCCTTCCTCACACACCTTTAGTGGTGGCTTCAGGTGAGGAAGGGAAAGCCGGCAAAGCTGGCTTCGCCTTAGCCCAGTCCAGCGGTTCGTGGGGGAAGGAGAGGGAAGGAAAGGGAGAGAGAGGAGGAAGAATTGATGGATGGAGAAAAGGAGGAGGTCTGTCTGTTGAATTCTCACTAGAGGCAGAAGAAGGGGGATGAAGTTGCTCTTAATGGTCCTGCTCTGCTTATATAACGTCCCATACCACTTCAAGTAGTCTCTGGGCGGTTTACAATTTTAATTACAGTATGCAGGCTACGTATTGCTCCCCCCAGCAAGCTGGGTACTCATTCTACCAACCTCGAAAGGATGGAAGGCTGAGTCAAACATGAGCCTGCTACATGGGATTGAGCACAGGGAGGAGGCGGATGAAAGGGAATGTGAGGAGATTGGGGTTAGTGTATGGGGAGGAAGAGGAGGTTCCAGTTGCTGAAATTCCTGGAATTACAGGTAAAAGAAGTCACTGTGCAAAGTGCCACTGCGCAGAGTCTAGGGTTACATGTTGATTTCATGTGTGAACTTTCTTTCTTTCTTTCTTTCTTTCTTTCTTTCTTTCTTTCTTTCTTTCTTTCTTTCTTTCTTTCTTTCTTTCTTTCTTTCTTTCTTTCTTTCTTTCTTTCTTTCTTTCTTTCTTTCTTTCTCATCTATGCATTTAAAGGAGAAGCATGAAAAGGTATAATAATTTGGCATGGGTTAGATGTGAACCATCCGTGTCCTGAGCTGGAATGCATTTCAGCCAGAGGAAGGAAAGAAGGACTGTTAAAAGCAAAAACGACACATAAGCTAAGAACAAGACAACTGCAGAAACATAAGGTCAGAAATGGGCAACATGTGGCCCCTCAGATGTTGGACTGCAACTCCCATCATTTTTTACTCATGGGATTGATGAGAGATTTGTCTGGAGGACCACACATCCTGCCTTGTGAACTCAGGGTCCCTGTACTTTTTCAATGTCAGGGATGGCTTGGAAAATTGGTAGGCTACAACTCAAAGCATCCTCCAGCCATGATGTTTTGTGGCCCTGCCGGCTCACGGTTCTGGAACTGGTAGTCCCAAAAATGTAAAATTCTTGAAGCCTTGTTTGAGGTTTTCCAGAAGCCTCTGGTTGGCTCATTTGGTCTAATCCAGAAGATCTTTATAGTGGCTTAAATACATTCTAGAGAGGCAGGCAAGTTAACACCCTTTAAACAGTGATAACTGGGAATGGAGACTCCATTTACAGGATCAGTTCAACAAATATTGGACTTGTACAACAGAGCAGCACCTGGTTGGCTGTTCTGGGAAACAAACCTTCCCCTGAGGTTTCCCAGATAGATCTGGGCAACACGGGTGCCTTGAAGCCAACCAGCTGTAGGTCTGGCAGTATGTGTGCACAGCAGGACCCCTCTCCTAGTATTGGCACTCAGGGGAACCGAGTGCAGGGAAAAGACAACAAGGAGAACTAAGGGCTGGATACATCCTATCACGACGGCAATATATATCTGTAGTTTACATCGTTAAATTTAAGAAAATTACAAACTGATTTAAAACCAGTTTTATTAATTTTATGAATAATAGAATAATAAAAATTGCTAACTCCTCTCTTAGGTGGAATTCAGGTTTCCCTGGGTGAGAAAGATCCTAATTGAGGGCTTGGGTAAAGGTCTCATCTTTCTGTACTAGGCTAACCTAATTTAAATTTAGATTTTAATAAGATTTGATTACAAGGAGCTAAAATACAGTAGCTTATGCTACTACTGATAAGTAGCTTAAAGACATAGCTATGCACAAACTCTATGAAACTGAGAATAGTTCTTTTATACAACTGTGATCCACACATTAATGCCATCAAAATTATATTGCTCATTGGTGGCATATATCCCATGGGAATCTAAACTTGCTAACTAAATGATTTATAAAGAAAAGTTCACAAATACTGTTGTACTCCAGTACCTACCAACCCTGGTCGATGGTAACCTATGATGAACCTCCAGAGTCATCAAAATCTTTCAGCTCTCCACCTGGGTCTGGTTGAATTGTATGGGATCAGTTTCAATTGTTTTAGTGTGCAGATCCAGGCCGGGAGTGGAGAAACTGTGACCTAAATGTTTCTGGCTTGACTGTATCAGCTGATTTCTTATTTTTAGTACTGTATCAGTTTTATGCTTTACATACCATGCTGAAACCAGATATAATGAGATATAAAACTGCTTAAATGAATAAATTCAAGTAAAAAGGCAGTGCAGACAAGTCCTATTTTCTTTCTTTAAAATTTACTAAATCCGTATGTTGGAGAATTGATGTTCACAATTCTAAAGATTTTCAGTTTCTACAGGTTTAAATACATTTATGCAAAGTTAAAAGCCAGTCTGCCCCCAAGTCCAATACCCATGCAAACTAAATCTGTAAATCCTTAATGACCTCTTTTCCATTGAGTCTTAAGAATAATAATTAAGTACTGACTTCTATCTATATAAGGCAGGATGCAATGCAATACTGAAAAGGTCCAAATCTTAAACTGTTCAACTGATCTGCAGGAGCAGATGACTGCAAACAGCTACAATTGTTTCCTTACAAGGCAATCTCTTCTTGGGTAATTAGTCAATTTTGGTAATTCAGAAAGATTAAGGGGAAGCTACTTGGTCTGAAATAACCAGGCTGTAACAGAAAAGCCTGCTGCTGGTTAGCAGCATGATAAAATCACTTGGCAGAATCATCTGAAATATTCATTTGACTTGATGAACAGCAGTGAAAAGCCAAATAGAATTTAAAGCATTATATATATATATAATATATATATATTGGACATTGTTATGGCATCGTTTATATGACATATGCATACATCTAACAGTAACCTCTCAAAATACGATTACAGCATGAGAGAACAATGTCACAAAACAAAAAGTATAACTTGTGTATAACTTTAAATGTTATACACAAGTTGTACCAGATGTTGTACTGGCTCAAATGGCAGCACTTCTAAGTGCTGTGTCCCAAAACTGGATCGTGAAACCAGCTAGAATAGATTGCATCAGGACCCAACTATCATTTTCCTCCACATTTTGCAATGTATTTGAGAAAAGGAGAAAGAGTGAAAAAGATAAGAAACAAGCAATAAGAGAAGGCTAAAGGTAGCCGAGTTGAGGCATGAGGCACATCATAGTGGGCAGAGTGATGAACTAGAACTTAGCAGACCAGGGTTCAAATTCCCATTTGGCTATCAAAACCCACTGGGGGAAGAGAACTGGTAGAGACATTCCTTAGATGTCTCATTTACCTTGAAAACCCTATTCGTGTTGCTATAATCAGTTCTGACTTCATGACACATAACTAATTATCCAGGGTTCAAAGGATTAGTCTATCAAAAGTTAAAGAGATTTTATGCATACCAAACAGAAATCTGTTTTATGCCAGTTTAATTAAGAGGGAGTTTCTTATAAAAGTACAATTTCAAGTGTTCTTTGGCCACTGAGGGACTGACCACATATAGCCTGAAATGGACTGTGCATCCACCACAAAACTCTTGCATTGACTTAGTAAATAAAAGGGAGTTTCAATTTAAGAGCATTGGAGGCATATTTCACACAGATTCAGCCCTGAGTCACCCAAGAGCACGAGGCCTTGTAGAAAATAGCACCAACTACTTTTAAGAGATGAGGGGTAGGATGGGGACTAGAGGCTATATAGTATTCCAGTGCTCATATCCTACTGTAAGGCTTCCTGGGCATGGTAGTCTTCCTGACTTTTAGACTGTAGAAAGGATGCCTCCTAAAGAACTACCAGGTACAGGCCAGTGAAATACAGGTGTCTATAGGTATGCATCTTGGGGTGAAACTTCCAGAATGTTACCTGTGGAATTCTTGGAGGTTTTTAAAAAGAGGAGAGAAGAATACCATGGCCATAGAACTAGTAGTGGTGGTCATGGCAGCAGAAGCAGGTTTACAGCTGAATATAAGCAATTCATGCATAAGGAAGTCTGGCTTCATTTTTTTGGAAACAGAGTTGAAGCTGGTGTACCATTCTAAACTAGTAAAAGTCACTCCTCCTAGCACTGTCATTGGTACTTTCACGGGCAGAGCAAAATCTAGAAGATCATCTGGTGTACACACAACAACTTGTCTCCTTTAAATTTCTATTTATATACTCTCCTATAGCACAAAACAGTACCCAGGCATCTGTTCAAGACTTCTATAACCTTTTTAGAATCTGCAGATGAAAATCAATGATACAGCTGTGTATCAGCATCTTATTGTTAATACTAATAGTTTGATATTCAGAAAATCATTTGTGGTAGAACCACAAAAGCATCTGCTGGACATTCATCATGCTGAGTTTCCGTAAAGCAGCTGGTATTTATAGATTAATAAGTACGAAGCTGCTCTTTCTCAAACTAACACTAACACCACAGTACATATACATTGTGTCTGCAGTGTTCAAAGCACAATTTAAATTGGCTATCCAGGTTGCCTATATTTTTGGGATATCCTGGGTTTTAGTGGTTCTTGGTTCTCTCTGTTTTGTGGGTGGCATGGGGCCACAGCATTTTAATTGTTGTTAGCTGCCCTGAGTAGTGCTTCAGCACACTAGATGGGTGGGATATATATGTAATGAATGAATGAATGAATTAATTAATTAATTAATGAACTCTTAGAAAGTCTCAAGCCTTTGCCCAAGTCTGCATTAGGAAGGAACCCTGAATGGACATGACTGCATCAATGTGTTCAATGGGCAAGGTTGTGCTTCTTGCCTTTCAGATCAAAAGCCCCTGTTCTTGTGCTCTAGTTCATCTTGTGTTTTCTTAAATGCCGTTGAACAGTTCCCATCAGCATCAGGGAAAAGCTTCTCCAGGAGCTACTCCCATATAAATGAGATAATGTTTCGGTGACACGATCATATGATTAACAGCATCACTTGCTGTGCTGATTCTGTGGCCCAGCTCCTTGCCTAATAATTTTTCATTTCTCTCCTAACTACATTGGAGCTGTTCTTGGATAGGCAGCTCCCACACAGATTGGAGTCCCTTGAGGCAGAGAAAGACAGCTACGTGCCCTTAGGGGATGAAATGTTTGGAAGCAAATGGTAATGTCCAAATGTTGTTATACTTGCTTTCCTAATTATTTTGTGCATCAAGATAGGCAGGAAGAATAGAGTTTCAATTTATTTTAAAAGTGCCTTTTTTGCAAATATCAGACATTATCACATTAAATAATGCAGTTATATAGATACAGTATTTAATTAAGTAGCAAATACCCTCCAATAACTTAAATACTGCATCACTATGTATTTTTTAAAAATACAATTCTCGGAGTAGATATATACTGTTTTATACATCAGATCCTGAAAACATGTATCAACAGAAAGTGTGCAAGCTAATTTGTCGAAACAGCTAGAAATTTATATATAACGTGATCATGACGTTACACACATTTGTTAATCTAAAGTTTAAATTTTTCACTCTCCCTTAAATTTTTGAGTTCAACAGTAAATTCTCTGAAAGAATTGTGTGGGATATGAATTTTTCTAAATTAGAAAATTTCTGGTTTTTTGAACCATCAGTCTTTAAGAAATTCTTTCTGATTTATTTAATTGTCTCAACTTTGACACTGGAATCCTAGTCATCTTTGTTCAATCTTAACTCTCACTGTGCTCAGCAGATTTGACAAACAAGCAAATCAATGCAGTACTGAAAGATGTAGGTAAACACTGTTTACTCGTCACTGGAACACTTTCAGTTTCTTTTTAAATCATCAATTTACAAACTACACAGTGAAATAGAAAATCTAATTCATTATATTAGCACTTATCTCCATTTATAACTTAGTACATAAGAACATATGAACTTAAGAACAGCCTTGCTGGAACAGGCCACAGCCCATGCAGTCCAGCATTCGGTCTTACACAGTGGCACACCATTTGCTTCAGGGTACAGTATTCCCAAGCAGATGTATTTGCCTGCTTAAGATTCCCCGCAAGTGGCATTGAGAGATATCCTGCCTATCTTTCCAACCCGGAGGTTGTCCTTAGGCATCCATAATGATAGCCATTGATACCCTTGTTCTCCATGATCTTGTCTAATACTTTCTTAAAGCTGTCAAGGCTGACAGCTGTCACCACTTCTTCTGACAGGCAGTTCCATAGACCAGTGATCCTCTGGGTCAAAAAGTACTTTCTTTTATTTCTGTTTGAGATCTAGCACCCAAAAGTTTCATGGGGTTCCCCCTAGTTCTAGTGTTGTGTGATAGGGAAAACAGTTTTTCCTTATATACTTTGTCCATACCATGTATGATTTTTTACATTTCAATCAGGTCACTTCTTAGGCGCCGTCGTTCAAGAGTAAAGAGGCCCAGCCATTGCAGCTCAGATGGTAAGGAGGTGTTCCAGTCCCCTAATCATTCTGGTTGCCCTCCTCTACACTTTTCCCATTTCTATAGTATCCTTCTGGAGGTATGGTGACCAGAACTGTACACAGTATTCCGGATGGGGCCTCACCATAGATTTATAAAGAGGAAAAATGACACTTGCTGACTTATTTTCTGTACCCTTCCTAGTGATCCTTAGAATTGAGTTTGCTTTTTTCACTACTGTGGCACACTGGGTTGACACCTTCATTAAGCTATTCACCAGGACACCAATATCCCTTTCCTGGTTTGTTGCAAAGAGTTCAGACACCATCAGTTTATAAATGTAATTGAGGTTTTTAGCCCCAACGTGCATCGCTCTGCGCAAATGATGCAGCCCTTTGGTTTCCAAAACCTGAGAAAGGTAGTTTTAGTTACAGAATCTAGTGGAGAAGACCTTTTTATAGGGTCATTGCTGGAGATATGTGTGGACAAAAAAACAAGCCAGGAAGTTTGTGGAAATTCGCTGGTTGGGTCACTTTGGGTTTGTCCCAAACTTTTGTTTTATTTTATTTGTTAGAGGCAACCTTGTGGCTGCCTTTGTGCAGCTGAGAGGCATGTGCAGATCCCAGGAGCCAGCTGGGCTGCCTTTAAAAAACCCCAAATGGACATAATAAAATCAAGGATGTTGACAAGTCTTTGGGTGCAAGTCCCAAGTCCAAATATGACACTTTGGTACCAAGTCCTCAGTCTCAAGTCTGAGCCCCTCTGAAACATAAGCTCCCCCACCAAAACAACAACAACATCAGCAACAACAGAGGGGTGGCTGTATTCTGAGTTGCAAGTTGAGTCTGAGTCACCAAAAAGAAAAGAAAAACACCCAGAACTGAGACGCTGGTGTGACTTAAGTCCAATGTGACAGTGAGTCCCATGACTTGAGTTCCCATCCCTGCTCAAAACTGATCTCTCACTTGTAAATCAGGGAATGACCTCTGCATTTTAAAGGTCTGTGATTCCTCTAATCTTCCCATAAGTCTATCAATATGATATATCATTTAGCCTTTTCCACTTGTCTCTCAGCTAGTCATCAATACTGGGATCCTACGTGGCTCTTACGGCCACACCTACCATTGGTCAGGCAATAGGCTAATGTGAGGAGCTTGGCACTTTTAAGTGGGTCTGACTTAAGCATTAGGAAACATTTTAATACGGGTCCTTTTCCAAGGAGAAAGGTGGGGTAAAAATACTCTAAAATAAATAAATAAATCCAATGTCTCTAATTTTCTCCTCCCAAGTGGCTTTTTCCAATTGATTTTAACCATTCTGTGGCTAGTGAGTATGCTTGATCTTTATTGGCTGTTGTTGTTAACTACTTCATTAGGTATGGGAAACAAGGTTGTACTTTTGCAAACTTCCAGATTAGCTGAGAATGCTGATGCCTCTTTTTGGATGCTCATTAGCCTCTGCAAAGCCGGTAGCCTGCTGGAATCCAGTTCAGCATCAAGAAGGGGAGATGTCAACACCAATGAAATGATGAGACACAGATTCTTTCGGGAAAATTAAAAGGTGTTCTCTGCAGTTAGTAAACTACAGAACATTAAAAGGTAAATAAGTTCTATGTGAAATCCATCATCTTCACCCCAGATGTCCTCTAAATACTGTGTGGTGAAAAAACAAAAGCTAAGGGGATGAAACAAAAGGGAGTAGGGTGTTTGTAGCCTTTGTATCTTCCAGAAGGCCTTTTACACCCTGTGAGAAAACTTCACGTTGGCTCAGTAAAGTGCTGCAACAATGAACTGTCTGAAAACGTCTGAGTAAACCCTTCAGGGTTTTGCTTGCTTTGCCATTTGTTAGCACAACTGGGGGTAAAACTTGCCACAAGAAATGTAAGAAAATCAGGTTGCTAAAGAAACTCAGAGGGAGAAGGGAGGGAGAGAATATTTTGAGAGTAAAGATGATGCAGTCCAGCAGCCTTCCTTTCCAGTGCCTGCAGCTGTCTGACTTGCTGGTTTCCATCACCACTGCTTGATGTTTGGTCCCCAGTGTAATGAGGAGGTAGCATATCAGATTCCTGCAGATGCTGGCAACGGAAAGCAAAGCTTTGACATCCTGTCACAAGGATGACAGGGCAAAATGGCCTGTGCTAAACAATAGTCTGAGCAGGGCAATTTGATGTATCGGGTTCTTAAGCTTCTCAGATGCTGAAGTCAGCTTGGCACGTGAGATAAGGGAAATAACATTTACTTTGCTGGATAGTCAGGTGTTATGTGAAACTAAGGAAAAAGGAACCAAAACTCTCTTATGGAAAGGAGAGGAAACCCTGGAAAATGTGCTTTTACTACTATTCTGTCCATATCGAGCAGTATCAAAACAGCCTAGTTAGACAGTTGAATGCCTGAAATATGTCCTTCATTCACATCAGCTCCCAGTTTTAATGCTAGTTTACCCTTATGAAAATCCATCTGCAAAAAAAAAAATCAAAAGTGTATTTTTAGCCATTTCCTAGATTTGTAGCCTAAATTTAAAAGCAGATCATTGTATTTTAAAGCATCCTGCAATATTTCATTGGCAACTAACTGTACACAACACATCAGGCAATGAGTTTTATGGTTCTTTGGGGGATGGACCTTCCCAATCCCAATCCAAACACTACATAACAGGGATTGTCTTCAAGCCTTTCGTCTCTAAATTTCTTGGGGCTTCTCTAATTATCCTGGGGAGAATGCTCAGTGGAGAAGCACAAGCATTCCTCGCCCGTTGCCATCTCTGTTTGTATTTTGTCACCCTCATTTTTGTTTTGTCCTGCTTTGTTCTACTGTTTTTATTGTTAGCCGCCCAGAGTTCCCTCCTGGGTAGGTGGGCAGGATATAAGTTCAATAAATGAATAAATAAATAAATAAACTGCCCTGGTTATTTCGAAGATATATGCACATGGTATACTTGCTGTGGGAAAAGTAATGATAAAGCTAAGTACAACATATTGGAGTATACTGTGGATATAACAACTCACATTCTCATGGTATACTTGGTATATAATATGTGGAATGGTCTCTAATATGTTAATATCATTTTACATGATGAAGAATCATTTCATCTGAAAACATCTGACGAAATGAACATATACCATATATCAGAACCATTGAAGCAGGCCCTACTTTCTGATTAAAATGTTCATTTGTTTGTGTTGTGTGGCCAGTTGTCATCTAGATTTTGCATGAAGCACAATGCATATTATCTGTTGGTTATATTGGTCTCCTGTCTTTTCTTCAATGAGCTCCAAGCACTGTATGTGGTCCTCTTCTTCCTCCTATGTCATAATAATGCTATGAGGGCAGACTGAAGGAGTGAGCAACGAGCCCAACGGCACCGGGTGAATTTCATGTCTTCTGACAATTGAACCTGGAAGTTCTGGTCCAACAAGTCATTTGGTGTTTCTGTAAGTTGCCATGGCTGATTGCAGCTAACTGCTGAAATTTGGTACACTTCTCAGGTGCATGCTGTGTCGCACAGCTAATTGTGCAAACAAATTGTACACAGCAGATGATGAAAACCTTATGTAAACACTTGCAGGATTCCATTCTGTAAATCTCTATAACTCACTGGCTGTGTTATTTTTTTCATCTATTATAATCCAGAGGTTAAGAGTCAGAGAGGGTATTTAATAAGCAAGTATTTGGGGACCGATCCAAGCATTTGTGCTTTTCACACTAGTGGTGGCTGGAATAAGTGGACAGTTGGAAGTATATTGGCTGAAAACACACCGGTGATGATTCCTCAGAGAAGCCACATTAACTTACTTTAGCATGTTGGTAGAGTTGAAAAGGAAAAAAGAAAAGGGGGGAGGGAAGGTGAGAAACGCAAAATATTGTGACACTTTAAAGATTACCAGATTTATTTCTGTGTGAATTTTCTCAATAAAAAAACCACTCCTTGACCGAGAAGTAGATTTTGATACAAAAGAAATCACATTGAAATAGAAGTATTTAAAGTGCCACTACATCTTGCCTCCCCATCTTTTCCTTTTAGTTATGCCAACAAGCGACATCCTGTTATACAGCTATGAAGAGAAAGAGAGAGAGAGAGAGAGAGAAACAGACAGAACAGACAGACAGACACAGACAGACAGACAGACAGACAGACAGACAGACAGACAGATAATTTGTCTTGAGTATGTTCAATTATAAATTTCATTCAATTTATGTAAACCGGCTCTCAGGTATTGATTGGCTGAATGATATTCATGACAAACATCTTTTATCATGGAATTTTAGAATTTGCAGCAGTATAAGAACACCCTGGGACAACTTGTATTAATTCAAACAGAGAGAAAACCTTAGGAAGAACACAACTGAGTTGGAAAACTCCAGCCAGCCACACCAACATCTGTCAATTCAAAATTCTTTGCAAAAAATAATTATAGTTATGCTTTCCCTCAATCTCCAAAACCAAGTAATAATCCCCTCATATTTTTTTCTTGAGCCAGCTGTTCTGATCATGTTGCTGCGCTATGACACTAATAGTCCAACAGGGAGATTTTGTCATGCCAAACTAGAGATGTTACTGATATGGTGAAATGAAAATTTTCAAGGCTTATGGCTCTATCCCAAGAGTCAGTTTCAACTGCAGCAGAAGCACATGCATCATATGGCACTAGTTCAATTAACGTTGCATCCACTAATGTAACCTTAACCCACTTGCTGATTTTAAAATGTATTGAAACCCCATTAAATTTGTAAAGTGACTCCAAAGCACTATGTCTGTAGGATGTGGAACAAGAAGTTATCAACATTCCTCTCCTTTTAAGAGCAGAATCTGCATTCCAACGGACAACATCCAGAAAAACTGCTAAGTTCCCAACGGAGACCAGTACTGAAAATGCTATGGGTTGAAAATAGACTCTTTTAGATTTTTTTTTTAAAATCACAAGATGGAAAAGGAAATGTGAATCAGCCAGGAGTCTACTACTCTCCACCATTCCAACTTCTAGTTGTTGTTTTAAAATGAATTAATTTGCATTGCTTCAGGCAGTATGATTACTTAAACTGATGCAGAAAAGGAAACAGATACAGAAAAATAAATAGGACTTTTCTACGTGAGCACCCCCTCTTCACTCTTAATTTGTGAGAACAAGTTGTGCGCATGCAAACACGTGCACACACAGAGAGCAGAAAATCTACTGTGCCAACACAATCAGGAGCAACGCCTCGCTCACAAGTCTTAGTAAGACATTTCTTTTGTTCAACTGTGGGCAAGAAGGTTTTGTTTTGTTTCTTGTTGTATCCCTCTTTTGTATCCCTCTTTCTCTGGATTCCTTAGTTGCAATAAAGTCTATTTTTCGTCATTCTCACAACCTGGACCCCATGGAAGTATTGTGGGGACTCGAGTCGGCCATCACAGGCACTACCAGAGGTGCTATAAAAATGGAATTTTATGCAATTTTGTTTAATCTGTGTAAAAAAACATTTCATTCTCATTTGCTTAATTTGTGTAAAAATATATCTATTTCCAGTAGGGCAAAGATAATAATGTTGCAGTACCTGATTCTCTCATTAGCAAACAAGATAATCAAGGATTTACAGCTCTACTTATTATATACATATATCCAAACAGGAGTGGTCTAACAATGAAAGAGCAGGATAGGGTTTTAATTGTAAAATGCAGTAGTGATACACAAAGGAAAAATGCTGGGATTAGATGAAATGATAACAGATTTTTAGAAAAGTAACAACCCTCCACCTTGGCTGTTTTAGCAAAAAAGCACTGAAGGCATGACAATATTTTTCATCTATCTATCTATCTATCTATCTATCTATCTATCTATCTATCTATCTATCTACCTATCTATCTATCTATCTATCTATCTATCTATCTATCTAATTAAAAAGTGAAAAATAGCTTTAAGTACTTAGAAGATAACATATGAATGCAAAAGAAACAAGTACAAGTCCAATTTTTTATATTCTTCCTCAAAAATGTATAGATTACAAACAACTGTGGGTTTTCTTTCAATCAAAAGAAAATTTACAAATACTTGCTCCAAGTCTTATTAGAAAAACCAGTGCTAACTTCAGGACAGACCTGCAAACTTCATCCTGACAGCCTTCCTATTTTCTAGCAACTATCATATGGAAATCAAGGCAGAAATCCAGGTATGGAAAACAGTCAAACTGCTCACAAAATGACACATTATTATGAAAGTCCGCATCACTTCTCAGCTACTTTACTGTCAGTCAGACATAAGGTTCTCTTTTACATGACAGCATTTCGAGCCTCACAACTATCGCCAAAACACAAGCCACAAACTTAAATACCAGATAATTATGACAGTTTCAGAAGTTAACATATTTCAGTCCTTATTTCCCATCTTTCCTAGGAGTTAGCAGATCTCTCGGTGTTTGGGAATAAATAAAATGTTTATATATCAAGAAGGCAAGAACATGTGATAAAACACTGGAAGGGGTCACCATACATGAGCAATGCTATGCTATTATTGTTAAGAGTATTTTTATCTCCAGTCTATTAATACAGCTAAAATGTGGGTTTTTTTTTAAAAAAAAAACTTTCGAAGATTGTCACATGAGAGTAAAGGTGTGTTTCTAGATCTTTACCCTAACTCAGTGTATCTTTGTACATTCCAAAAATAACAAGTCTGTCTTTTCAACTGCAAGTTAACTCTGTTAGCTGGTTTATGCCTACTTCTTGATGTTTCTGTCTCCTCTCACAAACATTCATTAACAAGTATTTTCAGCTCTGCAAGATGTTATCATCACTTTCAAGGTGCAGATGGTGTTAAAATGTATTAAAATGACTGAAATTGACTGGAACTGCAAAGCTGGAAATCTCAAGTACAGTGGTACCTCGGATAACGACTGCCCCGGATAACGAATAATTCAGATAACGACTCGTAATTTTCCACACACACCCACAGCCCACAGCCCCAGCCTCCCTCCACATTTCTCTTTCACTGACCTGCAGAGGGAGGCAACATGCAGAGGTGGGGCCTGGTGGGGGGGGGAGAACTGCCCAAAATGCCCAGCAGTGGTGGTGGTGGTGGTGGCGGAGAAAGAGGAGGAAAGGTGCGTTGGGGGGGCAGCACCAGCCGCCGCGCGACCGGAACGCCCGGTGGCGGCGGAGGAGGAGGAGGAGGAGGAGGAGGAGGAGGAGGGGGAAAGGTGGGTTTCTGGGGTGGGGGTAAGAGCCAGACACTGCTCGGCCGGAACGCCTGGTGGCGGTGGAGGAAGAGGAAGAGGAGGGGGGAAGGTGGGTTTCTGGGATGGTGGTGGGGAAGCGCCAGTCGCCGTTTGGCCGGAACGCCTGGCGGCGGCGGAGGAGGAGGAGGAGGAGGAGGAGGAGGAAAGGTGTGTTTCTGGGGTGGGGGTGAAGCGCCAGCTGCCGCTGAGCCGGAATGCCCAGCGGCGGCGGCAGCGGCGGCGGAGGAGGATGGGGAAATGTGCGTTTCAGAGGTGGGTGGGTGGGAAGCACCAGTGGCAGGGGTGGGCGAGGAGGGGGAGGAGTGCACTTTGAAAGTGCACTTTAAAGAGGTCTGGGGAAAAGGGTTTTTTTTTTACCTTTTTCCGGACCTCCGGAACGGATTAAAATGGTTTCCCATTCATTTCAATGAGAAACCATGCTTTGGATAACGAGGAACTTCGGATAACGAGGAACATTGGGGAACAAATTACCGTTGTTATCTGAGGTACCACTGTACATGTAAGGAAAGGTTTACTTGGTATTACAGTAACCCCCCGCCTATCGTGGGGGTTAGGGACCCACCCTACCCGCAATAGCTGAAAATCCGCAATATGCAGATGCAGGTCGGGTGGGGCCTGGGGGTGATCAGATCCCCCACGGCGCTCACTCGGGTTGCTCCAAAACTTCTTGGAGCAGCACGGGCAAGCGGCGTTGGGGGATGATTCCCCGCTGCCCGGAGACGTCTCGCAGCGGCGTGTTCAGGTGGCGTTCAGGGATCTGAGCCCCCACCACTGTCCGAGCACGTCACTGGGAGACTTCTTGCAGCTAAAGACCCTTTCAACCTGCGGGGCTTCTCTCCTGGCTCCCATTGGGAGGGGGAGAGAAGCACAGTGGGTTTAAAGGATCCTTAGCGGGCGAAGCAGGTGGCTCCTTCGTCAGCTACAGACCCTTTAAACCCATGGGGCTTCTCTCCCAGCTCCCATTGGGAGGGGGAGAGAAGTGCCATGGGTTTGAAGGATCCTTAGCGGGCGAAGCAGGCGGCTGCTTAGTCAGCTACAGACCCTTTACACCTGCGGGGCTTCTCTCCTGGCTCTCATTGGGAGGGGAAGAGAAGCGCCGTGGGTTTGAAGGATCCTTAGCCACCGCTTGTGTCGGTGCCTATAAGACCTTTAAAATCACTGCCACTTCTCTCCCAGGTCCCAGTGGGAGGGGAAGAGAAGCAGCGGTGGTTTAAATGTGGTGTGAAATAAAATGAACCAACATTACAGAAAGTGGCCAAAAGAATATGTCTTCAAAAATCTATTTCAGCATGCTTCTATGTGTGCCGTTTATGGGGAGCAGCCCCCCCCCCCATTTTCTGATCGTGTCCTTATTACACAACCATCACCATTTTGCTTTCTGGGTAAAGTTTTGGGGATGTGTAGCACAAATAGCACAGTGAGTTGGAGCACATGGCTGCAGAGCCAGGGGTATGGAATTTGATTCTCCCATTGTGCCTCCCAATACTCCAAATGTCTAATGAGTCAAAAACTGCCATAATAATGTTGGAGGATTTGCTCCAGAAGGGCATGCAAATATTCATGCATTCAAAGCAAGAGTATTTGTGTTTCATTCCCCTCAGGCTGTCGCAATATAGGCAAATAACCCCAGTCTCATAGATATTTGACACTGTCATGTTAAGTTGGTGTTTGTGTTCACTCATGTGATTATTCCTTGAAGGCTATCAAAATCTTGTACCAAAGCAGCAACAGGAAAAAATGACAGAACACAGGAACAGAAAGGGTAGGGTAGTGGAAATCTTCTATGCCCTATGCTACTCTGCAGGTAAATATACTAGCCCTGTTTGATGCAGATCAAAACACAAAAAACAGGTGGATGTGGTCTTAAATGAAACTGCATGACTGGTCACAGGATGTTTAAAAACAACCCAGTACAAAATGTGCATTACTTAGGTGGCATTCCTCCACTAAAAGTACTGCACAGAAAGAGTGGGTCAAAGCGTCATCCTCAGAAACACACTTGTTATTTGGTCATCAGCCACCAAAGCTAAGACTGAAATCAAGGTGTACTTTCTTCAAAACCTCTGCTCCTCCTGACAATCAGCGCCCACAGACAGCCCTAGAACTATGGAAGCAGTCCCCAGGAAACTGGGCAGAACCACGTGGCTTTTCACTGCCTGGCCAAGGACAACCATGGCCTGTATGGAAAGCATTCAACTGTGCATTGGGTGGGGTGGGGTGGGGAGATCAAAGGATAATCTGAGAAAATGGGGCTTCCCCATTGAAGATTCGTTGTGCAAATGTGGAGAACAACAAACCATCCTACACATGTTACAATGCATATGATGCCCTTCAACATGGAAGAGTGTATGTTGGCAAGAGGGAATGCTGTTGAAGTGCCCAGATACTGGGCAATGTCATCTAGTTTTTTTTTTTTTGTTGTTGTTTTTTTAAATCTTATTCATTTTATATACCTTATTTGTTTTATATAATTTTATTATTCTTTATAGTCTGCTTAGTAGTGTGTGTTTATCAATATAATTTCTTGGTGCGTCTGACACGAATAAAGAGAGTGCAGATATTTGGCTGATCGAGGCCACCATTTCCTTCAAGGTGGTGCTGGGGAATCATACCATCATGTAATTCTGTACTGATCACTCATCTTACCCATCTAGTCAATTTCTCAGGGCTAACTCAAAGAGTTCATACCAGGGACAGCTCCAGGGAGCATGCAGTTGATTGGACAGAATGCAAATATCTAGTCTACAATTCCCTGGCACCAAAAAATGGAAAAGATTGCACAGGACAGGGCAAGACAATGCAATGAACATATTGACAGGAAACATAACATTAGCAGCATTCACGGTGTCATAAAAGTAAATAGGTTCATCTTCATAGTGTTTGACATATGTTTTACAGCCGCTTTCCCATACTGACTTTGCTGAGATAGAAGTAAAGTCTATAGTATACACAGGAAAGTTCAGTTGGATGGCTACTTGAGGAATTCTAAAGGCAGATCAGTAAGCCTTCAGTTGGAGGGCAGGACATAGAAGAAACTCAGAAGATGACTGCTGCCTACAGGCACCCTAATATGAGAAGAGACAGTCTTTCAGATACAGTATTCTGGTTCTAAGCCTTTAGGGCTTTATACTATTGCAAGGGAGTTTCTTAGGTCACAAGTACAGTAGTACCTTGAATAAAGGAATTAATTCGTTCCAAATGAAATGCTCTTAAGCAATTTTCCTTTATACAAATTTCCCATAGGAATGCATTTAAAATGGAGTAACCCCTAATTGCAACCATTTTTATGTTGTATGGATTCGCCCCATAGGCAATTCTGTTAAGCAAATTCCCCCTATCTCTGTAATTTTTTATGTTGTATAGATTTTATGTTATACAAACTGTTTGTTATACGAGGGTCCACTGTATATGTATTGATAGAATAGGGTTTTTTTTTTTGTTACCCTGGTGTTCTTCGACTACAGCTTTCAGAAATCCTAGCCAGAACAGCTAGTAGTGAAAGGTTCTGAGAGTATTAGTCCAAGAACATCTGGGGACCCACGGATGGGAAATGAAAGTACTGCACTCATTCCAGTTCATGATGAGAATATTTCAAGCATCAAAATTTGAGAAACTGCAGAGTAAAACATCCAGCACTTTGTACTTGACATTGTAATACAAATGGATAACGAATAAGTATGGAATGGTGAGAAGTAATGTACATTTGAAGTATTTAAAACCAAATGTTCTCCATGTCAGTTTGTTCATGTAAAATTCTGTGCAACAGAACGGGTTAAGAGTAAAAAAAGGCAAATTCATTATAATGACTGGAGGTCTGAAGGTTTGTGTTTTAGTGTTAAAATATTCCTTTGATCTTTACCATGAAGAACAAACAATTCCTGTGCTTTCATCTGTAAAAAAATGACTTCACTTCTACAGAGCTGGGGTTGTGATCTTTTATTTCAGAAGAGAACTATGACCATGCTCAGCCTGCATCAGCAGAGTCAGAGTATTTATGAATCTAGAAGAGCTTCAGAAAGCATTATGCTGCTGTAAATACATAATGCAAAATTATAAATGCATCTATAAATGTAGATAGTGAATATTTACTGCTATGAACAGGAGTGAATTGGAATTTAAATCTGCAGGGGGAAAAACAGGATCTCTTGATTACTCAACCATTTCTCTTATACAACCTGAGATTGCCATTCTCAATAGTGAACACTTGCACAAGAAAGTCACAGATATCTCTTTGCATGTGCTGAAATATTTTCCAAAGGTGGTGTACTGTACAGAAGGTTTGTATTAATGAAAAGAAGAACAAAGATTTGGAGTTACCAGTTCATTTACACATACTACAGTGCCTTTCTTCTATTTGCCACTGGGGCACTTCCTGTAGTATATACAGTATCTGATTTGATCCAGAGCTAAAGCCAAGGGCAGAGCTTGGAAGTAACTAGCTACAATTAGCCCCCCTCCCCTTTAATTAAGGCATCACCACATTCTCTTATTATTTTAAGATAGCAAAGAACAATGCCACTATTTTTGGTGTCCTCAGGTATATCGTCTCACTAAATAATAGAGGAGGAATATCAAGTAGTTCTAATACTGACTCAATTAATGCTTCAGGCTCTGTTGTGGGTGTTCGGGGAACCAATATGGATGGGAGGAGAATGAGTTCTGTACCACTGACCAAGCACTCAGATATGTTTTAAAATAAGTAATTAAAAGTGACTGTTTTAGTTGTTTTTGAGAAACAGGAAAGCAACAGCCACTAGTTAAAAATTCTAACCATCGCCTAATTCCAGTTGGTAATACAGCTAGAATACGCCCCTTGAATTAATCACTGAATGGCGAAGTGGCACTCACATAACTAGTGGTTCTACTGATCTACTCTGGTGAGGCTACCAATTATATCAAGGCCTATAATGTCTTAGAACTCTTGCATCCGTGGACTTGGTTTCCAAGGTTTTGGTCATCTGTAGTTTACTGCAGTCTAAAAATAAGAAATGGAAAATCCATTAAATGAACAGTGTTTCCATGGAAGCCATTTCATAAGTACACATGAAATATCTCTGCTCACTAAGGAGGAGACTAACTACTATGGCTTCTTGCTTCTAATATGAGACAGTTGGGGGGCCTTGTTTTGTCCCCTTCAATGACTTCTCAGTGTATTTAAAGATACAGTAATCCCCCGCCTATCGTGGGGGTTAGGGACCCACCCGAGTCGCAATGACTGAAAATCCGTGATATGTGGATGCAGGTCAGGTGGGGCTTGGGGGGCGGGGGGATCAGATTCCCCACCGCCGCTTGCTTGGGCTGTTCCGAGACTTCTTGGAGCAGCCCGGGCAAGCGGCATTGGGGGATCTGATCCACCACCAAGCTGGAGCCCAGGGCTTGGGGAAGGGAGAAATGGGAAAAGGGAAAAAAACCCTTCCCCACACCCTGGACTCCAGCTCATTAGCTCTGGGGTGGGAAAATAAAGGTTTTTCTCCCCCACCCCAGCGCTAATCAGGTGCAGCCCAGGCAGGTACTGCGGTCCCACAGTATAGCGGGACTGCCATACATGAACCGCGAAATGGCGGGGGTTACTGTACATATATAGGGCTTGCTACTATTTGAAGGTTTCGGCACCTGCAGTTTTTGAACACATCACCAACAGATACAGGAGATATGTGCACATGATTCTAAACTGATTCTAATATTTTCAACTAATTTGAAACCATATCTATAATAAGAAGTCCAATTTTGAGAAATATCCAAAGAACAAATTATCTTGTGTCCAAAAAGCAATTTTAAAAAATTATCTTAACATGCATTCTGAAATTCATCTTACATTTAATTAGTCACGTCGACATGATCGGAATTAGGTGCTTGAGCTTGAACTTGACAGTACAGATTGTACAATCCTATTCAGATACTCAGATATTCCACAGAATGATTACCATAGAACATATTTGGCATTGTGCTGGGTTACCGTGGTCCCCACAACCCAGCACAATCCCTTCCAGAGCTCACCGAGTTCATCGCCGCTGCACTTCTGAGAACCCCCCGCCTTATGGTACTGGGGGATCTCAATGTGCATGCTGTCGGTGGCCTGTCTGGTGCAGCTCTGGAGTTCATGCAGTCCATGGCCTCCATGAACTTGTCCCAGCATATTTTATGCCCAACCCACAGCTCTGGACATACCCTGGATCTGGTATTTACCTCCACGTCTGAAGATTCTTATCTGAGGGTGTGGGACATTGTGCCCACCCCCATGTCATGGTCAGACCATCACCTGCTGTCCTTCTCTGTATCAATCGCCGCCCCACCCCGCGGGGACCTTCGACCATCTGTGTGGGCTCACCCTTGAAGACTCCTGGACCCTGTCCGGTTTCGGGAAGTCCTTGGGGAGCCCCCCGGCGGACTGGCTGACGATCTGGTAGACACCATGGTGGATCAATGGTTTGATGAAACATCCCGGGGTGTCGACCAGATCGCCCCTAGGCACCTCATCCGCTGCAGAGCTCGTTCACGGCGGTGGAGTTACGAGCAATGAAACAAGAACGGAAGAGGCTGGAGCGCAGCTGGAGGAAATACCGAACGGCAGATAAGAAGGCTGCAGTCATCGTCCAGTCCAAGCGCTATGTGCGAGCGATCAGGGAGGCTAAAAGATCTTATCACTCCCTGAGAATTAGTGAGGCCTCGAACCGCCAAGCGGAATTGTTCCACGTGGTTCGCGACCTCACTAATCCTGGACTGGCTAGGTCTCCTCCTACTGATTTCAGTAGTGAGAATTTTGCAGCCTTTTTTCGATCAAAAATAGAGGCCATCCGTTCTGGTTTTGACTCCTGTTGCCCTAGTCCACCCTCGGCATCCCCTGTCGCTGAACCCCCTCGGTCTCCTCGCATGGTTGAGTTTGGGCCTGTTTCCTCGCTTGAGGCCTCCAGGGCTATTGCCCATTGCCGGCCCGCGTCCACCCCCTTCGACCCTTGCCCATCCTGGCTTATGAAAGCAGTTGGTGGGAGCATGCCCAAATGGGCTGCTGTCATCGCCACAGCCTCCTTCAGGGAAGGGATTTTCCCCTCTCGCCTGAAGGAGACTGTGGTAAAGCCCATCCTGAAAAAAATGGGCTTAGCGTTGGGAGATTTGACCAACTACCGCCCGATTGCTAATGTTCCCTTTATGGGCAAGGTAATCGAGAGGGTGGCCGCGACCCGGCTTCAATCATTTCTGGAGGGTGAACATCTCCTTGACCCATTCCAGTCTGGGTTCAGGCCTGGTCGGGGAACTGAGACAGTCTTGGTCACTTTGCAAGATTACCTCCTCCGGGGGACCGACAGGGGGTGCTCTTCCCTGTTGGTCCTCCTGGATTTGTCAGCGGCCTTTGATACCATCAACCACGGTATCCTGCTGGACCGGCTCTCTGGGGTTGGGATCGGGGGCACTGTTTACAGTTGGCTCCGGTCCTTTCTCCAGGGCCGTTCCCAGCAGGTTCAGCATGGGGGTGAGTTGTCGGCCCCTTGGATACTCCCTTGTGGGGTTCCACAGGGGTCGTCTCTCTCTCTCCCATGCTGCTCAACATCTACATTAGGCCGCTGGCTGAGGTCATTAGGAGACATGGAGTCTGCTGTCATCAGTATGCTGATGACACGCAGCTCTATGTCTCCTTTTCCACCGCTGCAGATGAGGCTGTTCAGACCCTCGATCAGTGCCTGGGCGTGGTCATGGAGTGGGCCAGGGTTAACAGGCTCAGGCTCAACCCCGACAAGACTGAGGTTATGTTCTTTGGGGCTTCCCCATCTGGCTATGGAGGCCCTTTTCCAACTTTGGAGGGCGTTTCCCTCCGGCCTTCGGACTCTGTCCGGAATCTGGGAGCAGTCTTGGACCCGGCACTCACCATGGAGGCCCAGGTGACGGCCGTGGCCAGGACTGCCTTTTTTCACCTCCATCGAATCGCCCAGATCCATCCATACCTTGATGGGGAGTCCCTCAGAACCGTGGTGCAAGCGCTGGTGATCTCGAGACTGGACTATTGTAACGCGCTCTACATGGGGTTGCCCTTGACTCTCCTTCAGCGACTGCAGCGGGTTCAGAATGCGGCAGCCAGACTGGTGGCTGGTGTGCGTCGGTTCGACCACATAACCCCAGTTCTGGCCCGCCTTCATTGGCTGCCCCTTGCGGCCCGAATCAGATTCAAGGTCCTGGTTTTGATTTACAAAACCCTCCATGGCCTAGGACCTGACTACCTGGCAGAGCGTATCGACCAGCGGTCAACATCGGCCCGTCCGACTAGGTTGTCACGGGCGCACATGCTGTGTGTGGCCACACCCAGGGAGGCTCGGAGAACATCCACCCGTACCCAAGCCTTCTCTGTGGCTGGCCACACTATGTGGAACCACCTCCCAGCAGAAGTGCGCCTAGCAAAGTCCCTGCCCGCCTTCCGAAAGGCATTAAAAACTCTTATTTTCGGGAGGCGTTTGGTGATTAAAGTCCCCCCCCCCGCCATCTGTAATTGTAATTTTATCGTAATTGTAATTTGCAATTTGTTGTTTTATTGCTTATTTAATTGTGTTATTTATTGTGTTATTTTGTTTCTGTTTTGTTATGTTGTAAACCGCCCAGAGTTCCTTTGGGAAGACGGGCGGTATATAAGTCCAATAATAAATAATAAATAAATAAAAATATTTCAACACCAGTACATAAAAGAGTGCAGCCCTGAATTAAGTACAGTGGTATTCCTAGATTATAAATGCATTTGAATGGCTTACTCTCTTTGCAAGCTGCATAAATATTTTATATGCAATTAATTTTATCTATCTATATATTGTTTTAATGTTCTATGTTAAAATCAACACTCTTAAGACAGTGACATGCACATGCACATTAAATAGTCATGCATATATATTCTTGGTTTTCTATTTCTACATTATGATTAATGCAGCCTATCAGAAACCAGATGGTGCAAAACCAAAACCATCAATCAAAGTGAAAAGACTACTGAATGCTATTCCACAATGATGTGCTTGCAAATGGAAATTCTGTTAATAGATCCTTGGCTATGATAAGCAGAGAAAACCATAAACAGGCTTTCACTCTTGCCAAGGAACTGGCAGAGGTGATCAATGGCTTTTTTTAGGTTAAAAACATAGAGAGGTAACGGCTTGTTGCTCTGACTGGGAAAGAAAGAACAAACCCAAATGTTCCTTAGATTAACGAAAAGAACTAAAATTAAAAGTGAGGCTTAAAATTATTTTTAAATAACATTTGCATTGATGACAGTATCTGTCAAGCTGTCCACTTGCAATTGATTTAATATGGGATAATGCCATGCATTAACAAGCAGCTGCCACTGTCTGCCTGACACATGAATCGGCAGTTAATGACTTGTGCCACACTAGCTTTTTAAATATAGTAATCCCAAATGTCTTGGTTTAACAATGCATTTCCCCCTCAAAGTTCTGAAAGAAAACAAATGCTCATCCACTTACACATTCAAATGTGATGGCTGGTTCCTAGTTCATTTCTTTTAGCAAATCAGCATTTTGAATATGCATAATTTGAAATACATGAAAGCCACCAGCAAATCTCACAAACAGGCTTTTTATTAAAAAAAGAAGACTTTTCAATGTGAATATGTAAAATAAATCCCCAGTATTTCTCTGATTGTCTCATATGCATTTGTACAGTCACATTCTTAAATATACGACTGTGTGAAAAGAAGGTTTTAAGGTTTTATCTAGAGATCTTGCATGACTGGCGTTGCCTTCACTCTGCCAATTACACATTCATCATATTCCATGCTGCTTCATCCCGACTACAGGATTAAGGTTCTCTGTACAATATTTCCATCTATTCCCTGGTAATGCTGGGCAAGTAACACTGAATTCTATAAGCCACTTAGACTGGAATAGCCTTATAAGTGGCTTTTTATGATTGGAGCACACTGGGTGCTGTACCCCAAATTGATGGGATGATGCATCCTACATGCTCAGACTGTAGCCATCACTAAACAGTTCTTTGGAAGCTTTTTTGTTGTTTTAAAGCCAATAACTAAAATAACTGAATGATGATATATAGTAATATTTTAGTTTCTATGTAGTTCTACATAGGCGCCTTTATATAGGGTTGCCACATTTTAGTTTTCCAAATCTGGGCAGCTTAATTTACATATTATACAAGTCAAGTATATTAAGTTTTACCACTGCCACCTGCCCATTAATCCAATATGTTTCATCCTTTACACTATGGATATGGTAAGCACTGATCTGGCAGTGCTAATGTAATGCAATGGTTGGAGTACTGACCTGGTCAAATCCCTGCTCCATCTCTGTTCAAACAAAAAGCTTACTAGATTTTCTTGAATCAACAGTATCTTTCAGTCCAATCTACCTTAAATGGTTCTTAAGGGGATAAGTGGGAGATGGGAACTATTTATCCATTCACTAACTTTGTCTGCTTCCAGATTTCTTTACGTATGTGAGCAGTGATGGATCTGAGAAGTAAAGGTTTCTGTTGCTGTGCAGACTCTACATGAAAATAAAAATTCAGATTTTCCAGGGTTCTTAGTTCTATGTGAAGCCTTCTTTTTAAGAAACTGCTTCCATGAAGAAAGAGACAAAGGAAGGGAAGGACTATCCTCCCCTTTTTAACAGCATTTATGATCCTGCATTACAGAATAGAGATGGGCACGACCAGGAAAAATTACGTTTCGAGTTGTCGTGTGTCGGAGCCGGCCCGTTTCGGCTCGTTTCCGTTTTTCGCGAAATTTTCCAAAAAATTGTTGTTTCGTTTGTCGGTTCTTCGTCTGTCGTTAGTACTGGTTTTGGGGGGGGGCTCCTGGAGGCACCTCTCTGGGGTGGGTGCCTCCTCTGGCCCGCCATGAAGGGAAAGCGGGCTCCTGGAGGCACCTCTCTGGGGTGGGTGCCTCCTCTGGCCCGCTACAAAATGGCATGCATAGCCAATTGGATATGCATACCATTAAGTTGCAGTTACAGCAGGCAGAGGCACCTCTCTTTCGGGTGCCTCTGTGATTCACTGCCTGCACTTGGGCTGGGGAACGAAGTGAGAGAGGACCCCTACGGGCGCCCGCTGTGACTCACTAAGAAGGGAAGTGTACTTGCTGTAGTGCAATGCGAGTACACAGATCTGGCTTGGGGTTAGGGGTTAGCGCAAGGGCTAGGCTTAGGGTTACTGGTAAGGTTAGGGTGAGTTACTGGGGTGCACCTCTGGGTGCCTCTCTGACCCACTAAGAAGGACAGTGTACTGGCGTATGGGTTAGGGTTAGGGTTCGGGTTCGGGCTAGGGTTAGTGGGCTTTTTATGCCCGACTGGCACATCCCAGAAGTCTCGGTCAAAACCTGGCCAAGTGGCCATGCAATTGGTGGAATGGCTCCAAAAATTTGCATGGTCCACTCCCATGGCCAGCTCATCATTGCGCAGGTGTAAAAAAATAAAAATAAAAATAAAATAAAATAAAATCAATGGAGACGTTTTGTTCCAGAAAAACCCACTGCTGCTACTGTAAAAATTCAGGCAGTTTTAAAATAGCTATTTTCGCATGTTTCTGTGGTGCTTTGGTGTGTTTTTGGACCATGCGATTTCAAAATAAATATTGCGGTCGCCCCATTTTGGATACCCCGCCCGCACTGCATGGCATGGCGCGAGTTGGCGAGACGACGAGGATGCGCAGCCCAGGAGAGGAGAGGGGGGGAGGCCGGGGACCCCCCCCCCAGAAACCACCCCTCTGGTAGGTGCCCTCACTGAGGCAGGCATATTTTTGCGTGCTTTTTTGGCCGGGAATCGTTTTTTTTTTTTTAATTTTTAAAACTTTTTTTCTGTGCCGCGCTGCTTGGCGAGTTGCGACTCGACGAGGATGCGCACTTTGCGCAGCCCAGGAGAGGAGAGGGGGGGAGGCTGGGGACCCCCCCCCCCAGAAACCACCCCTCTGGTAGGTGCCCTCACTGAGGCAGGCATATTTTTGCGTGCTTTTTTGGCCGGGAATCGTTTTTTTTTTTTTTTTAATTTTTAAAACTTTTTTTCTGTGCCGCGCTGCTTGGCGAGTTGCGACTCGACGAGGATGCGCACTTTGCGCAGCCCAGGAGAGGAGAGGGGGGGAGGCTGGGGACCCCCCCCCCCAGAAACCACCCCTCTGGTAGGTGCCCTCAGGCAGGCATATTTTCGCCTCATTTTTGGCCGGGAATCAGGTTTTTTTTATTTTTAAAACTTTTTTCCTGTGCCGCTTGGCATTGTACGATTGCTGCGATGCCAGGAACGACAACGACAAATCAGACCCAATTTTTCTTTAGTCGGTTCAAGTTCGAGTTCTGGCGGAGTAATTGTCGTTACCGTTTCCATTATGTAACGGAAACGAGAAACGGAAACGAGAATTTCGCCAAGTCGTGCCCATCTCTATTACAGAACAATTACAAAACTCTTCTTCAGGCTAAACATGCCAAGTTCCTCTAACTCTTCCTTACAAAGGTTGGTTTCTGAATTTCTTACCGTTCTCATTACACTTCTCAAGACATGTTCCAGCTTCTTGATATTCTTCTTAAACCAGGCATGCCCAAACTTCGGCCCTCCAGATGTGCTGGACAGCAACTCCCACAGTCCTTTGCCATTGGCAATCTAAGCTTAGAATTCTGGGAGTTGTGGTCCAAAACATCAGGAGGGCCGAAGTTTGAACATGCGTGTCCTAAACAGTGATACTCGGAACTGAGCACACTACTCTAGGTGAGGTCTGACCAAAGTAGAACCAGAGTGGCACTAGGTGCCTGGAGTAGGAACTGGCAAGCCACTCCAGTATTCCTGTCAAGAAAAACTCCATGGACATGGGGTCACGAAGAGTCGGTCACGACTGTAATGCCACAACAACAACTGCTTTCTTTGAGCTGGACATTATATTAGGAATGGGACTTTCATATTTAATGGATGTCTACCCCTATAATCTGTTGGAAACTCCCTCCAGCTAATATTATGGGAATGAAAACCCCAAAGCAGCAAGAGGCAGAACAGCCCCATTACCTTCTTTCGATTCATGGGGTGAATGGTGAGAGCAGAGCCCCAATGCACAAGAGAACTTGCAAGAGTTCCCAAGGCCAGCAGAGGTGCCCGAGGGGCTGAGTGCTGACAAAGCCTGGCTCCAAGTAGAGTGTAGATCTGTTTTGAGGACTACGGCAAAAGAGAAAACTTTATAAAAGACAGGCAAAGATGCTTGTGCACAACCACTTTGTGGTAAGCATTTCCCCCCCAATTTCTTGATTCGGGGGTGGCGGAGGGAGGCTGCCATGCATGCATCATTGGAATAAGGCAAGGAGCTAATGGTGTTGAGGCAGCATTAAGGAGCCAGAATCAGCATGAGTGGAGTTGTGTAGAAGATTTGAGAAATGTTCTTTCTCTGAGTTATTACACGGAAGAGAATTGAATACAAGGCTCACATGCCACTCTCTGAAAGCACAGGCAGGCAGGCACAATCTGTTCTTCTTATGGGCAAAGGAGTGACAACTCTTTCAAAAACTTGTAGAAAGTTCACAGAGAAACTGATAAGTAGGACGTCATGTAAACCATAAAGAAGAATTCAAGAGAAACATCTTGCAGATGTCTTGCGACTTCCAAAACAAACAGACACTGTCACGTATAGAGCAGAGATAAAAATATACTATGTACAATATTAGGTGAAATGATTGGAATATTTACAATGTTTATTGCCAAAAATGATCACCTTCAGTTCATGTATAAAATAAGCTGTACGACTGACTTTGGGATTGCGGCTTATATTTTATCAACAGAACGTCTAATATTGTATATAAAATTATGCACGGATCATTTTTTTTGTTTCAAGCATCTGCTACCATACAAAATGAGAAAAGAAACTCAGAAATATGCAAGGTTATGTCTGCAAACTTAGCTAAACATGGACATTATCTGCATTGCCTACTTTTCTAAAGAAGGGATTTAGTAGTTGGATAGTCACGTGGAGGTCAGGTTACCATGCATAAGTGGCTCATAGGATGGGAAGCTGTCCCCATCATTGTTATTTTATTAATCACAATTCATGAAATGGGCCTGGGAAATTGTCTTACCTGCACTGGCTCCCCATGGCACAGGCACTGTTGTAAACCAGGAGTTAAGAAATGACACATATCAAAAGTAGAAGTACGAATGTATAATTTGATCAATATTTGATCCTTTAATATGCTATTGTTGTGCACATTAAATAGGAAAGAATAGGCAAAATGAATTAAGGAGTCATGGTGACCTGGGTGCTGGGTCACAGACCATAAAGATACCATATAGGACCTAGATCCAAGGCAGCTGTTCTGTACATTTTGTTCCACTGGGCTTTAGAAAATCTTAAGCCACAGAAGTTATGTTGACCTCCATACAGTATATTAGAGAAATACATTTTATACAATACATAAGAAGGTTGTGTTCAAATTCTTATTTCAATGTGAATGCCCCTGTGAACAGACCACCTCTCTGCATTAAAAATAAAAGGCTCTCTTGCACTCTCCTTTCACATATCTCATCTGCTTTTATATAAAACAAAAGGACTCTTTCCAGACACAAATATGAAAGTGGCTTTTCAGTTGGAACAGAAAAGACTGAGAAAACAAAGTAATTGAAGTACAGCTTGACATGAAGGCCTAAAAACCATAAAAAGATAATGCTGGACTGGGGGAAAAACACTAAAAAAATGTGAAGTATATGAAGAGAACCAGAATCTCAAAGGTTTGGATGTCAATAATGAGAAATGATTTAGAACATTATTACAGAATGTGTTCTAGCGGCACTTCAAGGTTCACCTTGGTCTTCTTCAGCCCACGGCCAACATCCTAGTCAGGTTAAAAGTGGTGTGCTTTATTGACAAAATACTAAATATGCTGGGACATGCTCCTCTGAATTCTGCCTATGGTTAGCCATGAGTCATTCTGGCAGGCCACTTTGTACAATCCATCCTTTCAGACTTGTTTAGAACTGGGTCCCAGGGATCAGATTGGATCAGATCACTATATATTTTTTGTGGTTTTAACTCTTTGCTGTGCTTTTGCCCCAGCCCTGCATGCTATATACATTTATTGCACATGCCTTTAAAGTAAAAATTCCATCAAGTTTTTTGACAATGAAATTCAAACTGCAGGACTGCCATTAGAAAATAAGTGACTGGGAGAAGCAAATTTGAAAAATCTATGAAGATTGTGGGTCAAAAAGGAGTTACTGAGTGGAGTGTTAAAAAAACAAGATTTAAAGGTCTAACAATCTTATTCACAGATCTGCAAATCCATATCAGATAATAGAGGGTTTATGAGACAGAGAAGATAATATGATGTTTTCAAAGTCTAAATGAAAAATAAAAGAGTATCATAAACACAATAACATTTTTGCAACAAGAGAAAATCTAGCCATGGTCTTCAGCAATTAAGCAATATACTTTGTTTTGGGTAAAATCCACCCACCCACCCCTGCTGCCGCCACACACACAAAAGGGAAATAAAGAAGTCATCTATTCTCAATTGTCATTTTTCCATAGCTTGCAGAAAGACCTTTAAAATGCTGGGGGGGGGGGAACCCTCATCTACTGTACTTATGTGTTTTTCTGACTTTTCTACAGGGTTTTCAACAGGTTCCTGGAGCTTGTGTTAACCTCTGTCTCTCTCCCTGCTGTCTGTGTTACAACAACCACAGTGTCCCTGAATAATGTCCTGTGAGCTGTGAATCCTTAAATGAAGAAGATATACTCTAAGTAGTACAAAAGCCATGTCTCAAATGCTCAGGAGTAGATGTGGAGAAGAAAAATGTGTCACTGAGCAAGTGCATTCACATGTCACAAAATCTCACAAAGACCCAAGCTTAGTGAAAGGACAGTTTTCCACACTTCTGAGCAACAAGCTTTTCAAAAAAAAAAAAAAAGCAAGGGCTTGGACTAAGATCTATGACAAAACAACAACACAGAAATGTCCCCCGACAGTTCTATTCCTCATTTTCCAGATATACTGATCCTGTTAACAATGTGGAATTTAATCGTTTTAGCAAGTATCTGAAAAGAAATGCAATATAATGAAGAGCAATTGAAAAAGTGCAAACTTCAGTTATATCAACTGCTACATCTCCATTCTTTCACCTTTTCTCCACGAGCACACTGGAAAGTGAAGCTGTAATGAAGGAAACTCTTAAGAGACAAATTTCTAAACACATATATGCCATATAGCTACTATGATAACATATACTATGCAATCACAGCATCTTAAGGTTGGTATTAAGGCAGTCATGTGTGGAAATATTTCTGCCATAGTCCTAGACTCCTTGGCTCCCACTCAGAGCCTTACATACAAGTGGGGTTTTGGTGTCCTTCCTGATTCAGCAGACCTCTGAACCATCAAAGCAAAATGAACCAAATGCAAATTGCAAAAGTATGGGGAAAAGGCAAGAAGGACAGACAAGATTGCCCATTTTCAAAAACTAGAATATTGCTAGATTATAAACCATGATGTCAAAATACGTTCCCCTCTAGTCACTGTAGTTAACTCGCTTCCAAGAAATGTAAGGAATTGTTGCTTTTAACAAAACTGTATCTGTGGAAAATATTAGGCTCTAAAAATATGTAAAGTGAATTAATTTGCTGGGCCACCATAAGGCAGCAGCTGCAGCTGTGTATTGAATTACAGAAACTGTAACCTAGACATTTTAATGTAATGTGAACATTATTAGGTTACACCAAATGTTTAAACTAAAAACAACAGCAGAGGGCCTGCACATATGAGTTGCTTCGGGGATTCGGGGAGGATTTGGATGGAGAAGCACAAAGAAAATGCAAGTTTCAGACATACAGTATGGTTGAATGTAAAATATAAAAGCTGAAGATGATTTAAGGAACTGAAGATGATTTAAGGTAGAACCCTGCTTCTTGTTTAATTTGCTGTGTATCTCTTATGCTTATGTCTCATGCCTAGTCAAAAACCACAGTCCTGAGATCTTCAAAAACTATTTGCTACTTAGTTCTGCAATGCTTATTATCTACAAAAGCCCTTAAAGCAAGGATCAAAAGAGCAAGTCAAAGCCTCTATAGTATTTTCTTTTATATTCCTGCCCACATCCCCTGATGAGTAATTTAAAGTGTGCAAGTTCACAACCAAAGCCAAAACTTTGTGGATACTTTGATATACTGCCATAAATGATGTGAAGACAACAGAGGTTGCAGATGGCCATGTGCTGGGAGGAGCGTTAATGAAAGGATCAGGGAGGGTTTTTGTACTGTGGATAAAAAAAAACAAATTCCCTGGTGGCTTTTTTTTTTCACTCACAAGGAAAAATTACCCAAGACTTTAGCTCTTTTAATTGCTTCTCTTCATTAAATCTTCGTTGAATTACTATTACATTTAGCTTAAAACAGCTCTAACTGTACAATATAACATTTCCTTTCAAAAATCCTAGTTGCCAGTCTTTTTTTCCTCTATCAATCCATTTGTACAATCTATAGTGCTCTGAGGTTAGGTCTATATACAATCACTCTGCAAGATTAAAAAACGTTTTGGGAATTTTTTGGGGGGAGGGTCATGCAAAGAGAATGAAGCACAGCCAACATGACCCCAGCACTCAAAGCTCAGTGATGACCCTCTACTTCTAGGACAGTGATGGCGAACCTTTTAGAGACCGAGTGCCCAAACTGTGATTCAAAACCCACTAATTTTCCGCAAAGTGCCAATACAGCAATTTAACCTGAATACAAGTGGCTGTGAAGGGGCGATGTCGGGTGTCCACAGAAAGGGCTCTGAGTGCCACCTTTGACACCCGTGCCATAGGTTTGCCAACACTGTTCTAGGAGAAGCATGATGTTCCTGGAACACTTCTACAACTGTCAACTGCAGTTGTCTATCTTGCTTTCCCCTTGGTTATCTTTCATGCTAAGAAGCTCAGGCTCAATGCATTTTGGCTGTGGCCTTGCAAGCTTTTAGAATGTTAGCTTCTCATGCTGTCTGTACCAGATCCAACAAAAATTCAGAGTTATATGTGCATTTATATATAAAATGGAGGGGAGGTTTGGAAAGTTTGCTTCTTTCAGAAGAG
Source organism: Phrynocephalus guinanensis (assembly GCA_037367245.1). Lineage (NCBI taxonomy): Eukaryota > Metazoa > Chordata > Lepidosauria > Squamata > Agamidae > Phrynocephalus > Phrynocephalus guinanensis. The sequence continues at coordinate 80,367,560 of CM074739.1, forward strand.
GGCAAATCTGCTTGCAGCCCCCCTAGATGACTCACAGGGACTTTCTGAATAATTTCTTCCCTTCTTTTTTTTTTAAAAAAAGCTTGAGGTGTGTCCACTGTGTTGGCAGAGCTACTGTAGAAGTAAATGCAACAACTATGTTATTTTTGTGACTGTAGCTCCCAAATATCAGAATGGTTAGCAAAACACACTTCCCCCTTAGAAAGAAATCCTATCCATACAGTTTAAGAAAATAAGAAATTTAGTGGCCTGAATCCAACTACAGAATTATGCTGGTCTAAGCCCAACAGCATCAGCTTCATGAGCAAATCTGCACTAGTTAAGGAGTCAGTGTAGGCATTTGTGGTCACACTCAAGACATATGACTAGTTTGTGACAGGCGCCTACACCAATTCCTTCACTACTGGCAAGTTGCCATTGAGACTTACCCTGATGGACTTCCCATCACTGGTGTTGGGAGAAATACAATGCAATACAAAATATACTAGCAATCTTAGTTCTAGTTAACCTAGGGAACATGTGAGGAGTCATGGCTGCCCTCCTCTGCCCCTCGACAATAACAAGATATTTCCACTGTTCTCTCCCAGGAAGAGCCAAGAAAAAATTGGGAGAAGGAAGGAAGTGGTATCAGCAATGCAAATGATATCAACCTAGGTTGAAGGAAGTTCAATATGTGTCACAGCAGGTAAACAGCCTTGAAACCCTAAAGAGGGCCTTCTTTCTCTGTCTGCTCTTTCCCATTCAAAAACATGCGGCTTCTCCAGTGGAAGCTTAGTACCCAGCCATGTCCAACGGATGGAGGGCTCTACAAATGTTGGAGTCTGCAAAAACCATCCTCGAGCACACTCAGTCCATAGGGACCATGTCGCTTACCCCCACTATAAACGGTTGAATGCCAACAACTATGATTGCCCGGGGAAAAAATTACAAGAGCCTAAATACTAGACAAAATGAAAAAGTGACTTTTTCACATACCAGGCAACTTGAGGCCTTTAATAGTTTCTATCACAATCACAAAGCAACAAATACAGCCCCAAGCATTAGAGGGTGTTGAAGTGCTTAGAGTAAGCTCCTTGAAGTGTGTGTACATTATCATCAACATAGCACTGTTATAGACTAAAATATTTACCATATACATTTTATTCTTACCTTGTGATCATATGGGTTGTATGAATGAAACAATCTGGATAATTCTTTCGTTCTTTGTTTTTTCTGTTGGAAAACAAGAAAAACACTCTATGATAAGACTGAAAAACTCAAAAAATATTACACATCTGAATGTGCCCAAAGTGAAAGCATACATGGAAATAAAGGTTTTCATAAACTTTTGACAAATGAAAAAACATTTTCCAAAAAACACAATACTACTCAATATAACGCTAAAAGAAAAAGGTGAAATATTTAAAAAATTCTTAATAATTAAAATTATTTTAAAAACCATGAGTAAGAAATGCAAACTTACAGTGCTCTACATGGATTCATAAAGGCACAGAACTGCTTGCCACCTGTGAGTGTATGCTTTATATCTACTGAATGCACATATCATATATGGTTTGCTTCTTCCTCCTGCATCTGGAGAAGCTTAGGGACTCCCCCTAATGTTATACTGATTTCAGGAGTATGTGGGTGTGGGTGTGTAACAAGAGTGTAACAAAATTACATTTCAAAAATAATATACTGATTTGGATTGGAACTATTGATGTAAGAAGTAACATTTACTAATTACTGTCAAAACTGACTTTTCAAGGGCATTTAAGGCATTCTGACAGGATTAATTATTTTATGCCATGCTTTTTTCAATTCCTAAGCTGTTCAAGTTCAAACCTTTTTAATGTCTTTGCAAGCAGCAAATTACACAAACTGAAAGGATTAAACTGTCACACCAAAACCCTCAAAAAAGTTAACATCACCTTCAACTTGTATCAGATTTAAAATGCAACTAAACAAGATTTAGGCATCAAACATATAAAAATGTAAGATTTGATGCATCATATTAGATCTTATTTTAAAAGCAGACACTGAAGAATGAAACTATCCCATTAAGGGAAAAATAACACTCAAATTAGTAGTTCAAGATATGAGTGGAAACATCTGGAAAACTATGAGACATCAAGTGCCTTCTGACCATGCAAGTCTCCATGGATAACCAATGGACTCCCATTCCTTTCCTCAGCTGCAGAAGAGAGCAGGGGACCACTAACCACCATGGGTCAGGGTATTGGGGATATATATGGATGGATAATGGTAATGGAAAGAACAAATTTGAGTTGCCTAGTAAGGGTATTTAAAATTATTGGCCTGTCCCGATGTATTCAAATCACTATGTATTATCACTGTAACATAATTCATCAGCTGAAATCGTGTTATGCACACATTGTAACTTCGGGCAGGAATTGCTGTAAGTCAAGGAATTAGATCTTACCTGCTGCATGCTGAGTTGTATAACTCATTATACAACACATAGTGGCCATGAAGATTTCTTAACATATGGCAATTCACTTCCAAATGTTATGCCATTTGCATCACTACGAAACAGGATTTCAGACTATTCTTTGCAACACAGATATGGTGCCAATAGACAGTTCAATGACTAAATTGAGATTCACTTGAGCAAAAAAAAAATAAGGGAGCAGCTTTTCCAGTGGTATCAAAATGAAGTGTAATTTTGATTTGCAGCATTAATTTCACTCATACACTCTAACTGTGTGGAAAACTGTTTCTTGGTGAGCTGCTAATGTCGACAAACAGATGCATAATTACAGGTTGAATTTTAGAAAGTGTCAAGGTTTGTGGGCCTTCTGCAGTATATAATATAATAAGCTTCCCATGTGTTTCTAAACCATATAGTTGACTCAGTCATATGCTAACATTAAAGAATAGGAAAATCTATCCACAGATGGTCCTGAACAATTACCCTTGACCTATTAAATGCTTCTTTCTGACACTAAAAGGATGGATGACATCTGACAACCTCTAACTCTCTCAGGAAAAATCAAGATGTTTACTATCAACTGGATCAAATACTATACTAAAGGATTTCACAGTCACGTTCCGATTCTAATCAGAGTATAATTCATTTATGCTTTACGCTGAATCTGAATACAGTGGTACCTTGTATAAAGGAATTAATTCGTTCCAAATGAAATTATGCTAAGCAAATTTTCCTATATACAAATTCCCCATAGGAATGCATTGAAAACAGACTAATCCCTAATCACGACCAGCAGGAAAACAGAATAATCAAACAAAATAATTGCAGCAAGGTAAAAAGAGCCCTAACTAATAGAAAAGGATACATACTCTATTGCAACAACAGGCAACACCAAAGGACCTTTTGGGAATTCATGCTTACGCCTTCTACTAAAAGGCTCTTGGTGTTGGAACTGAGCTTCCTTTTTTTTAGCTCAGAGGTGCCATGCCAAGAAAAATCTCAGAAAGAGAATAGAGTACACAAGGGAGGCATATAGTGGAGGAGGCAATCCATGTCTCAAGCTATGAAGGTTTCAAGGGCAAGAATCAACATTGCTATATGTAAAAAGGTCTGTGAAAAAATACAGATAAAGCAGAGCTGCGAAAATCCCTAAAACAAAACATCTGGTCCTGTTTGAGGGGTTTTGAGAGGTATGACTGTGAGGGCTGATAATAACAATATGCCATTTAGTCAATTATGACTTGTGCCCATCCTTGTGATAATTTTCTATGTAAAGAGCACTCAGATACAGTTTATCAGTTCTTCCTTCAGGTGGTACTCTGGGAGTAGCTCCTTTCCCAAATGCACACAGGCAACAAGGAATATAACCCCCTCAGCTGGAGGCTTCTACACCTCTAATTCCATTTTTTTTTTTGGGGGCAATCATGTTAAGTGTTTATAAAGAAAGTGAGAATCTAACATACAATTTTGGCAGGGTATTTGTAGCACAACCTCTGCCTCCTCAAAACTAAGTATTTAATATTCAAAATTATTACTCAGTATGAACTTTCAGAACTAGGAAAAGGGTGTTTTGAGCAGGAGAATATAGCTCCCTGACTACTCTGATCAGCAGGGGTATTCTTGGAAGGTTACATTAAAAAGTGACTTCCTCCATCTCTGTTCTCTCTGTTTCACAGAAGTTTTAGAGACAAAAAAAGAAGGGGGCACTTACTATTTGGGCTGGAACCTGAGGCATTCTTGCAGCAGGGGTCCCAGGACGTGGGTAAAACTGATTAATAAAAAGACTTGGAAACTTATAGTCTTCTACAAGCTTCATGGTTTCTTGAAAATCTTCATCCGTTTCCCCTGGAAACCCACAAATTATGTCGGTAGCAATTGTTATTCCAGGCACCCTGAAAATAATGAAAATAAGAAGTGTTAAAAACTGAAGCAATCTTCTTCCTTTAGCAAAACATGAGGCATTTAGAGTTTTGTAACATAGCCCCTCACAGCTCTTGGGAAGCTGTACAAACCCTATATTTTCTGTGGGAAATGACAGCTATTACAAAGGAAGGACCATGCAATAAAAGGTATGTAGTTCAAATGCCTTCATTTCCCATGAAGAAGCTTCAAGAATTTCTAATAGAATTTCTAATACTGTAGTTGTTTCTCAACATCTTACAATTCCCTGGGTTTCCTGGGTTCTCTCAGGGTAGCTGAAAGAGTTTGTGTATTTTCTGTTTGTAATACTGATGTCTACCAAAAGACCACATAAGATGTTAAAATTGGGATATTTTTAGAAGAAAGAAATATATTATTTTTCTTCCAACAAGACACGAGGGACTGAAAAAGTGGAATAAAACTTTTCGTAACTACTTGCCAAGTACAGTGGGTCAGAAGAAAACTGCCAATTCCTACTTCAAATCTTATTCAGTTGAAGCCAGAATAAATTTGGGAAATCCTTAAACGGCATGCTGAATACTGTGCTGATGCCATTCTTGAGTGTGGACTGCCAGGTTGATATGGCTGTTATTACAAAGATAGCACTTTTGAGCTTATGCACCAGATTTGTATTTGTGCAGTGAATCTACACAGACTTTGTGTTTATAATCACTTATACCTTTGTGTTTATATCGCCTCTTGTGTGATTACATTGATACTATTTATTCAGTGTTAGTTGTCATCCCTCCTAACTTTTAGATGGTCTACTGTACATGATTACGTGGAATTTTTGCTCTTCGCTTTAACTGCATGCGTTCTCTTATAGCTTTAATATTGTCTTTTAATGTCTGTTTAAGATGTCCCTCAGTTCCCTGTTCTCAAACTTGAATATGTCTTAAATGTACTGGACTGTATATTGTCCTTCATTACTGTAAGCCACCTCAAGTCCTTTTCCAGGAGGAAGGCAGGGTAAAAAAATACTCAAAATAAAAAATAAAAATAAAATTGTATGTGCTCTAAAATAATAACAGAAAAATATTCTGAATTCCATTCTAATGTCGAATGGGCAAGATTTGTACCCATGCAGACCTAAATGAGGCAAACCATATTATTCTACTAATGAATAGCAAGCTACACTCTCAAAACTGAATACGATGCATATGACACTGGGACAAGTAATTACGGTTTAAGTTACGCCAGTCATTTTAATGGCACAGCTGGTAACAGAAAAAGCATGTAATACCTACAGCGCTGGCAATGTCATCTGCTTCATGTGTGTTTCTCAGTTTCTATGGTAACATGCACAGTATATTTCAGGCATGCAAGAACCAATGTAACACAAATTCCTCTCTGCGTGACACAGAATGAATGTTGTACAATAATCATAACCAGGACATGCGTCCAGATCTCCTTTTGGTGATATTATGGCAAACATAACCTGATTCTCCCTTTGCCTCTTTCTAACAGAGCTTTTGAAACAAAACAGAATCAGTCAAACATGGAAAAGCTGAAATTTCTTGACAAAAGCTAATGACAATCTAGTCAAACAGGCCTGACCCAATGAACAAAAATTCAGTTTTCTTTTCCTAACATTTTATAGATGGTAACATTAACACACACACACACACACACACACACACACACACACACACACACACACACACACACACACACACACACACACACACACACACATTTATAAAAGTGAAAGAATACTGTCAGTAGCTTATGCAAGACTAAATGCAATAGCATTTAGACATTATCCCACCCACCCCAGCAGAATAAGCAATTTACAGTGCTTGAAAAGGAAACCGTGGGATATTGCATCACTACTTGCACCAGTGTTGTTGTTGTTCAGTCGTTCAGTCGTGTCCGACTCTTCGTGACCCCATGGACCAGAGATCGCCAGGCCTTCCTATCCTCCACTGCCTCCCGGAGTTTTGTCAAATTCATTTTGGTTGCATCGATGACACCGTCCAACCATCTCATTCTCTGTCGTCCTCTTTTCCTTTTGCCTTCGATTTTTCCCAGCATCAGGGCCTTTTCCAGGGAGTCCTCTCTTCTCATGAGGTGGCCAAAGTACTGGAGCCTCAGCTTCAAAATCTGTCCTTCCAGTGAGCATTCGGGGTTGATTTCTTTCAGAATGGATAGGTTTGATCTCCTTGCAGTCCAGGGGACTCTCAAGACTCTCCTCCAGCACCACAGCTCAAAAGCATCAATTCTGCGGCGATCAGCCTTCTTTATAGTCCAGCTCTCACTTCCATACATCACTACTGGAAAAACCATAGCTTTAACCATCCTGACCTTAGTTGGCAAAGTGATGTCTCTGCTCTTTAGGATGCTATCTAGGTTTGCCATTGCTTTCCTCCCAAGAAGCAGGCGTCTTTTTATTTCGTTGCTGCAGTCGCCATCTGCAGTGATCAAGGAGCCCAAGAAAATAAACTCTGTCATTGCCTCCATTTCTTCCCCTTCTATTTGCCAGGAGGTGATGGGACCAGTGGCCATGATCTTAGTTTTTTTGATGTTGAGCTTCAGCCCATTTTTTTCACTCTCCTCTTTCACCCTCATTAAGAGGTTCTTTAATTCTTCCTCACTCTCTGCTATTAGAGTAGTATCATCTGCGTATCTGAGGTTGTTGATATTTCTTCCGGCAATCTTAATTCCGGCTTGAGATTCATCCAGACCGGCCTTTCTCATGATGTACTCTGCATATAAGTTAAATAGGCAAGGTGACAGTATACAGCCTTGTCGTACTCCTTTCCCGATTCTAAACCAGTCAGTTGTTCCATATCCAGTTCTGACGGTTGCTGCTTGTCCCACATATAGATTTCTTAGGAGACAGATAAGGTGTTCAGGCACTCCCATTCCTTTAAGGACTTGCCATAGTTTGTTGTGGTCTACACAGTCAAAGGCTTTGGCATAGTCAATGAAGCAGAAGTAGATGTTTTTCTGGAACTCTCTGGCTTTCTCCATAATCCAGCGCATGTTGGCGATTTGGTCTCTAGTTCCTCTGCCCCTTCTAAATCCAGCTTGTAGTTCTGGAAGTTCTCTTTCCACATACTGCTGAAGCCTGCCTTGTAGAATTTTGAGCATAACCTTGCTAGCATGTGAAATGAGTGCAATTGTGCGATAGTTGGAGCATTCTTTGGCGTTTCCTTTCTTTGGGATTGGAATGTAGACCGATCTTTTCCAGTCCTCTGGCCACTGCTGGGTTTTTCCAAATTTGCTGGCATATCTTATGCAGCACCTTTACAGCATCCTCTTTTAAGATTTTAAAGAGTTCAATTGGAATGCCATCACCTCCACTGGCCTTGTTGTTTGCAATGCTTTCTAAGGCCCACTTGACTTCACTTTCCAGGATGTCTGGCTCCAGGTCAGCAATTACGCTATCTTGGTTATCAGGGACGTCCAGATCTTTCTGATATAATTCTTCTGTATATTCTTGCCATCTCTTCTTGATCTCTTCTGCTTCAGTTAGGTCCCTACCATTTTTGTCCTTTATCATATCCATCTTTGCACGAAATGCCCCTTTAATATCTCCAATTTTCTTGAACAGATCTCTGGTTTTTCCTTTTCTATTGTTTTCCTCTATTTCTTTGCACTGTTCATTCAAGAAGGCCGCCCTGTCTCTCCTTGCTATTCTTTGGAAGTCTGCATTCAATTTTCTGTATCTTTCCCTTTCTCCCTTGCATTTTGCGTCCCTTCTCTCCTCCGCTATTTGTAGGGCCTCGTTGGACAACCACTTTGCTTTCTTGCATTTTCTTTTCTTTGGAATATTTTTCATTGCAGCCTCCTGTACAATGTTACAAGCCTCCATCCAGAGTCTTCAGGTGTTCTGTCCACCAAATCTAGTTCCTTGAATCTATTCTTCACTTCCACTGTGTATTCATATGGGATTTGACTTAGGTTATACCTGACTGGCCCAGTGATCTTCCCTACTTTCTTCAGTTTGAGTTTGAATTTTGAAATAAGAAGCTGATGATCTGAGCCACAGTCAGCACCAGGTCTTGTTTTTGCTGACTGTATAGAGCTCCTCCATCTTTGGCTGCAGAGAACATAGTCAATCTGATTCAGGTATTGTCCATCTGGTGATGTCCATGTGTAGAGTCGCCTTTTGTGTTGTTGGAAAAGAGTGTTTGCAATGACCAGCTTGTTCTCTTGACAAAACTCAATTAGCCTTTGCCCTGCTTCATTTGGAACTCCAAGGCCAAACTTGCCAGTTATTCCTTTTATCACTTGACTCCCTACTTTAGCATTCCAATCCCCTATGATGAGAAGAACATCTTTCTTTGGTGTCAGTTCTAGAAGTTCTTGTAAGTCTTCATAAAATTGGTCAATCTCAGACTCTTCAGCACCGGTAGTTGGAGCATAAACTTGGATTACTGTGATGTTCAAGGGACTGCCTTGGAATCGTACCGAGATCATTCTATCATTTTTTAGGTTGTATCCCAGCACTGCTTTTCTCACTCTATTGTTGACTATGAAGGCTACTCCATTTCTTCTATGGGATTCTTGCCCACAGTAGTAGATGTGATAGTCATCTGAACTGAATTCACCCATTCCTGTCCATTTAAGTTCACTGATGCCCAGGATGTCAATGTTTATTCTTTCCATCTCACGTTTGACCACATCCAGCTTACCCTGGTTCATAGATCTCACATTCCAGGTTCCTATGCAGTATATCTCTTTGCAGCATTGGACTTTCCTTTCTCTTCTAGGCACGTCTGCAGCTGAGCGTCCTTTCGGCTTTGGCCCAGCCACTTCATTAGCTCTGGAGCTACTTGTACTTGTCCTCCGCTCTTCCTCAGTAGCATGTTGGACACCTTCCGACCTGAGGGGCTCATCTTCCAGCGTCATATCTTTTAGCCTTTTGTTTCTGACCATGGGATGTTCTTGGCAGGGATACCGGGGTGGCTTGCCAGTTCCTACCCCAGGAAGTCTTATTACAGGTCTCATTGTCACCAGTGTAATTAGTGTAACTTGCACCAGTAAAGCAACATAAAAGGGCTAGAAATACTTCCAGTGACCAAAATGAATGCAAATAGAACCAGTCATTCTACTCAGTGAGATGGGAAGCCTGTTTCTGGGCTGTATTACTGTGAGCGAGGGCCTTCCACTCATAGACATTCCCTATGTATGTAAATCTAGTCTGTTAGGTAGCAAGAAATTTAAGCTATCACATGTTTGCTTGAAGAATGATTGTAGCCCTAACCTCTCCATGGCATGCATCTTTTCTATGTGCAAGATTACTTTGTATAATATGGAGCTGCGATTCGCAGTAGGAGTGCTCAAATATATTTTTCTTCTAACTGAGGATTCAGATGAATTACAGATCTGAAATGTTACTATCCTAAAATGGTCCTACCAAAAGATCTACAAGAAGTTGCATTGTAAGTAATTCACAGCCCAAAGGTCCATAATTTTTTTCATGCTGAGCAAAGTACCTATATACAGTACACTCATTAAACTTCACGTAATTTTTTAGAAGCTTCCCAATTATCTATTACCGTATATACTCGAATATAAGCCTTATTTTTAATTGGGGAAAAAAAACACACCAACACCCTTGGCTTATATTCGAGTGAATATAGTTACTGTACTTCCGCCGCCTCCCAAGTGCTTGTCTGGCTTGGGGAAGGGGGCGGAGGGCTAGTCCTGCCTGTTGGAGAAGGCTTTTACTCGAGTCAGTACGTTTTCCCAGTTTGTTTGGAAAAACTAGATGCCTCGGCTTGTATTTGGATCAGCTTATACTCGAGTATATATGGTATTTTTCAGAGGCTAAAATTCAGCATTAGGCTACCATAGGGCAGGCCCCTTTATCAATAGTGATGTCAAAAATAATTGATAGGACCATTACCATCTTCATTTAAATCTAAGTTTTTAAATTCATTGTAAGGAAGATGTTTAAATGAGAGAGCAAAATCCTTATATCATTCCACTCAGTAAAAAAGCCTGTTGCATGAGAGAGTCACCATTTGCAGAGCTAAAGTACTGTAGTTGAATTTTTCATTTCTTTCTCTTTCCTCTGTTGTAGCATGCTTCTGTCTTGGTTAAAATGGGTTAGAAGAGGGATACAATTTTTTCAGCAACGAGAAAGCACACATTCCATGCTCAAACTTTTTCTCACACACAAGAAAAACAATAAAATTTTTCTCACACACAAGAAAAACACAAGAAAAACAATAAAGTTTTTCTCACACACAAGAAAAACAATAAAGGGAAATCTTCATTTTGATTATCAATTGTTTCTCAAACATATATATCATCCTGTCAACAACCGTTGTGTTAATCTCAACTATTTTCTAGGAACATCCTATCTTATATTACAGTCACCCCTCACCGATCGTGGGGGTTAGGGACCCACCCCACCCACGATGCATGAAAATCCGCGATATGCGGAAGCGGGTGGGGTGGGGCCTGGGGGTGGGGGGCGATTGCGCGCCTGTCTGAGGCTTCTTGAAGGAGTCCGGCGGCAGCGGCGCGGAGTGACCAGATCGCCCCCACCACTGCCCCCTGCGCGGATGCAAGGCTTCTCGGAGGAGCGCGGGGGGCTGTGCGGAGCGACCCGATTGCCCCCCCCACGGCTCCGAGGCTTCTCAGAGGAGCGCGGGGGCGGCGCAGAGCGACCGCATCGCCCCCCGCGTGGCTCCGAGGCTTCTCAGAGGAGCGCGGGGGGCGGCACGGAGCGACCTGATTGCCCCCGCCGCCCCCCGCACGGCTACGCGGTGCAGCCACTGCGATCCCACAATGTAGTGGGACTGCAGTACCTGAACTGCGAAATGGCGGGGGTGACTGTATAGCAATACTTCCTGAGTCATTTATGAATTGATAACCTGCCACACTATACATTTAACCACATGGTAAGGTGACACAGAAAGAACGTTTTCATCTGCCGTGAAAAGAAGTGTGACAAATGAAAACCAGCAAAGCATATATTTGCAGACTAGGGTAAGTATTATCTCCCCACTGATCCCTCAGCAAAGCATACATCTTATGGTAATGAAAAGTGTACTGCAGACACGTGTTGTAAACAATTACATATACCTGTCCATAAATGTTCCCCAATAGCACTGCAATTTATATGCACTTTTTAAACGATGTAGATCCAGGCTCCTAGAAGTAGCTTCCTTAACAGGCATGGTAGAAGTGTTTCTGCACACACTTTTCATCACCAATTTCTTGAAGAATAATTTCAGGTTTGATATCTAGTCAGGCTTACTTATCTTTAAATGGGATACACTTCTCATACAAATAAAATCCTGTAGAAAACTTCATTAAAGATTTATAACTTCAGAGCATTACTGTTTTATGACTTTAAAATGAGAGACTTAAGACAAAAGCCCAACATCCTTAAACTTAATTTCCATTAAATCTCTAATAAATACCATCTGGTGTGTACTTTGGGGATATAATACACATCAAAACCTCAGCCACATTATGAGAAACAGCACCAAGTTTATCTGAAATGCATATTTGAACAGATGTGTTTAAATTACATTGCCTTCTATACACATGCATAAATTCAGAGAAAGCGTGTGTTGACTGAAAATGCATAAAAAGGGGATTTAGAGATGCATCACAAGTGCATGGCATCTCAATGGATCAAGGCTCGTACTACTAAAGGACATTATCAAAACTACGGTTTGCATTTATTAAGGATTGCATCAGGGAAATGAGCACGTGATCTGGCTTAAGTTTTGCTGCATGACAGCAGTCACTGAAAACTGTCAACTAAATTTTTGTTACCGGTTCACATGCAGCACTACAGCTTGGTTTCAGCATGATCAAAAATGTTGCTTATCATCATTTCATAGGAAACAGTATCACCTGGCCTTCAACTGCTTCATCATGCCAAAAATAGTTACTTACTATGTTGATATGACACAGACATTTGGAAGACATTTCCATGTTTTTAGGTTTGGTGAATGCTGATAGGCATTATTAATCATTTGCTCAGCAATGACCTCAGTACTACCGGTAGCTTTATCAAATGGCACATTTGGTCAGAAAATGGTGCTTATTTCACATCATCTGGATGGCTTACTGCAATGACAAACGGAGCTATGACTATGGATCAGGTAAAGCTGATGAATCCATCCTGAAAGAAATGAACCCTGAATGTTCACTGGAAGCTGAGGCTCCAGTACTTTGGCCACCTCATGAGGAGAGAGGAGTCCTTGGAAAAATCCCTGATGTTGGGAAAGATTGAAGGTAAAAGGAAAAGAGGACGGCAGAGAATGAGATGGCTGGATGGTGTCCATCGATGCAACCAATATGGATTTGACCAAACTCTGGGAGGCAGTGGAAGACAGGAAGGCCTGGCGAGCTCTTGTCCATGGGGTCACGAAGAGTTGGACATAACTGAACGACTGAACAACAACAACAAAAGCTGATGAACTGATATGGATCAGCGTAAAGCTTCACTCAGACTTGAAGGCCAAGGGATAATATTGGAAAACTCAACATTTTACAGTTTAATCTTCTGCATTATGCTTCTGTGTAGATAAAATGTGATGATTCAATATAAGGCATTGTGGGACCCCTTTGAGAGTCATGAGGAACCCCTTATATATGTCAGGAGCATAACTCATTTAACATTTCTCTAAGCACTGTTTCTCTGGAGTAACAAAAAGAACATGGTCCTCAAATTCAGCATATTTACTTAAGAGATAGATGTTAATGTGTTTAGTAGGGCTGCATATTTTAGTGCTGTAGAGTTTTTTATTCTTAAAGAAAAAAATAAATAATATTTCGACCTGTAGCCCACCTTCTGTAGAGATGTGGAAAACTGCCATTTTATATGGAAAATTCCTCTCTTGGGTGGACACCATAATGTGATGAGGGAAACAGCAATATCATCAGAGGCTAAATTCTGTCTTTTGTTTTAAAAATAGTTTAATTGATAATCCACTTAAGATAACAAATACCACCTAATATAGCTTGTTATACATACAATACAGAATAACACAACAAATTAAACATTCTTAAACTATCCAACAGTCCAGTCTATATTCTGATTTATCCAATGTAATTTTCTGTACAAGATTTGAAGTCAGTAGAGGTTGCCATATTTTTTGGAATTTATCATTTTTTTAATCTCTCCCCTGCATAGTCTCCCCTGACAGTCCTTTGTCATTGGCTATCTAAGCTTAAAATTCTGGGAGTTGTGGTCCAAAACATCAGGAGGGCCGAATTTTGGACATGAATAACTGCTACTTCCCATATTCGGTTTACAAATTTTGTGTGAGAGAGATCCTGGGCATATTTTCAATCCCGAGTAATTTCCATTCTAGCCACACCCATGAGAATTGCTATTAATTCTTTATTAGCTAGTTTTTCATTTCCTCCAGTAAATATTGAGAATAATAACAACATTTCATTTGGAACTATTTTCTGTTTAGTTAGTTTCTCTATCAAGTTAACAACCTTATTCCAAAATGTTTCTATATTTAGGCATGCCAACCACATATGCTTTACAGAACCTTTACACCCACAATTACACCAACATGCATCTGAAATTCTTCTGTCACAATTTTATGCAGTTTTGTGGGGAAGAAATACCATCTGTGAACTATCTTTAAAACTGTTTCCTTTGCTTTTGCTGAAATTGATCTATATGGATAACTGGTCCAAATCCCTGCCCATAATTCATTTGGTATAATACTGTTTAAGTTTGTTTCCCAGACAATTTTAGATCCTAAACCTCAGGTAAATTCTTTATCTATAATACATTTATATTTATTGAAGCTAAACCCTTGTTTGTATTCTTATCTTTTTCTACACAGCGTTGTTCAAACTCTGTTAATAATCTGATGTAAATTCTGTCAACTGTCTGGATTTCTAGCTGTATCAAAATGGGAAAGTCAAAGCTGAGACACTAGATGATGATGCATTCCCCTTCTTTAGAAATTGAGAGTTCTGACAGTGGAGGACAGATAATTCCAATGGGAAAAATCGGGAGCTGGGTGGTCAGTATAAAATCCTTGTCCATTTCTGAGCAGGATGGCGATGAGAAAGGCTTTCTGGCTATTGTGTTATTGGGAAGCCTCTCTTGAAGACAACCTCACAAGCCACAAAGATCCTTACTTCTCATTTTCTGCAGGAAGTTTGGTTGCTTTTCCTGATGCCCTGGCTCTACAGAGCTGAAATCAAGAAAGGCAAAGTGTGAAAGGGAAGAGGTTAAGATTACTGGGTAAAGCCAGAAAATGTGGACTCCGAAGAAAGATTAAGATCACAACATATGTAAAGGAGATTGTGATCTGAATTCCTGCTACCCTGAAAATGTTCCAAAAACAGATTACGGCTCACGTACTTGGGAAGACTTTAAAATATTGCTTCTCCCAGTTTAAAAGACATGACCAACTCCCCCAGATATTATTAAGCCATGTGTACACTTGTTTTACCACTCTGCTTCTCTCCTGCCTCCTATGATGATAGCGTTCCGTCTCTCTCTGTGATATTTTAAATTATTTCCCATGTAAAATCTCCAGGATCACTAGTTCTGAAGAGAACAGTGATACAGTGGTACCTTGACTTACGAATTCGACTTAACAAAGGAAATAATTGGAAATGGGTTTCTGAAAAAACTTGAACTATGAAAGGAAATCCATTTCCAATGATTACCTTGCAGCATGAAGCTCTGCCCCATGCATGCTGTGCATAGTGTTTCCTGAACCAGATTTCTTTTCACATTGGAAACTGATGTCCCGGTTCCGGAAATGCTACTCACAGCATGCACAGGGTGGCACTTCACATTCTGATGAGATTGAAGCAGCCAGGAGGAGAAGGAGGACAAGGACAGGGCAAGATGATGGAGGTGGAGATCGCCCTCTTTCTCCTTCTCCTCCTGCCCCAACCCAGCAAAGAAGGGGGAAAGCTGCCCCCTTCGTTGGGTTGGGGGTAAACCTCCTCAATCAACGGCAGCCAAATGTCAGATCTGTCAAAATCAGCTGTCTGTCAGGCTGCCGGTTGATTGAGGTGGGTTGGGACAGCCTTGTCATGGGAATGCACTGAAAACCAATTGATCCACTCCCCCCCTTATTTTTGCCTTTTTTCCAAACTCTGGAACGGATTACAGTGGACCCTCATATAGCATATGGTTTGTATAACATAAAATCTGTACAACATAAAAAATTCCAGAGATAAGGGAAATTTACTTAACAGAATCGTCTATGGGGTGAATCTATACAAGATAAAAATGGTTGCGATTAGGGATTACTCTGTTTTCAATGCATTCCTATGGGAAATTTGCTTACCAGAATTTCATTTGGAACAAATTAATTCCTTTATACAAGGTACCACTGTAATTGATTTTCAATGCATTCCTAAGGGAAACCACTATTCAACTTACAAAATTTTTGACGTCTGAAAATGCATTCGGAATGAATTGATTTTTGTAAGTCAAGGTACCACTGTATTCAAATGCCTAAATATAGGCAACAATAGGACATACACACAGATATACTTCTGTTGGCTGCTTAATTAGTTAATTTTGAATATATTTATAAAATACAGTATAAATAAATAAGAACTTGATCAAACAACTTCTATTTATCTGCTTCTGAAAACATAAACAAAGTAAGACCCTTTCAGGTCCAGAAACTGCCTCTTGAGAAATGATCTTCCATGCAGCTGAGGTAAAGAAAACAGACTGTAAGACTGTAAAACAAGTGAGACGGTTTATCAGTAATTACATATGCCAGAAGCTGTTTGACTTCAAACTGTATAAACTCAATAAAAACTCATTGCCCTAAGGCATGAATATACCTTTTTTATTGTTCATGTCAGTGGAATGTTTCTCTTTAATGGTTCACTACATTCCTGGTTACTTCACAAATCAGTCAACGTTTTGAACCATATTACTAAGACAGCAGCACATCTAACCGTTGTTGGAGAAATTAAAGCCAACGATACACTTTTAGAAGCTGTGTGCATAATATATTTTGGGGATGCAAACCTGGCAATCAATTTTAGGACAAGGCCCTGTCAAAATTTCATATCAGTATGCTATATACAGGATTGCCTAGTCATTAAAGGTCACACAGTAATTCCCCCATTTAGTTCACAGAACGATCTAATGTTTCTGATGTTCTAATGACTTGCCAGAGAGATTAAAGATAGTAAAAAGGGTGTCTTTAGTTATGCCCGCAGCAAAAGGAACAATAAAAAAATGATAGACTGTCTATGTGCCGATGATAACCAATTACTAACAGGAGATAGGGACAAGGTGGAACATCTCAACACCTTCTTTGCCTCAGTTTTATCCAAAAAGGAAAAACAGTTCCATTGGGACAAATAGTAGATGAGGTAGGATGGGAATTGCAACATAGAATAGGTAAAGAGGTAGTACAGGAACACCTGGAAACATTAAATGAATTTAAGTTTCCTGGCTCAGATGAATTACACCCAAGGGTATTAAAAGAACTGGCAGAAGTAATTTCAGAACCATTGGCAATAATCCTTGAGAAGCCCTGGAGAGCAGGGGAATGTCCCACAGATTGGAAGATGATGAATACTGTCCCCATCTTCAAAAAAGGGAAAAAAGAGGACCCAAATAACTAACACCCCATCAGCTTGACTTCAATTCCTGGTAAGATCCTAGAGCAAATTATTAAGCAGACCGTCTGTAATTATTTAACAAGCAATGCTGTCATTACGAGAAGTCAACACGGGTTTCTTAAAAACAAGTCATGCCAGACTAATTTGATCTCTTTGATAGAATTACAGGCCTGTTGGATGAAGGGAATGCTGTGGATATTGCTTATCTAGAGTTCAGCAAGGCCTTCAATAAGATAGATAGTACTACTGTTAGGTGGATTTGTAATTGGTTGACTGATTGCACTCAAAGGGTGAGCATAAATGGCTTCTCTTTAGCTTGGAGAGACGTGACCAGTTGGGTGCCCCAGGGTTCTGTTCTAGGTCCTGGGCTATTCAATATCTTTATTAATGACTTGGAGGAAGGAATAGACAACATGCTGATTAAATTTGCAGATGACACCAAATTGGGAGGGGTTGCTATTTCCCTAGAGCAGTGATGGCAAAACTTTTAGAGACCGTGTGCCCAAACTGCGATTCAAAACCCACTAATTTTTCGCAAAGTGCAAATACAGCAATTTAACCTGAATACAGGTGGCTGTGAAGGGGCGATGTTGGGTGCCCACAGAAAGGGCTCCGAGTGCCATTTTTGGCACCCATGCCGTAAGTTCACCAACAGTGCCCTAGAGGATAGGATGAAAATCCCAAATGAGCTTGACAGTTTAGAGTGCTGGGCCAAAGCCAACTTTATGGGTTTCAACAGAGAGAAATGTAGGGTGCTGCATCTTCTAGGTAAAAAAAATTAATTGCATAGGTATAGGATGGGAGACACCTGGTTGGAAAATAATACATGTGGAAGAAATCTTGGAGTCTCGGTGGACCACAAATTGAACATGAGTCAGCTTTGTGACACAGCGGCCAAGAAAGTCAATGTGATTCTTGGTTGCATCAACAGAAGCATAGTGTCTAGATCCAGGGAAGTGATAGTACCACTCTAGTCTGTTCTGGTTAGACCCCACCCGGAGTACTGTGTCCAATTCTGCATACTTCAATTTAAGAAAGATGTTGACAACCTTGAACGGGTCCAGAGAAGGGCAACCAGGATGGTTAAAGGTCTGGAAGAAATGTCTTACAAGCAGCGGCTTAGGTAGCTGGGAATGTTTAGCCTTACAAAAAGAAGGCTAAGAGGGGATATGATAGCTAATTGAAAGAATATTATATTGAACAGGGGAATTGTTTGTTTTCCATGGCTTCAGAGACTAGGGCTCAGGGCAATGGTTTTAAACTACAGGAAAATAGATTCCATTTAAACATTAGGAAGAACTTCCTGATGGTTAGAGCTGTTTGGCAGTGGAATATGCTGCCACGGAGGGTGGTGGAGTCTCCTTCTTTGAAGGTTTTAAGCAGAGGCTATACGGCCATCTGTCAAGAGTACTGTGATGGGGGTTCCTGCGTGGCAGGGGGCTGGACTGGATGGCCCTTGAGGTCTCTTCCAACTTTATGATTCTATGATTCTATGATTAATACTTAAAAAATTTGGCATTTGCAGATGTCTATGTGTTACTTTGTCTATTACAGGGCTGTCCAACTTTGAACAGGCCAAGGTCTACTTTTTTTGGACAAAAGTGCTTGAGGGCTACTACACGAAAACCTCTACTTATGAATTTTATCTGTTCCGATCATATGCTCATAAGGAAAAAAATTGTAAGTAGTGCAGAGTTTTCCCATAGGAATGCATTTAAAATCAATTAATCCTTTCTGGAGGGAACATACGTATTTCAATGCATTGCTATGGTAAGGCTGGCCATGCACACACTTCCCTTACACCCGCTCGAGCCGGTGTGAACGGGTGCAAGGGAGGCGTGTGCATGCTTGCGGAGATCGCCCCTCCCACTTCCCCAGGCTGCTGGAAGGCTTTTTTAAAAAGGTGCACTTTCCCTCCCAACCCGCCCGGGGCCTGACTTGACTCTTCTTCTCCTGTTTCCCCCCTTCTCCCTTCCAGCCCCCTCGCTGCCAATGCTTCTGCCACCCATAGCTCTCACTCACCTCTGCCATGTTCGCTATGCAGCTGGGATGGGCCAAGCCAACAGTGAGGCAATCACATCACCATGGCAGCGCAAGGAGGAGGGAATGGCTCAGAATGGGAGCAGGAGGAGCGGCAGGTCACAGTCTCTGTGAGGCAGCTGTGGTGGTGAGAGGAGGAGGAGAAGGATGGAAGGATGGGAGGAAGGAATTCTCTGGGGGGGAGAAGAGGGAGATGTCACAACGCAAAGGAGGTAGGCACGCCCATGTCCCCGCCCCTCGCTGTCCCCTCCCCTCCCCTTCCTCTGCTCTGCACCAACAACTCAACTGGTCATGCAAGACAGTGGCGTGCCAATCATCTGGCCGGTAGGGAGAGCAGGGGACTGTGCCATGGCCCTTGAACTGCCCTGCTTGGCTGAGACAGTGGGCTGGCAGACCCAGAGCTTGGCTGGGGCAGTGGTGGTCCTTGGGGTGGGGGAGGTAGTGGTGGAGAACTTATCCACTCACATTTTTTATTGATGGCTGGCAGGCTGCTTTTGAACCCTTCATGGGCTACTGGTATTCCCCGGTCTACCTGTTTGGCAGGCCTGGTCTATACTGAGGAGAGAAAACACCCACCAGCCACTAGTTAATGCTATCCAACAGTCCATATTAGGCAGTCATTCACTGATATCATAACTCACATGTGATCCTTAATTAATTGTAACACTGTGAATATAAAGTTTGAAGCCAGAACCCTGTATGGCAATGAGAGATGGGCATGCTGCAGGTGCATGCTCAGTGGCAGGCAAGCCAGCTGCTGCCTCTGCACATGTATCTGTCTATCAGCTGGACAACAGGTGAATGCATAGAAGCAGCTGAGAGGTGGGCACATGAGCATAGACAGCACTCAGTTCCTGGCAAGGAAGCTGAGCCCAGGGACACTGAGAATGGCATCCAGAGCAATGGAAGCAGGAGTGAAGACTATAGGTGCTATGGAAGCAGTGGAAAGGGGGAGAGTCGTCATCCTGTTTTGCCAAAGCAAACAAAGTGCCAAAAGGGAAATGTTTTGTTTTGACAAATGGGATCCTCGAACCAGGTTATGAAATGAACCACCAACCAGCCCAGTCTGTCAGGATTTTTGGTTCATGATTCATTTCGTGCCCATCTCTAACAGCAACTATACATAAAATGGTAATCACATAAATGATCTGCTCTCTTGCATGTTTATTGAGCACTGGTTGCAAAGTCAGTTGTGTGACAGACAGCCTGCTAAAAAGGAGAGGCGACTTGTATGGTTATTACCTTTTCACACTTGTTTTCTCTAAACATAATATTAGGGTCATGTGAATATAATGGTTTATTAAATGGGTCAACCACTCTTTCTCAGCCTGACTTCAATCAATCAATCAATCAGCCTTTATTGGCATACAGAAAACAAACAAAACAGCACAGTTACAATACAGATGTTAAAAGACAATAATAAATTACAAAGCTAGCAACTCAATGCATCTCTGCCTGCTGGCCATGACCAACTGGGCTAAAAGGCTGCCATATTTTCTATCACAGCAGTCTCTCCTGATGAACGAAGTTACCTCCAAATATCATTGTTTGAGCAATGCCTCTTCTTCAAAAGGAGTGGATCAAGGCGTTTTTAAAGAAAATTATCACAATATGGGCAGATTCCACTCCACCCAATGCACAGGAACAGCGCCTGTCGGTGCATGTATGGAGTCCCATTGACTCTCCCATACAACACTGCGGATGGGATGGCATTGCATCTAGCAAGAGTATAGGCCCTCTGTTCCTCGGGGCGTTTTAACATGTAAAGGCAATGAACAAAGTGCTCCGCTTGAACTGGGATCAGCAAGCTCATTGGTGAACATACTGAGTTTGCTGCACTCTCTAAATCCTGAAATCTTACATCCAGAAACCTGTGTTTTATCAATGTGTATGCTTTCAACTGGGGCAATAAGCCTAGGGTTTTTGCCGCAATACCCATAGCACTGATTTTTTAAAAATTAAATTGGCTTAACCTATTGGAGCTATGGAGTCTTCAAGACGTTGGTAGAGTAGCTTGTCCTGGTCAGTATTATAATATAAAAATGTAAAGGTTCCCCCTGCACATGCATACTAGTCGTGTCCGACTCTAGGGGAGGTTCTCATCTCCGTTTTCAAGCCGAAGAGCCAGTGTTGTGCAAGTCCATGGCCATGTGGCTAGCGTGGCTACAAGGAACACTGTTTACCTTCCTGCTTTTTTATGGTGGTACCTATTTATCTACTTGCATTTGCATGCTTTCGAACTGCTAGGTTGGCAGGAGCTGGGGTTAACAGTGGGAGCTCACTCCACTGCGTGGCACCCAGGATTCAAACTGCTGCTGACCGTTTCAGCACTCTAGATGTTTGGGGAAGGCTGACTGGGCTGATTTAATGGCCCAGAGCAAAACATAGTACATGTCACCAACACATGCTTAGAAGGAAATTACAATAAAGATATGTCTTTGGGAGAGTGAGAAACTTTAAATTATATGAATTAGTCTCTTGACATTCCTGGATTCCCTGTCCTATAGTGAACAGGAGTAAAGAAGTAATGATTATGTGTTCATGCTGTGTCTTTTTTTATGAGTTCAAGGCAGCAGCATAGATAGCTCTCTTTCACCTCACTTGACCTCCCAATAGCCCTGTCAGATAAGTACAGACCTATCAGCCTACTTTCAGTTATAGGCAAACGTTATGCTAAATATCTATTAGACACACTTGACTGCTGGATCAGAAATCAGGCTGTCTTGGGGGCCGAACAGATAGGCTTCAGGTCAGGCAAATCAATGCTAGATCATGCTCTTGTCCTGTCACATCTCATCAACAAGCAGTTTAAGGTGTCTAATTCTAAGCTTTATGTGGCCTTTTTAGATCTTAAGGGTACATTCGACTCAGTAGGCAGGGCTTTACTCTGGAGCAAGCTGGACAATTTAGGAATAGATAAAAGATTGATCCATCTGATTAGGAATTTATATTCTAATACCACTTAGACCTGGCAAGAGGAAATGTATGATTTGAGAATAGTGTGTATTGGCACAAAGCATGTGAATATCTCAACTTGATATGCCAAGATTTATTTATCTAACCAAGACCACTATATTAAATATGATGTCAGATAATGAATGAGGCTTCGAAAAAGATGGAGAATGCACAACTGGAATTTCACTGTCTGAACAATTCTATAAGCTAAAATACTACCTAAAGTTGATGGAGTGATACAAAGCAGTTTCTTTTATTTGTTAATTATCATGCTTTGAAATGTATAAGTCAGGATTATGGTTAGTGAGCCAAGAGTGTAAGACACAAGATGAATTTTCATAGTGGGAGCTCTCTTTCATAATATCTAATGGAATGCTGACCAGGTCTATTTGGTCAGTAACTGTAGTACAACCTCAGCATTATGATGGGGAAGTTGTAGCCCAACCAGCCACATAGCCAGCCAACGAAACTGGAAACACCCAGTGAATCCAAATGTGATGAAGAGATGAAATCTGGATGGCTAAAAAAAAGTTATTATACAGTACAGTACTTTGAAAATTGTCCAATGCATTTCAGCCAAAACAATTAATGACCTTCTTTGGTGCAAATTTAGCAATGCAAGATGAAGATCTCCTTTGTTCTGTCCCCAGTTCTAGTCATTGCCCCTGAAAAACATCCTGAGTTTCTCCTTCATATATAGGCCCAGAGAATACAGGCTTGACATTACTTATTTTCTTATGAAGAGCCTCTAATAAGCCTTCCAGGAAACCCAGACTTCTCCAAACAAGCTACTGAGATGAGTCAATGCACTTTCCCAAACTTAATTACAAATAAAAAGCATTATCTCTGTTGGGGATGGAGACAGACCAATTCCATTTCCCATGACAAAGAGGTCACATTCAGTATGACGAAAAGAAAAAAATAAATCTGGAGTTTGGTGTGTGTGTGTGGGGGGGGGCAAGATTAGACACATGCAGAAAAGAAACTGAACTATATTAAGCAAATGCATTCCTTGACCACAAGAGTGAATTGCAAACAGAAGCTGGGTCAAGTACAGAATGTATTTTTCACAACGTTAAAAAACAGGTCCCCTGTAGGCATAAGGCTAGACAACAAATGATTGGAATGAATGGAATGAAGAAATGGATGTTTAGAATTAACACATAAGCAAGTACAAGGAAAGGAGAAGACTGTACTACAAAACTAATGGCTAACTGAAACTAAACTGTTCTAGTCATCATTCAGCTGGGTGATCCAAGCAGTTGTCTACTGCAGGCACAGGGGTAAAAACGGCATGAGAACTGAAATTCACAGTACTGATGAAGCTGCTGCCCTAGTCTATGAACCAAAAGCACTGATATCACGTTTTGGGGTTGTGTGTGTTGTATCTCAAACAGAAAGATTTTTCTTCCATAAGTTAACTCTATTAGTAGGTGAAAATATTAACTTTTCTTTTAAAAGAAAGACTTTGTTTTGTGGTCATGACTGGTGGAAGATCATAAGCTAATACTCTGAAATGGAAGTCTTAAAGAGGGAGGAACACGTCCCGGTAAGTCCATAGTTTAGAAATATTTTGGATCCAAACATTGTTGGGTTCATGATTAATAAACCAGTCAAGAATGCAAGTTAAAAGATCCAAGAAATGTGTTGTTTAGCTTATTAACTGTTAATGTGTTGTGGCATATGACACAAAACATCCACAGTAAACTTATTTGATCTTGCCTCTTTAACAGACCATTTGATCTGGCCTCTGACATCAACAGAGGGCCAATCCAGGCCACAGGTAACAGCCAGCAGCCACAAAAGCAGCACTGACATGGAACGTTGTGCCCCCTGTCCTTGTCATCCCCTTGCCAGCTGAAAGCCTGGCAAGCACAGGAAAAGTATTAACCATGCAGTCACCAAACAAAGAGGTCTCCTGCTCTTGTTTGCCTGAAGGAGAAGTTGGGGACTTCTTTGGCTACCATGTAGGCAAAGTGACCATACGCCCAAATTCTCAGTATACAACCCCATTTCCTCACTAGATAGGGCCCAGTGAATTTGACTGGGAGAAATTCCAGCTCAGGTTATCTGTCTGTTGTCATCACTGTTTATTAGTTATGCTCAAATTCCATTTTCCTCCAATTCATTCATGGTGGTATACAAGGCTTTCCTTCTCCTCCCATTACACAAATGATTCCTATTGTAATCGTATATCACGTGGCTGCTTCAAGTGACATACAGTTTAATGCTGTACACTTTATACCTGATTGAACAAAATCATCATTAATGACTCTTATCTGTCTGATGAGTGCTATGTAGAGAAACTAAACCAAAATGAACAAAAACCCATCTGCCAGGAATTTCCCTCTGTGACACTACTTGTATCTCGAGCACAGTAAAGTCTTCTTGAGCTGGAACTTGGCTGCCTTCAGCATAGAGTCACAGACATTTAAATAAATATGAGATTCTGAAAATTTCATCAAGCATTTAAAATGTTAATTCTACTGCTGTAAGTGCTTGAGCTGCCAGAACGGCTGTATTTTAAAAATCCATTAGGATGCCTTCATCTGCAAGGCATTACGATCTATTGGGTCAGTGATCTGTAAATGCAGAAAGATCAGCAAAAGGACTCTCATTAATCTGAAAGTATTTGCAAAAAAATGCTTCGCTTAATATTATTTACATGGTAATGGAGAACATTTGAAGGGCTATTCTGCAGTGTTCCTGAGTAAACACACCAAGTCTGAGAGATTGCACATATTGATTGTGTTACATGACACATGTTGTGCATTTGAAAGCCTAACATGATTATTTACTATATTCTGAGCCTCCAGTATCAACACATCTTCTGTTAAAATATTTTTTTACACAACCTATCAATAATAAGAGAAATACTCCTATCTAACATCATGGGAAGCCTAGTGTGTTGAAACAAATGTTTCAATCCATTTCCTAAATGCAGACTAACAAGGAATAGATTTTCTGGGAAAGAAAAGAACTGTATTTATTTCTAGATTATTTCCATAAATAAATGTATGGAGGAAAGCAAACTTGAAGACCCTTGGCAGCACATTAGAGACTAGCTGATCTTATGAGGGTTCAAGATACCATATGCACAGGATCTTACAGTTCTCTGAATGAGGCTCCAAATCAACGTTCCCTGTAAGTACCACGTGTATGCAGAGCTTCATCGACACCACACAGCACCAATCAGTGTATATGCCTATTCACTTCTGGGTTTTAAATGACACCCCCCCGCGCGCGCGCACGTGAAAACAGACAAAGCTCCAGTGCAGCAGAAGAAAAAAATCTGATGGAATGTTGGCCCCGAACATATGGGATTCTGTTTCTGTACAGATTATTCAGGTTACTTCTGCTCTCTCCCCTAAAACATGGTCTAGTACCATCAGAAAAATGTGTAGTTTAAAAAATCCAATCCTAGCCGTTGTCCCTTTTCAGTTTTGCATAAACAAAACTTATCTCTCTTTCTAAAAGTGCCTATTTTAGGTCAAGTGTCAGTGAATAGAGATTCCTGGATATACAGTGAATTTTGACAAGAAGACTAAGAAATGTATGCATTAAGATTGCATTGAGACTGAACACATCTTTTATAGGGGCGAAAAATCAAATTATTAAACAGAGGCTTTCTGAGCAGTGATTTAAAGGAGGATTTACATTTATTTTGATTTGAACCAAATTCACCTGCAGTGCAGTCACAAGCTGGCTGCTCTACTATTGCTACCTCTTCCTGTGGGGGAAAATAAAAGCCCTGCAGTAAGCTGTCTAAGAAGAGAGGAGGATGCATTGCTCTCATCTCAAGCACATGTCTGCAGGATGTTTTATTTCCCGGGAGGAAAAGAAGTAGGAATTGATGAAGCAAAGGAGCAAGGGAATAGTTAAGCAAAGAGCAAAAGGAAGTTGTTGAGGTTTCTCTGGGTTCATGGTTAATAATTCATCCAAGATACTAGCCTGTTTAGGAAGGGGATTCAGAATTCTTAATTGTCAGTTCTGACTTGCAGTACTTGTTTCTGAGTGTACCTAGTTGCCTAACATGGATGTCAATAACAGAGTTGGCTCTAACTATTCTATTTCTGAGGCACAGTACAAGGTATCATTCCTGTCAATGATTCAACCAACAGACTAGTGATCTAACAATGCCAAGTCTTTACAGTTAGGGTGCACAGCCCACATACTCTATACTGCCCTGTAGACAAATCTTTTACCCAAGAACACAACCTATATTCACAAGCAAGCAATTTGGAGAAAAATGAATAAGTCAGAAGAGACACAATACTGTACTTGGACACTGCACTTTCCCCAAGTCGTTGCAATTGATCCCCTGCATTCGTTTTCTTGGTGCTACATGGTATGTCCGCTTACAAGTGGCAGATAAAGGCAAGGCAGATGTAACTGCAGGCATGAACAATCAGCAAGTACTCAAAGTATTGCCAAAGAACTGTATTCACAATCCTTTATGCAAACTGGTTCTTTTAAGAAAAGTGAAAGCATATCGTCTGGAAGCTTGTGAGGTCCCTTCCACAACGTGGTAGAATGTTGGCCCCAAACCCCTCCCAGAACCTTTGAGGAAATCTGTGCTTGCATTTGCAGTTATGCCAATGAATTCCATAATTAAAAGCCTGGTGGAAGAAGAAGGAAAAAAATCAGTGGAACTACTGGAACAGATCCATATATATTTTATTAATACAGCATATCCTTGGTAGAAACAGCAAGTGTCTGCTATGTTTTAATTTGGAATGTCTACAGCGAGATATCTTATACTTGGCTGTTTCTAGGATTTGCGAGGCTGCAAATAAAGACCTCTTAAATACAGAAGTAGAAATAAATGAGCTTTACAGATGCAAGCAAGTTCAAATAACCAATATATTGCCCTCTCTTGCACATTAAATTCTCTCTGTCTTTATGTTGGAGATGATTTAATATATTTTCTGGCAAATGCTAGTCACTGGGATTCACTATGTATGTCAGTACAATTTTAATATGAATTAAATTACTTTTAAATTAAAATTATTGGATTGTTAACTTTTATAGGTTTAAAATGCAAAGAGACCGCTACTCTAGTTGGATTGACGCATACTAAATAGCTGCCCATGGAATCTGGATATCATGAAATTACATGAATATTTTACATTAATATTTTGTGCTATTACTGTTTGACTGAATAATTTTTACATTACTCAGTGTACAAATACACTGAGTGTCTTTACCAGATTTATTTAACTGATAATCAAAATATGAATGCATCAACTTTAATCTGAGAAGATATGGACCCCCCACCCCACCCCAAGTAATGTACATTAAAAATAATGGATTCTGATACTTCATTTGAAAAAAAATCTTCAGTTCTGTTATATAATACTAGTAACAATAAATAAAATCAAGCTGCCAAAGCAGGTCATGTCACCTTTCAAAATTTCACTGAAATGTAAAGACTTTCTCTGCTTCTACAAGCACTAAATGTAAAGTCCTTTCCTGCTTCTACAGGGATCTGTGACATCATTAGAAAATATAATGCAAACTTAAGAGTTCACACCTAAATCTAGTGTCATGCTGGTGATGCACAGTTGGTGCAATTGTACTTTCTTAATATAGGGGTAATCTCAGTGAAATCAATAGGATCTTAGTGGTGTTTAACAAACACTATTTATTTCAGAAGTCCTAGGCTGACTGGAAATAAATTAATATGAGCTGTGCAAAGTGATAATAGATAAAAAAGTGTAAAGTCTAAAGACCAAATTTGCATTGAAACTATCAATTGGAAAAAACATGCCAGTGTTTCCTTTCCCTTTTTATAATATGGCTGTTGTTTCATACATATACATACCATTATTTTTTCAAGTTCTGGTTCTCTGTACTATCTTGAAAGTATGCAAATAATTTGGATCTCTTCAAGAGTTCAACAAATCTCTGTGTGTTCTCCTTTTAAATACACAGCGAAAGAAGCAATGCTAATTCAGACAACAGATGGGTACGGAGCAATATCAAGTCAGACATTCCACACAAGGCCAATAAGTATAATTTTCAGTGACTAGTTTGTCCAGAGTCTGTAATACTAAAAACTATTCGTTGTCTAAACTTACTTAACATTGCCTGTTGTCAGCATTTCTAAAAGTATTTGTGCATGTTAAAACCAAAGAACAGATTTCAATTGTTATCAAAATAATTCATAGCAGTATGGAAAATGGTTTTGAATGAGAGTCCTAAATTTGTGAAATCAAAGTCCTGGGGTTAACTCATAAGAACCAACTAATCCTATACACAGGGGGGAAAAGTAACTTTATATAATATTATTCAGTTATATTATTACAACATGCATGGTTTTTTTCTTTTCTTTTTGTCATGCAGAGTCAAATAATCTGAAAAGATATATTAATGATTTAAATGAAGGTTGTTCATCACATTCTATATACAGTTATTCAGCCATACAAGTAATTTGAAATCGATTAGGAATCCATTGAATAAAACACATCAAAACAACTGTAGGGAACACATGAATCTGAAGACACACAAAAATAACTTTATTTTCTATTTTAATTATGAAGTGCCAGGTAACATCTGGTAAAAAAAAAAGACTTACTTTTCTTTAAGAAAATCCACAACTCTTCTGAAGTCAGCTACACAGTATTCCCGCTTCATGTCCATGAGTACACTATCAGAGGCAGACTGAACTGGCACATGAAGAAAAGCATACACTCTTGGGTGGTTGAGAATCTTTGCCATATCCTAGAATATTAATAATAAACACATTAATATTCTATTGCATTGTGATAGTTGCACCACTGTCTCCATCCAACACCTGCACTCAGAAAATCCACAGATGTCACACACAGTGTATTAACAATCATGACCGCACACACTCATATAAGCCTCTACTACTGTTTGTCAATATATTTATTTTATGTATTTACCGAATTTTTTAGCCAGCCCACTACCAAATGGTCTCCGGCTGGCAATATAATTTGTTAGTGCTTCTGGCATGAATAAAGCAATTAAAACAAATGTGTTACAATGGTTTAGGAGAACATACTGTCTACGGCTTTAGGGTGCTGGAAAGAATATGGCCAAACATGTTCAGGAATGGCTGTTCCATCAGAAAACATCACTTGATTTTTTTTTAATTCTGTGGTCATGCAACATGTGATGTCCACAGCTGAAATAAGTTTACTCAAATGTATTATATTTCAGTGACTAGCTGCCTAGGATGGGATGCTGTTTTTGTTTCACTTGTTCTATCTCTCTGTCTATTTATCTACCTTGGATAAGCCACCTTGGATCTTCTTGAGGAGAAAGACAGAACATAAATATATTCAATATTTAATATGGGAACATTTTTTCCTCTGTAGCCACATCCTCAACATGAATTTCAATGAGGAAAGTTATGCTGGTTTCACTGTTCTCATAACTTTATGCAGCTAATCAATGAGGCTATCGTAACTGATTTATCTCAATATACAGTTGGACCACCGTATCTGCAGGGGATCGGTTTCGGGATCCCCTGCAGAGAGTGAAATCCACGGATAACAGCAAACACTCTTATCCAATGATAATGGTGGCAGAAGGGGTGGTGGAGTGCCCGGGTGAAAGCTTTTGCTTCCAACACCCCTCCAAATGGCAAGGAGGGAAGAAAGTTTTTCTCCTTGGCTGCAACAAGAAAGGGGGGGGGACACTTTCTTCCCTCCTTGCTGCCACCACTGCCGGGCACTCAGGCACCCACCGGAAGTCCTCCATCCCTCCAGTGGGTGCCCAGCTGCCAAACAGCAGCAGCAAGGGAAAAAAATAATAATTAAAACACCTTACTGCCCCAATGCCTGCCACCCTCCTCTTCGCAGCTGTGGCCGCGGGCCGGGTCGGGACCCAGTCGACCGATTGGAAGTTTTGAATTCCCTGCTCAAAATTCCCATCTGCCACCAGGGACCTGAGCAGGGACCCCACCTCATCCCTTCGGAGGGCACCTTGCTGGCCTATGGCGGTGGCAGCAGTGAGGAGGAGGGTGGCGGGTATCGGCGGGGGTAAGTTTTATTTTTGTTTCCCCCCTCCTCCTTGCCATCCCCCTGCTGATCAGCAACAGCAGATAAATGAATCTACAGTGAGTGAATCAGTGGATAAGGGGTTTGTACTGTAGTGAGATAATTTATGTTGGCTATTCTTCAACAGCGTGCATTTCTATACTTCCATGGGAAATAAAACAAGAAAATACATTAACTTGATAATTTAACTTTCAACTTATCTTGGCTGCTGACCTAGTGAAGATTTCATTTCCCTCTCACAATTTTTATAGTATTTTCCCCAACCGGATTAAGCCAGTGGGTAAGGGACTTGAAAGTTTAATACCCTTTTAAACCAGTAAATCCAAGCTCATCTCTCCCGGGCTCATTGCTTACTGATTTGTTCACTTGGGAATCAAGAGTATACTCCCCCAAAACAGGCAGTGAACATTAGATCAATGGTTCTCAACCTGTGGGCCCCCAGATGTTCCTGGGCTACAACTCCCAGAGGTTTTCATCATAAGCCCTTATGTAACACAGCATGCAGGGAGACTTGTCCATTATGTTTAATTTAATTTAAGGATTAAAAGGCAGAGGAACACAGAAAACTGTTTAGAACTATCTTGTGTTGGCAGAATTTTCATAACAATTAATAGGAATTCACTGTGTTCTGTTACCTGCAACTGTCAGAGATTATGGCCCATAACCTCACAGAATGTTAGCTGTATTTCTTTCTAATTCCCCATTGCGGTTCAGCAATATACAGACCAGAACACAACTATCAATTTATGCTGCTGTAAGTGACCCATGATATTCTGATCAGCAAGCTACCTAAGACAGAACAGCTATCAGGCAGATACACTATAGAACAGTGTTGGGGAACCAAGCCCTTTCTGTGGGCATTCAACATTGCCCCTTCACAGCCACCTGTATTCAGGTTAAATCGCTGTATTGGCACTTTGTGAAAAATTAGTGGGTTCTGAATCACAGTTTGGGCACTTGGTCTCTAAAAGCTTCGCCATCACTGCCATAGAACATTGGCTAAGTTCTTATCAACGGCTCCTTCTCAAACTGGGAAGAGGCAACATGTGGGGTACTGCAAAGGCTCAGTTCTCTTCAACATTTTTTTATGATTTGGATGAGGAGATGCCCGGAATGTTTATCAAATTTACAGGTGACACAAACTGATTGGAACAGCCAACAGCCAGAAATATTGCAACAAAATTCAGAAGTAGATTGATAGCCTTGAGCCCTGGGCTGCAAAAGGAAAGAAAAGAAAAGAAAAGAAAAGAAAAGAAAAGAAAAGAAAAGAAAAGAAACGGAATT
The DNA here is from genome assembly GCA_037367245.1 of Phrynocephalus guinanensis. Lineage (NCBI taxonomy): Eukaryota > Metazoa > Chordata > Lepidosauria > Squamata > Agamidae > Phrynocephalus > Phrynocephalus guinanensis. The sequence continues at coordinate 80,398,775 of CM074739.1, forward strand.
TACTAGAGATAATTTACAGTTTAACAGGGATCAGTGCCAAGTCTCTATTTATGAAAAAGAAACCCAATGCACAGTTGCAAGATGTGGGATACTTGGCTCAGCAATGCTAGAGGCGAGAAGGATCTTTGAAACTGCTGCAGACCTACAGCAGAATTTGCGCCCACAGTGAAATGTGTCTGTAAACAAAAGGGCAAATGTTATTTTAGGCTGCATTAACAGAAGTATACCATGGTTCCAAACACGGTGAGGTACTAGTCCCACTCTCTTCAGCACTGGTTAAGCCTCATTTCAATGTACCTTAAGAAGACTGGCAACTAACTGGAGCAATTGCAGAGGAGGGCAACAGTGATGGTCAGGAGACTGGAAACCAAGCCCTATGAGGAAAGACTGAAAGGAGTGGGCTTGTTTAGCATTGAGAAAAGAAGACTGAGGGGAGATTTGATGGCACTTTTCGAGTACTTGAAAGGTAGCAGTGAAGAGGAGGGCAGGATCTGTTCTCAATCATCCCAGACTGCAGGACGCAGAATAAAAAGCTCAAGCTACAGCAAGTCAAATTTAGGCTGAATACCAGGGGAAAAAACCCTTCCTAACTGGTTGAGTAGTATCATGATGGAACCAACTACCTTAGGAAGTGGCGAGTGCTCCAGTGCTGAAGGCATTCAAGACAAAGTTGCACAACCATCTTTCAGATAGATCTGAAATCTGATTATGCCACTGAAAATCACCAGTTGGATTCTGGCCATTATAAATGAGACACAGAAGAGAAATTCCTGCAAATATAGAATGCGCCTCTCAGAAGGAGGCCTCCCCCCACCTTTGTGGTGGATCTTACATTCTTGGGGAGAGGTATGGTGGATATTGTAATAAAAGTTTGAAAACCACTGTTTTAGAACACTGGACAACTTCATCCATCCATACAGTACAACAGAAGGTTCATGAAGTTGTACCAGCTGGATTTTCAGAAGTGTAAATGAAATCTAGAGAAGTTATCAAACTTATTGTCATTACATGCCAACTGAAGGCTAGAGCTTTTTTCCTCCCCTTGTATGACTCTAAATACTGGGAAGCTAATTCTCATTAGTATAAGAACATGTAGCCAGTACCAGTGTAGTGGAAACATATTATAATAGAAAGTTAAACTGTTGTAATGTCTTTGTTGTATTGTCATTTATTCCAAACGATACCCATTCAGTCAGTCCCCTTTTATATACTGCATGCTCAATGACATTTACAATATATCTCTGTGAAATGTGCCATCTTGTATTTTTAAATAACTGGTTTAATTTAAAGCATGAAAACAAAATAAAAAGACATTAAAATTCCTCCATATTAATTTAACCAAGATTACTTGAGTACTTTGCTATTAAGCTTCTGGGTCTTTAAAAATGACCATAGATCTTTAAAAAAAATCAAACGAAACACTATACCAATATTAATGAAGTGTGAATTACTGCAGATGATGCAGATGATGCAAGAAAGCAGAAAATGTGTCAGATCATATATCAAGGAATATAAAAGATGGTATGCATTCAATTCAAATGTCAGTTTTGTAACAGAAGAGTTGGTGCTGAAAGAACTTTAATTACCTCTCAGAATATAAATACCTCACATAGTGATCTCTCACTTGATTATTAATTGATGAACAAATATTAAAAGAAAAATGGAAGACAGTAAATTATGCAAGGTGTACATTTGTTCAGTGTAATAGCTTTATCTCGTGTCTTAAGACAACACTAATTAAAGGATGCATTCTTATTTTTTTGCAAAGGTATAGCATCCTTCTTTGTACAATGGTATGTTCTAGTGCTTCTTAGATATGCTACTAGACATTTAAGAAGCCTCATTTAATGCTGATTTGCCTGCTGCTACTAATCCATGAAAAGAATTAGCCTCAGCTTCAAAGATTTGCCACAGGCAGATGGTATTTGAAGTGACTGTGAGAGGACTTGACACTGAGCACAAGATTTAAGAGTGCAACCATCTCCACGCTCAAACACTTTTCACTGAAAAGGGGGAAATTCAAGTGGAGGAAGACTGTGATGGATTTTAATTGTTGCAGCTCCTTTAGGAACCAATCTTAGTTGAAAGTCAAGGTAAAAATCTTGGCTGTAATCTGGTATGGAAGACAACAACGCCATCCACCCAAAGCAGATTCTTTGGAGGAGCCTGTGGTGCCATACTCTTCACACTTCAGAAAGGTGGCTATTAAGAAAGTAACAATGGCTCTACTTTAAAGTTGGAAGCTTCTGTTCAAAACAAACATTTATGGCAAGCTTTTGGCCTGACCCCCTTTATTTGTAGTTTAAACAAGGGGTGGTTCAGGGAGAGTTACACTACTTGACATTTCTGGAATGTATACTACTTGATGTTTCTGGGAATATACAGTGGATGTCTATTTGATGGGCAGAACAAAAGTGAAGGAAGAGTTCACATCCAAGTACTCACTAAAGTGTTGTACCTTTGTTGACTTGCTCAACCATGTTAGCCGCCCAGAGTTCCCCCCGGGAAGATGGGCGGGATATAAATTTAATAATAAATAAATAAATAAATAAATAAAGGAGAGGCAGGGAGAAGTTAACTGTTAGATGATAACATAAATATAAAATTGTGATGAAAAGAATTCAGCATACATCTCACAATGAAGGCAAATTCTTTATATCATTTCTTCAATATATTTCACATTTTTTCAATGATGTCACAGAGCAGAATTTTAAGAAATGGGAAGAGATTTAGGAATTACACTACAATACATTTCTGGGTGCTCTGTCTGGGCATGTCTATGGAAGCCACCTGCACAGTATCAGCGTAAATGAGACTAAAGAACACAAATTCCGAGCTGACATGAAGAATCAAGGAGAAAGAGCAAAGACATGCAATTGTAACTTGCAACCCTTGGCATGTTGTGCGCATTCAAAGGAAAAAACACACACCAGGCAGGACTGTTCTCAATAGCGGGTGTACCTTTGAAACCTTGTGAATTAATAATGAAATCCACAGATGGCATACGGTAGCTTTTGAACTAGACTCATTTTGACAAGTGACATGGAAGACTATGCATCTCATAATGTGAAATTAAGCATTTAAAATGACGCTGGTAGGTTTGAACAGGCCTTTTAAAATACAGACATACACATGCACTGCCACCTTCAAACACAAGGTGCTAGGCAGTTAGAAAATTGTCAAAACGTTTTTTAAAAGCTAATGCAAAGTAATTCTGAACCAACTGTGAAAGAAGCAGCATTCAATTGCTTATCTATGACTTCCACTGATAAACTGGACCCTTAAGTTTGTGCAGTATGCAAGTCCACATTTTAATACTTTCCTATCCCTAGAGAAGCTCGGATTCAAAATAAATATGCATCAATAAATGTTTAAATCCTCTGCTAGATATTTATTTCAACCTAATTGTGGCAGTTATTTTTATTTTTATCATTATTACTACACTTCTGTTCTACTTAGGAACATAGGAAGCTGCCTTAAACTGAGCCAGGCCTCTGTCTGATGTAGCCAAATGCTGTTAGCTCTGACATACAGGAGTTAGGGTTAAAAAGACTAGATAGCAACAGATTTTGCTATCGATGGCCACTCTCCACATGAGTCACCACCCTGTGAGGAGTGGGGCTTGTCTCTATCAAAATATGTATACTGTACTCCATTTAGTAATGGCTGAATAGAGCTTGAGAGTGTTCACACCTGAGTTTTATATCTAATTTTATTTTTCAGCAATAATGGTGTTTTCTTTCAAACAACATTAAAATGAGGAAATTACCATGTACAACAAAAATTAAGAGTAAATTTTTAGGTTCTATTTCCAGAAAATTTTTTTATGGCATTTGCAGGAAACTGCACACATTCTGAACATTTAGTCTCTGTTTTAAACCTATTTTGGGGTAGATTGCTGAGCCATGACAACTGGGCATCTCCTATTCCAAGTGGATTTGTAGGCAAAATATGCAAAAAGAACTGAAATTAACTCCTTCTTTTTTTCTGTTTTGTTGTTGCAAACTGCAACCTTTTCCTTAGATCGTAAGTGTGGAACATGTCAGTGAAGATTCTCAGTCGTCCAGGTGAGGTTATCTGGAGGATGAGCCAAAGCAACTGGATTTCTTTTCTTGTGAGATTGACACGTTTCACTACTCATCCAAGCAGCTTCATCAGTCTGAGGAAAGTTAGTGGTGAGGCCTCCATTTTACAGTTCACCTTGATTTAACATCACCCCAGGCTAATTAGGTAGACAGTGGTCTGCATAGGCTTGTGAGGTGGACAGTGGCATGGAGTGCATGAAAGTCCCACCTATGCAGCCCTTACCAACACCTTTCCCATGTTTAAACATATGTGTAGCTGTAACTGCAGATGAAGAAATAAGGGTCCTTTATTTCTGGGGGCAGACCACCAAGTGTTAGGCAGTGTTCACTCCGCCTATTCTCAGACAACATGGACAGTTTTGATTGGGGTGTACTGTGTTCAAGAAAACACCATGTATTTTAATTTACTTATTAACATTCTGTTCCTAGCAATGCTGTAGACTCACTCTGGACTGTTTTTTTTCCTGTAGAAGATAATGAAAAATGTGCCTTCAATGTGCATATTCTATTTCATAAAACGGATTATTGTGAAGCATCATGTTTTCTGTCATTCACATTTGGGCAGACAAGAAATTGTTCTCAATATTTCTATGATTATAATGTATGAATGCAACCAGATATAACTTTTTTTTCTTTTTCTTTTTTTACCCTAGATATCCTGATCCACCCTGACCACAATGGGCAATTTGTGCAATGACTAACTCAGCTTAAGTGCTTTACATTTGCATTCAAGAGAGAGATAGAATTACAGAATGGGAAGCTGCACCAAAGGTCATCTAGTCCAGCGCCCTGCCAAGTTAGGAATCCATCAAGCATTCCTGGCAGATGGCCACTTCTGTTTAGTTGAAGCGCCCCTCCTTGTATGATGATGGGCAGAGTCAATCATTTGTTTGAATAAAAGATGCATGAAAACATGCTTTAGTTCATTTGTTGCCAGCAGTTTTTTTCCACCCCGGATAGTTTAATGGTCTAATCATACTTCCATAAAGGGTCATATTTAAGATTCATTCCTCCCCTTTTTATTTCCTGTTTTCCTGACAAAAGGCAGGAAGACAAGTGCATTCTGGCTCGGATTTCATGAAGTGCAGTTACTGTATAAATGTTTGCAGTTTTACCTACAAAATAGTCGCACATAGAGGGAAGATGTTAACTCACACAAGGTGCTTTGAAAAAGGAATTTCAATCGTGATTCTATTTTTGAACATACCTCCAGATGCTCTAATATATATGGAGGATTTGTCATTCCAAGTCTCAGCATTGCTCCCTCAGGGATCACTTCCACCAATTTCCACAGGAGAGTAGGAAGGTCTGTACCAATATCTCGCCCATAAGCCCCTGTGTCTTCACTGGTCAGCCATATTTCACATACACCTTCTGCAGAGAGAGAGAGAGAGAGAGAGAGAGAGAGAGAGAGAGAGAGAATTAACAAATCTGCTTTTCAACTTGTTATTTTATTATACAGTGGCTCATTTGGTTTTAATGCGTTATTTCGTATGCCTAACTGTTATACAGTCAAGCTGTGAAGAAAGAAAGGCATATCCCATGAGCAGTAGTAGGTTACTGAGTTCATTTTATGAGCGGTGGAGTGCTACAACATTGCTGTAAATTATTGCTTCGGAGTGATTAACATTCACAGCCAGTGACTAATATGAGACGCCTTCGTAATGCAATTCAGATAGAAATAAGACTGCACTTCCATCTCCAGGATTCTCTTGCTTATTAAGCACTGTGAGCAAGGCTGCTCAAGGAAGTCATATGTAGTGCTGGTCAAATTGCTAACATTTAGCTGACTAATTATTCTGTTAACAGCTTGGAAAAAACCAAGTAAGGCCTGAAAAGCCAACTGCTGACTAGATAAATTGCCATTTATGGTAAATCAACTGTTACAAACTGAAGCCTTTATGTGATATTTACAAGGCTATATTAAAATGTTCTAATTTTTTAAAAAAGTAGTCAATATAGGATGCAGAAACAGTCTTATGAAGCAAACACTTTTTCAAACAACTCAGACTCATGTATTACAGACACAGCAGGATGTAGCCAAGTTTTATTTGTTGTTTACAAGGTAGATAGGTACTGCATACAAAAAGTTAATCATGTCTTCCCCTTCCAAGGAATTATGATTGTGGCAATCACCCACTAACGACAATTGGCCAGTAATCAACGTTCATATAATTTTCTCCCTTCTGTTGTACTGGTAACAAAATAGGAGGAAAGTGGTAAATTTTGGTAATTATACTGAAATCAGGGCTGCAGTAAAGCAGAACAAACCCTAAGGGTGTGTACTCCAATTAGCCCTCTCATAATTGTCCCCCTTTTGCTATTTTCTTTGTCCCAATTTATTATATTATCTTTATTCAGAATGTGCTTTGCTTACAAAACTTTATAAAACACCCTGCACAGTGGACAGTACTTTGTCCATTGTGTATTGATAACAAATACAGTTTAGATTCTTCAGTATCCTGGCCCATAGAATCTTGTTGAAAGAGCACATGACAATGGCTATGATAACTCTAAATAAGAAGACTGATGGCCCAGAGCAGTCTCCAGAAGATGAAGAACATAGTATGCATAGAAAACTTTGAATGGGCTTTCAGGATCCGTGCTGTATCATGCCATGTATACTTGGTTGTCTTCTATGGTGTAGAACAGGGGTGTCCAAACTTTTTGCAAGGAGGGCCTGATTTGGTGAGGTGAAAATGTGGGGGGGCCGACCATTCAGCCTGAAAAGGGGGGGGGGGGGGAGGATGTGGTCCATGTGCATCTGCAACAGCCGCAAATGCTCTGGTTTCAAGGCACACAAGAGCCCGGTGCCTGTTGCACAGCCCGGGAATTGGCCCACACGCTCCCAAGATGCACCACTGCTCGTATACATTGTGCCCTCCCTCGCAAGGAGGTGGGGAAGTCGCTGCAGCAACAGAGCCAAGAGCGGGTAGGCAGGGCGGGTGGCTGATGGACGGAGGCAGGGAGAACAGGCAAAACATAAAACTGCAAGTTGACGTTTCTAGCCAGCACAGGGAAGGGCCAGCCGGCGGGAATGAATGACAGACTGAGCTGCAGGGAGAAGAGGCTGAGGGCCACTCAAAATTTTAAATCGGGCCGTATTTGGCCCCCAGGCCAGACTTTGGACATGCCTAGTGTAGAAGAATGGACTTTAACACACTCAACTTGTTCATTTAAAAATACCATTACAAGATACTAAGAATTTTTGGACCAAGAGGTTCACAACTAAAGATACACAAAAGAAAGAATACAGATTAAGATACTGTATCATAAGACACATAAAGGTGGAAAGCATGCACTGAGAATTGGCAATCGTTATAGCTGATCATTCAAGATAAAATCGAAAAGGTCATAAAGGAAGGACAAGAATTTCTTGGCCAAAATATTATACATTTTTGGAAGCAACACTCAGGGTTTGGAATTGCCACATCCAAAGTCAGAAAAGTCATGACGACATCCAGCAGAGACACAAGAAGCAGCAGCTTTACAAATGACCTCTCCTGGTGGAAAGGACAAATGTGGAAACTGGCTTATTGATAATGGATCTACAATTCTAAGCCCTGCCTTGGGGACACCTATAGTGGAATTGCCATGATGAGCAGGACAAAAGTTACCACTATACAAAAAGCTGACTACTCTGAGTTTAAGAAAACAGATTTCAAAGACAAAAGCTGGCAAAGGCATTGTGCCTGGAAATTGTCTGAGAGAAAAGGGATGGAGGGGAGATTATGAAAAGCAGAATACACACAATGGCCCTTACTTCACGAGGTGCGGCGCTCCGCAGCGATATTGCCTTCGATTTGAATTCGGAGGCGGTCACGTGGCGGTCACGTGTTCTCGCTTCGCTCCCGCCCCTGTTTCTCAGTACTCACGAGCTGCAGTTTTACGACCGATTCGAGCACAACCTCACGTGCTCCCTTCGCATTCGCATGCCACTTTTCAACGTTCGTTATTTCCCATCCGTCCTTTAAAAGCGTATCGATGCACTGATGCTGGACTGTCAGTTGCAATGGCTCTACTGATTTCAACTGTTTCCTGGCATCATTGGCAGCCCCTCCCCGCCGTCGCTGCCGCTACTCGGGGGGAGCCCTGCATGGCACAGCCGCCCACCCTCCGCCGCTTGCACGCTGCCTGCCCCGGGTGCCGTGCTCTGGCCGGGCGAGGCGGCAGCGGCTCCTCCTGCTCCCGCCGCCGCCGCCCCTACTCGAGCGAGGAAGTAACAGCGCAAAGCGATGAAACGATATAGCGATGCATCAATATCCCTGTTTGAATATTTTTTTAAAAAACTTGAAATAAAAGCCAAAAACCGAGACCACACGTGACGTTGGGAGCGAAGCAAGATGCGAAGCGAAAAGATTCCCGGCAGCAGCCAGGGGAACCACTCGCCCCGCTTGGAGCACGGTAAAGGGGGCGTGGTCGGGGTGGCATCGCAGCCAAAAAGGAGGAGCGTGCGGACTGAAACGATCGATTCACACAGAAAAGAAGGCTAGCCGCGAAGCGAGCGGCTCGTGAAGTAACGGCCCTAGTCTAAGCAGAAGTAACAATAGGAGACTTATGAAGAAGGAAGCATGCCTGATGCAAGGAACTCTTTGACGAGTTTAAGGTATGGCTCATAAAGCCAGAGAAGATCACCTGAAGCCAGCCATTGTGTCCATGCACCTACTTTTAGAACAATTTCCTTTCCATTTTAATCAATCATTGCCACCTATCTTACTGTGGGGAGGGGTGTCGAAATGCAAGTCTAACAAACGGGATGCACAAAAACTTTCTTAAAGCACATCACATAACTAAGCTAACTACTACTTCCCAGTCCCAAACATTCATCAGAACAATGAGTAGCCTTTAAAAAAACATTTTAATACATTTTCCAACAAATGGTTCCACATATTTGACCTCTGAAGATCTCTGGAATGCTGCCTGCCTGGTAACAGATGAGTGTAAAGTAAAGAGTATTATGAATAGGAATCAAAACAATATTCACATGGAAAACAACCCGCCTTGTTTGAAATCTGCATAGGTGGGAATCATCCCCCCCCCCCGTGGGTTGAAAATCAAATCACATAAAAAGGAAGCAGCTGTAACAGTAAATTATCAAAAACAGGAACAACGGTATCCATCACTCTACCATAAGGATTTTAAGCAACGAAGTTTGTAATTCATGAGAGCACAAGTTTAAACTTTACAAGGACTTTTTTCCCTTATGCATCTTCTCTTTACAAAAAAAACTCTAACCATACATTAGTTCTAGTCAAACAACAGGCCAAACAATGATAAGGACGTTCAATCAGAGTTGAGCCCACTACCTGAATTGAAAACTACTGGGTAAACCACAATCATAAAACGTGGTGTAAACCATTATGTAAGCTAAATAAAATGCTCTGACTGTATTCTTGTGTGACTCTGAAATGACAGACCACCCAGTAATGGCTCTGAACACACCACGATGAGATAACTGGAAATAAATACAGACTAAAGCTGTAAACCACCTGCTCTCTTATGTCAAAGTACAGTTTGAGTTTCAAACATGTGTTCATGCAAACCATCATTTCATGCACTTCCTGAGTTGGTTCAAAATTAGAAATTTTGGGCCTAAACAGTTGAACACAGATGATATGAAACTGCTATTTGATCTTGAAGGTCCAGATTTCAATAGGAAGAGCTAGATTAAGAGCATAATGCTCAAATGTTAAAGAAAGTATGGAAGCTAACAGATGGTGAACTTCTGATAACACAGGTCAGATAGTTTACAGTATTCCTGCCTGGTGGAGGAAGAAATGTTATGAATGAGCTGGGGCTTCCAAACCATTTTTAGGGGCATCTCCACATTGAAGATACTATTGAAACAAGTCCCAGTGCAATAGTAATGAATTCTTTACGCTACCTTTGAAAATATAAATGATACTATGGGGCAAGACTCTGTTTTCCAAGCAGAACCTGTTGGGCAAATCATTCGGAGTGTAAATCTGTTTTAACCTTCATTGTTACTGGTCACCAAATGGATCACCTTTAAAGCCCTAAAATCACAAATTCCATTTGTACAGGCTCAGATTCAGCCTGTCGACTATCCTGCACTTGATCATGAGCAGTTAAAATACAGAGCTGGGCGCTATCAACATATTGGCGATAACTCACTACCAGGGGGAATGGCTCAATATGGAGCTTCTCCCTTTGCCACTCATGAGGAAGACATAAGATTGTTCTCCCTCTTGTAAATAACACAGGGTAGACCTTGCTTGGATTTGAGTGGTATATACAGGCAAATGGGCAAGCAGCCCTAGCTGCACTGCTGGTTGCCAGGTGTGTTCCTCTGTCCTCTTTAGTTCATGTGCCTGATGGTGTGCTTGGTCGCATGAGAGATGGCAAGCACAACTACCCTTCTGCACCCCCCCACCCTGAGTAGGCACATACATTTATTCACTTTAGTGTACAGCTTTATTGACAAAGGACTGCATCACAATATTTGAGGTGATCCATATTTTAGTGTCCTATTCATCTATATAAAAGAGTTATGCCCTAATGTTAAACCCTCCTGCTTCAATTTATTTCTCAAATGCACTTTTGCCTGTTTTATCTAACAGCTCTGTTTGGCTATCGTTTCCCCCAGGCTCTAGCAAGTCATTGCTTCTAGTAAGGGGATTTCCACTTTTGCGTCCCACAGATTTTTACAGGTATGAATAGTCTCAACAGAAAGTCTGCAGATGTAGGCTTGTTGAATCTTGGCAATAGATATCTGAAATTGAAGCTGCTTTTGCATGCTTTCCTTATGACATTTCTAAACTGTTCCATCGCCATATCTCTGTCTGAAACATCACCTAAGTGCATTACTCATATAAGCGAGGGCAGTGGGATTTGTACTTGCAGTGTACATTTATTGATACCCTCCTCAAGCAGTTTAATTTATTTTAATTGATCAATATTTATCTTCACACAGATTAAAATCTTAGACCCACTATCTTTTCATCTCCCCAAGGTCAGGAATAGGACAGAACATCTGGACTTAATGGAAGCAGGTACTCCCCAACATACATAATGTCTTTTTTGCTTGAGTTGCAGCATGATGCTACCCAACAGAACAATTGTTTTAGAAACCTTTTTCTGCTTTGAATACAGAGTTACAACTTAGAAAGGAGATGAGACAGTGGCTGGAATCTTGCTGGCACAGCGCCAAGCATACAAGGCATACATGTCAGCCAACCGGTTTAAATTCACGCACAAGCTGGTGGTCTCGCCATCAATTTCTTCTCATCAGCTAACAAACACACAATTAACAGTTCAACTATAGGTTTACTTACAAAATAAGATGCCAAATAGGTTGAAACTTTAAATATTCACTACGAAAGTCCTGAGGAAGTCAGACACAAGTCTTCTTGTGGCTGAGGGAGCATCATATTAAACTACACCAGCTAGCCACTAGGAAAGTCTGTAACCAATCTGTGAAACTGTCATTGTAGTCGCTAAGGAGCATGGACATCTTTCTGTTTGATCCCTTTCTTTCCAGCTCTGCTGTGAGCATCTGTAATGGGCAGAGGATGGCTTCTACGGCAACAGTGTGAACTCTATGACGCCTCGTTGGAGAAGCCTGGTTCTGACCTTTACGTTCGCCCTCATAGTCTTTATCAATAATTGCCCCAATGACTTTGCCATTCCTTTTTCTGCAGAGAATTCTTTTGGCAGCCTGCCAAGCTCTCCAGAACACAGAAATTTCTTCCCCCTTGGTGCCCACAGACATTTTAAAGAAGACCATCTGCCAAGGATAAGTCTGATTTTCAAGCATTTGTCAAAAGCCGCCTGCAGTTTCAAGCATAAATGAATCTAAAGTTGCCATTGCTTCTCATGCCCTCAGAATTCATTACTGAGACAACAGCAGCTTGGGGGGGGGGGGCGGGGGGGGGACCCTAGATAGGGATATGGATGCTCAATGAAATGAAATCCAATGTACAGAAGCTCATTCTTACAGTTAATCTTGCACTGTCTAAATTCTTTGGTTTCAATTATCTGCATATCCTTATGCTAGAAGAACATAATCACCAGAATAAGTCTGTCTCATAAATTTGGCAAGCTACTCATTTGGAGCTTGACAACTGCAGTTTCCCCATGAAGAAAAAAGTGTTAAGGAGCACTAACCCCATCACGATCAACACAATTCTGGTTGACTGAATGACAGATAAAATCATCCCGATGATAATTTGGGAGAATTAAATACTTTTCCATACCCCACTGCCTCCAATGGCTTCCTCATGACAAAAGAGATCTCATGAGAGTCTCAAGACCTTCAAAGAAAGGGATCATAAATGTTTTACTTCCAAATAATCACTACAGCTGGTTATGTCAGTAACTGTATGCAGCATACATGCACAAACAGGGTTTTAGCCAATGTGAAAATAAAATCATACTGCCTTCAGTGGAAAATTCTATGCAGTGTAACAGGTTTTTAAAGCAAGGTTTTAAAGCAAATTTCATTTTAAAGCAAATGCCCCATCAGACTCATATGTCTGTAATAAGTGCGCATAAGCCTTTATATTATATTATATTATATTATATTATATTATATATATTATATTATATTATATTATATTATTATAAGCCTTATATACCATAAGGTATTCTTTGTACATTGCTTACACCCTGTTACCAGTGGACATTTCTTTACAGAAACCAATTCATGCATGATATATATCATATATGAATTGGTCTTCATTCAATAATGTTCATTCAACTTATCTTGCCACTGTCAACTTACATTGTTTGCCAACTTATCTTGCCAATTTATTTTGTACACAAGTACAAAATATTTTAGTCTCTAATCACAGTTTCCCACTGTAACATGAAAAATTACAGTTACTAGCTTTAGAATAAGCAAGGTTCTTTAACCAATGACAAACATTTCAATATCTTGTCTTGTTTCAAAGCTGACAGTAAGGGGTTCACAAATCAGACAAAACAGAAGACTATGATGTAAGAGTTCCAGATTGATAGTTTTTGTCACAAAGATGGTATGGAAGAACTACAGGCAGAAGCAAGAAGCGTGTTCATATCTTGGTTTCTTAATCTGTGATTTGATCACTTTAAAAGAGCCACTGGCTTGGATCCCACTTATGTTGGCTGAATTGAAAAATTGAGACTAAGTTACATCTCATTAATTGTAACTGGAATTACAAGCCAATTAATAACCAATCAATCAGCATTCCACCTCCATTCAGACAGATTAAAAAGCAGACAAAATTGAAATCGGTATAGTTGGCAACAGTTTCTTTTTGTAATTGCAAAGGAGAGGGTACCTTAAATATGGCCAGTGTCCTTTAAGGAAACTGTGCTCTCTCTCTCTCTCTCTCTCTCTCTCTCTCTCTCTCTCTCTCTCTCTCTCTCTCTCTCTCTCTCTCTCTCTCTCTCTCTATATATATATATATATATATATATATATATGCATGTTAGGGTGGATTCGGGTTTCTTCCCGTGTAGAAATCTGGTTGTTTTGGCGACGTTTCGACGAGGTCTCACTCGTCATCTTCAGGCTGGTGTTCTGGCTTCTTTCTTCTTGAAAAGCGTGATCTCAGTTGAAGTCCTTCTATAAATACTGCTGGGGGTGTGTGGTTTGCTTGCTCTGTTCTGATTGTAGGTTTGTTTGTTCTTTTGTGATCTGCTGTGTGGCTGAGGCGATCGTTAAGGGCTTAACTGCTGGTGGGTTAGATGGCAGAGACATCATGTGTGGGTGAGGTGCTGGATGTGTGTCTATTAGCCTTTTGTTTCTTAACGAGGTGGGATGGGTGTTCTGGCAGCATCCTGGGCTTTGGTGGAGTGGGGTCCTGTGTCTTGTGAATTCATTTTGGTCTGGCTGCGTGTCTGTGGTCTCCCAATGTTTTTTTGGCGAGTGTAAGTGTGCTCCATGTGGTGGCTGGAGTGGGGAGTAGCGGTAGATGGTGCAGTCGTGGTTTTGTTATTGGATGGTGGTTTCGTTTCATCTGTGGGAAGGGTCCATTGGTGTGGATGGAAGGTGGTGGCATCTTGTGTCCTTTTGGACCTGGTGTCAGTCTTTGTGACAGAGGCTCGTCTGTTGACCAGGGCTAGTTTCCAGATGTCAGGCAAGCGGGAGGTGTCATCCCGTTTATTCATGTTGTTTGGGTGTTTCTCTATTTCAATGGCTTCCATGATTATTCGACTGTATAAAGTGTTCAGTTTTGGAGATGAGTTTGGTTCTTTTAAAATCAATTTCATGACCTGTTGTTTTTATGTGCTGGAAGAGAGAGGAAGATTTTTCTTCTTTTTTGACTGCGTTCTTGTGTTCTGCGATGCGTGCGCTTATTCTCCTGTTTGTCTGTCCGATGTATGTGGCAGGGCAGACTTTGCATGGTATTTCGTAGACTCCTTGGTTTTCTAGCTCAATCTTGTCTTTGGGGTTTCTTAAAATGTTGGCTATTTTTTGTTCGGTGTAAAAGGCTGTCTTGATATTGTGTTTGTGGAGAATTTTGCTTATTTTGTCTGTGGTGCCTTTGATGTAAGGGAGGAGGGCAGTGCCGTTGTTCTCTTCTGTTTCTTGGTTCTTGGGGGGTGTTTCTTTTTGGATTAGTTTGGTGATGGTGTTTTTTTTGGAATCCGTTCGCAATTAAAGCATTCGAGAGAGTGTGTAATTCAGTTTTTAGGTGGTCTTTGTCAGCGAGGCGTTTGGTTCTGGAGATGAGGGTTTTTGCTACGGAGTTGATCTGTGCAGGGTGGTGGTGTGATTGTGCATTTAAGTAGCGGTTTGTATGTGTTTTTTTCCGGTAGATGGTATGTCCTAAGGAGCCGTCGGGTTTTTTGTAGATTAGGACGTCCAGGAAGGGAAGTTGGTTGTTGGCTTCTATTTCCATAGTGAATTGTATTTTGGGGTGTAGGCTGTTGAGATGTGTGAGGAAGTTGTTCAGTTTGTCTTTCCCGTGTGGCCAGATAACAAAGGTGTCGTCAACATATCTGAGCCAGAGTTTGGGTTTATGTTCGGACTTCTGTAACGCGTTGGTTTCAAAGTGTTCCATATACAGGTTTGCGATGACCGGTGAGAGGGGTGATCCCATGGGTGCTCCTTCTATCTGTTTGTATCTTTGTCCATTGTGGATGAAGTATGTGTTCGTTAGGCAGTGGTTGGTCAGATCTAGGATGTGCTTGGGGGGGTTGTATTTGTTGTGGATAGCTGTCAAGGCTTCTTGAATGGGCACTTGTGTGAAGAGCGAAACAACATCGAAGCTCACGAGTAGGTCATTGGGTTGTAGGTCTTGTTTCTTTATAATTTCTATGAAGTGGAACGAGTTTTGTACGTATGAAGAGATGGATTCTGCATAGGGCTGGAGTTGTTTGGCAAGAAATTTGGCGAGGTTTTGTAGGGGTGAGCCTATGGAGCTGACTATGGGTCTGAGAGGTGTTCCTTCTTTGTGAATCTTGGGGAGGCCGTAGAGCTTGGGGCATCTAGATGATTTCTCTCTGGGGATGATGCTTGGCTTGATTTCTTCACTTAAGGGTGAGGGCTTTTATTTTGGCTTTGGTGGTTTTTTCCAGGTAGGTGGTGGGGTCTGTGTTCAAAGGTATGTAAGCAGGGTCTTGTAGTAGGTTGGATAGTTTGGCTTGGTAGTCAGATGTGTTCATCACCACTGTGGCATTGCCTTTGTCTGCTGGGAGAATGATTATGTTGTTGTCTTTCCTCAGGTTGGTGAGGGCTTTTTGTTCTTCTTTGTGTAAATTGCTTCTGGGTGGTTTGCTGGAGCAGAGGATATTGGTGACTTCGAGTCTGATTTTGTTGGCTTCATCTGGGTTGATTTTGGTTAGGCTGGCTTCCACTCCGCATATGATGTTTTCAGTGGGGATGTGTCTGGGGGCGACTGCAAAGTTGAATCCTTTGGACAGGACTTTGGTCTCTGCGATGGTGAGTGTCCTCTCTCGAATGCTTTAATTGCGAACGGATTCCAAAAAAACACCATCACCAAACTAATCCAAAAAGAAACACCCCCCAAGAACCAAGAAACAGAAGAGAACAACGGCACTGCCCTCCTCCCTTACATCAAAGGCACCACAGACAAAATAAGCAAAATTCTCCACAAACACAATATCAAGACAGCCTTTTACACCGAACAAAAAATAGCCAACATTTTAAGAAACCCCAAAGACAAGATTGAGCTAGAAAACCAAGGAGTCTACGAAATACCATGCAAAGTCTGCCCTGCCACATACATCGGACAGACAAACAGGAGAATAAGCGCACGCATCGCAGAACACAAGAACGCAGTCAAAAAAGAAGAAAATCTTCCTCTCTCTTCCAGCACATAAAAACAACAGGTCATGAAATTGATTTTAAAAGAACCAAACTCATCTCCAAAACTGAACACTTCAACAGTCGAATAATCATGGAAGCCATTGAAATAGAGAAACACCCAAACAACATGAATAAACGGGATGACACCTCCCGCTTGCCTGACATCTGGAAACTAGCCCTGGTCAACAGACGAGCCTCTGTCACAAAGACTGACACCAGGTCCAAAAGGACACAAGATGCCACCACCTTCCATCCACACCAAACACAAACCCAGACCCTTCCCACAGATGAAACGAAACCACCATCCAATAACAAAACCACGACTGCACCATCTACCGCTACTCCCCACTCCAGCCACCACATGGAGCACACTTACACTCGCCAAAAAAACATTGGGAGACCACAGACACGCAGCCAGACCAAAATGAATTCACAAGACACAGGACCCCACTCCACCAAAGCCCAGGATGCTGCCAGAACACCCATCACCAAGGTCGTTAAGAAACAAAAGGCTAATAGACACACATCCAGCACCTCACCCACACATGATGTCTCTAAACAGCCATCTAACCCACCAGCAGTTAAGCCCTTAACGATCGCCTCAGCCACACAGCAGATCACAAAAGAACAAACAAACCTACAATCAGCAACAGAGCAAGCAAACCACACCCCCCCAGCAGTATTTATAGAAGGACTTCAACTGAGATCACGCTTTGCTTCAAGAAGAAAGAAGCCAGAACACCAGCCTGAAGATGACGAGTGAGACCTCGTCGAAACGTCGCCAAAACAACCAGATTTCTACACGGGAAGAAACCCGAATCCACCCTAACATGCATACCTATACCCGTGAAAATCTACGAAACAAATATATATATATATATATATATATATATATATATATATATATATATATATATATATATATATATATATATATATATATATATATATATATATATATATATATATATATATATTTGCTTCTGCAGTTGAAAAACCTTTGAGATCATGAAATGTGAAATGAAGCATAACCAGTCCATCAATATCCTTTTTATAATGCAACTCATTGTATCTGCTTGTAAAAGAGGTCATTCTACCCCTTTAGGTACTTCTGCTTTTGTGGCCTAGCAGAATACAGTACTGTATATACAGCCATCTCACACTTTCCAGCAATGGAGCTTCAGAAGAAAAGAGGAGGTAGGAAAAAGGAGGAAGGGCCTATAAAGGCTCAGTTGATGACTGTCAACACTACGATAGCTGCATTTTACTACATACAAAACCAACAGGAAACCAAGGTAGACACAAAATTCCTCAGTTCTGTTGCAACCAGTACGATTGAGAATATAATGCGTATGCACAACAGGGTGTATGTTTTAGTGCATCTATCATGTCATTTGTCGTGATGATAGATTAAATTTATGTAACTGTTCTAAAGCAGTAGGGAAAGTTGAATAAAACATTACAAATGAACTACAAACAGAGATGGTTCTTTTGCCATCTCTCTCTCTCTCTCTCTCTCTCTCTCTCTCTCTCTCTCTCTCTCTCTCTCTCTCTCACACACACACACACACACACACACACACACACACACACACACACACACACACACACACACACACACACACAGCAAAATGCAGTGAAAGGCTCTGAAACAACTGCATTAATGTTCTCCCTCACAGATAACTTTCTAGTTCACAAGCATGCTGGTAAATATAAAACACACAACAGAAGTGTAACACTGACTGCACAGTATGTTGATCTAATGTTCTTTCAGTTCCTGAGCTGCAGACTGTAATAATGATGAGCTCATATTTTGGGAATTTCAGAATCAGCCACAAGGAAATGGAATTGTTTTTTTATTTCAACTAGTTTTAGTGACACTTACCTTGCTCATGGATTTCAGTCAGTATTAATAAAGAGGCAATTCCAGTATACAGTGGTACCTCACTTATGAGCGTCTCTACTTACAAGCAATTCGACTTAAGAATGAAAAACCACTGGCGTTTTAACTGCTGCCTTACAAATTTTAGATGTATTCTGCTCTACTTATTTTTTTTTATTTTTTAGATACAGCTGTTCTACTTATGAGTTGCTCAACTCATGAGCATGCATTCAGAACAGATTAAACTCGTAAGTAGAGGTACCACTGTATATGCACTTTGAAATTGATAACCTTGATCCAAATATCTGGGAGTTGAGTCACGGAAACTGGATTTTTCTTGTGGGATTGAAGACCTAAAGAGCTATCATATATATGTGTGTGTATATGGTCTTCCATCAGGCTGTTGTGATTGGTTGGCCTGCAAGAGCTCCCTGGGAAAAAGATGGGGGTCCCAATGCCCTAGTTCTCATTGGGGAGCAAACAGGGCCCAGATAGGATGGGTCTGGCTTCACTTTGGAAACAAAGAAGTCCAAATAGTTTGAATTTTGAAACTGTTCCTCTGAGATTGTCTTTACATTCTTCTATCACCTTGAACATATCCTGACCAAAAATATGGTCCAGTGCTAGCAGTGCTTTACACTAAACCTGAATGTATTTCAAAAAGAGGTTTAAGGTATGAATACTGTAGTACCAAATAATTAAAAGGGAATATATTCTCCCACTCTGATTCTTAATATCCTTTAAATCAGAAAAAATGAGAGACTACAAGTTGAGGTGATGCCATTTGAACATACTGTATATTGTTAACCAGCAACAGTTGTAAACCACTACTTGTAGAAAATAAAAATACCTTAGAGGTTTACACAACTTAGGACAACTCTAGGACAATAGAGCTTAAATGCAGCATTCAGTCAGGAAACCAAGGGTTTCCAGGATATTTCTTTACTCATGTCAGGGGGGGAAAAAGAGCAAGAGGGACCAACCTACCACCTTATATTGGCCAGAGAAGGAGTGCTCTAGAAAGCTTATTTTATCCTTCTGCATTGGAACAGACAAGAATATGAACTCTAATTGAAATCCCGTGTTGGGCTGTTTTTTCTCTTTCTCTCCCAATCACTCCTCCTTTTATACTATGTCATATAGCTATAAATCTGGTGCAGGAACTACTTTATTATAGCTTTTTGAGCTACCCTAAGAACACCTTATTACCGCAAAATAGAGTAAAAATTATGACAATAAAATAAATAACCAACAGAATGGAAGAGAAAAGTATTTTAAACGGAAATACTAAAACAATCAAACACATAGGATCCTTGCAGTTGATTGACTGACTGACTGACTGATTGAATGATCTGCCTCCTTTTTTCCCATAGAGCATCCAGGTCACAATCAATAAAATATAATACTGTACACACAACTAAAATCACAATGAAATAGAATATTAAAAACAATTAAACAATTAGCAACATTAAACTGTCACTTAGAAACAATTCAAAACATATCCACCTCAATTCTAGCATATGTGCATACACACACACACACACACACACACACACACACACACACAGCAGCCAATAATGACACTTCTCTAAATCAATTGAAAGGCCAGTCTAAAAAAGGAAGTATCAAACACAAAGGGCCATCTTTTGAACAATTAAAGGAAACGTTAATGGATTCTACACACATGGCAGGATGCAGTGATGTGTTTATGCAATTTAATACTAAATAGGAGTTGAGGAAAATTACAAATCAAGGTAAATGGTAAAACAAGAAATGGAACATTTAAATATTGCTGTGCTTGGTGTCACTGAACTAAAGTGGATTGGAATGGGACATTTTCAGTCAGATAGCTAGATGGCTGAGACTCGGGTGAATAGGAGGTGGAGGTGGCAGCTTCTATCCTGCCTTTCCTTTCCTGCAGCATCCGATCCATGCATGCTACAGGGAAGGGAAGGCAGTTCTCTGGGACCGAGGTAGGCGCCGGTGGCGGATAACCACCACCACTGCTTACCTCCAGGGTGGGCGAAGATTGATTGGTCTCTGCTCTCCTCAACAAAGTATTGGGCAGAGGAGGGACCAATGGATGTTCGACCAGCCCGGGCGCCTTGCAAGGCAAGTGACAGTGGGGATCCACTGCTACTGCTTGCCTTGCAACCCTCCCAGGCTGTGAGATTAATGGGTCTGTGCTTTGCCCAAGCAGAGCATGGACCCATGAATCTTTGCCCATCCTGGGCACCTTGCAAGAAGGAAGATTGCCACTGATGCTTCCTTTCCAAGCTGCACAGGATGGGTGAAGATCCAATTTGGTGGGCAAAGCAGGGACCCAGTGATCCTCACCCAGCCTGTGCTGTTCCCTTGTAAACAGCCCAGGTTGGGCAAGGATCAATGGTACAATGTAAGACGAATGGAAACCGTTAGGAAAAATTCATCTTACGAGTTTTTCCTATCACTGGAAATTGCATTCATCTTATGAGGTTTTCGCCTTAAGGGCCATTCGTCTTACGAGGTATTACTGTACTTAAAGTTATGCAGATGATACCATTTAACTGGCAGAAAGCAGCAATGGCTTGAAATGACTTCTGATAAAAGTGTGTTAGAACCTGTTAAGGATGTCTAATTCCCAAGGAGTCCTACAGAGATTTATAGACTTACCAGGTAAAGAAGAAAAGTCAACTATGATGAACCATAGCCACCTGTTCTTTGCCCTGAAGGCCCTTGAATCTCTGTAGGGCTCCTAAGGAGACAGGCTTCCTTATCAGGTTTTAGAAGAAAGAGCCAAAGAAGGACTGCAGTTGAACATTGAGACAAAAATCATGACTACAGAAGAACTACACAACTTGAATGTTGACAATGAAGAAAGTGAAATAGTTATAGAGATTTTGCATCTTTGGTTCAATCATCAATCCTAACAGAAACTGCAGGCAAGAAATCAGAAGACCGAGGCTCTGGAGGGCAGGATTTACTTGAAATACTGTGCTAAGGGAGAGCTTTGTGGATACCCTGGACTGCAAGAGAAACAAACAGGCCCTAGATCAAATCAAGTTTCAACTATCTCTAGAGACCAAAATGCTGAAACTGAGCCTGTTCTACTTTGAGCACATAATGAGAGAGCAGGATTCTCTGGAAAAGACAATTAAAGTATGTTTGGAAAAGTCAACGGACTGATTCTCTAAAGGATTTTCAAAGACCTGAGTCTGTAAAAGCTGAGCAGGGCTGCTGCAGATAGTACACTTTGGAGATGGCCATATACTATTTTGAGTTCCATGAAAACAGAACTGAACATTAGAACAATCTATGGGATAGGACACAACTTGTTTTCAAATTATTCTTTATAACAAAAGCATGTAGCAGGACAACCCAGAGCCATAATACACTCTGATCGGGAAACAATTATCCAGATAAGCTGTGATGTGAGTTACTTACACATCGGTCATGTGTACATTTATTTAAATGCAAAATCTTATTACATCTCATGAAAATTGTGGGTCTACCTCTACAATCAATTTTAGAATTCAGTACTGGAGACTTCTGTGGCTGTTTAACATATAAAAATATAAGACATGTGGATTTATATTTGGGAGTTAAAGTACACAAGGGAAAAGTGATGACGTGTCATTTAACTATACATTGCAAATAGTTAAATGTAGTCAAATTAATAAATCCCTTCATTTATTTAGCATACTTAGTTGACAAACCTCCATTGTAATTGGCAAAATACAATATATCACACTAGCCTTTTTTTAAAAGAAGAAAGAAAATAAACATACAGTATATTACACTTATTATTTTTAGCTCTTGAAACTTCTATAGAAATAAAGGTTGTACTTGAGAATTACTGAAGGTATTAATTACTCTTGTGGGAATTTGAAAAAAAAAACAGCATAAAAGGTCTTGAATTGTCTGAAGTTCAACTCCATCCTGTTTAAAACAAGGCATAATTAAATACACACAGAGGGGAAAGAAAACACTGGCAAAATGGAAAACACAGTTTTTATTTTTGATCATCTAGCTTGCTCCAAGGAAACATCATGCAGATGAAGGGAAAAAGAAATAAGGCAGGTTAAGAATAATAAAGTCATTAACCAAAGAGAGGATGAAAGAACTTTTTTTTAAAAAAAGTTTTTTTTCCTTTATACTAGCCCTTTAGCTTCTAGAGAAACAAATGTGTTGTTGTTTTTTGCTGGAAAAAAATCTATGTGATTTTGAGGCTATCTAACTATAGCATATGAGTTGACTGTCTGACTTTTTCCATTACTGACCTAAAATTCAGACCTATCTAACACAGAATAACTGAACAAACAAGGCCCTTATGTAATTACAAAGCAGTCCTTATGCTCAGGAGGAGTGGCACTTGCACATTGGTTAAGTCAGTGGCTCTTAAACATCCCCACCACCACCTTCACCGAGAATGCTTAAAAATAAACAAAATAAATAAATAAATGTAAGGATGTGTAACAGGTGGCGGCTTTCTGTTATGGTGTTGTACGCAGAGGTTTGTTCATCTTGTAGCTTCATGGCGATTTCTAGAAAGACTACCTGCTGGATGTGCTTTTTCTGTGCTTTATGTTGATTGGTCCAAAATAATATCAATGTAACGATGAAAGCTGTTCA
The DNA here is from genome assembly GCA_037367245.1 of Phrynocephalus guinanensis. Taxonomy (NCBI): domain Eukaryota; kingdom Metazoa; phylum Chordata; class Lepidosauria; order Squamata; family Agamidae; genus Phrynocephalus; species Phrynocephalus guinanensis. The sequence goes on from CM074739.1 coordinate 80,421,630, forward strand.
AGTTCAGATTTATCTTTCTGAAACATCTCTTTATCTAAGATGTAATGATGACATTTTATGATCTGGACCCATGGAAAAGAAGCACTGGCAAAATTCTATCAGAACTGAAAAATGGCTCTCGGCATATTAAGATGCTCCACCAATGCTCTAATCCATGATTAGTGTTAATTCCAAATACAGAGCGTGATTGTCATTCAAAGTGAAAGGAAAAATAAACTACTATGAATTTACCTCGTCACAGGAGTTTGTGCTATTTTATAATTTCACTATTATGAACTGGCTTATATCCTAAAGACAATTTAGAATACCTTTTACAAAATCATAAAAACCTCTAGCATATATACACTGTGCAGAAAAGAATGAGACATTTTGAAACCAGGAAGTCCTACTTGTACGGCTGGATTTTTGTCAATTTGCGCTTAGAAATAAATCTCCCACAAAGACGTCTAGTGCGCTGTCCTGGTTAATGTGCTGTGCAATAATCTAAGTAAACAGAAAGCCATATCGAATACCCAAGAGATAACTAAGTCATTAGCTGTCGACTATTTTGAAGGTAGTTATGCTACTTTTAGCAAGAAATGTTTTAGAAATGGAAAAACATGAGAGACTTGAAACATGAGAAACTATTAGCTTAGTAATTACAACAGCAATCCATTTGGTCTCTTTTATACAGAGAATATCAATGCAATACGACAATTATCCTCAACAGTACGAATTTTCAAAAGAAATGCTAGATTTCAAGCAGGGTAGTTCACCTATCTTTTGTAAACCATTTTAAAGAACATAAGGATGATGCAGAATAATTGTCATTTAAATGTAAAGTGGTAAAATTTAAATTTAAAGTGTTAAAATGTCTTCCCAAGGATGTGTGGGTTTTAGAACACAGTTAAAAAAATACTGAATAGACTTCTCAAGTCCTAGTGTACTCTTCATTATTACAGAAAACGTTTATGCTCCCCACTACAAGTAGCTGATATACTTTAAACATACTGTTTGTCATGAGCAAACAACTGGAATTTCAACCCATGCTGACAGGGCCTAATTGTGAATGGTGGAAAGGATCTTCCCCAATGATACATCACAGGAATGCAGCCATCACCTCAAGCCAGATGATTCTCGCTGTCACAACTGGCCAATCTATATTTAACAATTTGACAATCACTTCCCTGGGAGGCAATTCTACGTTGCTCTTGGAAAGACGTACATTAAGGATATTCATAGAGCTAAATGGAATATAAGCAGAGCCTTGCTGGATGACAGCAAAGGCCTGTCTAGCCCAGAATTCTGCCCACAAAATTGCAAACAAGCTGCTTACAAGAAATTGGCCAGCAAGAAATGACAAGTGGGACTCTCCATTTTGTGCTCCCCAGCAACTGCTATATGAAGGCATAAGGCCTCTTGTGGTGACTGATCATCATCCTAACTTGCAGCCGTTGAAGGTTCTATCCTTCATGAAGGTCGTGTACAGATTTTTTTCCTCTTAAGGCTGCCCAATTTGGCAACTGTTATTTCATCTTCGGGCAATGAAAGACTTGAAGTTTAACAGTATGCTGTGTGAATACTTTCTCTAATGATGTGAATCCACGTGAAGCAAACAACGGCTCCTATTCTATATTAGATATGTTGTTTAATGAGTGGCTTGTGCACTTGAAGATAAATAGGTACCACCGTAAAAAGAGGGAAGGTAAAACAGTGTTTTCTTGCAGCCATGCCGGCCATGTGGCCATCGACTTGCACAACGCTGGATCTTCGGCTTTGGATCTTCGGCTTGAATACGGAGATGAGCACCACCCCTAGAGTCGGACACGACCAGCACACATGTGCGGGGGGAACATTTACATTTACCTTTTTGTGCACTTGTATCTTGTTATTACTACCTCCATAGTGTTCAACTGCCATAAATTAAGGCATACATATAGAATGACAAAATACATTTTAAGCATCAGTGCACAGTCACTATTTCATGCAAAAGCCTTCTGAAAAATATTCTGTCTTAATACACCTCTTTTGAGAAGGTTTTCATGCTCATAGACAAGCAAGTTAATGCAAGGGTTGACTAAATTTGAGCAAGTTTGAATGACTGCCTTCATATGAAAAAGAGTAATCTACAACTTCATTTAACTATAAACATCAATTTGAACTCTTATAGCAGTGGACTTTGTAGCTAGATAAATACAGATTTGCATAATGGACTATGATGGCATCAAATAGCAGATGAAAAATGCAAATAATGATAATAAAAAGACAGCAAGTGCAGACTTCATACTGAAGGATGCCAAAAGTGCTAGAATAAATATTTATATACTACACATTTTGGTAAGCATGCCTCAATAATACACCCATTCCTTGAAATCATGTGGCAATAAATTTCATGATCACCATTAATAAGAAAAAGTAACCCTTAATATATTCTGTAATGGGCAGTGAAGAAAACTGAGCATTGATCTCTACTGTAATATGCTGAGGCATTCCGGGTACTAGTGGCTTATCCACTCATTGGCTGACAGGAACCTGATGGGAACTTGCAAGTGTTTATGGCCCTCATTTTCAGATGGCAGCAATTAATAGATCTGTAAAGGCCATTCTTTGTACAGCCATCGTTTAAGTGAAGTGAAAGGACTAAGTGGAGATTTGGGAAGGGGCAACTATGTTGAACCGTCTTGTGGCTTGTTCCCCTGCATGCTTACTTACAACCTGCACTCAAGCAGCTGCCCTACTCATTTCATTGACCTCAGGTGATCGTAAAATCAAGGGGATGGTTTACAGACCATTGTCTTCTAGGCCTGCAGTACTTGCTCTTTAAGGATAGAATCAGGATGTCAATACATGCCCCATTTCCCAAGTGTACAGCCTGATCTTTGGGGCTTAAGATATCCTTGATCCTTTTCATTGATCTGTAGAGGACAGAACTACCAAGTAATCTTAGAATTGCAGAGTGATCAGGGTCCTTATGGATAATCAAATCCATCTCCTGTCAAGGAGGCGGGGGTGGGTGGGGAATCAAACTCCCAAACTCTGGCTCCACAGCCAGAGACCTAAACTACTGAGCTGTCCAGCAGAGTTTAGGTAAGATAAAAGGGTGAAGGAAAGGCATCTCCGGGTGATATCTAGGTGAAAGGCCAAATCCTTTCTATACCTAGTGAATCTGAGCTGCACATTGCGGGATGGGAGGAAACTACTGTATACCTCTGTACAACAGTCTTATCTTCTAGCATAACAGTGGAAATACCTTGGTGCTGATTCAAAATTAACATGGAGAAGAACACAGTAGATCATTGCAATTTAGAACAACCACAAAAGAAGCAAAAATATGTCATAGTAGAAGTTAACAGTGTGTTGATTATACTGCAGTTGGGGAACGGAACCTTACTTTCAGCCAGGGAGGAGATGACCCAGGCTGGCTCCCTTTTCTTCCCAGCATGGTACTGTATTGGCTTTTTAATTTATTTCGCAATGTTGCTGCCGCTAATCTTCTAGATTACAGGATTATTTTGCTTAATCACAGATTTCTTACCTGGGTGTATTCCCCAGCACTTTCTCGTGCCCTCAAGACCAATTTATACAGATAATGTGAAACAAGGGGTTGGCTTACGGGACCAATTCAACCATGTAATTCTGTGAGAACAGATCCTTCAGAACACGAGAAGTCTATTCTAAAATAATAACTTTACCAAAAGGGAAAAACCTCTGACAAAAGTCTCAAAAGTTACATTTCAATGTTTCTAAGCAAGGTGTAAAAATCAAGCTACTGACCTAGTTATAGTTATAGGCTGAGTTATAGTTAAAGGCTAAGAATTGTTGCTAACTGGAACTAAGTAGAAATCCTATCACCACGAGGTTCACTCATGGCTACACTAACTTCTAGTTAGAAGATTAGAATCCATTCAATTCTATTTCCTGGGCACCACATTCCTCTTCCTGTTTTAGAAAGGAGCACGTCTACCCCAGCCTTCAGCTTCCATCTCCCAAACTCTTCCCTCTTCCCTGGATTCCGTCTCTTTCCCGCTCTCTCAGCTGCTTGCTTTTTCATTTCTGCTATGGGAGGCTTGCCCTCCCTTCGGCAGAAGTTTTGAGTGTAGCATGAGGATTTGACAACATGCATGGCTTCAAAGAAGAGCTTTGAAGTGTGTGAGCCTGCTTATTTACTGAAAAAAAGCTGCCTTAAAGGTGTGAAGTAACTGGCTTCTTGGGTCTGCACTTCAAGACAGCCCTGTCCTTTGATTTAGTATACAGTATGGCGCTGTCATCCTGGATCTCTGGTTCTGGTAACGTACCTGGGCAACTTTTATGGGTGAGCTGGCTCTGGCACCCTCCCTGCAGGTGCATCAACTTCTGTGTCCCCACAGGGTCACATTCTGCTATTTCTCTTTATTACATTATATTATATATTATATATTATATATTAGCTAATATTCAAATGATGACAGTAAAAGTGAGATATACTCTACCTGCTGAATTAGCTCCTGTTCTCATGATCTGCTACAACTGATCTTTACTATGCAAAACCTATGCTACTCCATATTTCATTATCTCTCTGGATGTTGTCAAACTCCGAGCACTTTAAGCAAATCTCAGCATGAAACAACATGGACTCCAATAACTCCAGGTACTCCACACCAATCCTAACATTGAAAGTTACCATATTTTTCCATCTATAAGATGCCTCCATGTATAAGATAACCCCCGCTTTTCCAGCCCTCAAATTACAGTTTCCAAACTGTGCAGTTCCCTTGTCAGCTTACTTCCATGTATAAGACCACCCTCAAGTTTTAGTCTAACAAATTTAGACAAAGATATATACATGGAAAAATACTGTAATTTGAATGTTTGTTTGTTTGTTTGTTTGTTTTAGAGTATTTTTACCCTGCCTTTTTCCTTGGAAAAGGACCCAGGGCAGCTTACAGTAATGAGGGATAACATACAGTCCAGTACAATTAAGATATGTTCAGGTATTGAGAACAGGGAATTGAGGGACATCTTACAGCATTAATAGACAACATCACACTAAAGCTACAAGAAAACGTGCACCGTTAAAAAGAGAGGAAAATTCCATGAAAAAGTTATGACTGATGGAAACTAACATCGAAAACATAGCGTCAATGTAAACACATAAGGTTATAAGTAGTTCTCTCTTAAACTAGCAGAAGAAAATGCAAAAAAACTAAGCAATGTACTATGTAGTCAGCTATATGAAGGGAGTTTCTCTGAATATAAAGGAAAATATTACTGTCCCTATCCTTGATGTGTTGTTTCTCTAGAACTGCTCTTAACATCCAAATATTGAGCATGAATCCAGTGAGTGGGGCCAGCAATACAACCACTTCTGCTTGATACCCCTTCCTGTGAACAATGTAAAAAACATGCCACCATTCGTGACATTCTTTGTCAACTAATTTCCTCTCTGGGACTCCATTTCCAATCGCTATGGCACTGACACAAAGCTAGGACATTCCATTCAAAGGAATACCAGGAAGTGCTCCCCAAATATTTTTAGATCAAAAGACCTTTTTATTTTTTTTGTTTAAAAGGGATTGTTTATTTAAAAGTATCTGGAATACAACCCAACTCTCTCAGTTTTTGTGTGTGCCCGTGAGCAGTAAATATAGAAAAGTGAGAGCATATGACGAATTCAGGCAGAAACAAAGCAACACATGTAATATTGGGAGGAGAGCTGGGAATGCTGGTGCCTGTCTCCATCCCAAGACAACAGCCGCAGCACAATTAACCCATGTCGTAATCCTGCCTGTCTACACACTGAAGAAATGGTAAAGGAGGACATTGTAACCAAATACAGTGGACCCTTGTATAACAAACAGCTTGTATAACATAAAATGTGTACAACATAAAACATTCTGGAGATAGGGAAAATTTGCTTAACATAATCGCCTATGGGGAAAATCCATACAACATAAAATTGGGATCACTCCGTTTTCAATGCATTCCTATGGGAATTTGTATAAAGGAAAATTTGCTTAACATAATTTCATTTGGAACGAATTAATACCTTTATACAAGGTACCACTGTATTCAATAGGTCATACTGGCATCCTGCGTGGCCTTGCAGGCCTTGGCATTATAGATTAATCCTTCTGACTGTTATTGCCTACTAAGGTCCGTTTTCTTTGGCTGCTAAATATGTCTACCAACCTGTTTCACAAATCCAGGAGGCATAGAAAGCAATACAGTGGTACCTTGTATAAAGGAATTAATTCGTTCCAAATGAAATTATGTTAAGCAAATTTTCCTTTATAGAAATTTCCCATAGGAATGCATTGAAAACGGAGTAATCCCTAATCACAACCATTTTTATGTTGTACAGATTCACCCCATAGGCGATTATGTTAAGCACATTTCCCCTATCTCTGGAATTTTTTATGTTGTATATATTTTATGTTATACAAACTGTTTGTTATACAAGGGTCCACTGTACTTACATTTATTTATTTATTTATTTATTTATTTTTTATTCATTCATTTATTCATTCATACATCATACATTCATACATACATACATACATACATACATACATACATACATACATACATACATACATACATACTGGGTGGCTTACAATTAAAATGAACAGTTAAAACAATTAAAACATTAAAATGTCAATGAACAATTAAAAAGAATAAAAACATTTAAATATAAAAAAATAAAATTGCCAACAGGACCCACAATCTATGTTATGTCAGTTAAAAAACTTCTTGAACAGCCAGGTTTTTACCTGGCACCAAAGCGTTATCAATGTTGGTGTCAGATGGATTTCATTTTGGAGGGCATTCCATAGCTTGGGGGCAGCTGCCAAAAAGGCCCTATTCCTACAAACCATCCCTTTCACCTCCTTGAGGGATGGCTCTTTCAGGAGGGCCCCCTGGCTAGATCATAACTGCCAGGCAAGTTCGTATGGAAGGAGGCGGTCCTTCAGGTGTCTAGATCCTAAGCCATTTAGGGCTTTATATGTCAAAACAAGCACTTTGAATTGGGTTCAGGTAGCAACTGGTAACCAATGCAGGTTATACAGAATTGCCGTGATATGGTCCCTGGTGGCCCCACCACTCACCAGCTGCGCTGCACGATTCTAAACCAGTTGCAATAGCCAGACCATCTTCAAAGGCTGCCCCATGTAAAGCACATTGCAGTAATCAATATGGGATGTTACCAATGCATTCGTAACTGTCATGTGGCTCCTCTTTTCCAGGTAGGGGCGTAGCTGGTATATTTTTCCACAGCTGAAGAAAGGCACCCTGGGCCACTGAGTCCACCTGGGCTTCCAGAGTTAGACCAGGATCAAGGAGCACCCCCAAGTTGCAGACCCTATCTCTTAGGGGGAATGCAATCCTGTCCAGAACAGGGAGATGGCCCTCTAACCTGTCTGGCAGAGCACCTACTAACACACGTCTGTCTTGTCTGGATTGAGTTTCAGTTTATTAACCCTCATCCAGATTACCTGGCCCAGACACGAGTTCAGCACAAAAAAAACCCTCACCCAGATAGGTGGAAAATGAGAGGTAGAGCTGAATATCATCAGCATATTGCTGACTCCTCAGCCCAAACCTCCTGATGACCTCTCCCAGCAGTTCCATGTTAAATACCATGGGGGACAGCATTGAGCCCTGTGGAACCCCATGATGTAAACGCCATGGGGCAGAGCAACTGTCCCCCAGCATCACCTTCTGGACACAGTCAGCCAAGAAGGAGCAGAATTACCACAAAGCAGTGCCTCCAACTCCCAACTTGGCTAGCCTATCCAGAAGGACACCATGGTCGATGATGTCGAAAGTCGCTGAGAGGTACAGGATTATCAACAAGGTTGCACTCCCCCTGTCTCTATCCCAGCAGAGGTAATCATACAGTGCGACCAAGGCAGTCTCCATACCAAAACCCGGCCTGAAGAAAATGAGTTTCATCCAGCAGCGCCTGGAGTTGCCTGGCCAGCACCCGCTCCAACACCTTGCCCAAAAAAGGGAGGTTCGCTACTGGTCAGTAGTTAACCACCAGCCCTGGGTCCAGATTAGGTTTTTAAAGGAGTGGTCTAATTACCGGCTCTTTCAAGATGACAGGGACAACTACCTCTCTAAAAGAGGCATTCATGGTTTCCTGGATCCAGGTGCTAAACCCCCCTGGCAGATCTTTCAATTAGCCAAGAAGGGCAAGTGTCAAGCAGCGTGGTGGTAGAATAGGTAGATCCAAGCACCCTGTCCCCATCCTCGGGTCTCAATAATTGAAACTCATCCAATAATACTGGACCTAAGCACAGTGCACTGGAAACATCCCTTGAGTCTACACCAATGGTGGAGTCCAATTCACTGCGAATCTGAATAACGTTTCTCTCAAACTGGACAGCAAACTCGCCACAGTTTGCTGATGAGTGGTCCAGGACCTCCACTGTATCTCCCGACTGAAGATAACAAGAGAAAACAGGACTTATACCACATTGGACTCAATAAATCCCAATAAATCTTCTCTTCTAGAAGAAACCTCATGGGGAAAACGAGGACAAAACAACACAAGCATAAAATGCATTATTTAAAACATCTCAGGAAAGAACATGGATGCCAGGTGTGCCTGCTTAAGGAACCATTTCATTTGCATTTAATGCATTAACATTAATGAATAATAATACACTTTATTATTATTTATTATTATTATTATTATTATTATTATTATTATTATTATTATTATTAAATTATCACACAGCAGACAAGACAACTATGCTGGATTTTGTATTACAAATCACTAGTTGAACGCTTTCCAAGCGTTTAGGACTATGTGATGTATTGGTGAATTACGCGAGCAGATCCCAGTAAGGTGGCTTTTTGCAGCTGACTGATGGTGGCTTTGTCGACTCCATTTTCTTCTAAATACTTGCTTAGCTCTTTAGCCACCGCACCCAGCGTGCCGATTACCACTGGGACCACTTGTACAGATATATGCCAGAGACTCTGAAGTTCAATTTTCATATCCTGATATAGGGTAATTTGTTCAAGTTGTTTCTCAGTGACTCTACTATCACCTGGTATAGCAACATCAATGACCCACACTTTTTAATTCTCCACAATCACAATATCTGGGGTATTATGCTCCCAAACCCTGTCTGTCTGTATTCGGAAGTCCGAAAGCAATTTTGCATGCTCATTTTCAATCACTTTTTCAGGCTTATGATCCAACCAGTTATTTGCTACAGGCTGATAATAGTTGTGACACAAATTCCAGTGGACCGTTGAGCAACTACATTATGACGCTGTTTGTAATCAGTCTGAGCAATTTTCTTGCAACAACTCAATAATGTATATGGTTGATAGTTTCATCTGCCTCTTTACAGAGTCTACATGTGGGGTACTCAGCTGATTTTTTCTATTCTAGCCTTAACTGCATTTGTTCTGATAGCTTGTTCTTGAGCTGCAAAAATCAGGGCTCCTGTCTCTTTTTTCAGTGTTCCATTGGTGAGCCATAACCAGGTCTTTTTCTCATGTACTTTTTCTTTTATTTATTATTATTATTATTATTATTATTATTATTATTATTATTATTATTATTATATTATTATTATTATTATTATTATTATTATTATTAAATCAATCAATCAGCCTGGCATTCTTTGAATGGTCAGCCCACACACATTTTCATCTCACCCACCTTTCCCTCCTTGCAAAAAGTTTGGACATCCCTGCCCTAAGCTTTCATTTCCTGCTGCAGTGTGTTTGAGGGTGCCTTCTATACAGCATAAAGAACAAAATTACCACCCTAACAAAGCACTGGGACAGTCTCCATCCTGGAAGTGTTGCAGTATGAAATGAAGACTTTCAGGTGGGCTTAGCCTTGTTGAAGTAACTAAAATGAAAATGTCTGGAGCTATGTGTTTATAGGCTGAAACTCCTAGACTTCTGAGATTTGGAGTCCCAGATAAATGAATGGTGCACCCCTACCATTACATTATTTCCAAGATAGGAGGCATGGAGGAATTTCGCTTCCAAGCTACCTCTATTCTGAAATCATTGTCCTTACCAGAAACATACATGCATCTAAAGATAAAGGTAAACGTTTCCCCTAACAGTTAAGTCCAGTTGTTTCTGATTTGAGGGGCCGGTGCTCATCTCTGCTTGAAAGCCAAAGAGCTGGTGTTTGTCTGTAAACATATTTCCATGGTCATGTGGCCGGCATTACTAAATGAAATTCTCGCATAGAACTCTTCAGTAACTAGATACACAATGCATATGATCAATATATCGCTTAATCCTTATCTTTAAAATAAATACACTGAAATTACTAAAAGTCCAACATGAGAACTGAGTACTCGTAAAATTACTGCAAACTTAAATAATATAAAAGCACAGACTACATGAAAAATGAAACCCCAGACAATCACATAGTGAGAGCCTGTCAACCATATCGTAATTCAGGATAATCCATTAGAATCTGATTCTTTTCATTAAAAGTTTTACTTTTAAATCGCAAACCATCTCAGTAACTGAGCAACATGTGATTTTGCAAATTAATTCTCGGAGGGCTCAAGCTATTTACTTATTTCTTAGCTAGGGTTGCCTCACAATGTCCATTGTATTAAGTATTTGCTCAAGTTATTTGGCTGGCTGGCTGCCTCTAATTCTGATTTGTAACTTAGAAACCAACAGCAGCCTATGTTGACCTGCAATGTCCTGAAGACAAATGAGCCATGCCACTGACCACCCGCAGAGCATCTTCTGCTGTTCACATTTAACTAGAATAAAAGCCCATTGAAGACCACCTGTTTTGTGTGCTTATGTGTGACATGCACACACTATCACCACCAAATGACAACAGAGAACATAATATTAAATTTAACTATTTAACATAGGAAGACAATGTTGCATAGCATTTTAAATAAAGCATTTCAAAAACATTTACTTTTGGTCTGTGTGGTTAGACAAAACATGATTGTCCCTTATTAAGAAACAGATAAGAATCTTATCTGTGACCTTATTCTGTGATGTGTTGACAGAGAAATTGTTCTGTCACCATTATATCTGCTCAGTAATATATAATTGAACTTTTCTAGGTGGTGAAGGACCTTCTTGCTATAGCTTCTACTGTTCAACACTCTGAAATATCAAAGGTACTTCACTTAAAATTTATGAAAAAAAATCCCTCATATTGATTCTGAATGCAGCAGAGGTGGGTGGGACTAATATCCGGTTATGGGAACAGAACACATTTGACTATTCTCCTCAGGACAACACCAGCATCAGCAAGACATCCAGCTGTGGCGTTACCCCCAATGGGCATTGACCTTGGAAATTCTTTGGTCCAAATAAGATTGTGAACCTAACTTTAACTTAGCTGCAACTAAAGCAGCTGCCTGTGGTTCTGGATCACAAATAGGGCTCTGTAAGGCTACATTTTCTTTCCTTGCTGAAATGATATGGAGGAAAGAGAAAGGCAAAAGGCACAATAGTTTGAGTCTAGCTGCTGATGGTAGCTGCTGATGCTGCTCTGGCATAGGGATGGCATGGTGTTCAACAAGGCTATTCGAACTGCATGTGGTGCACAGAGTAATTTAATGGGAAAAGGCCCTTCTAGTGCCACATTAGACCAGTACGAGCAGACACTGTTAAACCACTCAAGATACTATTGTTTCAAACACAATTTGACAAAATATACAGTGGTATCTAGACTTCCGAACGACTCAAGTTCCGAAAAATTCGACTTACGAAGGAAATAACTGGAAACTGAGTTCTAAAAGGAAATGCATTTCCAATAATTACCTTTCAATACAATGCTCCTCCCCATGTATGCTGTGCATAGTGTTTCCGGAACCAGGGCATCGGTTTCCAATGATTTCCTTTCAAATTGGAAACTGATGCCCGGGTTCTGGAAATGCCACACACAGCATGTATGGGGGGTGCTTCACATTGAAAGGCTGTTTGACCTGCCCCCCCCCCCAAAAAAAAAACAGCTGAGAGGCATGGCGGCAAGGCAAAACAGAGCAAGCAGTGGGAAAATTCAAACAGCACTGCTTGCTTGCTTCTGCCTCACCTTGCCCCTCTCAGCTGTTTTTTTTCTTTAGAGCTCAGGCTGTGAAGACCTCTTATTTCTAAGGTAAAAAAGGCATTTGAAAAATCTATTAGTTTGTAGGTTTTTATTTACATTCAGCATATTATTTAAAACCAGTGAAGCATCTTTAGAGGAGGATTCTTAGATTGACAATTCATCTTTAATGGTGACTATTTCCATATTCAAGTAAAATGTAAAACCAAAATGTAGAAGCTCTGTTTATCACAACATAAAATAAATTCCATCCAACTAGCATTTTAGACAAAAAACACACGAGACGAAAAAACATAGGAGCTTTGTAATTATACACATTTACCTTGACAAATAAAAAGCAATCTGTGATTAGAGCATAGCAATTAGTTACAAAATGCTTCTAATCGTTTTAATTACCATCTACAAGTTTCTTAATTACTTCTATCTCATTGCATCAGTGATTTTTTTTTTTTTTGCCTGAGGCAGAAAGTCACTACTTATTTACAAAGCCTGTAGATTATGGAAGTGAATATATTACTTCATCAAAGTAATAATATTTGGGTTCTGCTTAAATTATTTTTTAAAAGGATGCCCCTTGTAAAACAAAGACATCATTTGGTATTGTATCTTGAGTGGCCTATTTTCCAGATGATCTCAGATGTTACGGAGAGACACCCCCTTATTTAAAAAATAAATGTGTGTACTGAAACAAGGAGTAATGCTACTTTTCAAAACCAACAGTCCAGTGACACCACAGTAGCCAACATATTTATTATAGCATCATTTTGTGAGCAGGAGACTATCTCTAGCAGCAGCAGTACTAGAAACAGTTGATTCTCTCCAAAAAGGTTATGCCATAAAGAGTATTAGTGAGTTCACTAGCAGAGGACTGTGCTGTTTGGGTAACAGCAGAATCGTTGTATTTTAAAATGTCATACACCACACTTAGGATTCAAGGGAGACTTTCAAAAGTTCCCTCCATCCAAAAGCAAACTCTTCGTCAAAATGTATCAATTTATGTCGCTATTTTGAACTTTGCTGATCTGTGAGGCTTTTAAGGTAATGATAACTTTACTAACCTCAACGGAACAGTCAGTCCAGCAGAACTGGGAACCCTAACTCTACCACCTTTTCCCACGAGGTGCTTCTGCAGACAGTGCCAAAAGGTACTGTCCACTCTGGCTGATCATACTGTAGGACCTAGCTGATACTAGCAGAACTTCTATACATACAGTATGTAGCTTGAAGAGAGCAATGCAACTGCCCTGTCTTAAGGAGCATGGCATCACTGTCTTATTTTCTGGCTACTACAACATTTTCTTATTTCTGAATCACAGAATTCATCCAAGAGATGGGCAAATCAGACTTATTTCAGTCCTGTGGCCTTTCAGTATATGCGTTCAGCCATAAATCCTGCATGACTGACACTCCTATTTATTGTTGTACCAATCCTTAGTGTGTGGACTTTACTCATGAACCTATGGTAAGCTAAGGGTGCACAAAATGTAATATGTCTGTGTGTCCTGTTGAGGTGTTATTAACTCTATTATGCTTCAGCTGACAACAACAGTCCAAGACCTATACTGCCTCTAACCTAATTTTAATTCATTATTTTATTCATTTATAATACAGTGGTACCTTCTATAAAGGAATTAATTTTTTCCAAATGAAATTATGTTAAGCAAATTTTCCGTTATACAAATTTCCCATAGGAATGCATTGAAAACAGAGTAATCCCTAATTGCAATCATTTTTATGTTGTACGGATTCGCCCCACAGATGATTCTGTTAAGCAAAATTTCCCTATCTCTGGAGTTTTTTATGCTGTACAGATTTTATGTTATACAAACCCTTTGTTATATGAGGGTCCACTGTATTGCTTTTTGTTTATTTTTTTGTTATTTATGTTATGCTGTTTATTTTTCTTATTTAGCATTATTGTCTTGTTACATCGATTGTACTGTTTTAAACTGTCCAGAGCAGCCTGGTAGCTAGAGGGGCAGCATACAAATCAAATCAATCAATCTGTAATCAATACAAGAACAGTAAAACGGCTGTCTGGTTTTAAAATCCCCATCTGATTCCACAATGGTTTGAGTTCCACAGAAATAACAGAGATGGGTAGATGTGAAATTGTAATTTTCTCAAACTAGGTCTCCTACACAGAGCATTGGTACAACAGAGGCTTTCGGTTTGTGCTGTTATGGGACATGCTTGGTTCCTTAGAGGATTTGTCATCCCACCCCCAAAATTCAGAGGCAAAATTCAACCCCAGCAGGAAGACTAAGGCATATCTAGCCTCTTCTTGAAAACTCACCTCCCAAATGGGCAGATAGCAAAAGGCTGAATTTCCACTTAGCTTGCAATAGTTAAAAATCAATGAGTAAAAGCATTCTTAATGTGGAAGACTCTGAGGTCATCTGCATTATTAATAAGCAAGGCAACAGAAAAAAATGTTTTTGTTCACCTGTCTCCGTTGCATTTCCAAACGATTTTGAAATGAAAGGTGCTGAAGCATGAAGATTGGAGGCAGTCACTGCTTTTTGAAATCACAGTGTGGGGAATTGGTGGAATTCTTCCCTCCTCTGGCATAGTGAACTTTCCTTGAAAACAGACTAGAAATTCACAGGGGTCCCTTGCCTTCAATCAAGAACATGCTTAAAATGACCCCCATCTGCCATTTTAATGTATTCTGCCCGGAGACTTCCATAAATATTTAATGTAAGAAAGGGACTGTTTAAACACAATGAATAGCTTGTGAAATTAAAGCTGGCTGACGGATTACACCACATAATATATAGTAAAAAATGTAAGAGAAAGCATAGTACAGATAGAGAGATGCACTAATCCAGGGGTGGCGAACAAGTTCGACAAAAAGAGCAAAAATTTTAAACTGTGAGAGTCAGAGAGCCACACCACGCAGTGACCTGCCAAAACAGACAAACACTCACACAAAAGCATATAATTTTAACAATAATATATTAAACACATAATATAACATGCTCAGTCAGGTGTTTTTTGTTACCTTGTTGGAGTGATGGGATGATAATCTCAGTGGGATTTCTGGCATCTTTTGTTTTCACTAATCTTCTGCAAATCAGGTTTGTATTCAGTTGTAGCCACTCGGAGCAGTTCCTTTTACATGAGTGTCAGTCAGAATGGACCGGTGCTTTGATTTCACGTGTTTCAAAGTAGAAAACAGCTTCTCACAGATGTATGTTGACGAGAACATAGACAGCAGCTTGAGAGCGGCTCTTTTTACACACGGGTATTTTTCAGTTGGCACAGCTCTCCAAAACGTAACATGGCCTTCCTTCAAAAGAGATTTCAGTCTATCGTCCTCGCGTAGCTCAATCATTTCTAGTTCACTCGCTGCCTCATCAGTAACAAGTGGGGTTTTCAGGCAGTCGGTGTCAGCATTAAACGGGTCGATGAGAAAAGTGATCTGTGGTCTTTTTTGGTCCAAGTCCTCAAACCGGAAAGTAAACTTCTCTTACAGTTGTGTAAGTTGTTTCACGTATCCAGCTATATCTGTTTTAACACCGGTCTTCTGCAGGGTGCTGCGCAAATAAGGAAAATGGGATAGATTGCTGTTTTGAATGTGTGCTTTAAAAAGCTTCAACTTGTTTACAAAGGAGAATACACTTTGTGTCAGCTCAGGAAGAGTTTTTAATTTCCCCTGCAGGTCCACGTTTAGTTTATCCAAGTGTGAAAGCATGTCCACTAAAAATGCCAAATCCATAAGCCACTCGGGGTCTGAAAGCAGAGGATACGTTTTGTTCTTCTCTGCCATAAACAATTTTACTGTTTCCAAAAGCTCAAAAAAGCACGAAACTACTTTGCCTCTTGAGAGCCATCTCACTGCGCTGTGCAGTGGCAGGTCACCGGGCAAGTCTGCGTCAAGTTCTGCAATGAGGTTATTGAATTGCCGGTGATTAAGGGCGTACGTACGGATGTAATTCACAATCTCCATCACAGGCTTCATAACGTGGTCTAAATTCAGTGTTTTGGAGACAAGTTGCTCACGATGGATGATGCAGTGGAAGTTCCAAAATTCAGGAAAGGCGTCATCACCTTTACAAAGACCCACAAGTCCATTTACTGAGCCAATCATCGACAGTGCTCCATCCGTGACTATTGCGGTGAGTTTTTCAAAAGACATATTCGCTTTTTTAAAAACGGCAGTCATTGCCTCTTTTATGTCAGTACCGCGAGTTCTGTCTTTTAATGCGACAATGTCGAGAAGCTCTTCTTTAATCACGCAGTCCTCAGAAACCATTCGCGTAAATATTGCCAACTGTGGCTTGTCTTGTATGCCGCATGACTCGTCTAATGCAACACTAAAATAAGCACATGCGTTCAAGTCTGCATGTAGATCTGACTCAATCACATTATTTATGTCTGCTATTCTGGTTTCAACTGTGTGCCGTGACAGCTGGAGATCATTGATGGAATCTTTGAGTTTTTTATTGTCTGGAGCCAAGGTTTCAATTACATCCGCAAAACACTGTTTTAGAAACTCCCCCTCATTGTATGGTTTTTTAGCACGGGCAATGTTCCACGCCACTTTATAGGATGCAAGGGTCACAGTTTCTCCATGCTTGGTTAATTGCTGAAACATTTGAGACTGTCTTTTTACCTGGCTTTTCAAGGTGCTCAATTTTTGCTTGCGTAGTTCAGTACCTTTGGGTAATTCCTTGTCAATATTAGCATGGAGAGTTCTAAAATGACACTGAAGATTTGAAGCCTTGAAATGTGATATCACAGTATTGCATATTAAACACAGCGCTTTCCCATTCCGTTCAATAAAGAAGAAAGCATCTTCCCATTCTTCCAAAAATGTCCTGTGTTCATCTTCATATTTTCGTTTAGCTTTGCATTTTGCCATTTTGAGTGAGGGTAAAAATCCTGCAGTGATGGTGAGGGTGTGCTGCGTCCTCCACACTAAGAACTAACGGCAAGATGTGACACAACATGTGACACACGGGTCCCCCTGCTCTCTGGCCCATGCAGTTGTTTCTGGGGGATGGGGGACGTGATGACGCAGCCTGGGGGCGGGACTACGCGCTCGGAGATCTCTCCTCAGAGGTCCCTCCTCAGAAGCAGCATAACAAAATCCAAACTTGGCAAAGAGCCACAGTATACAAAATAATGATAAGAGGCAAAGAGCCGCATTCATTTTGGCTGGGAGCCGCATGCGGCTCGAGAGCCTCGTGTTCGCCACCCCTGCACTAATCCTTGACTTGTCTTCAGGGGGAATCTGAAATACACCTAAAGCACTATTAGTTATATAAAGTGCAATGAAGAAAGTATGATGCTTTGATATTATAAAGACAATAATGGCTTGACTCTAAATCTATCCAGTTCGCACTTGCAAATTGAAAGTACTTCTCTGTGCATATAAATATTTGGATGTCTCTCCTGCCAGCTGCATACTACAGAGAAACCCTAAACTCCAGGCAAAGCAGGCAGAAGATAATTGCCGTACCTTGGATCTCTAAACCATTAGCTAATAATGTACTAGATTTTTGTCAATGCTGGGAAAGCTTTCCACTTGTTCAAAATGTTTGGACATATACAACTTCATTTTCCATGCAAACTATGTTTTGGCAAAACAATTTATAGAACTCGTTCTATTGTGCTCCTGTCAGTGAACAAGATGACAAATCATTATGGTTAACAACAATAACGTGAAGAACAGGTTTTGGACAAACTGTAAAGCCAATGTTTGGAAGAACCAAAAAATGCTGGCTTTATTTTAAATAAACAAAATGGGCACAGAGGAATGAGCTATTTGTATGTAACAGAGCAGAACTTAAAATATTTACTCAAGACAATTCCCCACCACAAATCCAGGAAGCAGACTTTCATTTTTAAATGCATACTACTGTATAGTTTTGACACCATACTGTACAATCCAAAAATAACAACATGCTCACAATTTCAAAATGCAATACTGTACTGAGAAATACTAATACTAATAAAATTGAGTGACTATTCATGAAAAACATGTAGCATATCTTGGATATCATCATCAGAGAAGCTTACGTATCAGGGTACCAAGTCTGTAGAAATTATATTAGATCATTATGGGGGGAAAGGCAGGATAAAAATATTTTTGTTTTGGCATGGTGGAAATATTTTTAAAATATTTTAAATTAGATAAATGTAAATAAACACAAGGAAATCAGAGAAAAAGCTATGAATGTCTACAATACAATGGCTGAAATCCTATTGTGCAAAATGTATGCTTTTTGAAGTTGAATTGTCTCAGGTAAACAAATCTACACATAACTTTTTTTTCAGTGCATACTCAATTGAACAACTTAGCATGCAATAGAAAATGTCTACAGGGATTTTTTAAATTGAGGGAATTCACCTCTGAAATGAACATTATGTCTTTTGCATAGCAGCACAACAGGATTTTAGCCGAAGATTATATGAAAACTGCCATGTAAAACAATTCAAATTAAAGCGTCAGACATAATTATAACACTATAATTAGCCCTGAGTAGCCTTTTCTTGTTCTGTTTTGGGAGCTACAAGAGTCTGCAAGCTGCAAGCAGGACTCTGTAAAAAAGCCATGTCTGTCAAAGTGGAAGGGAAGTTCAAAGCCAAGTAGAACTGAGACACTGAGAAAACTTTAACCGGTACCCAGGCAACAAACAAAATAATTGTTAAAGTGTCAGCTAAAGTCAGTCCATAAATTAAGGGCCTACTTAACTCTATGGTCTGGCAGCAAGCAGAAGTGCAGTCAGGAAGCAGTCTGGGTCAGATCTACAGGAGGTCCATCAAAGAAAGAAAGAAGGAACACTAGAGCTGAAGGCAAAGGTCAAGCCAGGCCAGGAATGGAAGCTGTTCTCAGCAATGTAGTGAGTGCTCTTTGGCTGCAGTTTGGCAAATCCCTGCAAAACCGCTAGAATGTCTTTGAAAATGCTGGGACGGTTTCAACTGTACTGTACATTGAATCTTTAGTTCTCTGGGATTGTAAATGTATTTTTCCATGTGTGTTTCTTCCTTGTCTGTTTATCTGACTTCTCCGATTCCTCACCTTCATCCCTTGAGCTCTCAAGCAGAGGCATGTCCTCTCATAAGGAAGAGTAGGCAAGGTATTATCAAAATGTTACACTTGCCTCTTATCTTCCACCAGCCCTACAATTAAAGCTTACCATGTTCCCAGGCACTGAGCAGTATTTGGCCTAAAAAACTAAAAAAGAGAAACATAGTGGTCCCCCACCCTTTCACGGTTCATATACTGCAGTCCTGCTATATTTCAGGACCACAGTACCCCGAAAGGGCTTGAGGCCCCTTCCCCAAGCCCCAGGCTCCAGCTGATTGGCGCTGGGGTTGGGAAACAAAAGGTTTTCCCCCCATCCCAGTGCCAATCACCTGGAGCCTCTGGCTTGCCTCCGTGGAGGCATCGCGGGGGAGCGACAAGCGATGTTTAAAATGTGTTTAAGCAGTGGAGCCAAGCTGGCTCTGTTGCTTAAAGACATTTTAAACATCACGTGCGGCCTCCCCAGGCCCGACCCAACCTGCATCTGCTTATCGCAGATTTTCAATGATTGCGTTGGGTTGGTTCCTAACCCCTGCGATAGACGGGGGGGGGGTGTCACTGTAGCCCCCCCCCCAAGAGGTTTCTGAAAAGGCAGGTGAGTATGGAGAAAACTTGGTTTCTCCACATTCAGGTAAGAAAATTAGTGGAAAATGTAAAGTAAATAGTGAAGTAGGAGTATCCCCCATGAGTATGCATCTGTATGTGTGTAGGATGAAAATACTGTACAAGCCAAAGGACAGAAGATATTTTAAGAAATTAAAGTCCACAGGTGAACATATAAACCAGGGAAACATGTGTTTAGTTTGCTTGTAAAAACTACAAGAGGAAATTCCTTTGCAAAAGTCAAAAGTGAAATTTTTATTTCCTTCAACTTGCTTTGTTTATCTGTTTTTATTTTCCATATCCCAAAAGCCCAAGCCAACAGAAATCCTGTTTCTTTTCCCAATAGAAAAAAATTGTCACAATGTTTTAAGAATAAAAAAATAAAAAATATTTACTATTCCAGATCATATATTGTTTGCACTATAGGTCCAGCCAAATCTAGACCACATCTACAAACTTTATTGCTAGTGTACTTTTTGGACCTTTAAAACAGGATCTTGTTAAGAGTCAGTTCAGCAGAGTCATCCAACCTTCTGTGCAGCATTTTCACTGTGATAATGAGGATGTCCGTGGGGACCACAAAAAAGGGAAGACCACTTTCACAAGAACTGGTCTGTGTCCCTATATCTGGATCCATAAAATGGGAGGACCATTCAATATTTGGTGCATTGCTCAAGAAATGGAAGCAGTGAAATTCTAGTTGTGGGATAAAGGGAAGGAAGAAAGATGAATGGAAAGAGCAGGCCAGCAAACATTCCTCTCCTCTTCTTCTTTAGCTGCTTGACCAGTCTCCGGCAGGAGCAGCCAATCACTCAGGAGGCTCGTAAGACCTCCACCCAGAACTGTGCTTTTTCAGTGGCTGGTCCAGTATGGTGGAATCGCCTCCCTAGCAAAATTAGGTCTGCAGAGCTTCTCTCGGCTTTCAGGAAGCGCCAAAAAACTTGGCTCTTTAAGGCCACTTTTGGCAACCAAGGAGGTTGAATGTTTGCTGATTTTGTTATTCATTTTGCCCATGAGGTTTATCTGCCGCCATCTTGTACTATTATGTTTTTTAAATTGGATTTGGGTTTACACGTTTCATTGGTTCTATTATATGGATTTATTTTATTTGTTTTCTTGTGCAGCTTATGTTGTGAACCACCCGGAGTTCCTTTGGAAAGTCAGGCGTTCTATAAATAAAAATAAATAAATAAGACAACTTGGCTGAAGGGAAAGGGAGATGCAGCCGGTGAGATAACTTGGGCACAAGCCATTTAGGGCTTTATAGTTTAGAACTATCACTTAGAATTGTGCCCAGAAACAAAACAGCAGCCAGTGGAGCTACTATAACTGTGTGTCCAGCCCCAGTTAGCAATCTGGCTGCTGTGTTTTGAATCTGCTGAAGTTTCCTGACACTTTCCATAGGCAGTCCCTGGTAGAGTGCATTACATTAATCCAACCAGGATATAATGAAGGCATTATTCACTGTGGCCAAACCAGAACTCTCCAGGAATGAGCACAGCTGACACACTAGTTTCAATTGTGCAAATGTGATATTAAAACATAGGCAACCTCAGAGATGAATCCAGTAGCACCCCCTGGATGAGCACCTGGATTGTACTCCAAAAACAACGGGATTATTCAAGGTTGGGAACCACTGGTCTAGACTAACGGAGAGCTTCAGCTAGCATTCTGGAACATTAAAAGCTATTTTTAGCACTCACTCCAACTTCACAACATTACTGAAAAGCACTTCACTTGCTCCATAAAGGTAGACCTTTGAAGACACTGCTTATATAACAGTATAAGCCTTTATCACCTTTCATTGCACGCAAGTGATAACACTAAAGGGTTCATTCTCTTGAAAATTATTGCTTTTGGAAAGTGGGAGAATTAAAATATTGGATAGGATCAGTTGAATTTGCATAACTTAACATCAGGGCAAGGTTCAGAGCTCCAAGAGGCTCATTAATTTTACCCTAGTGTATTCTACATAAGAATAGGAATTTTCAATATATTGCTGGTAGTTTTAAAGGAAGTATCCCTATGTAAAACAAACTGGCTAACCAGATTCTTATTTCTTATGTCTCTGAAAACTTTGCCTGTAATAATAGCAGTCCTTCTATACATTTTTGTTCAGAGGAGGTTTGAAATATTTTTGAAATATTATGAAATACTAGAAACAGTCTGACATATTAAGGAAATGAAGTGAATGGATTTTACTCTTAAAATTTATACATCCTTCTGATTGGTTCAAACATAATTTTTCAAACAGAAAAGGGACTTAAATGGAAGTATTATCCTTGTTATTCCAACTTTATTTTTAACATGGCAGTACAATAACTGATACCACCCAGTAATGTATCAAAAATAAAACCATTCAATGTTAAAATAAGACTGAAGAAAGAAAACAGGGATCCTTATTTCTCTCTCTCAGAAGTTTTAAATTAAGTAGTAATTAAAAATCTGGACATTTTACTTAGGCAAAGAAATGTCTGATGGCTAGAGAAAAGGGCAGCAAGAGAACATGCATCCAGAAGAATCAGTAATATGCTGCCTTCACTGGGTGGAATAGTCCTTTCCCTTAAGTAGAATGTCACCAGAGACAGCAAATTACTTGAAATTCCAACATATTAAATATGCAATGTAATTGATAAGATTTCTGAATAACCTATTGCATCAAGGACATTAATTACATAATGGTTCTCAGTGTTTTTTCCTCCACATTAGCCCAAGCTAATGTGTCCGGGATTTAAGAATTCAGTGAGATCTTAACAGTACCACATAGTAAGAGTCCATTGCCTTGTCCCAGTCTATCTAGACTGCTGTAGCAGCCTGCTGGTTAAACTATTTTTCTTGTTTAATTTCAATTCAGTTAAGTGCATCGTAGTTGCTTTGACTCAATCTGTCACCTTATTTATTTATTTATTTATTTATTTATTTATTTATTTATTTATTTATTTATTTATTTAGAATATTTAGAATATTTTTACCCCACCTTGGAAAATGACCCAAGGTGACTTACAATAA
Source organism: Phrynocephalus guinanensis (assembly GCA_037367245.1). NCBI lineage: Eukaryota > Metazoa > Chordata > Lepidosauria > Squamata > Agamidae > Phrynocephalus > Phrynocephalus guinanensis. The sequence continues at coordinate 80,444,306 of CM074739.1, forward strand.
TGAGGTACAATATGCAGCCCAGAACATTCAAAACATATTATTTATTTATTTATTTATTTATTTATTTTTATTCATTCATTCATTCATTCATTCATTCATTCATTCATTCAACTTTTATCCCACCCATCTTCCCGTGGGAACTCTGGGCGGCTAACAGTAGGCCGATCAATACGGCCAGAAGTAACAACAGACAACGTACAACACACAACAGACAATTTAAAAACAATATGTGCACCCTTGGCATGGAGCTACTATAATCTCAGTAAACAGATGGCAGGAAAAAAAAAAAAAAAAAATAAAATAAAAGGCTACGCTAGGTCACCAAAGGCCTCGCGAAAGAGCAAGGTTTTTAAAGCTCTGTGAAAGGCCACCAGGGACTCTGCAGAGCGCATTTCGCTAGGGAGATGATTCCAGAGAGACGGGCCGGCCATCGAGAAGGCCCAGTTCCGGGTAGATGTTTTCCGGGCATCTCTGGGGGTGGCCATCCGAAACGAGTGCGCCCGCGACTGCCGAATTGGACAGTTAAGAATAGGGAATTAGAAAAGACATCTCATAACATTAAAAGGTAACATTAAAGCTACCAAGAACACACAAAAAGAGAAAGAAAATTTCATTATGAGGGATGGAAACCAGCATGGAAACACTGGTGTTCTTATGAGATTAGTCAATGCAATCATGCATGCTAATCCATCAAAAAGTCACATAAAGTAATACACAGTCCATAATAGGCATTTTCTTCTTTTAACAATCTAAGTGCCTGTAACTTGTCAATTTTTGTTCCTCTCTGAGTTTTGGCTAACCTTTCTCTTCTGTATGCCTAGTCATTTTCCTCACGAGGTCTGTCCTCCTCATGAAAGCGTCTCCTTCTGCTTTGGACTCAGCTACCTTCTCCGTGAGCTTCACTCTATAGCCTGAGAATTGTGTCTTTCTTGTTCCATGCTGCCGCTACCCATCTCCACTTTTCTCTCATACTCCTCCTTTACTTGGATAAATCCCTGTCCTGGCTCCATATTCTGGCAGTTTTCCTTTCTCAGTATCTGTCTGCTACAATTCTCAGTTTCATGGCAGAAGATCTGGGTGGCCCTTTGTGCATTACTGCAACAAAATTGGCTCAAGGCATGCTAATCTATTTCTTGCATACCCACAAAATTTGTAAGAAACATAGCACAAACAATTGATTACATTTATTGTCTAGTATAAAGCATTCGAGGCAAATCAAGGCATTTTGAGAAGAGATCGAGGAACACTCTGAATGTTTTTCCTTTCTCACACTCTTAAGGAAGTCTGCACAGGTGGCCGAAATGTGATCATTCATGATCTTTCTCCTCCTCTTGATCATGTTTATCTTCACATATTTCCTTCTCTTTCTCATTCCAATTGTTTTTCTATTTTTAAAACTCACTGGTTATGTCACTGGAGTCATTATTCAGTATCTAACAAGCAGCAATGATTTCTTGACACTTACTGATTGTGACTATATTATACACCACTAGACTTGTAATGTTACAAAGATTAAACCCCTAAAGTTAATCCATATAGCATTACTGCTGTTTGGATAAGACAAAAAGGTGAGGGAGTAACTCAAAACTAATATCTTGAATTCCTGGATTATATGCAATCTTGTTAGCTTTCTCTTCACTAAAATGTATGATGTGTTTTAACTTATTGTCTATCACTAAAAATACATAGGGGCTTTCTTTCTTTTTAGTTTTATTTTTAGACATCTTTGAATGTTACATATTTTACCTCAAAGTCTGTCTGTGTGTGTTTTAACTGCACACATGTACAGCACACACTATTGTGAAAGATTAAGTTAAAGATAAAATCCACAATAAAGTAAATATTTTTAAATGTCAATTTTTCCCCTGTCTCCTTCATTCATTGCTAAAGGAGATACATTAACCACTTCATACTAGAAAAAGAAACAAGCAATCAAAGAACCCAATAATCTTTCTCCCCAAGGATATTGTAGATCTGAAACCATTTCTATATACAAGTCCACTTTGAGATGGTTGATGGAAATGGCTGTTCACTCCAAGTGGTTTCAAAACACATTTTCGGACCCCTGGGAAGGAAATACCTCGGAAGCTAGTAGACTTCTGAGTACACATCCATAACCAGCCACGCCACTGTAATTCACAGAATTACTTACAAACTGTAAAGCTGAAAGCCCTCAAAAACAATGAACCCCAGCCTTTGTCTTTTAATGACAAGTTTGCACAAGCTCAGAAAGCCACACTGTGAGCCGTGGCAGCAACACAGCGCAGAAACACTGCCACAGGTTTTACTTTTAAAACAGCCACTGAGTTTATCCTGGTACCTTGTTCATTTCAGCACCACAGTTAATTGCCCATCTTGACCACCCAGAATGGTAACTTTGGGGAGAGATTTCTCTGCCTATCATTTGGAAGGCAATGTGGCAAGGAGGCCAGGTGTGCTCACGGTCTCTTTGATACATACATACATACTACATCACACCACCACACCACAAACACTATGCTGGCAGAATGGTACAATTTTTGCAAGAAATATAGATCCTGCTTTCTCTCCTAGAAATGATAAGAATGCAGCTTCTTCTCATTTCAAAAAAAATAAATCTAATGCTGTGTATGTTGTGGTATGCAACATGTTTATCTATGGCAGGCTTCCACAACATTATATATAATTAAATGTTGGTACTATTTATCAGACAGGCTATGTTTTCAGAATTGAAAGTGCAACGTTTAAAGTTGTTTGTAGCTGCTTGAAGAGTCCACTCGATTTCTGCTTCTCCTAAACATCTAACTTGCTTCCCCTGCCCCGCCCAAAGGCTTTTCTTGGAATTGTTGTTGTGATCCATAGCTCTAAAAAGGTTACGAGAAGAAAGAGGGACACAAAGAATGGCACACTTGGGTCCCTGCTCACCCTCCCAATGTTATTCTGTTGGTAACAGATGTTTGTACTTGCTTCAAGTGCAGCAGGTGCAGGACAAAGGAATCAAACACTCCTCACCTGCTGCCTCAAATTCAACCCAGGTAACCCAGCAGAAATTATCTTTGTATACCTGTCACCACAACAGATGTTCAGTGGGAGGCCAAGATAGCCACACCCATATATCTTGGCTTGATCTTTACCTTGTTTAGCCAGTCCGATTAAGGTAGCTGAGCTGTGCCGCAATAAACTTTGCTTGTGAAAATACAGTCAATCTGTTCAGTAGGAAATACAGCAAATCCATAAAAAGCTGTTGCTGTATTGCCATCGGGGCTTTGGCAAAGGGGACAAGGAGAGAGAAAATCATTTTCACTGGATAGTCCATGGAAGTTAACAGGTAATATGAAGGACATTTGATGGTGGAGGACTCCATCTAGTTAAATATTCAACTGAAAATCAGTTTGATTTTGTTTAGTCTTTGGATTTTAAAGCATGAGGGTCTCTGCTGCCACACACTTTCAAAATGCATGGAAATCTGTCCACATTGCTTGCAGTTTTCCATCAAAGAAACAGATCATAAATGGAGAAAAATAAGAAAACTGAAGGAGAATGGCCTTTTGGTTCATGTTTCAAAAGTACTAATCACATTAGTTTTATTTTTTAATGCAAACCAAGTTAATTTATGTGCATCCCCAGTTACTATTTGCAGATGCTACATGTTAAAAGAAGCATAGTTAACAAGAAATGAATATAGGAAAATCTCTTAGAAAGAAGTGGCTGATTAGTTTATTCAATTTAATATTGTCTGCACTGACTGGCAGCATCTTTTCAGGTACTCTTTGGGACTGTTCTGAGTAATCAAAGAAACATTATTTTAAATATTTAATTCTGAAATTTACGGAAGATGGAATAAAAATATCATATAGACCGCAGCCTCTGCATGCTGAATACTATGTGCTCACATTTCTAATAAATTACAGTTAACTGTAACTAATTGAAATAGAATGGCCACACATTAGTTGTTAAGACTTGCCATGGAAAATATAGTACTTGGCATATGAAACTCCTAGAGGAGAAAAGAGCAAATACATTGGGCATATTTAATGAGTATGAGTGACATAATTTCAAATAAGTAAGTTCAACTCTTGGCAGACCCCTGCTTAAAAACAAAATATAGCAGGTTTTTTCCCAATTAGATGAAAACTCTGTATACTTTTTTTACTCCATTCAGGTTAAATCCAGTATTAGCCCTACTTGAAGTAGTCCTGTTGATCTCAATGGTTCCACTGTATGTAGTAATCATGTTGTGTTAGTTCCTCTTCGATTTCTATGAAGTTGGTTGCAGCCCAAACCATGTATACATATGGGCCAGCAACTATTCCCCATGGCTGCCAGTGAAGCCTTTCAGCATAAATCTCAATGGTGAATTGCTGCTAGTTAAGAAAGTAGCATAAGCTTTTGCTGTTCTACTCCAGATGCATGGCTTGGCATGTGACAGCAAATGCCTATACTGACTTATTAATTTGTGGCAATTTCTTTCTGATATGTATGCCAAAGGATTTACGCCCCGTTTCTTCATTGGATTCTCACCCTCGAACAGTGGTTCTCAACCTATGGGTCCCCAGATGTTCCTAGACCGCAACTCCCAGAAATCCCCTCCAGCACAGCGACTGGTGGAGGCTTCTGGGAGTTGCAGTCCAGGAACATCTGGGGACCCGCTGGCTGAGAACCACTGCCCTAGAAGATGCCAGGTATCTCTTAGTTAAAAGGATCTATGTAGGAGACTAAAAGTCTCAGTCCCTTTGAAGAGCTTTAAAGAACACCAGATATGAGGGAGTCTTTGGCTCACACATTCGCCACCCACGTGATTCAGTATGATCTTTTATTTATTTATTTATTTATTTATTTATTTATTTATTTATTTATTTAAAGCACTCCCCCCCCCCCCCAGAATCTGGCTGGGGGGAAATGCTTATTAAGGCAGTTAAAAGTAAGCTTTGTTTTTCTTATTACCTAAACAAGACAATGTAAGGTAAAGGATTGGGAGGGAGGAGAAGAAAAAGGCAAATTCTGGCACATTTAGCTCTTGGAAAACAAGCTTGCTCTTGTAACAATTGCATGGCAAAGAAAGGGTTTAAAGGACAGGAGGCAGGCTGCCTTCTCATCCTGGGTGAGAAAAAGGGTTTCTTTGCTTCACTTAACCAGATGTATTCCTTTCTTGTTAACTATGGCGACCACTGAACGACTGAGACGGAGGCAAAAGCCTGATGGCACAGCTGATAGATGAGCCCTAATTTTGTTCCCTTCTCTCCTGGAGCATGACAGAGCATGGCTGCCGTCAGCCATATCCCCCAACCAGCACTGAAAAAGCAGCCTGGCAACTAAGGGAAGCTGAGCATACGAAATAATTTTTTATAACAAAACAACAACTCACAGTGTGCACCAAGAGTGCCTCCCACTGTTAACAAACCCAAAGTGGTGAGAGGGATTAAAACTTCCCCATTAGATCCTAGTTTAGGGTCTCAATTCAGATTTGTGCTCTTCTTATTTAATAAGATGCGCACACCACAGATCTGATTTGGGAGCACTGCTTACTTTAGGCTTAAAAAGGCAGCACGTCCTTAAAACCATTGATTTGGTTACAGCTCCTTATACTCAGTGAGTTTCATGAAGAAACATGAACCTGAATGCAGATTTTCTGCGTTTGGCTTCAGCATTCTCACATCCTTCACCACATTGGCTTTGCTCTAAACGATATTCCATATGTTCCATCCAGAATCATATTACTGATTAACTCTATATGATGCAAAAAACAGAGAACATGGTACACTGAATCCATGAAACACTAAGACAGACATTAATCACCTAATCAAATTTCAAGTTATATTGCTAACAACATAATTAATATTTAGGAGGTGATACAGGGTGAGCTTTAAGTTTTTATGACAGGTGAATGTTTACTTATTTATCATATACAGTATAGGTATTTTTGCTGCTTTCTACCAAATAGTATATTAAGATTAAATTAAATATAAGATATTTAAAATGTAAAACTGTTCAAACAATTTTTTTAAATCACATTTTTAGCCAATGTCACAGACTGATTTTCTACAGGAATAGGCATGCCTCTAATTTTCTGAAACATGTTCAAGATGTCTTCTATAGCATTGCTGCCCTCTTCTGGGCTTAAACTTCCCATCCCCCATATTCCTCATTAATTCTGCCCTCCAGCCTTAAGGTTAGGGGAAAATGCTCAAAATTATGGAAGAAAGCTAAAGTCTCTAGAAACATGTGTGGCCTCTGTGTGTGTGTGTGTGTGTGTGTGTGTGTGTGTGTGTCTGTCTGTCTGTCTGTCTGTCTGTCTGTCTGTCTGTCTGTCTGTCTAAAGAATTTGTTAAAGGCTGCAACACATAAAAACGCATTACTGCATAGCAGCAATTGTTACCAAAATAAACTGATAAATATGGACAGAAGGAGTGTTGCTGCAGATGAGACCATAAAGGAAACATCTGGAATAAATCGGAAAAGTCTCTACAGGAAACGTCTCCACGAACACCACCTCCCTCTTTACACAGCACACCTTTTCCCTTTGCCAGTCTCGCAGACTGCTTTATGAAGAGAACACCAAATGCACCTCTCAGGAATATGCACAAGAATACCTACAATTTCACAAATGTTTTGCATATTTAAAAACCTACAAATTAGATGCTTTAACTGTTTTAAGGATATCAAATGACCTTGTGAAAAACTATGATGTCAGCAGGAGACTAAGCTAGCACAGAACCACTTCTCTCTTCCTTTCCAACAGAGCCTCCGACAGTTCATTATTAAATCCAAAAATAAAATCTTTAATACAAGTTCATGTTCTGTTCAAGGGCTCAGGCAATTCAGTATGAGCTTCTTTCATGATGCCTTGATCATTCTCTTTCCTTCTCCCACACACTGCTTGCCTCCCACTGCTTTGGCAAGTGTTCCTTAACCTTTCACCAATGAAGATTAAGGTTTCCAACAGCAAGCTTATTCAGAAACTGCTCAAGCTTCTTATGGATACGAAACATAAGAAGAATCCTATTCTAAAATAAAAGGCCATTTTTGTACTTTGAAGTGGCTCTTTGGTCTTCAGTAGAGATGCAAAAGGAAAAAGCAGAACAACCCTCACCAAAGTCCTGAAATGAAAAAACCTGGACATTTGGGGACAAAATTTAAACAAGATTTCATTAAGCATTTTCCTTTTAGAATGAAACACCTCTTCCCCTAGTGTTGCTATCTTGTTCCTGATTATATTCCCCCACTGCTGTTACTTAGAAGGAGCTGCTGTTGTTAAATGCAATCATATTTTAATGTCATCTATAGCAGTGGTTCCCAACCTTGGGTAACCCAAGTGTTCTTGGACTGCATCTCCCAGTAAACCAACCAACACAGCTAGTGGTGGAGGTTTCTGGGAATGACAGTCCAAGGACACCTAGATTACCCAAGGTTGGGAACCATTGATCTATAGTTTTGTTCTATGGCACGTGATATTGCAGTAAGAGAAATAAATATATTACTTAAGGTAAAAGGTTCCTCATGCACATGCGTGCTAGTCGTGTCCGACTCTGAGGACAGTGCTCATCTGTGTATTCAAGCTGAAGAGCCAGTGTTGTGCAAGTCCGTAGCCATGTGGCCAGCATGGCTGCAAGGAAACACTGTTTTACCTTCCCGCTTTTTATGCCGTTACCTATTTATCTACTTCCATTTACATGCTTTTGAACTGCTAGGTTGGCAGGAGCTGGGGTTAACAGCGGGAGCTCACTCTGCTGCATGGCACCCAGGATTAGAACCGCTGAGCTGCCGACTTTGTGGTGGACAGTTTTTAGTGCTCTAGCCCACTGAGCCACCACGCCCCACCTTAAACTAGGTGTCTAAAAACAGCATGCTTTTCTTTAAAAAGTCAACATCTAAAAGCAAACCAGAATAGAGAAGAACAAGCTAAACGGATGCTCTAATTTCCAAATCACCTAATTTAAAAAGCAGCCCATTCGATGTTTTAGCACATGGAGCAGCAAAAAAATAATAATAATGACATTACAGTGGTACCTCTACTTACGAGTTTAATCTATTCTGAATGAATGCTCATAAGTCAAACAACTCGTAAGTAGAGCAGCCATATCTAAAAAATCTCTATCTATCTATCTATCTATCTATCTATCTATCTATCTATCTATCTATCTATCTATCAAATTAAGTAGAGCAGACTGCATCTAAAATGTGTAAGGCAGCAGTTAAAACGCCAACAGTTTTCCACTCTTAAGTCAAATTGCTCGTAAGTAGAGCCGTTCATAAGTAGAGATACCACTGTATAAACACACAAGAGGAACCTCTGTTAGATTAGACTAAAGGCCTATCTAATCTAGCAATTTGTTTTCCACAGTGGCCAACCAGATGCCTCTGACAACCCATCCAGGAAATGGATCAACAGCTTTTTCTTCTGGTTCGGCAATACTTGCTGTTATGCCCCAATATCCTGGAAACAATATACTGTATGGTCAACATGAGCAGTGGTTGTTGATATTAGTATAAATTGAAGCTATGCCAGAACTTGGCAACAGAGGAGCTGAGGTGCAACGAGTTCACGTGAGATAAATACAGTACATTATTGCTTGACTTGCTAAAATTGAACAGATATATCTTAACAGGAAAGACTGCCATTATTCCAGAGATTCACAGGCCCTTAAACTAGAGATTCCTTCAGTTGTCCCCTTCAGTTTAGATAGACTAAATACATGAAGGAGAACAAGTGGGAGAGAGCCCTCCATGCTCTTTCCTTCCTTTGCTCAACACTACATTTTGCAACATGGACTTGTCATAATGTTTTCACAAAGTAATTGTATTTAAATTTTAAGCTAGAACACTGAGCCAGCTGGGACTACATTCTTGCCTGCACCTGTGTGTAACTACAGTACTGTATTCTAGATATCTAAACACAGGAACTCAGAGTGATAGAAGTGTATGAGATGGACCGTTAAGAAAGAAAGTGGCTGCAGGATGTTGAAGAAACTGAGATGGAGCATATCACGGTTCTGGAAGAGGTAATTTTTTACTTGATTTGGCTTTAATGTTTGTATATGCTCTTCATCGTGGAGCTGTTTCGTTCCTTTCCCCCCCTTTCTTTTATTACTGTATACCTTATGTTTTTCACCGCCCTGAGTTCCTTGGGGAAAATCAGGTGGTATATAAATATAAATATAAATAAATAAATATGGGGGTGGGGGTGATGAAGCTCAAGCCACATTAGCGGTGATCACTGCTGCATACTGTACTTAGTGATCAAAAGGAACAGCACGCATTACAAACATGGAGTCAGATGGGGGGGCAAGTATTCACACACAGATTGGTAAGCATTTAACCAGTCAACTGCATCTCCTCTACTGCATTTATTCACTCCACAATAGGGCTGTGGCATTTAGATGCTTTAGACTCCTTCTCCAAGAATCTACCATGCAGAATTCTGGGAATTCCAGACCACAGACCCATGCCTTACAGACAGCTTCAGATATCGTGACCTCCTGCCTATCGCAGGAGTTAGGGACCCAAACCGACCCGCGATAATTGCAGGTCAGGTCGGCCTGGGGGGCCTAGCTGGGGACCCTTGTACTTACCCCCAGTCCGGCGCCGCCCCAAACAGGCCTGTGAGGCCCTTCCTGGACCTTCTGGAGGCCCCAAAAGGGCCTCCCTGTGAACCAGAAGTGACTTCTGTATTGCCGAAAATCATTTCTGAGGCCTCTGACAGGCCTAGAGAGGCCCTCAGACGCCTCAGAAATGATTTTCTGTGATCTGCATCTCATTCTAGATATACAAGGTGGAATTTTTTCTGTTAGAAAAAGTTCCTGTACTATATTTTTCAGTAGACGATTTTGCACACTATATATGTTGACCTTTTTTCAGAGTTGCCTTGGGAGTTCTACCACAATCAATCAATCATGTTATAGTGGATAAATATGGGATAAGAGATTCTGTAAGTTATTCTACTAGGGGAACAAGCATTGATGAACCCTAGGGTTCAACTCCTGACAGGGAACTGAAAAATAACCTTTTCACCACCTCTTCCTATGCACAAGACATTTGGCTTGTCACAGAATCTGATCCAGAATTATATACAGTACGACCCCCTGCATCTGCTGATTCACCAACCATGGATTCCATTATCTGTGGTTGGTAATCAGCAGGTGCAGGGAAGGTCTGAGCCCAGCGGCAAGAAGGGAAAAAGAAAAAGAAAGAAAACTTACTGATGTTGAGCCCTCCTTGGTGCCACTGCCACAAGCTGGCCGCCCTCTGGAGGGGTGGGGTGGGGAGTTAAGAGGACCTGCCTGGCCAACCGGCCTTTGAACATCCCGCTCAAGCGGAAGGATCGGAAGTTTTGAATTTCCCACTTGATCTTAAACTTCTGGGCCATCGTGTGGGACCCGAGGGGGAAGTTCAAAAGCCAGTTGGCCAGGCAGGTCCTCTTAAGTCCCTATCCCACCCCTCTGGAGAGCGGCTGATGTCTGTCAAAGGGGGGGGGGTCCAGGAACCGATCCCTCACGGATACAGCAGTTCTACTGTATGTTCTATTTGTCATCAAGAAAATAACAAAAAATAAACTTTGAACTACAGAGCTGAAAGGGACCCTGTGGATAACTGAGTCCAGCCCTGGAGTTCCCGAAGTATGGCTCCGCATCCAGAGATCTAAACCACAATTTCCAACCTCTGGCTCTGCAGAGATCTAAATCACTGAGCTATACAGCTGTTTTTTTTTTAAAGGAACACACAGTTTGCTTCTGTTTCACAAAACCTTTTGCTTCTCAATCAATCACAAGTACAAATACTCAAGACAAAATAATAGAATAATGGAGTTGGAAGTGGCCTATAAAGTCACTGTGTTCAACCCTCTGCTCAATGCTGGAATCTATATCAAATCAGATCTGACAGATTGTTGTGCAATTTTCTCTTGAATGCCTCCAGCATTGTGCACTTACTCCCACCTGCTATAATTGCTTTCATTGTCACATTGGTCTAATACATCAGATGTTTTCTTTAATCATAGAATCACAGAGTTGAAAGAGACCTCAAGGGCCATTCAGCCCAACCCCCTGCCATGCAGGAACCCCCATCAAAGTACTACTGACAGATGTTCAGCCTAAATCTGAACTCCTGCAGCTTCCTCCTGTTATTACGTGTTCTACACTCTAGTTAGTCTAGAGTCTAGTATGATCGAGAACAGATCCAACCCCACCTCTATATGAGTACCTTCATGTATTTGAAAAGTGCCATCAAATCTCCCCTCAGTCTTCTTTTCTCAAGATTAAACATGCCCAGTTCCTTCAAACTTTCCTCACAGGGCTTGGTTTTCAGTTGCCTTAAAATCCTTGTCACCCTCCTCTGAACTTGCTCCAGTTTGTTTCCATCCTTATTAAAGTGTGATGTCCGGAACTAGGCACAGTACAATGGTACCTCTACTTACAAGTTTAATCCATTCTGAATGCATGCTCATAAATCGAACAACTCATAGCTAGAACAGCCGCATCTAAAAAAATAAAACAATAAATTGAAAAATTGGAAAAAAAAGAATTGTCAGTAGAGCAGACTGCATCTAAAATTTGTAAAGCAGCAGTTAAAACACCAAATGTTTTCTGCTCTTAAGTCAAATTGCTCCTAAGTAGAGCCACTCATAAGCAGAGGTACCACTGTACCTGAGATGAGGCATAACTAGTGCCTAACAGAGTGGGACAAGTACCTCAGAGGATCTGGAGGCTATACATATTTTAATCCATCCTAACATAGCATATGCCTTTTTTGCAGCCACATTGCACTATTGGTTTATATTCAACTTTTGATGTACAGCAATTCCAACATCCTTCATATTCTACTGAGCCAAGTATCCCCCATACTTAGTTATTCTTGTTACTAAGCATTTGGTTCCCCATCCCTAGACAACTTTGCACTTTTCCCTTTGAAATTTCATTCTGTTGTTTCCAGCCTTATGCAGAAGCCCATCAAGATCTTCTTGAATTTTGTTCCTCTCTTCAACTATTCAACCCCATTTTGGGTCATCCACAAAAAGATTCTGCATATTCAAGTCATTTTAAAAGATGTTGAAGAGCACCAGATCCAGGACAGAGCCATGTGGCACTCCACATGCTATCGTATCCAGTATGAGAAGGAACGACTGATAACCACTCTCTGAGTATGATTCTGTAACCTTGTATGTCCACCTGACACTTGTTCTATCCAACTCACACCTAGGGCCTTTTCACACGACCCCTAAGATCCGCTGGCCACTTAAATTCGGACCAGAGATCTTAGGGGTTTGTTGCCGTTCCTGCGTTCCCACCCCCTCCGCACTCCTGGCTGCTGGCTGCGTGAGGGGAGGGAGAAAAAACGGAAGAAAAGAATGCCGCTCACCTCCGTTCTGCCATCTCGCTTTGCTCCCGGCACTGCATTCAGATCTCTTAAAGGGGCCGGGGGCAAAAAAGAACAAACAGAAGCAAGGAGAGCCCGGCAGTCACTACTTTCATATCCGCATCAGGAATTTTCACCCTCCGAGAGCAGGTACATGAAAAGTGCGCTGGGACGCGCTTAGGTGGGCGTGGTCGCACTTAATTATCTGTAAACTCCGGAGCTGGTGGGGAAATAATTTTAAGCTCCGGAGTTGGGAGCCATTTGCCGCGGAGTTTAGGGGTCGTGTGAAAAGGTCCCTAGTTAGCTTGCTAACCAGACAATCATGGAGCACTTTGTCAAAGGCCTTTCTGTAATCACTACATATTATGACTACAGCATTCTAAGTGTTGACCAGGGAAGTTACCCAATCAAAAAGTGAATTGGGAAGTTACCCAATTCAAGTTATTACTGCATAATTTTCAAGATGCTTTCAGAATGATGGCTTTATACTCTGCTCCAAAATTTCCCCTGGAATTGATATCAAGCTGACTGCTCTGCAATTTCCCATTTCTTACTTTTAGATGTGGTAAGCTGACTGTGCTCACAGACTCACATCCATTTTGTAGTGAAACAGAATAGCTGGCAAGTTGCATTGAACTGATTTGCCTCATTTTGAAATGAAACTGAAAAGTATTACATAGAGTGAGTGGATGAAGTTCTGGATGCACACTCATGTGAGTGCATGAAGCTGAAGGTATAACAGTTCTGTCTCAGCAAAACAAACTTAAATTGTTGATACATCAGCTAAAGCTCTCTTTAAATATGAGTTCTAAAGAAATTAGTATTCTTTCTCATGATTTCATTTTTTGTTTCATTTTTGGGAATTATATGCTCCCTTAAACTATTAAAAATAGTCCAATCTACACAACTTTGAATGTATTTAAGTATAACATTTAACCTAAGCACACTAATTATTAAGAGTACTGGGAATTTTTCTGGAAATTTTTCTAATTTTATTTTTCCCAGAACCCCACATCATTGTCTCATTCTGAAGTACAGTATAATATATCCCATAGCTGTGAAAACAAAGTAGCAGCTGTTGCATATGCAGTCACATAAGGGATTTATACTAAGTGGGAGCAAAACAGAGAAGGGCATTTTTAAGGAAGAGGGAAATAACACACAGATGCTCTCCTCTTTTCCGGTCCCCCAGTCCCACTCACACAACTTTCTATGGGGCTGGGCAATCAGTAGAAGGGAGCATACGGATATGGCCCCTGATTCTCCTTCTGGTAACCTGGTAATGTGTGGCCTGGGCCCTGAGGTAGATGCATTTAGTTGCATTTGCCTCAGTGAGCCAGCTTCCACTGAGTATTAGTTTCTTGGGCTGAGGATGAATAATCAAGGATTGCTCAGTTTGACTCAAGGATAAACAGCTTAGCATCTAAACCTGTGTTCCATTACCAATTAGTTGGGGACATACAGATGACTTCAGCACTCTCCCTACCCACATAAACATGCCTCCTAACTGTAGCATTAATGAGTACCCAACATGGTTTTCTGTGTTTGTATTGTGTAGGGAGTTGTCTGGCAAACCTCTATAAATTAGGTTTGTAAAGAAGCCAGTAATCAAAATAATGTTGCTGAGGGTTTTTTTGGTCAGTTCTAACCTTCACCATTTCTTCCAAATTTAAGAAGATGTGGGTCAAATCCATTCTCAGATACACGGCAAACACAGAAGGGAATATATTTCAAATTATGTTCTGAAGCAAAATGAAAAACTGGTACACATGAAAAGAAAGCAGCTAAAACTGCTATGTAATGCACAAATATGACTGCCTTGCATGATATACTGCTCTGGACTTCAACCACTACTGACACTGTGTCTGTGGAAGCAAGTTCAACCAGCAATGCAGAAGCAATCAATCCCCTTTCTTCTACAAGTCTTACCTATGGTGGCTAATTATCTTCTTTGAAGAAGAATCCTCAATTGAACTGGCTGCCAGAGGACAATCCTTGTTTTAAAGGTCCCCTCAATTCTAATGGCTGCTCGGAACAAGTTGGATTTAAAGATCAAGAATGTGAAGGAGGGAAATCAGGTACAGTAGTATCTCGTAAGACAAATGCCCCTCAATATGAAAAACTCATAAGACGAATGAAATTTCTGGGAATAGGAAAATCTTATAAAATGATTTTTCCCTATGAATTCAATGCATAGGAAAAGATGCATTGATGAATGCAAGATTAATTCAATGCATTCCTATGGAAACTGTGTTAAACCATGTATCGTAGGATGAATCAATTGACCCATAGAATGAATTAAATTCATCTTAAGAGGCATCATTGTACCTTGAAGTTGTCTGTCTCCAGGGAACACCTGGACAGGAAACTGAGCAAACACAGAAGAAATCTGATCCCAGTTTTCCCTACTCAAGTGAGATGCACTGTGATTCTGTTTACACTATGTACAGCATATATTTTAGTTTTAATACTATAAATTTACATCCTAGAGATATAAACATATGCAAATTGATGTCCTATTCTGTCATGCCCTTTGAAAATCTGTGATCAGTCACCTTACCATCTACTTGAAAAAGAGCTTCCAATGGATGGCAGGAAAACAGTCTGAAACATCTTTAATGAGTGTCAGTGGAAGCTCTACAAGGAGCTCCCCCAATCTGGAACATTGGGGGAGAAGCACGGGGTTTTAAAACTGTTTTTTAGCCACCGAAGCAAGCAGCCGTCATCGGCGCTTGGTTTGGTGGCAAAAAGTTTTAAAAGCCCATGCTCGCCCCCCCCCCCAATCGGGCACCAGCATGAGAGTCCCAAACTAGCATCCCAACCATTTTCAGAGGGTTCCTGCCGAGCTGTCGTCGGCCAGACCCCTTTAAAAATGGCACAGTCGGCACGGGGGGTGCCGGCTGCCCCCTCCAGCTGATCAGCAGTGTGGGGGGGGCAGCTGTTGTGCACTGCTTGTCAAAAAAATAAATTAAAAATGAAACGGAACAAAATTGCTATGTAATGCATAGTTCCTACAGAACTCACCCTGAAATCAGAAACACATCTGGCCCCCTCTCTGTGATCTTTTGAATGCTAATTAAGATTTTGGCAATATTCACTGCCTTTTTCTCAGTCTGGGTTATAACTGCAGTGCCTCATATATCTTAATTACCACCTTGGTTCCATCATTGCCTGCTTATTGCTTATATTGTCATTCTTCCTGTTGTTCATTGATATGTTTTGTATGTATACTGCCCATAGTGGCCCTGCTGCCAGATGGGTTATATTAAAATATAATAATTTATTTATTTATTTATTTGGTGCATTTATATACCGCTACATTTTTCCATACAGGAACTCAGGGCGGTTTCCAATAAAAGAGCTAAAAAGACAACAGCACAATAAAACAGCATGTAGCAATAAGAATGAAAGGCAAGATAAAAATTAGGGGTTGGCAAGGGGAAAACCATTGGTGGGGGGCAGGAGATGAGTAAAAAAAAAAAAAGCAGAAATAAGGTCACCATATGCCTCCTTAAACAGCAACAAATGCATACAAAAGTGCTCTACATACATACATACATACATACATACATACATACATACATACATACATACATACATACATACATACATACATACATACATACATACAAAAGTTCAAGGGCTCCACCTGGTAACAGAATAATGATCCTAAATGTATATTTGTTTTTTATTACTAAGCAGACTTTCATTACTAAGTTCCAAGCACTAAATCCCTGGCATTGCATGCACCTCTCTGATGCTAACACTTCCAACTGTGACTAGGCAACATTCTCCCTGCTTCTAAAACAAGACACGTGCAGGGGAGCGGGGAAAACAGCAGGCAAATTATTTGTTACCCTACTAGGTGCCAAGTGGGCTTGATAAAGATGACATCACCCTCATTTTGCCAATGACAATGGCACTAACAAGAGTATATAATCAACGAAGCCATACAGCCAGGCTAGCAGTGGCAGGTGCAACCTCCCCACCCCCCATTTTTGCTTAGAAGTAAGTCAGCATTCACTTCCAGTACAAAACTATTCCTTTTATTACAATGTTAAGCACATGTTGGCTTCCAGAAGGCATTGCAGCTGCTGCCGCCACTTCTGCAAATGCTTTCATTAATTTTATCAAGGACATACTGAAATAAGTGCTTATTCGGTGCAAAGGCTGCTTGGAAGCAGCTGGAGGCATAAAACAAACTATTTGGAAGGGACTGCAACTAAACCCAACATGCAGATTGGAAGGAATTAAAGGGAGGAACAGCAACGTATTGAGGACTATAACATAAGCCCAACAAAAGCATGAAAATTCAAGGTTGCACCAAATATGTTCTCTGCCAGGAGAGGCTCTCAGAAAAAGAAAGAAAGAAAGAACCTTCCCTTGCTTGCTGCAGCAGAGGTGCCCGGGAAATAAAAGAATTCTGATCATGTACAACAGTAACCTAATCTTTTCTCATTAAAAAAGAAAAGGCAGGTGTTAATCTATGCATAAGTGCCTTGAGACAGCACTTCAACAGCAGGCCCCAATAGTTATAAATATTGTATATCAAAGGTACAGCTAGTTTACCACTAGCTGAGATACAGAGACTTCTCCTAAAACATCCTGTCGTCCCTGACCCTCCGGTCATTAAAACATTCTTTTTCTTTAAACAACACTGCACAGCTCCGAGCATTTTCTTTGAGTACATCTCTTCCACAAAACATTTAACAGGACAAACATTACTGCTTAGAGAGTCACACTTTCTCATCAATCTTAATACCCCCTGTAACACCAAGGCAGTATTACTAAGACAGGCTTTCACTTTTTCCTAAACCCTTCTCCTTAGTATTGGTGGAGGGAGTATAGTTGGGACAGTGGAAGAAAATTACATAACTCACAGCAGCAAAACGGATGCTATTCAATAAACCCCTCTTGGGATTCCTAGTCATCACCTGACTGATTATATAGTGATCATGACAGCACTCAACTAGTGTCTTAGCCTGTAAACGAAAGACTTTGGCATAGCTACAGCCATGGTATACTGTACAGACTAACGCAACTCTTCTGCAAACAAGACTGAATTCTTTCATCAGCAACTTGTTTCTAATACTCCAAAGAACCTTATGTTTAGAACAACCAACCAACCAAACGAAGAAACAACCAACCAAACAAAGACAAGCTAAGCAGAAAACCATGCCACTTATTTGAGAACTTTACAGAAGATCTGCTGAACAGTGAAAAGAGCATTATTAGACATGCATATGAATGAGGTCCTTCCACTCTGCACATTATCAATGGGTAGGGATTCCATAATCAAACCCTGATTGAACTAAAAGGGGCGAAGTATCTTCTTTGGTTCTCAAGTGAAACATCTGACAACCAAAATGCTGTTTTCGATTCCAAAAGCTATTTTTGGTCTCACCTTCCCACATGGCTCTTCAGTATTTCCCACTAGCTTGGACTTATAAATGGAGAGCTGGACATACCCTCTTGGTTTGTATACCTCTTCTGTGTATACAGTATGGGAGAATTGCAAAGAAATGAAAGCAAAATAAGACAGTTCTACCCACAGTTGTTAAAAAGAAACTTGCCAGCAGCTTCAAACAACACTTATAAGAACTCCTCTCCATTCTTACTTTCTTCTGCCAGTCATGTACTTTATACGAGAAAGGGGGGGGAGAGGAGGAAGAGGAGGCATACCAGGTAAGATCAAGGAACTACAAAGCCTGATATGATTCTATCTATAGTCTAGCCCAATGATGGTGAACTTTCGGTACTCCAGATGTTTTGGACCACAACTCCCACAGTCCTTTGTCATTGGCAATCTAGGCTTGAAATTCTAGGAGTTGTGGTCCAAAACATTTGGAATGCCGAAGGTTCGCCACTACTGGTCTAGCCTATATAGCATGCTAATAAATGAAACCTCTTTTCTGCAACAAGTCTGAGTGTCTGCTTGTAACTGCAAATCACCCTAGATCAAATCAAAGATTAAAGAGGCAATCCTCTCAAACCCCAAGACTGGACTATACTGTATATTGTTTGTGGTTAGATAAATTTCATGTTCTTTTTTATTTTTAAGTGAAAAAATGTTTCATTTCCAGATATTCTAGCAATTGAAGAAGTTATGACTATGCATGTGCCAAATTTTGGCTATCTAGGTGACCTGTGATTCCGATCTAGGATCTCTCTCACCACTGCCACCACATCCCTCTCCAAAGCCGCTTTGGAGAGTGAAGGGAGCAGCAGCGGTGAAAGCCCTCGTGGAAGAGAGCACGGCTGGAGGAGAGCTTGGCCAGCCCAGCTTTACCCGTTTTGGCATCACCTTGACTGGACTGGGTGGCTTTTGCTCTGCTAATGCCTCCACAATATCTGTCACCACTCCCACAGCCTCAGCAAGCCACTTTGATTGGACACAAGATCTGATAAGGTACTGGAGCTCCACCTCTCCTCCTGCAGCGCCGGACGACGGAGGCAGGCGAGACGGAAGGAGGAGAGAAGAGAAGAGAAGAGGGTGAGGTGGGGGTACAATGCCTGGGCTGTGCTTCTCCTGCACAGCCTTCTTCTCTCACACACTGAGAAAGAAGCTCAGACACAGGCCCAAAGGTGGGGGACACATTGAGGTTACCTGGTGAGCTTTGTCAGCCACCTGCTCATTTGTCTGTTTCATGTGCATTCAGAACAAAAGCCCACTGCCTCTGTTGGGGTGGCGAGTGAGAGGCCCCACAGAGGAGGGGGTGACGACGGCCCCAGAACGAATCTTCTGAGTTTCCATTATTTCTTATGGGAAAATTTGCTTTGATATATGAGTGCTTTGCTTTACAAGCATGTTTCCGGAATAGATTATGCTCGTAAAATAAGGTACTGTATCACTGTATATATTTTGATATAGAACTAATTAACATCTTCTATTTGCACTTTTCAAGAAATCAGGATGCCTTGCAAGTATAAGATGGCAGAGTCTTAGCTGTGTGGGCCACATCCTTTATTTTAGATACTCATATGTTAGTCACTGAAGCTTACATACCTTTTAATTTCACACAAACAAGGTATACAATGTACACAAACACATTTCATGGGGCTACTTTAGCTACCTCTCTGTTGCTCACTTGATTATAATTATAGTTCCAAAAGATGCTTAACTTTACCACCATAAACAAGGTGGTCGTGTAATTCTCATGGGTTAGTTCTAGGCAAATAACTCAAACGGCAGTATCAGTCCACCTAACCTGCTTTGCATAACATGGATTGTTTGCACATTCTGATTGGTCATGTTTTAAAGATGTGAAAGTCACATTCCTATGTACACTAATCAAGGGAATGTAATATACAACTTGACAATCTCAGCCACATAACTTTTCTGATTACCTTTACACAAAAAACTGTCTTCTCACAAGTTGCAGTTCAATTGATATAACCACAGGAACTTCTATGCCAAGTTACATCAAACCAACCTCTGGATAAAGATTCATATATGCTTCTTTCCATCATATTGCTCAAGTCTGTTCTAATGCACTCTATGTGGGGCTACCAATGAAAAGTCTCAGGAAACCTCAACCAGTCCAAAATGCAGCAGCCAGACTGCTGACTTGGGCATGGTACAGAGATCACATTAGAGCCCTATTAAAACAGCTCCACTGGCTGCCAATCAGCTATCGAGCACAATTCAAGGTGCTGACCTTGACCTACAAAGCACGATATGGCCTGAGTCCTAGCTACCTCAAAGATGGAATTTCACAGTATGAACTGGCTCGGGTGTTAAGGTAATCAGGAGAGGCCCTTCTCTCCATCCCGCCACCCTCACAGGTACGTCTCGTGGGAACCCATGAAAGGGCCTTCTCGACTGCTGCGACCAGACTCTGGAACTCCCTCCCACTAGAGGCCAGGACTGCCTCATCTCTGTTCTCCTTCCGGAAACAGGCAAAGACCTTTCTCTTCAGGCAAGCTTTCCCTAAATGATGGACTACCATGTGTATTTTATATGAATATATAGGTTCACATAGATTTTGTGTTTATAACTACTTATAACCTTGTAGCTTTAATGTTGTCTATTAATGCTGTAAGATGTCCTTCAATTCCTTGTTCTCAAATACTGTACTTGAACATGTCTTAATTGTACCGGACTCTATATTATCGCTCATTACTTGTAATAAATAAAATAAATAAATAAATAAATAAATAAATAAATAAATAAATATTATCCAGTTTGGTAACAGCATTTTAGTAATTTGTGACTGAAGGTAAATTATGATGATCTAATTTCCTAAGAATACTTTCTTTATAAAAATTGTCATAAGCATTTCAGAATAATCTGTCAGTCTTGACCTCCATTCATTAATGAATCTAATAAAAACAGATGAATACATTAACTGTATGGCTGGAATAACATTAAGAGTATAGGAATTTTGAAACACTGAAGCCACTAAGCATAAAATGTTTCCACCGGCTCTTCCTGTTTCCACTGTAGTTTGTTAGACCTTAGATTGGGGGAAGAGAGGCAAAAGATAGAAATAATCTCAAATGCCGTTTTCGCTTCTGAGTTCAGTTGATGTTTGACAGATACACTAGCACTGGAATATTATTTTTCTTGTTTATTTGTAATAGCTTCCAGCTGCCTGGGATGACAATCACTTTTTCTTCAGCTTTCTATAAATATCTGAAATAGCTATTCATTAACAGTTGCACATTTATTCAGCACTGTTGTTCTGCTGGTGAGCTGGAATTAGCTTTTATTCCCTGGCCCCTACCCCTATTCAGCTGGGCTGCAGAAAGCCTGCTGCTTAGGTTCAATCTGTCAAGATTCAAATTATGCTCCAGCTGAGACCTAATCAAAGGCGTCTGACCTGGTTTGCAAATAAATCAGGAACAAGAGTGGCTTTATTTATTTATTTATTTTCTTTGGGGCACTTGGTCTGCAAAACAAAGCAAAATAAAAACAGATGCAAATAGAAGTTAAATGAAAAGCAGCTACAAGGCTACCCTCCTCAGATTTTTTTAAAAACACACATGTTCTGCAGTCAAGCTTCACTAACATGTTAATGTGCTTTCTCCAAATAAATGAATAAATATGGCACCTAATCAAAAATATGTAACAGAATTAATATTTAGATCATATACATACATCACAGGTCCCTTTAGATTCCAATTTAACTCTATAAAAATGATTTTCAATGAGGATTTCAGATATTTCACCTTTTATATATATATATATATATATATATATATATATATATATATATATATATATATATATATATATATATATATATATATATATATATATATATATATATATATATATATATATATATATATATATATATATATATATATATATATATATATCTTCAGGTGTGTGTGTGTGTGTGTGTGTGTGTGTGTGTGTGTGTGTGTGTGTGTGTGTGTGTGTGTGTGTGTGTTTTTAACACCAATTTAGAATAGATAGGCCCTTAATCAGTAGTTTTATTGGCATATTTATATCTTGATTGGTCTGGAAAATCCAACACCATCTGTTTTTACACTGTTTTGCATGTAAAATTGCTTGAAAATACCTGCAATAGAATTAATTAATAAGATATGGATGTTATTACTGACAAGGTCCCAATTCCTTGCAATGACTATATAAATTAGTTGTTGTAGATATGCAGATCAGCAAGCCCAATCTATCCTATATTTTGATGCGTGTTTCATCTCTGGCCCTGCAGAAGACTAAGGGGCAGTGAGAGAAGGACAATACAGTGTCATTCTAGTTGTTCAGTTCTGCTGCTGATTTCTGTGTTGGAAAGAGAATTTTGTAGCTTGACAGGCGATCTTCAAAGCAACTACAAATTAAGAGAGGACTGTGACCCTACAGCCTTGCTTCTCCAGTTTTTAGAGATGTTGCCATGCCATGACAAGAAGAAAGCCAAACCACAAATACTGTGATACATCTGAAACTAACAGATTTATTCTACTGTGACCGCTGTGGAATATAATTCATTTCCTCCAACAAATGGAGTACAATGTTTAGGCCTCAGGCCATGTGCCGTGCATGTGGCTGTTGGAGTGATGATCAAGACTTATTTGGAAACCACGTGGTCTCTACGCCATACACAGATGACACAGAACCTACGTTAGAGCGCACTCAAGCACAGCAGTTTTTTATTTTGGGATGTTTTGCTCTCCCCACTGTTATTCATTACTGCAACGTCTGTTAGTGCACTGCAATGCGCCATTTAATGGCCTGAATTTGAAGCCACAGTCTTAATCCAAGGCATATGCTGCAGTCCCAGTGCCAGAATGACAAAACTGTCTTCATCTGTCACCACCCTCCAGAAACCAGCTCTGAAGGATCTCCTCACTCTCCGAGATGTGTTTTGGAGAATAACAGGACGTTTCCGAGATATAGCTCACTGTTTTCCTGTTTCTGCTCATCACACTGGATCTCTCAATAGATGTCCCCCATGAACTTAACTCTAGAACAGCACAAATATTAAATAGGTCTGGCAGTGTGAACCACCCTACAGTAGTCCTGAAAAAGCTACTCTGGTGGCTAATCTATTTCTAAGTACAGTTGAAATTTCTGGTTTTAACTCCAAATTACTGAAAGTGGTGGCCTCTAGAAATGGGCACAAAATGAAAAACTAGACACTATTTTCTTGTTTTGTTAGGTAACAATTACTTTGTTACCTAACAAAACGATAGGATGTGTTTTGTTTTGTGACAAAATGTCATTCCCCCCCTCTAGGATGAAATGATTAGTCCGAAAGGAAATGGCAGGGGAGAAATTCTAGGTAAGCCCCCCAAATTTGGAAAGGTTAGCGATTCAGTGGGCTGAGTTACGAAGCTCCAAAGGGGGTGCCCCTAGGAAAAAATATTTCTAATTGGAATCGGAAGCTAAGCCACAGTGGCGGTAATCGCTTGGCCGCACCTTGGCTTCTGAAGTTCCAAATCCAATTAGAAAGTTTTTTTCTCTAGCGGCACCCCCTTTGGAGCTTAATAGCTCAACTCCCTAACCTCCAAACCACAGGGAAGAGGTTGAGGATGCTCCCCTGTAATTTTGGTCCTTTAGGACCCAGGGGAGCATAGTGTTTCATTTCGTTTTGCTTTGTAATGAAACTACTTTAAAAAATTGTTGGAAACGAAAGGCTATTTTGCCATTTCCTGCCCATCACTAGTGTCTTCCCTTCTGTCTCAAAGCACCAAAGAGAACCTGGCCTTGTTTTATCCCCTAAGACAATGTTTCATAAATTTATGTAATCTCTACAGTGGTGTCTCCTAAGATGAATTTGATTTGTTCCAGGGATCCATTTGTTTTATGAAAAATTCATCTTAAGAGGCATGGTTTCCCATAGGAATGCATTGAAAACCAATTAATCCATTATGGAGGAAGGGGTTACATTGGATTTCAATGCATTCCTATGGGAATGCTGTCACAAAACCCCTTAAGGAACCAGCAGCTTTCTCCCTTCTCTGACAGGAAAAGCTTCCCCCTTTTGCTGGCTGCCCCAACCCAGAAGGGAGGAGCAGGTGAGGAATGACTCACCTACTCGTCCCTTCCTGCAATGGGGCAGCCACCTCTCCAACGGCTTCGTGAACAGAGGCTGTCTGTCTTCCTTTCGCTAGCCTTCGCGAACAGAGAAGCTGCCAAAAGGAAGGCAGCGACTTGTGTATGCTTGCACACACGAGGCACTGCCTTCCCTTCCCCCGACTGTTTGCTCATAGAGGCTGGGAAAGGCAGGCACCCAGCCTCCGTGAGGCAGCCTCCTTTCACCAGCCTCTCTGTTCACAGAGGATAGGCAATGAAGGCAGCCAGCTTCTGTGGACGGATCCCTTTAAAGGGCTCCGTGCATGGAGGCCAAGGCAAAGCACAGGCAGCGCCTTGTGTGCTTGCAAGCCTCTGCCTCACCTTAGGCTTGGGCTCTGTGCATGGAGCCCTTTAAAGAGCTCAGTGCAAGGAGCCCAAGCGAAAGGGGAGGCAGAGGCTTGCAGACTTGCGAGCTGCTTCCTCCTCTTCAGCTTGGGCTCCTCGCACGGAACCCTTTAAAAGGCTCCGTTCATGGAGCCCAAGCCACAGGGGAGGCAGCAACGGCTTCCATCCTGGCTTTCCCGACCATGTAGCGCCCGTGGGTCGGGTGCTAACATGACCGGGAAACCCAGTATGGAAGACCAGGCTTATGAATTTCATGCACCCATAACCTCTCGGGTTGTGGCCACGTGAAATGCAAATGCCTGCCCCTTAAGACAGATTTTTTGCAAAACATCTGATAGGCAAACCATCGTCTTGTGAAAAATGCCTATACCGGGACATTTCATTCATCTTACGAAGAATTAGTCTTATGGGGCATCAGTATTGTGAGGTACCACTGTATTTGGATTTACTTAATATTTTACAAGGCCTATTTAGAGTGAGAATCCCATCATGGACTTGAGGAAGCAGAATGGTAGAATCCAGTGAAACTGGGGAGATAGAGCTTCTCCCTTTATAAACTGCTTTTCCATCTGCACACCCAGCTCTGGAATTTTGGCTTTACAGAAGGGCTGCAGGAAACAGTAGAAGAAAGTGTCATTGCTTCCACTAGCATAATTTTGAAGTTAATATAATTGCTGGAAAAATACCCATTAGATACACTTTGAGCATGAGCATTTCCATTCCCTTGTGAAGGTGAAGTAAAACCCATATTAAGATTTCATTCATATTTTCAAAGGGCAGAAATACTATATTTCTAGTCCACAAGCAACAAATTTACAAAGCTGTTTACTAAAAGAGTTGGGGAGATTATATATTGAAAGCAAACAAAGATTAATTCAACTGATTACGATTTTATACTCAGCCTAGAATATTTGCTCAATCTCCTGCCTAAAATATGTTCAAATTATGGAGACTAAGCAGAAATACTTTTTAACAAACAGGGAACACTCTTAAGCAACATTTAAACATTGTTTGCTACACCGTACATCCATGGGAACAATCCTGTAAACAGAAGTATACCACAATACAAACAGCAATATTGCACAAAATCCAGAAGCAATGCTCAGCTTCTGACGTGTGTTTCTGGGAAGTCTCTATAGAGTTTAACCAGTGATTATTATTTTTAAAAATTGCTCATCATACCTATTTATGCAACAACATATTTTCAAGTTGTGAATGCTGAGACCTGCACAAATATAAATTGGTCATGCCAGTGTCAATAAAACATCAATCCCAAATTACATACTTTATACACACATATTCCCTGGATTTCTCAAAACAACCTGTTTCCATGAAATCTCCAGCTTAATCCATTAGCCATCATTACCAATTGAAATGAAGCTTAAATACAGTAGGACCCCCGTATCTGCGGATAAGTGAAACATGAGGATAAGAGCAAACACTCTTATCTGAGGATAATGGTGGTGCCAGTGGTGAGGGGGAAGCCGTGGCATCGGTGGTGGGGAGGCAAGGGCAAAAGCGGGAGTGCCGCATGATGGACGGGTGGGCCTTCCTTCCACCCAGGAAGGAGCCACTGGGCAGGCAGCCAGATTGCCTCCTCTCCTAGATGGTGATCATTGGAGGAGGAATGCTGGCCTGGAGCCCTCAACCCTGAGGGGCCACCAAACCTACCATCCTGATTGCCCTGCAAGAATGCCCGCCCACTGTGCTCCCTTGCCTGTTTGCCTGGCCCTGTTTGTGCTCTGTTTTGCTTCTGTCCTCCTCTCTCGCTATTTCAAAACGAAGAGGCAAACTGAGGAGGCATCAAAGCAGTGCCTGTTCCTCCAAATGGGGCCCTGCAATTTTGCTGTCTCCGTCCTTGGGCTGTTGACCTGGAGAAGGATGCGGACGTGGCAGTGGCTAGGTTTGGTCCCTTTGCAAAAGGGCCTCCGCTACCCCCTTGTTCTTGGGGAAACCACGAGCAGCAGCAACTTTTACCGAGTGGCTCTGGAGCCACTTCCGCTTTGGAGGGATGGGCACTACTTTGTTGCCTCCTCGCTTTACTTCTTCATTTTGAAATGTCGAGAGAGGAGGCAAGCAGCAAAACACAGCACAGACAGAGCCAGGCAAGCAGGCAAGGGAGCGTGGCGGGCGGGCAGGTGAGCCCATGCGGCCTCTTCCACCACTGCAGATGGGTATTTGCAAGCTGTGCCATCTCTGCTGCCTCCAATGAGGCCATGCATCTGCCGCCGCTGCTACAGTTGGATGCTTGCCGGCTACACTGCCAATTATGTGGGCGGGCTCTCATGGGGCACTCCACGTCTGCCACTGATGGTGGGTGCTCATGGGCTGCAAAGCCTCCTCTGCCACCACTGCTGTCTCGTGTGGGCGCCCTGGGACGTACATCCTCTGCAGCCATTGCTACTGCACTGCCTGGGCCAGCACGCCACCACCATCCCTGCACCTTGCACTTCCACTCGCCATCCGCGGATGGTGAATCAGCGGATATGGGGGTGGTACTGTATATGGACCTTTACAGACTGAAGCAAGGGCTTGAAAGCTATTTCCTGCACTTTCATGTCACTGAGCTGATATAACATTTCAATATGTGGCTCTTTGAGTGGCCTATCACCTAGTTCCTTCACTTCTGAGGGTGGTCAAGTAATGACTACAACCAAAGGACTCATGGAACTCAATATTCTACAATTTAAAACTGTGCAACTGGATGAAACCACAAATTTCATGTTCTCCATCCTCAGTTCATGGCAGTGTACAAGGCTCCTGGTCACTTCATCCTCACAAACATTCCAGTACAGTCTGCTAGTCTGGCTGAGTAGATGGCAACCAATTCAATGTCCATTCAGCCAACATCTGAGTCTAGATTTCCCCAGTCCAACACTCTAACCACTGTAACAACACTGGCTCCCAAAGAATAACAAAAAACAGTAAACCTAAACAATCAGCAGTTGCTACAGTTTGTTGAGACTCTGGAAGCAGAGTTAATTTTTTGCACAAGTATGGGCTATAATGGTGGATTTTGAATAAATATTATTAACCAATCAAATGAAAGGAAATATCAGAGGCAGAGCAACTACATTTAGAGGGGAGAGAGGACATAACATGACAAGTGTTTGGAATCAACGACTTAGAACGACTTCCATTCTAGATGCCACTGTTAACACATCTTTGGTCACAGAGTTGCGTGGATGAGGATGTGCACTGCCTAAAAGCAATTCTTGCCATCTCTGAATGTTGGGTTTCCTGGACAGGACTAATGTAAGATGCAGTCCAACAACATATGATGGCTATTCCACCCCTGGCTTCCAGGCAGAGTGAACGACAACGAAGTTGACCTTATGTACTGTATTTCATCTGGAGGATCACACTTTTTACATTCCATGCTGCCTCCAAATGCACAATTCCCAAAAAATATGTGAGAGTCAAGCAGGTGGCTACACATGCATGTAAGCAAGTGATCGCTGACATGTTAACAGCTGCATGCAGGGTAGAAGAGGAACTACAAACAGCAATGAAACGAAAGATTAAATAGAAGGATATGTATTTCATTGCAAAACATGGAGATTACTATGCAGCTTTGCTACAGGACATGACATTTATTGCACAAGCACAGCTCAGCAAAGACCAGCAGCTTATCTGACGGTTATGTTAAATACCAAAAGAAAAAGATATAAAGATAAAGATTGGGAAACTTATTACCAAATAAGGAAGTATTACAATTCTTGAATACAGATTTTTAAAAATTAGGTAAACAACATAGTTACTAACATGCATTTTCTAGAAAATAAGTTTTTCTGAAGAATTATAAAAATGGCCTCAGGGATAATTTTGTTGAATTATAACAAAGCTGACATTCAAGGCTGTCCAAATATATCTCATATTATTTTGAAGATTCCTATGCACAATGTTATTAAACTATGCAAGTACCCAGACAAAGGCAATGCCAGTCTGCCTTTCCAATTCAACCCAGCATCAGTGTCTTAAACCCACTTGGGTTTAATCAACCCTCAGGCAAGCTAATCTTCTAGTGTCTCATAATGCAGAACCACTAAAGGATACAGCACACGAAACGAACATTGTACAGAGATTGGCTTAAATGGGTGCCGATTGCATAATTTATTCCATACTACTGACCCAAACTCATGCTTAGTTAAATACGATTTCTTGAGACCAATATAAGATGGAAACTTTAGGTAGTCTTATATTTTTTATGGTAGCCATTTTAAAAATAAGCTATACAAGTTTGCATGTCTGTATTTTTGTTACAGAGTAGGCTTCACTGCTATCTAAATAAATAATCTTTTAAAGACTCTAAATATATTTTCCCCATTGAAGAGCCATTGCAAAACACTGCATGGGATAATGAAAAAAACCCCTCCTAATTCTTCCTGGTGTCCTGTACAGCTTTAAGAAATGACAGACTGGTATCCAAATATTTATCTTGGCGTTAAGTGTTTCTACATTAGCAGAGTCAGCAGCCAAGACCTGAACATTCTTAATCCACAAAAGGCAGAAACAACGACAACGTAAAGTTAACTATCTCAGGATTTTTTTAAAAAAATACCCATTAATTTCAGTATCAAAAATTTAGCACCAAAAAAACATTAAGAGAAAAGAACTGGCTTCACGAAGGATAAATCTTCATTTCTAAACTTTTAATGAAATGTGCAATAAAGTAAGGTACTCCATATTAGTGGAACTGATCACTTTAAATAAAGCATTAGGTTATACACTAGACAGACAGACACTACACATCTTTTCAGTAAGCCTTTTCTTTATCACCTCTGCACATGCCTTGTTCATCTCTGGGGGAAACTTAAAGAGCTCGCCATGTCTATCTCAAGCCAATGCATTTTTTGGTGCCATACTAGAGATATGCAGATCTATGTAACTTATGAACTGTAGTTCGAGAAACAAAAATGTGTTTCCAGGATAATTAAAAAAACGTTGGTTATAAACATCTGTAGTACAATTTGCTTGAAAATACTGCCATGGCAACTACAGTAACCCCCCTACTATCGCGGGCTTAGGGACCCATCCGACCCGCGATGCTTGAAAATCCGCGATATGCGGAAGCGGGTCGGGTGGGGCCTGGGGGGCGGCGCGGGGTCATGCAATCACTCCCCACCCCCGTGCGGCTCCGAGGCTTCTCGGAGGGGCCCAGGGTGTGGCGCGGGGTGATGTGATCGCCCCCCTCGCGCGGCTCTGGGGCTTCTCAGATGGGCCCTGGGGGGCGGCGTGGGGTGATGCGATGCGATCGCTCCCCGCTGCCCCTCCCGCACAGCTCTGAGGCTTTTCAGAGGGGCCCTGGGGGTGGCGCGGGGCGATGCGATCACCCCCCACTGCCCCCCGTGCGGCTCCGATGCTTCTTGGAGGGGCCCGGGGGGCGGCCCCAAGGCGCAGGTACTGCGATCCCGCGATATAGTGGGACCGCAGTACCTGAACCGTGAAATGGCAGGGGGGGTGACTGTATTCCATGTGGCAAACTGCAGTGGGCTAAATGCAGAAGTATGCCTGGCTTAGGTGGAACTGGGATAGGTGGGCAATAAAATGCTTAATTCCCCCATGAATTACCACAACAGATGACATCATCTATAGCACACATTACAAACTTGCACAACAGGACTATGGCCAATATTCTTACTGCAATGCACAAAAGTCAAATGCTGAAATGGTGTGGTGCCATTTACAACCGTCAATGAGCAAATTCCACCCATCCATCAAACTCTGATTTAAAACAAATTCTATATACTGGTTCCCTATTGTTCATTTCAACTAAGTCTGTAGTTTGTATATATGCGTATATTGAAAACAGTCCCACTAAATAAAACAAAAGGATTAAATAAAAATAAAAGTGTTACTCATCCCATATCTAAAATGCACCCTTGGAAAACCAGTGTAAATGGAAGGTGCATTGCTTCATACAATCTAATCTGAGCCAAGAGATCAAATCAGGTTCTTAGCTAGTCCAGCTGGAACACAAACACAGAGTGGAACTCTGTGACTCCCCTGTTCATGATATACTTTCCATGCATAGAAAATATGAGGTTTTTAGTGGCTTTTCTCCCTTCTGGAGGACGGTTTGCAAAAGACAGTGCTGGAGGACGGCAGCACTAACTCATGACTCTTATTATGTATCAACTTTTATAATGGGTATCATTTATCTCCTTTATCTTTTGAAAGGTTGATTTCCTAATTCTCCAGCACCTACACGCAACATCTTGGTAAGGCTATTATTTGGGTCAAGAGCTCATCAACGTATGTTTTACTCTGTGCAGCTACATGCACTGAAGACAACAGTGGCTGTCTGACATTGTCTTCCAAAGTGTTATCAGTTGCAATTTAAGATGCAAAGGCCTTAAAACGTAGGAACTAAGTCCACCTTGAAAACCTTATTTTCTAACTTTCATCTCTGTGTTCCTTCGTGCTATCACTCCACAGGGATAGGGCTGTAGAGGTTACAGGCAAGGCTTTCTTGGTTATGGTGCCCAAATTGTGCAAGGACCTCTCCTGAAAGATGTGTCTGGCCTTCTAATGCATACTCCCCCTCCCCAAGAAAGGAGCTTTTCAGCTCGCAGATTTTAAGGAGCACTTTTTAAAGTTTTTATTTTTTTACTGTTTTAAATCCCATTACTTTGTGAAAGTTTTCATTGCTCTTCCTTTAAATGTTGTACGTATGTGTTCCGTCAAGTCGATTCTGACTTATGGCAACCCTTTCCATAGTTTTTGAGTTAAGCGAATACACAGAAGTCATTTAGTATTCCCTTCTTTTGGGGGGGGGGTCACCCCAGGACTGTGCAGCTTGCCCATGACTACACCTGCTAACATTACTCACATAAGGCACTCTAAGGAATTAAACTCCCAACATCTGAGTCCGTAATCAGAAACTTAAACCATAGAGCTACCCAGCCAGCTTTTAAAGGCCGTAAGCTGCCCTGTATGTGAATTCTCCTCCAAAAGTAAAAATATGAATTCTGGAAGAATGACTTTTTAGACAGAGCGGCAACCATCTAAGTAAATTATCACGTAGTTACCACACTACATGTGTCAATTCTATCCAAAACGTATAATAAAAATAGAATACAATAATAAATACATTTATTTATTTATTAAATGGAGATTCTTAAAGGGTTTCAGCAAACACCACAGTAAAGAATTAGTAAAAAGCAAATACTTATAATGCTAAGGACAAAAGGTTCCCTTTTTGATGACCTTCCTTCTATTATGCCTAATAACATACCACTAAAAATCTTAGGGGACTCAACAAAAGGCGGTGAAACAATAGCATGAAACACAAATTCTTTAATGCCGAGCCAGTTTAAGAATAAAACACACAGGCACATATACAAGTAAGAGTTTCAAACTGAAGGGAGTGCTATACATTCATCAAAAAAGAAAGAGAGAAAGAAAAGAAACCAAACAAACTTTAAACAATGGTAAAGAATAAAAAGGCAGTATTTCAAGGCCAAAAAAAGGCTTAACTATAAACAAACCTTGCTATATCACCAGGAAATTCTCATTATAAAAACTTTACTGGAATAAAATTGTATATGTCTCTTTTATTTTGGAGGATGTCACAAAATCCATACATCAAATGATCTATAACTGAAATTGTATGAAGTGAACCAGCTTTGAAATTAAACATTCTAAGTACCCAGGATGGCCAGCTGTCATATATGGTGTTACTAATGCACTTACAAGCAAAAGACCTATGTGTTTCTATTATGATTGTGTTCAGTGGGACTTACTCTGAGAAAAGCATACACAGGAAACATTATCCCTCTGACTCACCTGACTGGTCTTCCAGGTAGTCACCCTCCTCAAACAGGACTTACACAAATGCTCACAGAAAAGTGTCACCAACTTTTGGACTCTTGTGTACAATGTTTCTACACTGTCCATGAAAAGGGTTGAGCTAAGTCTGAATAATTGAAATTTTCTTGACATTTTTTGTGGTCTAACCCACTCTCACGTGTGTCATCTTGGAAACCAAAAGGTCTTTTCCCCATTCATTCCTCACAAAATCACTCATCTCCAGAGGTCTGGTTGAAAAGGAACCATTTAGTCTGCTGGTGGAAGAACAACAGGGATGGGGTCCATCTACTTTTGCTTTGAAAGAAGTTGCAAAACCTGAGAGCAGCTCATGAAAATACACCTCCAAGCGCCCTTACCAAACATGTCCATGGGAGTGGTAAGACTAAAAGAAGTCCCTCTCTGACATCTAAAAAACCCGAACAAACAAGAAATGGGGAGGAATAGACAGGAAGATAAAGCAATAGGTGAAAATGCTGAAAATACAGTGGTGCCTCTAATTGTGAAATTAATCCGTTCCAAATGCATTTTCGTAACTCAAAATTTTCATAACTCAAAACAGTTACCCATAGAAATGCACTGGAAATGGATTAATCCATTCCAAGTGAGAAATCACCCCTTTCTCGAAAGCAAAAAACACAGTAACAGGAAAGCAAACAACAAAACGGCTCCTGCCGCAAAATACTGCCCATAGTACCCGAACATCTCAGGCAGCGCATCTGAGAGTGCCATTGCTGAAGGAGGCCTGTAAATCTTTGACAAAAAAAAATTGGGCATTCTCAGTGGTAGCTCCTCGCCTCTAGAATCAGCTTCCCCCTGAGATTTGTTTGGCATCTTCCTTCCCGTTCTTTAAGCAATATCTAAAGACGTGGCTATTTAAAAAAGCTTTCCCTGGGTATTAAGATATGCTATGCAGGATTCGCTGTTTATGTACTTTATTTTTTTGTTTTTTGTTTTGTTTTATGCCATCCTGCTCCTGTTTGATGCTCAGATAGATATTGTTTTATTTCTTATTATGTTTTTATTATTGGATTGTTTGTTTATTGTGTGTCTTGATTCATATTTGTGCAACTTTGTAAACCACCCAGAGTAGCCGTGCAGCTACATGGAGTGGTATATAAACTAAATAAATAAATAAATAAGCAAACAACAGAAGATGAGCAACCTACCTTATAACCACTTGAGAAATCCACCAAAGGTCCCCAAAAGTCTCCAAAACAGTGCCAAATGTTTCCAAAATGGGCAATTTGAAAAGGTCATTGGAAAAAAAAGAAGCCCCCGTTCTTCGGTTTCCTTTTCAAAATGGTTCCTTCTTTCTAATTGCAGCACTGAAGGGGGGGTGGCCACAAGATGGAAGTATTGCTATTGCAAACAAGAAGGAAGCATTTTTGAAAAGGAATCATTACTTTCCTTTTCCCTAACTCAAAAAAAGCCTTTTTTGTAACTCAAAAGTTTCCTATACCTGCAGATTTCTATTCGTAACTTGAACTTTTCATAACTTGGGGCATTTGTAACTCAAGGTACCAATGTAAATAATGCCAACAACATCCCCTTTAATTTCTGCTAGCACTGGGTGTGAACCCTGTCCTGCTTGTGTGGAGTTCTGGCCACAAAAGGAAGCAAATCAGTGGTAATGCTGGCTCAGCTGTGTGGGACTGATGGAGCACTGCATGGACATGTAGCTTAGAGGGAACATTGCATGTATCTGCAACAAGTACTTATTGTTTTCCAGGCTTTTGTTTTAATTTTAGTACATTACAAAGAAGAAACAAATGGGAAAACAAAAAACAAAAGATGAAACAAGTGCAACACTGATGCCAACCAATCTATAAACAGCAATATCTTAATAAATACTGGTATATATTGTACAAACATATCCACATATAGTCATGTCTTCTGTCAGATAACTTTCACCACAGTGATACAAATTTTGATGATATAAATCCAATTTGCAGATTTGCAAATATGCAACAATAATTTTAAAAACCCTTACCTTGAAATGATTGTCTGGCTCTGTTTACCAGTTCTTCAACAGCATAACTCGCTAAATCTCCTCTGGCATGCTTAGTTTTGCAGTAGGTGCATGCATTCAGACAACTGGAAAGGAAGTATAAAAAGGATATAAAGTCTGATTTTTAAAGCAAATATATATAGCAGTCCTAGGGCAAATATATACAAATCAATCTTGTGACCTGGAAAAAATTTATACAGTTGTTGATGTTGTATATTATATTAAATCACTGACAAAAATGTTACCTGTGAATTTTTCAAGGCCTAGTAGTTTATTGAACTGATGTATTATTTCCCAAAGTTGATTCATGTAACATTTTGTTAATGTTAAAAAATCCAATTACTCTTTTGTTTCCCCATCATTTATCTGCTTTAAGGAATAAATATGTTTAAATGATAGCAAACTGTAATACAGAAACAATGAAATAATTTCATTGAATTTTTGTGGATCTTGAGCATAAGAAATTTGCTAACTTATTATGTTGAAAACCTGTTGTGCAGTTATGGAAAGAGTAAAACTTTTAGAGGCGAATTCCCATTAAGTTACAAAATTTCTGTAGACATTATCTGTTGGATGCTGGATCACCCAACTCAATATGCAACAAATACTGGGCCCAATTCTGTCCAAACTGGTGTAATATATGTGCTAGGCATCAGGCTGGCAACAAGGAATTGTGCTATTGGTTTCATATCTCTGGTGTGAAAAACTGTGCAGTGTGTCAGTGGAACTGCTTTGTGGATATGATTTTGGTTTCAGTGCTTGCACAACTACCAAGTCTTCCCCTGCTGTGCCACCCACCTCCTTTTCGGGAGTGGGTAAGAATAAATGCCGAGGGGGTGAAAAATTGTAAATCAAAATACAGTTTCCCCTAGGAATGCACTGAAAACCAATTAATCCAGTGGTTCCCAACCTGGGGGTCATGACCACTTTGGGGGTCGAACAACCCTTTCCCAGGGGTCACTGCAAGCCGTCAAAGAAAAAGGCACAAAGAGCCGGCGCAGCTTGCTCTTTCGTTCATGGAGTGCCAGCGTTGGGTGGGAGCAGCAGTAGGGACAGAAGGAGGGAGCCTGCCCATTTTTGAGGGAGGATCCCCTGCCACTCTGGAGTCAGCCTCTTCCTCCTCCCCAATCGGCAGCCTCGCCAGTGGCTGCCCATGCTGCTCCTGCTCCTGCCGCTGCCTCACCGCCACCTCCTCCTCCTCCTCAGTCGGATCGCCTGGAATGGCAGCGAGAGCGAGGAGTGGATGGACCATCATGCCATGGAAGCAGAGCCCAAGGAGGCCCTGGCAGCTTCCCCAGCGCTCGGTGGTGGTCGTGTTTTTCCTCTTCTTGCTCTCCTCGTCCTTCCTCTACATTGTCTATGTGGCGCCGCCGGGGGGGGGGGGCGGAAGGGAGAAGAAGAAGGAGAGAGTAAGGAAGACGGAGTCCAGTGGGAGGGACGTGGTGGCCAGGCTGGTCGCGTCAGGACCTCCTGATCTCCCCCACTTCCGGGTTCAGGCCCTGCGCTACAGCTGTAGCGCGGGGCTTTTTTTTGGGGGGGGGGTCCTCAAAAAGCCCCTGCCTCAGGGGCCAGGATCCGCTGCCGCCGGTAACAGGAACACGAACCGGTTTGAGTTCGAACAATTTTTTTTAATTCTTTCGAACCCGAACTCGAACCGAACCAAGGGTGGGCCCGAACCAGACGAACCCAAACCATGGGTTTTCTGGTTCGTGGCATCTCTATTCACAACAGTTGATACATCATCATCGTTCAACTGGTTGTCCCTTCTCTACTGCTAAGGATCTGGGAGGGCCTCTGATGTCCCAAGATCTTCTTTACAGTACATGGATTTCCTGACAAAGAATTACCCATGGGTTTCCTGCAGTCAGGATGAACCTCCTGAGACACACTGATCTAGCCAGCTGATCGGGAAGTTCTGGTTAACAAGGTCCCTGACCTGCTCCAGGAAATAAAAACAAAAAGGTGCTTTGAACTTTTTCTGCTCTCCTCAGGAAAACAGAACTTGAACCCTCAGGAGCCCTAGAAACACCAATTGTGGTTTTATAACTGTACTGTTAAAAAGTGGGAAAGTTAGAAATTCCCTTTTAAAATAAAGCAAATAATTTTTAAAATACACAGCAAGGAGTTTATTTGGCAGAAAAAGAAAAAAAAGGTGTGTGGTGTGTTGAGAGGGTACCAAAAGATGGTAATAAGTGCATATACACAACAGAGGGGGGGAAATCAGACTTTAGTAGACTATTTGTTGCCCTATCTAATAGTGCCATATCCTTTACCTCTGATGTCAGAACTTGAGCCAGCACAAACATGATTTCATGACTGAACCCACTCTCCTCCACAACCTTAATACTTATGGCTAAGGTATTTTGCTCCATGTACCTGAAGAAATGGATTACAATCAATAAAAGGCCACAATGAAAAAAAAATTCCTGCCACACGGGTTTCACTATACTTTTGTTTTTATTTTGCTTCTGTGTTTTGTTTTTACTGTAGTATACTGATTTCATGTATTTTCTAATTAAGAGATTGTTTTTGGCACCTAATATTTACTATTGGCAGAAATGTGTTATAGGGCATGACAAGTCAATTTTACTAACCAATCTCAATAAATTTGAATAGCTTTGTCCAATGCCTAATGCCAAATGAGAGATCCTCTTTTTTGACTACAAATCCCATAAGTCTATTCTGGGAGTTCCACCTGACAGAGCCAAACCTACAGGCACTTAATTTGGTTTACCTGAAGAAAATGCCTAGCTGGGAAGGCTTCCCAGCTAAAAATGAGGCAGTTTCCCTTCTTGATAGGAGGCAAGTGCAAAGCTAGGCCTATATCAGGATATAAAGCGTTCCCACCTAGATATTTTGTCCAAATGAGTCACATTTTGGTGCCTGTAGGTCTATCAAGCAGTACCCCCAGAATGGACAATTAAGGGATTTATTATCATCCCCTGCCCCAAACATCCATTTCTAGCTGAAGGTCCAGAACTTAATAGTTGATTAATATGTAACAATTTCCTAATGGATGCTCAATAGAGATGGGCACGACTTGAAAAAAATTTTTTTCGAGTTGTCGTTAGTCGGGCCGGTCCCGTTTCGGCTCGTTTCCGGTTTTCGCGAAAATTCGCAAAAATTAGTCGGTTCGTTTTTTCGTTTTTCGTTGTTCGTTCGTAGTCGTTAGTACTGGTTTGGGGGGGGAGCGGGCTCCTGGAGGCACCTCTGTGGGGTGGGTGCCTCCTCTGGCCCGCTATAAAGGGAAAGTGGGCTCCTGGAGGCACCCGTGGGTGCCTCCTATCGAAGCAGGCTCCAAGAGACCCCTCTACATGGGGGTCTCCCCTCCTCACCTGCTGCTGCTGCAAAATGCTATGCAATAGCCATATGGATATTACATAACAGAATGTGCAGACAGTGAGACCAGTGAGAGTG
Organism: Phrynocephalus guinanensis; assembly: GCA_037367245.1. Classification (NCBI taxonomy): domain Eukaryota; kingdom Metazoa; phylum Chordata; class Lepidosauria; order Squamata; family Agamidae; genus Phrynocephalus; species Phrynocephalus guinanensis. Next base: position 80,481,760 of record CM074739.1, read on the forward strand.
ATAGCGTCATGCCCGCCCTGCACAAGGCTCTCGCACCACCATGTCTCACACAGAAGGGAATTGTACTTGCTGCGTGTAGTGCAATGCAAGCAAGTAGATCTGGCTTTAAGGTGGCTTAGGGCAAGGGCTAGGGTTAGGCTAGTGACGGGTAAGGTTACGGTGGGCTAGTGGGTTGCACCTCTGGGTGCCTCTCTGACCCACTAAGAAGACAGTCTGTGACGTATGGGTACGGAGTCAAGGGTTAGGGTTAGGGCTAGGGCAGGTTTTAGGGGCTTTTTGGCACATCCCAGAAGTCTCCATGGCCAAGTGGCCATGCGACTGGTGGGATGGCTCCAAAAATTTGCATGGTTGTCCACTCCCACATGGCTGGCCACTCGGCCAGCCCATCATTGCGCAGGTGTAAATAAAATAAAATAAAATAAAATCAATGGAGGACAGAGGAGGAGAGGAGAGACATTTTGTTGCAAGAAAAAAACCCACTGCTACTGTGAAAAATCTGGCAGTTTATAAATTTTCGCGTGTTTCTGTTGTGCTTGTGTGTTTTTGGACCACGATTTCAAAAACAATATTGCGTTTGCCGCCCCATTTTGGATCCCCCGCCCGCACCGCATGGCATGGCGAAATGGTGGCAACTCGAGTCCGGCTGCCCAGGATGGGGGGGAGGCGGGACCCCCCCTCCAGAAACCACCCCTCCGGTAGGTGCCCTGCGCCTTAGTCAAGTCAAGCAGGCATTTTTCCGCCTGCTTTTTTGGCCCGGGAATGGGTGGGGGGAGAGTTTAAAAGTTTTTTCCTGTGCCGTCCGTACCGCTTGCTTGCGCTTTAATTGCGGGCGGCCGGCGGCGAGACTGGGCTTTTTGCTGGCTGCGAGCCTGCGGCAAGTCCCACCAGAGCAGCCCAGGACGGGGGATGAGGGGGGAGGCCGGGGACCTCCAGAAACAACCCCTCTGGTAGGTGCCCTGAGGCACGGCAGGCATTTTTCCGCCTGCTTTTTGGCCGGGAACTGGGTTTTTTTAACTTTTAAAAACTTTTTTTCTGTGCCGCGTGGCATCGCGCAATCGCGCGATGCAAGGAACGAGCACGACAAATCAGACCAAAATTGTTCGTTCGTCGGTTCGAGCTCGAAGTCTGGCGGAGTAATTCCCGTTACCGTTTCCGTAGAGTAACGGAACCGAGTAACGGAAACGGAAACGGGAATACCGCTAAGTCGTGCCCATCTCTAATGCTCAATATCACCTTATCACTGAAAATGTTAATATAGCAAGCTAATTTAAAAGGGAGAAGAATAAAGAGATTAAGCATAAATAATACATGAATATCAAAGAGGCGTGACCATGAATATTTGAGAAACATTCCTTCCAGAAACCAACAGAATGAGGAAGGAAGGTATTTATCACAAATGCATAAAAATTAGGAAGGTGGTGATGAACTATGTGTTTCAGGAGAATGGATGGAACAACTGACATTTCAGAAGCAAACTTTAGTTCAGATCAATAGTGAAAATGTAAAGGACCACACAACTTTGACATCTTGAACAATGTCATCAAGATAATACTCTAGAAATTGCTAAGTCTAAGATTTACTAATTTACTCTAAGCCCAAATGTGACTAGATCAGGTACTCAGAATGATACTGAGTATATAGCTGTTTACCATCTTTATGTCATAAATATGGTCAGAAATACTGGCATATTTTTTTGGAACTGGAGTCTATAAATTATCAATTCTTAGACTATTATTGCATCTGTATGATGCAAAAATAAATTATTAGTATAAAAAACAGTCATTATTCTTATGGAAGTATGCCAAAGGATGTATCTCAGAATCTGTTTCTTAAAAGACAAAGACAAAACTTTAGTGATGTGGAAAGTACTTGAAATTATTTTGCTTTACTGTTGTGACAACAGCAACAAATCCCAACATAAAATATTTGCCCCCATCCACGTTATATACATATAATTAGAGTATAGTATTAAACCAGTGGATGTGATCTCTGTAACAGCACTTGATTTTTATTTTCCTGGCCAGCTTTATTATCAATTCCTTTCTTTAAAAGACTATCTTATAGTCAGTGGTGCCAACACGAGTACTTTCCATTTTGATTACTGCAATACCTATATGGGATTGTGCTTGAAAGGTGTAGAGAAACTACATATGACCCATATTGCTTTGGCTAGACTGCTACATAAAACGCTTGCACTGAGAGTTCGGTTCTGTTGTCACAACTACACTGATTTCTATTCAGTGCAACTGTCCAGAAGGTTTATTTTCACCTCTAAAGCCATGAATGGCTTTGGATCTGAACCTGATCTTCCTCCTTGTGTCTCATCAATCTCAGAAGTGTTTAGCAGGAGAATACAAAGGAGCCTTCCCATGGCACCCAGACTTTGCAGTAGCCCCCCCCCCACCCGCTTCAGAAGGTTCTTCATCCACTCTTTGATAGCATTCTAGTGAGCTGTGTGAAAACTTCTCTTTTTCACCTGTTAGTCTGATTTGTCTATTGTCTTCTACATACAAATACAACTAGAACTATATTTTAAGGGCTAATTATTCCTTTGCTCTGTCGTTTTTATGGTGTGTTTAGTGTCATACCTGCATCATCTTTTTCTTCTACATCCTGTCTGTGTGAACAGATAGCAGTGATCCTTAACCAGTATATGTGTCACTGGTGATAACAAACGTCGTCTGGATCAGCCATTCTCAATACCAACAATTTGGGCCCTGAGAGACCCGAAACATCTGAAGGGGGCCACAGATTCATCTGTTCATATATTTTGGACTCAAACAAAACCTTTCTTTGATTGACCGGGGGTGGGGCTGCAACTTGAGAGGAACTCTTAAAAGGATTGTGGCCAAAAAATGGCTGGTCTGGGTGAAACAGGGGGTTTTCAGTTTACTAAAAAAATGTTTCTCTCATTTTCCATAGCCTAATGCAAGTATGATTAGCCATCTCCTATGGATCCCAATTGCCCTAGATTGCCCATATGTGACCTCTTGCTACACCAGTGTTTCCCCTCCTCAACCAGCTAACCATAAATAAAATAATGGAATGTCATATATGTATCCTTGGAGAAAATGGACTTTCATTTCTGTTGTGGTGGAACCCAGGTACTTCAACAGAGTAACTGGTGGGATATAAGACATGAATGGTTTAGAACTTTTGTCTTAGAACACTTTCTACAGAGTATCAAATACAGTAAGTACTAAAGCAATGTGTCTGAATTACTATGTGGTAAGCAAAAGAAGAAGTCACCATACCTGAGTGCAGTGAGTAGCTCAGAATTAAAGCAATGTGTCTGAATTACTATGTGGTAAGCAAAAGGAGAAGTCACCATACCTGAGTGCAGTGAGTACCTCAGAATTAACAGCTTCTGCACCAGTCAGCTAGAAAATTCAGCTGAAAAAGAGACTGTTGCCTGTGATAAGCACTATTGTTTTCACTTCCTCAATGGCTGATGGGACAGAGCCTTTAAGTGTGGTTAAATCTCACAGGAAACATTAGGCTACAGTTAATACTGAAACATGTAACAGGTTCTCAGGATAAAGGATATTGTTTCATGATGGGTCAAAACATCTGGCAGAAGAGGGTGAAGAGTTTTATGTAAGTGGGACAGAAGCTAGCAAGTTTAAAATAGGCAGCCAGAGATTTGCTTCCAGAAAACAAAAACAAAAAACACATGAGCTCCTCTGTGGAAACACACCTCCTGAACTCTGTGGGCAGAAGAATGGTGAAAGCAACCCCACAACTCATTAAGAATGTACAGGTACCACATTTTTTGAAAATAAGCTACTTACAGCAATGCTCAGCCAGATTTTTCCCTCATATTCCTATAAAGGTGCTACAATATGAATTGGGTTCTCCTATGGCAGCAACTCTGAAAAATGTTATAAATGGTTCAGTGATAGCAGTACTTATTTTGAGGGGATGTAACAAAAAATGTCTAAGCAAATATGGCCAGTGGTGGACTGGGAGATTTTGGGAGTGATGTTAATTTAAATGCTGGCTAAATAGGTCAGTAACATGGAGTACCTGGTTTTAGAGCCTGAAATTGAGAGTTTGATTCCCTCTGTATTTTCTATGAGAAAATCTAGCCTGTCGTTGCGGCTAAGCTGCTCAGTTCCAGAGTGTCCCCAGAAGGAATAATAAACCACCACTTCTATACCTAAAAAAATCCTCAGAAGAGTTGTCATAACCTGGAATCCACTTGATGGTACACAATTATTATTAGTCATAAAGGTAAGTTTTAACAGGCCCTGGATATGACTAAGGCTTTATTTAAGTACAGTATGACCCCCTTATTCGCTGAATCATTAACCGCTGATTCACTTATCCACAGATTGAGGGGGAAATATTTTTTAAAATAATTCAGTAGCCGCAAAGCAGGCTACTGTCGCAAACGGTAGCCGGAAAGTAGGTTGCTGTCGCAAACAGTAGCCGGAAAGGAGGTAGCAGTCGCAAACAGTAGCTGCAAAGCCAGTGGTGGTGAGGACGGAAGAAAACAAAAGAAAGCTTACCAATGCCGAGTCCTCATTGCCACTGCCGCACTACCAAGCTTTTGGGGTGTGTCGGGGGCAAAAGCTTTCGCCCCGGCACCTCACCACCCCTGCCACCATCTCATTTCTGTGAATTTCGCTATCTGTGGGGGGTGGGGTGTTCCAGAACAAGTGCCCCATGGATACAGCGGTCATACTGTAGTAAAAGAGTTGTGTAAATGGTCCAGCACAATTAGATCCATTCCTGCAGTTAACAAAACTGTTACTGCACATCACAATCTTTGATCTCTTCTTTCTGACACTTAGTTGTGTCAATGGTTATGGTATATCTACTGTCTCACTGGGATGTCAAAATGTATGGCTGAAAATTGAACACTATTTACAAGCAAGGTTTCCGTGTAAGAATTTAAATGAGCCACAGGATATGAAGACCTTTGCACAGGAGTGGTCAATATGTGGCCTTCCAGACTTTGATGGACTGCAATTCCCGTCACTTCAATCCCACAAATTGAAGGTATGGGATGAAGGGAACTGAATTAAACATCTGGACAGCTACACATTCGTTTTCCCTGTTATGATGAAAAAGAGGTTCAAATGCCAGACTTACGTTCTTAATGTCTTGTTTAAGTACTTGTTTTTCTGTACTCACCCTTTTTGTCTTGTTATCTATTTCGACATGTTTTAGAAACAAAGTTATATCAACTGAAATATCAGTGAAAGGAAGGGATATTTAGAACTACAGAGCACAGCTCAGTGAATCAGACAGTCTAATTTGCAGAAAAAGAAATGTATGCCAACAAATGAGGACAGTTCATCAAAGTAAGAAGAAAAACAGACTGGCAAAGGCTGGGGAAAGCAAATGACTAAGCAAATCCTTTTGTAAACACACTCCCAGCTGTACTTTTAGTCTAATAAGAGTTCTGGTTCGTGAGCAAGAAAAGTTACCTTGCTCTAAGATAACTATGGCTTTAAAAGGAGTATATAAACACACATGACTCACATAGAAACCCCAAAGCATATGAACACTAGACATTTATCTTAAAAAACAAAACAAACCAAAAAACAAAGTCTGGCTCCGGTCTGCAGTGCAAAAAAAAAGATTGTGGGGTTGCCAAACATTAGGAAAAAATAAATAAAAAATAAATTGAGAAATCTGATGAGTTGCACTTTCATGGCTGACCTTTGCTGAAACAGCTTCTTCCCTTTCCCCCAAATACAAGTTGCTTTAAAAAGTAACTGCACTGTTTATTCAAGTTGGGCGGAACACATTTTATAAAACTTGACAGTGAGAAAGTCAACAGGCCCTTCACACGTGCACTCCATACCGATAGGCTGTGACACAGCCATCCTGGTACCTGCATTATTTCAATCAAATGTCTGTGATGGTTTTTAACTCTAAATTCTGTATCTCTGCAAACAGCAGGCTGGATAGCTAAGTGGGATAGGCATCTGACTGTTGAACCAGAGGCTAGAAATTCAGTTCCCCACTGTGAATTCCAGAAGAGCCAGCCTGTGTGGCTTTGGGCAAGCTGCACACTCTTAGAATGCTCCCAAAAGAAGGGAATAATAAACCACTTCTGAGTACTCGATAGCTCAAAAGCACAGGCTGGCACAGAGGAGGTATACAACAATCAGTGGGACAAATTTATCTGTGATTGATTCCAAAGGCTCTTTCTGAAGAGGAACTGAGTCTGGATCCAAGCTAATATTTTATTAAAATTTTTCCTGCACCCCAATTTGTATTTCAGCTGTAAATTTTGTTGTTGCTAGTATTCTTAAATTAATATCATGAAGATGGCTGATATCATCAAGTCTATCTCTTTTAACGATAGTGTTAGATAGACAGGGGCATTGTGGCTCAGTGGGCTAGAATGCTGAAACTGTCGGCTGCCAAGTCGGCAGCTCGGTGGTTTGAATCCCAGGTGCCACGCAGTGGAGCGAGCTCCCGCTGTTAACCCCAGCTCCTGCCAACCTAGCAGGCCAAAAGCATGTAAATGCAAGTAGATAAATAGGTACCGCCTTAAAAAGTGGGAAGATAAACAGTGCTCCATGCACAGACATGCACAACATTGGCTCTTTGGCTCAAAAACGGAGATGAGCACTGCCCCTAGAGTTGCACATGACTAGCATGCATATGTGGGGGGGAAACTTTTACTTTTACCTTTACTTATCTTTTTTACAGCCCCACTGCTTCACCAAATAAATATATGTGTATTATCTGTTTTTTGGATGTTTTCATATTTATTGTTTTATTGTGTTTTATATTGTAAATCACCTATAGTTCCCTCCAGTGAACTATTATCAGTAACGGGACATTGTATTAAAAGGGATAAAAACTGATTAGGAACTCGCACATTTTTGAAAAACAAGCTATGCCTACAAGTCCGGGGTCATTCACAAAACCCCTTTTAGTTTCTCTGAAAAGCAGTTTCCATCCCGCTGTCAGCATTTTTCCCCAAGTCAGTGATGATCCTCTGTTCACATGCTTTATGTTTCCTATTAATTTAGGACAGGCATGTTCAAAGTCCGGCCCGGGGGCCAAATGCGGCCTGTTTTAAAATTTCAAGTGGCCCTCAGCCTCTTCTCCCTGCCAGCTCAGCCTGTCAGCTGGCCTCTCCCTGTGTCGGCTGGATATGTCAGCTTGCAGTTTTATGGTTTGCCTGCCCTCCCTCTCTCCAGCCATTCCCCTCGACCACCCGCCCTACCTACCCAACCCTGGCTCCGTTGCTGCAGTGTCCTCCTCACCTCCTTGCAAGGGAGGGCAGCTTATGTGAGCAGCGGTGCATCATGGGTGTGTGGGGGCCGATTCCTGGGCCATGCAACCGCCACTGGAGACTTGGGCATCTTGAAACTGGAGCATTTGTGGCTGTTGCAGATGTGCATGGGCCACACCCTTTCTTCCCCCTTCAGATAGAATAGTCGGCCCCCACACATTTTCACCTCACCAAATCTGGCCCTCCTCGCAAAAAGTTTGGACACCCCCATCTCAACAAGGAATGGACCCCATCAAAGAAAAGAAACAAGTGTTTTTCAGAAAAGCTTTATTATTGTAAGACTAATGATTGGATGTAGTAGAACAAAATGTAGCTGAACAAATGAGCTACTAAAAAGAGGTTTCCTCCATATCATTTTCGAATCAAAGAATTAGTTTTAGTTTCTTACAGTTCTAATGCCAAGGTAAGGTGTCTAGCACGCTAAGTAAGGAACAATTAAAGATTACTTTTACTGAGAGGTTCCCAAGAAATGGTATCAGCTGCCAGGCCAAAGGCCAAAGAAATTAAGCTGTAAAAATGATCTTCAGCATGGAGGAGTGAAGAGAAACCAAATGAGTGATCAGCCTTTGCTTAAACTAAGCTGTCAGCACTTGCCTCAGTACTTGAAAGTATGGCTCCTTGCTAACAAAGAGGCTCTTCTACTGGGGAAATAAAGGCCTACTGTGGAGTAGCATTTGACGTCACTAGGCAAATTTCATCCTATGAATTTCACTCCAAATATGAAAAGCCTCTGACACAACCAAGTTTTAAGAAGAAAACATTAGATTTAAAAAGAAGTCAGTGTTGTAATGGGTTACCTAAGAGTCGAGTCTAAAATCACAATGGCATGTACATACATGGGAACAGATGTAAGGGACTAGAATGAAAATCTGGATAGAGGGGAAAACATGAATGGCTCAAATCTTGTTTGCGCCACTATGGTGTATGATGTCATCAGCTGAAGCATTTTTTTAAAAGAAATAAAACATTTCGGATTCCACCCCACCCACCACACCATGGACCCAAGGCTCTTTGGGGGTCCCCCTTTGATGTGGGAAAGGGCACTGTAGGCCACAGAATATAGGGAGAGTCTTTTAATTTCTGAAAACTGCTACCACCAGTCAAGTCATCCTCATGGGGGGTTGGCTTTCCAAAATGAAAGACTGTCTCCTGCTTCCCAGTCCTACAGACCCAACAACTTCTCCAAGAGGAAAAGAATTCCCCTGGAGCCTTGAGGGCGTGGGGTGGAATTGGGATTGTTGGGACAAGAGCACAGGCCCATCACCTAATTGAGATGGCTCCTAGCAGTTACTTCCATACAAAGAATATTTACTCAGTATACAGCATTCAACATGGTCACTGAACCAAAGTCTGCTAAACTAGGTGCAGTTATGGCAGAAACCTATAATCAATAGATCTTCCACTACTTCCTGCAGTTATGTCATCAGAAACTGTCTGCAGCTTTTTTTTAAAGAAAAAAGAAGAAGTCAAGTGGATGAAATGTTTAAATCTCTCCTTTTGTATTATCTGACTAATATCAGTCACCCTAACTGCAGATGTTGTTAACATTGTGGAAGAAACAGAAAAACAACATAATGTTTTCCCAGAAAGGACATTACCTACACAAACATACATGTTTGTCCATATAGTTACATCAGGCACCTTAAAGAATAGAAAATCCTGGAAGTTAGTGAAGCTGATTTAATGGCACCTTGACAACAATTAAAATGTGGCCATGTATATTTTTGAAACCCATGCTTTTTATCATACATAGTTTACTTATTTTTATTTATTTATTAAAACATTTTAATAAATAAATAACAATAAGTTATCTATGTATGATAAAACAAGAACCCAAGGTAGCTAACATTATTAAAAGACAGTGTTTAAGGAACATAAGGATGAGTATAAAAATGCAAAAAGGATCAAAATAATAACCTACAAGAAAACATAAGAAACATCAAAATACATTCAAAGCAGTAAGATAGAACAAACTACAGTGGTACCTCTACTTACGAACAGCTCTACTTACGAGCAATTTGACTTAAGAGCGGAAAACTGTTGGCATTTTAACTGCTGCCTTACACATTTTAGATGCGGTCTGCTCTACTTACAATTTTATTTTTTTCATTTTTTTCAAAAAAAATTTTAAGACATGGCTGCTCAACTTACGAGTTGTTCGACTTATGAGCATGCATTCGGAACAGACTGAACTCGTAAGTAGAGGCACCACTGCATTTAAAAAGATAAGCAGTACCAACATATATTCAAAGCAGTAAGGTAAAACAATCCACTGAAAACCCCATGTAGGCAGCCAGTCAGTCATGGAAACCTTGTCTGAAGAGTAAAGTCTTTGCCTGCTTGTAGGACAGTAATGATGGGTCCAGTCTAGCCTCCTGGGGGAGGGGGTTCCACGGCTCGGGTACAGCAACAGAAGAAAGCCCTCTCCCCTGTCCCCTCGAAACACACCTGTGAAGGTAGTGAGACTGAGAAAAAAAGGCTTCTCCTGACCTTAATACTTGAACAGGATCATAAAGGGGAGATGTGGTCCTTGAGATAGCTTCTTGAGATAGCTTGGGCCCAAGCCATTTTGGGCTTTATAGGTTAAAGCCAGTACAGTAATTTGGATTCAGCCTGAAAATGGATTGGCAGCCAATGGAGCTGCTATAAGAGGGAGGTTATGTGATATCTGTGTCCAGCTCCAGTTAGCGATCTGGCTGCTTCATTTTGCATATATGGAAGAGGGGATGTTCATCAGGTATCATTTTAATGTGGCCATGCTACTTGGGTTGTTTCTCTATAACAGGGGTCTGCAACCTTTAAGACATAAAGAGCCACTTGGACCCGTTTCCGACGGAAAACAAAAAACTGGGAGCCGCAAAACCATTGGGACATTTAAAACAAATATATACAACCGCCGCCGCCGCCGTTCTCGCTGTTCCGCCTCATCATCCGGGCGCTGGGCCAGCCGCCGTTCAAGGCTCCGTGAGGCGATGACCCGCGCTCCGGGCCTACCAGCGCTGCCGCCGCCATGGTCCCGCGGCCGGAGGTGAGGGAGCGGCGCCCGCCTCAGCGGTTGAAAGGACGGGCCTGCGACCTCGCGGCTGGTCCCTTTTTTTGGAAGCGGGCGAGCGGCGACCTCTCCCCCCCACACACACACACTTCTTGCAGCCGTGGTGTGTGTGCGTGTGTGGGCAAAGTTTGGCTTGTGAAGGAGACGAAGGGAAGGGGCGGGTGATGCGACACACACACACACACACACATACACAAACACACACACACACACACACTTCTTGCAGCCGTGGTGTGTGTGCGTGTGTGGGCAAAGTTTGGCTTGTGAAGGAGACGGAGGGAAGGGGCGGGTGAGGCTGAAAGAAGCGGGAGGACGAGCGGCGCGCTGGGCCACCGTGGATCTCCCCGGTCCGCTCCTCCATTCTGCTTTCGGACCCCCTTTTTGTCCGTCCAGGCCGCCGCCGCCACCACCACCACCACCACGAACCGACCGGCTGCTTGGGCCTGGCCGCCGCCGCCTCCCCTCGCCCTTTTCCCGGCCAGGCGTGGCCATTGTGCCCGCTTCCCCCTCACCGCCGCCGCCTCCGCCTCCTCCACTGCCGGCGGTGGCGGGAGGAGGGGGAGGAGGAGGAGGATTACCAACACGTGTGGCTTCCTGCTGCTGCTGCTGCTGAGCGGCCCCTGACCCCCGTGGCGGAAGGAGACCCCGGTGGCCACCGATGCCACCCCCACCACCCCTCCAACGCCGCCGCCGCCGCCGCCACCACCATCCTGGCCCTGGCTGGCCCAGGAGCCTTCGCCACGGCTGAGGAGGAGGCGGTGCACCGGCTCGTCAGCAGCGGCTGCAGCAGCACCAGGAGGAGGAGGAGGAGGAGGAAGATGAAGACGAGGAGGACGGCGGCGGCGAGCTGGAGTTTCCCCCGCGGTCCTAGTTTAAATGCCGTGGGACCCCTTCCACGAGGGGAACCTCCCGGAGCCGCGGCAAAGGTTCCAAAGAGCCGCATGCAGCTCCAGAGCCGCGGGTTGCAGACCCCCGCTCTATAAGCAAAGAAATCTCAAGCAACTGACAACCAAGTTCCAAGAATCTATTATGCAACTCCTTTGGTAGTGTTTTTCTTACCAATACTGTTTTGATCCATTTAATGATTAAGCTCTCTGACACATTTCAAAACAAGAACAAGGCTATTGTGTAGCCAAGCCTACTACAGCAGTTCAAAAAATGTGAAATCAAACTTTGGAAGAACCACAATTGTTCTTAATAAGGTATTAAGGTTTCATAGTTAACAGTAACACATACAGTATATGAATTCTAACTGAGGGATTTTTTTTGCTGAACTCTGGTGGCTGTAGTCAAAGAAATCAGAAGATCCTATGCCTAGTAGCAGCGACTCAGACAATTATATGATGAATACCTAAATGAAGTGCTATGTAGACTTTCTAAATTCTCAATCTGAAGGATGGAAAAATAAGATAAACTCATAAATGCATTTTACGTGGATGATACATTATTACACAAGACAAGACATGATGTTCACAGCCATATAACACAAAGTGGTTTATCTTCACCCCATTTTAAAAAATGTTTTATGTCGACACTATTATTTTTAACCTTCACACAATAGGCTAAAATACTTGCACTTAGTTCTTGCATATTTTTGAGCCAGGGAGAACTGTAATATATTAAGGATTAGCAGTAATCTTAGGTTGCAGCTGGGATCAGAGTTTGAGTTTGCATGTCTTATATCTCCTGACCTAACTTAAGAATTACTGTGTCACTCCAAATGAAGCAAACCTCTTGACAACAGAAGTATATCACTTGTGCTGTTTGTTATTTTGCCCCCTAAGATCACTACTGTTTGCTTTTGCTATTTTTAATCTTGTTACTTGCTTTGAATTTTTTCTTTGAAAAATCAGCTTTTTTGGGGGGGGATTAAACAAGTACTTATTGAGACATATTTGTATTCTTCAATGAGGCAAAATATTCAGGAATGTGGGCAGAATAACTTTAGATCTCTACAGAGTTCTACATAGATCTGAATGTTTCTGAAAGGTCTTGTGGTTTCTCTATTCTTCTGCTTCTGCTGTGACTCACCAAGGTCAGAAGGAGATTCTTCTTCCCGTTCAATGTAAGTATTTATTTCTATGCAACATTCAGACAACCACAATTAGGGAAAATAAAATGAACAAAGTTTTAGAAGGCCTTATTTGGTTCTGAAAGATAGAGGTATGAAATGTTTTGAACTTAGGAACCAATTCTTATGTACAAAATACACTTGTACATAAATGAAGGGTAAATCAATCAATCAATCAATCTATCTATCTATCTATCTATCTATCTATCTATCTATCTATCTATCTATCTATCTAGTTATTTGTTTGTTCTATACTTAGCAGCAAAACCCTACAATTTATTTGAATCTGTAGAGTTCTTAACAAATAATATTACTCTGTTTTATACTAAGGAATCAATTTCAAAGTACAAAGAGCTATGTCAGTGGTTGGCTTGCCGTACATTCCAATATTTTCTCTATTTATGTATTTTAACATACAGTAACCCCCTGTCTATCGCGGGGGTTAGGGGCCGACCCGACCCGCGATCACTGAAAATCCGTAATATGCGGATGCAGGTCGGGTTGGGCCTGGGGGGGGGGCCACACGTGATGTTTAAAATGACTTTCAGCAAGGGAGCCAAGCGCTTGGCTCCCTTGCTGAAAGCATTTTAAACATTCTGCGCCGCTTCCCAGCACCCCGGGGAGGGCTGCGGCGGAGCAGTGTGCAATGCTTAAAATGACGTTCAGGCATTTTAAACATAGCGCACAGCTTCCCAACACCCCAGGGGGCTGGGGAGAAGCGGTGCACAATGCCTCCATGGAGGCAAGCACCGGGCTCCAGCTGATTGGTGCTGGGGTGGGGGAGAAAACCTTCCCCCCTCCTTCAAGCCCTTTTGGGGTACTGCGGTCCCGCGATATAGTGGGACTGCAGTATATGAACTGTGAAAGGGCGGGAGACCACTGTATACACATTTTCCTCATATATATATGCTAGCAGTCAGAGCCCAAAATGATTCATTCTGTGGTGGCACAGATCACATAGTGTACACAAAAATGCCAAAACTCACGAAAGAATTTGGTGTCCACACCATGTTTTAGAAACCTGGCTGAGGAATTTGTTCTGCTTGGGACTAACAACTGGATTTTACTCTGTGTTTTTAATGTGACAAAAATAAAGTGCAATTTGTAGCCATATACACACTTGACTACCTGCCCCATGGCTAAAAATGGGTTGAAAAATAAAAAGGATGTTCAAAAGAAATTAAAGAAAAATATAAATATAAATATAAATAAAACAAACCCCTAACCTACATTTCCCTTTGAAAACACTTGGTTCTGGTGCAAGGGAGATCTTAGTTCCTCTCTTCTCCCTCTGCGTTTGAGGCTTGTCTGAGATGGAACATTCCACACAATCAGCCACAATCCATCAGGGAGAGAGAGAGAAAAAGAGAACCATCATTGGCTCACTTGTGATCATATGACCTAGTCCAGTGCTCGTATTGCAAGATATGCTTGTTGATCAAGGCAAAATTGATTAGAAATGTTTGCTCGTCTTGTAAAACACTCATAAAACAAGGTACTATAAGCCAATGTATTACTATATAGGTGTCTGGAGATGTGTGTCTATACCTGTATTCCTAGAATTTTGCCTGAGCACTTCTTAGAGAATTCTGAAAGCTGGAGTCCAAAATCTGAACAGCATATTCATGTTGGGCAAAGAGGCATCTTTGTAACTTTGTAAATTACTTCATACCTAAAACTAAGCAATTTCAGGTAAGTGTAACTAGTTATATCTAAGCACTGTTAGCAAATACAATAATTAGTCAGGAAGCAATCCCACTTTCCTTTAAAATCCATAGTATTTGTGTCAAAACTGGAGTCAGGCAAGCTGTTACCCTGATACCTGCATGCAGTGGTTCACTTGTTCAGCTCTCTGGCCTGCAGTCAGCATTCCTCATTGTAACTGCTTAACTTGGGGCATATTAAGGTGTTCAATCACAGGTGGTATAAATATCTGGGTAGGGTGGTATTGGGTAGTCTCAAGTCTAGAGAAGGAATTATCTACCTAATATTCTGTTCCTCAGACCAGCAATACAAAAAAGCAGCTATCAAGGAAAATCAAAAATAGAACAGCAGGAAAGAACCAGATTTCCCATGGGCACAGCTATTTCAGTGCAAACCTACTCAGCAGATAAGCTGTAATGAGCAATTATAAAGGAGATGGAACCAGCAGGCACAATAAGAGAACTAACTGTAATACCTTGCGCAAGATGAGGCTTTCACTTCTCCTGGTGCAAGACATATTCTAAGATATAAAAACTGCAGCTTAGTTAACACCAGCCTTTGTCCTGAGTCAAACATATTGAGTAATGCTGAACCTCACAAATAAAACAGCAAGGACCAAACAAATCTACTATTTGGATTTTAAAACCTCCAGTTACGTAGGTAGAAAAGTAATTGGAAAACTACTGTGTGTCAGAAAACCCATTTAAATTATCTAATCAAGACACAGTATATTTGATGTCTTCCCATAAACCAAACACACATACATGTATGTAAGAGAAACCTCAGGGATAAACCAGAGATTCTGTAATTTTTCTGCAGTAAACAGTTCTTTTCTCTCTCGCTATACTCATGTGGTTTCTTCTAACTGTTAAGCACAAGTTGTTATGTTATTGGAAAGAAATATAAAAGCTGTTTACATGCTTCTTTTTGGCCTCAGAAGGAAGGACCCAACATCCCCTAATTAGCTTTCTTAGTAGAACTTGCTCAACAAATACTGAGAAAGACTTTCCATGGACATGTTTAAGATTAGAGAATATAAATAAAACATGAAAAGGATACAAAAGTGAGTTTTAATTTACTTTCTCTTTTTTGTACTGGCCCACATGGTGATTTCTAAAATTTTCATACAGGGAATTTGCACCCTTAGATTCATATGAAATAATCCTGCTATAACAATTGCCAGTTACCACCTAAAGGAAAATGAGACACAAGTATACTATCCTCAAGGACTACAACAACAGGTGGCAATGGTGACCCCAGAATTCCAACATATAACCCAAATAAGTTAGGAATACTGAAACCACCATCAAAAATAACCCACCTTAAAATACTTGAACTTAGAGGAAAGCTTTTTGGCATAAATCTTTGAAAAATTCAACATCACAAGGACAATGCAGTGTCGAGCCTGGAGTTTTCTTTTTCTATTCCTCTTGGTGCTTCACAGGTCACTCACTCAAAACCTGCAGAGCCGTACGATACTACCAAGAAGTACTACATTACTGAGGAACCATTTGCCTCCAGACCTTTTTGGAGGAGGAGCAAGTCCTGGATCCATTCCAGTCTGGGTTCAGGTCATGTCAGGGGACTGAGACCGCTTTGGTCGCGCTGCAATATGATATCCTCAGGGGGGCCGACAGGGGATGCTCTACCTTGTTGGTCCTCCTGGATTTGTCAGCGGCCTTTGATACCATCGACCACGGTATCTTGATGTGTCAGCTTTCCAAGGTGTGGATTGGAGGTACAGCTTTTAGCTGGCTCCGATCCTTCCTTGGTGGCCATCCCCAGCGTGTTAAGCTGGGGGAGGAGTTGCCAGCCCCTTGGACGCTCCCTTGTGGGGTGCCCCAGGGTCAGCAATCTCCCCCATGCTTTTCAATATCTACATGAGGCCGCAGGCTGAGGTCATTAGGGGATTTAGAGTGTGCTGTCATCAGTATGCTGATGACATGCAACTCTATCTCTCCTTTACCACCATTGCAGTGGGAGCGCTCCAGACCCTCGACTTCTGCCTGAATGCAGTCATGGAATGGACCAGGGCTAACAGGCTCAAGCTCAGCCCAGAGAAGACTTAGGTTCTGTTCTTCGAGGCATCCTATACTGGGTACCGTGGCCCTCTCTGCAGTTTGGAGGCTATTACTCTTCAACTGGCAGAGAGAGTAAGGAATCTGGGTGTGGTCCTGGATCCGGCCTTATCCCTGGAAGCCCAGGTGATGGCCATCTCCAAGCTGTCTTTTTCCATCTTCGTCAGATCTCCCAGATCTACCCATTCCTGGATGAGGCCTCCCTGAGGACAATTGTGCAGGTGCTTGTGATATCGAGGATAGATGACTGCAACACTATCTACGTTGGCCCTTATTCGGAGACTACAGCAGGTACAAAATGTAGCGGCTAGACTGGTTGTTGGTGCAGGTAAATATGACCGCATTACCCCAGTTCTGGTTCGTCTGCCTTGGTTGCCCATTGCGTCCCGAATAAGTTTCAAGAAACTGGTTTTGATTTACAAAACCCTCCATGGCTTGGGACCTAAATACCTGGCAGAGCGGATCTCCCAGAGTTCAATTGAGGACCATCCCACCAGAATGTTGCGGGCGCACTCACTTCGGGTGGCCACGCCCAGGGAGGCCAGGAAATCGGTCACCCGAAACTGGGCCTTCTCTGTGGCTGGCCCTTCGCTGTGGAACCAACTGCCTAGTGAGTTGTGCCTTGCTCCATCCCTGCTGGCCTTCAAAAAAGCTCTGAAAACATTGTTTTTTAGAGAGGCATTTGGGGACCATCAGAGTATGTAGCTTTGTTTTGTTTTTTTGTTTTGTTTTTCCCAAGAAATACTTGCCGCCATCTTTGCTGTTGTTTTTTACTTTCTTATTTTATGCTTTTACTCTGATTTTGATGTTACTATGTTACTGTAGTATTATATTGTTGTGAACCGCCCGGAGTTCCATTGGAAGATGACATATAAAAATAGAAATTTTATAGGAATATAAAAATAAATAAATAAATAATAAATTACATGCATGTGGCGTTTCCCTTTAGTCCAGTTCCCAATAAGATCAATAGACTGTATACTATACTTCCACATGGATCAGAGAGCGCCTGCATTTCTTGGTTATAAACATTGAGGTGCAAATGGAAGGGGTATACATGTGCAGTAAGCTTCTGTACATTAAGGAACAAAAAAGGCACAACAGAAGAACAATATGGAATTGAGCAGGAGATTAGAGTTCCAACAATGAATGGGAAGGATCAAAGGAACATGCAGTGCAGAGAGGGCTGGAACTGTCTGAATTTGGAAAACAGGGAAGCAGTGACATTACTGTAATCCCTTACACAGAGAAGTGTCATCTTGTACTATCCTCCCAACCTCAAACTGTGCTCATGAACGGGCTAATCAAAAGTCAGGGCTGGAAACATTAGTTATAACTGGAGAGACTGGTGACAGTATCAAAATTAAAAATACTACAACAACATCCAAACCATCAAAATAACATATACTATGGTAAAACAGATGCTTGCATTTTTTAAACTGAGCAGTAAAGGTAAATGATTAAATAACTTGCTTTAAAGTAATTAATCTCTTTAGAACGTTCAGTGCTTTCCCCTAAATTGTTCTTTATGATATCAGCCATAGCAGCAATGCGTTAAGAATACGCAAAAATGAAATTGAATTTCTAGGCAGTATTGAATATTTTATGTCAGTTTGAATGATGCTTACCCTGTATTGATGGAAATTATTTCTATCAGTGGGTTTTTTCTAATCTTTGGCAAATCCAGTCGAGCTCCCCCCAGCCGTTTTCCATTATCCTTCTTCTGACCCAGCAATCTCACAGAGTGACCTTCAAGGGAGGTGGGAAAAATGACACCGTTACACATAACCTATTTGTTTTAATGTATTCTACCCAAACATTTCGAAGTTTAAACAAAAATAGACCAACATAACAATTCTATGCTTATTTATTGGAAAGCACGTCTCAGAATACAGTAAGAATTACTTTTGAGCAAACAAATGCAGGGTTACACTACAAGTTTCTGTTAGCCAGACACGTATCAAGTAAAGGAAAGAATCAAACAACAAGATGAATTACTAAAAACCCCTCAAAAAGTCGTTACTGTTATATTTTTGAGCTTTTTAAAAAAATGAAATTTGGACAACAATTTAAAAAGTGAAGTTTGTATGTAGCATCTTCCTGATTATAGTTATTGAAATGGCTTTCTGTTGCTGTGAAGATTCTCAGTTATCCAGATAAATTTATCTGAAAGTTGAGTCATGGCAACTGCACTTCTTTTCTTCAGTTTCGGGAAGGTTGCATAGGTGGGACGGGCACGTACCTTAGGCCATTGTCCACTGAACAAACCTATTCAGGTCACTGCACATCTTATAAGCCTATTCAGACCAAAATAATGCGAAATCAAGGTGGATAAAATGGAGGAGTCGCCACTAATATTTCTCAGATTGACAAAGCTGCTTGGATGAGTAGCAAAAAGTTTCGAACTCTCAAGGAAAGAAGTCCAGTTGCCATGACTCAGCTTCCAGATGGGTCTTCTGATGTGTAAAAACAGCAGTATTAGGCCTCAAAAATGAAGGTAGGTGGCAATATATCTAAATCAAAGTGTCAGTTTCAGCAAGAATATCCATTCTGTTCCTACAAGGCAAAGCGAAAAGATTCAGATGTGGGGACATTTTTTACATTTTAACCCAGCTTGTTGTGGTTCCCATGTATATATAATGCCACTGATGTGTTAGTGCCTCATTGGATAGAGGGTAGTATTTGTGGTTTAACATAACTCATTTACCAGTAATCCACTGGCGTGCTTACTTCAAAATACACATACCTGAAAATAGAGGTCTTATCTACAATAATTAAGGATGTGTGTGTGTGTGTGTGTGTGTGTGTGTGTGTGTGTGTGTTGTATCATTACACTTGTGACTCTTCATGACCCCATGTTCATGGAGTTTTCTTGGCAGGAATACTGGATTGGCTTGCCAGTTCCTACTCCAGGCGCCTACATCACCTGGTATTCCCATCCAAGTACTAACCAGGGCCGACCCTGTTTAGCTTCTGAAATCAGGAGAGATTGGATGTGCTTAGGGCATCTTGGACCAAAAGTATATTTATTTGTTTTATTTTGTATTTTTTTTACCCCACCTTTCTCCTTGGAAAAGGACCTAAGGTGGCTTACAATAATAAGGGAGAATATACATCTCAGAACATTTAACACATATTCAAGTTAAGATCAGGGAATTAGAAGAGGCATCTTACAACATTAAGAGGTAACATTAAAGCTACAAAGAGCATGTGAAAAGAAAAAAAATCCATTATGAGGGATGGAAACTAACATGGAAAACACTGGTGTTCTTATGAAATCAGTTAATGCAGTCATGCATGGTAATGCATCTAAAAGTCGCATACTAGGTAGTCCATCATTCAGGGAAAGTTTCCCTGAAGAGGAAGCTCTTTTTGCCTGCTTTAAATCTCATAAGAAAAGAAGTCCAGTTGCCATGATTCAATTTCTTGATAACCTCACCTGGGTGACTGAGAATCTTCACTGACATATTTCCAGACTTGTGCCTTTAGATGTGTGAACCCAAAACTGGAATCCCCTTAACCTATTTTAAAATATTAAGCAGCCTATTTAAATTTCAGAAATTAATAAAATTCCCTAGTAGAGACATTATGGGGTCTGTAGTCCATTACATCTGGAAGGCATTAAACTGAGAACTTATAGTACTATTTTAAAGACAAGAAAAGTAATTAGTCTGCTCAGAATTGTAAAGAGAAGCACTTTCAGTCAATAATTCAATTCAATTGAGAGTTAAGAATAAGGTAGAAACAGTCTACTACATAATAACACAAACTGTCAAGAGTTCAACAGCATCAAGAAAATATTTTATATTTTTGTAGTGCCATATGATAAAAATTCCATTATATCCTACTATGACTTGAGTAATAGATGGACTGTGGTAATAGCATTTACTACATTATTTTCTATCACATTAATAATGGGTATATGACCAACTGATAAGATAAAATGAGCCAAGATATTCCCAATGCTATCTTCTTCAAGGACTCTTGGACCCAACAATATGCAGCTTATTGGTCAATTACAGCAAGAGAAGATGCATAATAATCTAGTATATTTTATCTTATTGGATATTATTTTTAAAAGGGTATAGGAGGAAGCATTTACTTTCCTGATAAAGAAGCATAGTAACACATGTACTCAATGCGAGACCAAACTATTATCATTCAGTACATTTAACATACAAGTTTGGACTCATGTATACAGCACATCCACATTAACCAATAGGATAGGTTAGTAAAAACTCACTTAAACCCTGTTCATTTCCATGGATCTACTGTAAGCATGACTATGTTTGGATCCAGGCCATGTACCCCTCATAGAACTTTAGAAAGGTCAAAGAATTCACTAAGATGTATCCATAGATATTTAGTTATACTCTGATTTCCCCTGAAATAAATACGGAAACATAGTCATATTTAACTAAGTTTGTTGCAGTAGAGATGGACTACAGAACAGTTAGTTTTTTTTCCTTTTTGGGTGATGTTCCAAGAGGAAGATTACAAAATTAGCTTGTAATAGAGAATATATCTCTGAATACCTCTGTGAGTTTGCAATATTATGAATACTTCTTTCTTTTGTGGAAAAGGATTTATGTGGTATTCTTTATCTAAAACTTCAACAATAGCTGTTGTGCTTCACTCTAGTGAAAAGTAAATGTTTTCTATTATTTTGATATTGCCACCCACTGATTCCTTTTTTACAGTTACAGTGGACCCTTGTATAACAAACAGCTGGTATAACATAAAATCTGTACAACATAAACAATTCCGGAGATAGGGGAAATTTGCTTAACATAATCGCCTATGGGGAAAATCCGTACAACATAAAAATGGGATTACACCATTTTCAATGCATTCCTATGGGAATTTGTATAAAGGAAAATTTGCTTAACATAATTTTACTTGGAACGAATTAATTCGTTTATACAAGGTACCACTGTATCTGTTTTGGAGTAAACATAACGTAGAGGAGAACAGGGGGCAATGTAACCTTCCATTTGTAAGTTGTCTGTTTGCACTGGAAAAACAGAAAAGGCAACACCATGCTTTTAGTTGTTTTATGTTAACAGTAAGTTTGATCAATAATATGCATTATCAGTGTGAAGAGGAATTAAGGTAGGAAAAAAGATGCAACGAATTCAGAATCACAGGCTTCAACTCATTTCACTCATTAAGCCAGACATGTCCAAACTTTGGCCCTCCTGATGTTTTGGACCACAACTCCCAGAATTCCAAGTCTGTATTTCCAATGGCAAAGGGCTGTGGGAATTGTGGTCCAAAACATCTGGAGGGCCGAATTTTGGACATGCCTGCATTAAGCAATGGACAAAGCCAGAAATACTGTTCTTTCCAGTCAGTGGATAATGAATGAATTCACATAATCAAACAAAACCGGAACAGTTATCAATATGTTTAGTTATCAACACACGTAAGAGCTATCAATATACAACCAACACTTTTTATTTTTCAAAAGAAATAGTTTACTGAAATGTCTGGGTGTTCAAGAATCAGCAATGTCAACAACTCGATCAATCCACGTGTGATTTTAAAAATGGTTGCACAAATCAGAAACTAATTTCGTTCAAGCAAAAATAAATGCAAGGAAGAGTGAAACCTTCCCACACTGACCAAGGGCAACAGGTGTGCAACCTGAGAAAGAAAAGGGAGGTGTGGACGGAGAGAGAGAGAGACACACACACACACATAAGTGAAGTGAATCAGCTAATCAAGCAAAAGATAAATCTACGATGAACAAAGCCAGCTCTTTCCGCTGTCAAGCAGGACACATAAATATAAAGCTGATGAACAATGTGAAAGATTTCAACCACCAAGATTTATCGCAACCTCTGTTGCATGAAAAGAAAAACTGATTGTCTCTATACATTCAAATCCCTACTAAAGACCGTTGTTTGGAACACCTCTGTTTAAACAAAAGAGCAATTAACATCTAACTTCACAATTCATTCAAAATGCAACCTACCCTCATTATTTTCATAGTGAATCTATGGCCACTGTCAGCAATAAATATTGCTACAAACAAAGCTCCGTACAGACTTATGAAAGGGCATGAACTCCTCACACTATTTGTTAGGCCCCAGATGTTCATAGCTGTGCTTAATAAAAAAAGGTATGAATATACAGTACTTCTGGGTGTCACAGGCAGCCACTTTTCCTTTTCCCTCATGTGATTTCCAATCAAACAAGGAAGTCTGTCATGCGCTGTTGTTTTCCTCATTCTCTAAACTAGGAAACTATTCAACTAGTATTGGAAACTGGCTTAATATCCGATTCTGAATATTATAACCACAGTTTCTCTGCCAAATGAAGACATATGTATAGTGTACAGATACACAATACTTCTATCACTCTTCTCCATCTTGAATTTTCAGTTCTGCTGTTAGTTCTACACTACATGATATTTCTATGAGTTTAGTGTTTCACTGTAAACATTCCAATATAATGCTTCTTATGCTAGCTTTGATCTGTAAGAAAGCCTTCTTGATCGCACCGACATTAAAATAAAGCTTTACTGTATTCTTTAAGCACGTAAAAAGAATATTAATTAAGTAGAATACAACTTTATTCACTGTGTTGTTCCTAGATTTTACTGTCATACTTGAACAAATATATCTGCTGAGTGTAAAATCTCCCCCCAACCCTGTGCTTAAGTAAGGCAATTGCCTAATGAATCAATGGGGATTTGGTGAGTTAGCTCCTCTGCAAGTTCCATTGATTCAAATGGGACTGTTCAAACTGCAATTTACTTTAGTATAGTAAGTTGCAATTAGAGCAGGCCCACTTGAATCAATAAAAATTACAAAGGAATTACCTCTCGAAATCCCCACTGATTCAACGGGCCTACTACGCTAAACAACAGGATTTTGGAGAATATGTGATAAGGGAACACCTTTTGATATTGCCATGTGTACTGTAGCCCACTTGTGTGGCCTTGGGCAAGCTCACCCTCGCTGGGTGGCCCCAGAAGATGGGAATGGTAAACCACTGAGTATCCTCTGCCTAGAAAATGCCCAAAATGGTTGCCATAAGGCAGTACTGACATGACGACACATCACCACCATCCCCCGTAATTGGAAATGAAGTGTCACAGCTTTTCATTATGCGCACATGTGACAAAATGCAAATATTCATTCTTTACATTTTAAGTGCATATCCGCTTCCAAAGAAATAGTGCTCGTGTTGCATGAAACTGTCACATAAAAATACCCCACAGGGAATGTAAGGGGGTTACTTTTGTGCTTTCACTGTAAATGAATAAATATCATGTTATCCTAAATACTGTATTTTAGGCAACCCAAACTATTACTAAATTATCTCATTTTTAAAGCAATCCACCAAAAATAGCAGATCGACCTAGCATAGTAGCCAAATAGTTGGCAAACATTAGTTAATATTTAAACTAGGAACGGATAGACTGTGCTACCAGACAAGTTAATGGGACTGAACCTACTTATATGAAGTATGAAAAAGTTCAACACCAAAGTAATTTCCTTTGACTTGTTTTCAGCAATCCTGTCCAGTGACCCATTTCACAAAAGGCTATGTGAGAACTCAGGACATGTGTTTTACTCAACTTGAAAGTCTAGTCTCTCTTTAACCCTATACAGAACACACTTTATTCTGCCATTTAGTTTGGACCTCTTTTTAAATTTTTATTTTAGTTTTTAGTTGCTTTTTGCAGTAAGCTTTATAGTGTTTTCAGAAATCGTATGCTTGAACATGTTTGTGTAGCGTCACACGTAGCCGCTCCATAGTATTGTTCTGCATTACAATACAGAACGATGATTCTTCACATATTTTGCACGGGATGGTATGTTCTTGGGCTAATTAGTAATATATGGAATTCCATGGAGAATAAACATATATTCTATAGTGGTATCTGAAGGCTAAGCGCAGAACCATGCTGCTCCCTGAAACTTGGAAGAGTATATCATTATGCAAGTAGAGCTTTGTAAGATCTCTGCCTTGCAGCTGGGCAAGATGGAAATCAGGCAATTGAAAGATCAATACTGCACTCATATAAAGATTTAACTCTTTGTACAAGCTCTGAAAAAAGAGTTCATGCAATGTAACATGGTATAAACAGAGAGGTGAACGAGGAGTTAGCCTGGTTTTGTTTTGCATAAACTTTCATGGACTACAGCTCACTTCCTTAGTTAGGTACATGGAAGTTTGCTTCAGCTGACAGATATTTGGGGGGGGGGGGAGAGAGATGTGAAGGAATTGAAAAGTAAAAGCTACAAACACAGAATAATACTTTAGTACTACTTTAGAATACATTAGCATCATCGATATGTTCAGTCATGTCTGACACTCAATCACCTTATGAATCGATTCTCTCCATGTCTTTCTATCACAGCTTCTTTTAGTCCCATCAAGGACATTCCAGTGTCCCTTTTGATGGTGTCAAGCCAGCGAGTCCTTGGGTGGCCCCTTCTTCATTTGCCACTGGCCAATCCCAGCTTTATTGTCCTTTCCAGTGAGTCAGCTGACAGAACATGACAAAAGTATTACAGGTTTTGTTGGGTAACCTTAGCTTCCAGAGTGACTCTGTCTAGGACTTTTCTTGGTTATCCTCACTGTCCAGGGGATGCCCAGTAGTCGTCTCCAGCAGAATTCGAATGCCTCTATCTTTTTGCTATCTGTCTTCCTCAAAGTTCAAGTTTCACAACCATACAAAGTTATTGAAAATATGATCAAATTAACTAGTCTGTGTTTGAATGGGAGGCCGATGTCTTTATTCTCTCAGCATGTTATTCATAGGGACTATTGCTTTCTTCCAAGTGCTATATGTTTTCTGTTTTCTGGGCTGCAGCATTTTGGTTAATTTTAGAGCCAAGCTAGTTAAACCTCTTTACTACTTTAGCAGTTGTCATTAATAAACAACAATTGGGTTTTAATACATATTATTTAGTGTAGATAAACAGATTAACATGTATTATGATTAAATACACTTTTACACTTTTCAAATTGCAAGAGGTGGGTTTCAGTCTCTTGATTAATTCTTGTTGGAGGGTTCTGATCAGCAGGATTTGGCTGAAATGCAGTCTTTTATTGAATGCCTTAATGTGCTCAAAACAAACAGAAACAAGTCATTTTATAATCCATGAAGCAGCCAGTAGTTCATGATGTATGTCATATAAAACATGTTGGTCTTTAAAATGCTATAGGATTGGTCATTATTTTTCTGCAGAAGAAACACATGACACTAGAAATAGTTGCTTCCAAGCTGTTTATTTCATCCCTAGTCTTCTAAGGTTATGATTTATTTTAATGCAAACCAGTTTGCTCAAGTTTCTCAGGACAGCTTGAAGGCTAATAATCTACTGAACTCAGGAGTCCAGGCAATCTGGGAGTTAATCTTGAGGTTGTGTAGTTGCTTCCAGGCTTTTGAACTCCCTGCCAAGGGACACTAGGATTGCTCCCTTCTTGATGTCCTTTCACTAGCTGGCTATGACCTTTTTTAGTTAATCAAGCCTTTGGTAATTGTCAGCCTAATAGCAAAGGGTCCAAGATAGTGCTCCAAACATTACTTGATAAGAATAACATCTTCCATTACTCACTACCTCAATCCACCAAGAGGTTGTTACAGTCTCCACTAGCCTGTCTGCAAAAGCACTGTGTTCCTGCTCTTCATTCCTATCATCCCATCATTCCTCATTATCGGGGTAGTCATTGGATAATATATGAAAATGCTCACCTGCCCCCTTGAACAGCCTGTTGTGATTACTGCACAAAGTAGTGTTTTAAAAATGCACATTAAGAAGCAACACTTTATTTGCAATTTTCTTTCCAGGTGCACCTTATACAAATTCAATTGGAAATGGGATGGGATTTGTAGTCAGATGCCCAGCAGCTAAAATTCTAAAGACAGGAATTCTCATGATCATTAATTTAATGTAGCAGGTGATCTGTCCACAAACTCTATCTACCCTACCACTTGGCACTCTTCTTGAATATATTCAGTACCATATAAAACAAGAACTAAAATTTACCTCAGTTTTGGGCTGAATGCAACAGTACCTGGAAGAATTTTGAGAAGTCCTCCTAAACCCATGCCTCCATCTTTGGAGGCAGTGTACCTCTTAACACCAGATAATTAAAAAAATGTGGGAGGGCCTTGCTTATAGATTTTCTCAATGTAGTATTAAGCCAATGCATAACTGTCATGGACTAGCCATTGATGTGGAATCTAAACATTGGCCAGAGCATAATACTGCCTCTGCTGGCCGGCCTTCTTCTCATAGTACATCCTTCTACCATCTCTTCATCAGGTAAACAATTTGCATGCACCTGGCCATCCACCTTATTTATTGAATGCCTGGTTCGTCAGCCTAGGCAACCTTCTTCCATTGCTCCATGGTCCAGTTATGATGCTCATGTCCCCACTGTAGGTCCTTTTGGCAGTGGATGGGATCATCATGGGCACTCTGACTGGTGAGTGGCTACACAGTCCCATACACAGCAAACTGATGCACTCTGTTCTGACACCTTCTATCATGGCCAGCTTTAGGTTTTTCAGCAATTTGAACTACAGTAGCTTTTCTGTGTGACTGAACCAGATGGACTAGGCTTTGCCCCCCCCCCCCAATCTATGAGTTTGGGGAACATGCAATTCAAAAACTGACTGTTCACTTGCTGTCTAATATATCCAAATGCTTGAGATGTGCCATCATAATGCTAAAATCAGTACTCTTCACTTCAACTGTCAGTGGTTTAAATGTTATTTTGAAAAAAAGCAATGAATTACAACCATAGTCAGTACAGTTTCCAAGGTAACCCCGTTCCACATTATTATACTTTTTCCTTGAATTGCAAGGTTTGAAGCAGGGCAGATTTGATCATACTCAAAGCTTTTCAAACAATAAATAAAAATATTCCACTGGATAAATATTCAATAAACACTGTGACTGGGAGTTGAGTCATGGCTACTGGACTTCTTTTTTTGAGAGATAGAAACGTTTCACTGTTCATCCAAACAGCTTCATCGATGAAGCTGTTTGGATGAACAGTGAAACGTTTCTATCTCTCAAAAAAAGAAGTCCAGTAGCCATGACTCAACTCCCAGTTAAACGAACCTGGATGACTGAGAATCTTCACAGAAGAAATAAACACTGTGCTGCTATTTGTTTCCAAGAAGAGACTTGAGAAAGGTGAGTCTTGGGACTTACCAAGGCCCATACTGCTGACAGTGTGGTGACCCCCTAGTTCCATGGTGCTGGCTTGGCCGCACTCCTGAACTGGCATAGCAGTTCCATGTGGTGGCAAGGGAGTGTGCTAGGGGATAATGGAAGGATGATGCAGGTGGGTGGAGGTCACAGTGGTGTGCTGCTCCATTGGGGGAGGAGGAAAGATCATGTCTCTTCTTTCTCCCTTTGACAGAGGCACTTTCATTCAGCTGCCTTTTAACCAACTGTATATGCTTTGTGGTTATATTTTTAGGGGCATAAGAATTACGAGTATATATGGATTTTGAACTACACAGGGGTCTGGTACCCTTACCCCCCCACACAGCATTGTTGCAGGCAGAAGTGTATTGGAAAAAAGTAACATATTACAGGAAATGCAACACATCTGTGGTCAAGATTGGGGTGTGCTGAGTTTCTTCTGTCCTTCAAGTAAAGACTGAGCTGACTTGTGTATTGAGATTTTTAAAGCATTGGCATTTTAATGTGTTTTAGTAAGCTGATGAGTTTAATTGCAGTTTTCATAGTTTTGTTCATTATGTTTTAGTAATATGGTTTTTCCTAACTATACTGTAAACTGTGTTGAGTCCCAGTGCTGAAAGGCAGTAAAGAAATAAAATTCAAGGTCACGTTGTACTACCTCATAACTACTTTCACAACTCTTTCCCAGTCACTTCTAATATTAATTTCATAAACTCTATATTCATATTTTCAAAGGACTCCAATGAAGTCCTTAGCACAGCCACACACCCCAGTATTGCCAAACAAAACAAAATTGTGTGCTGCGTTAAAATTAGATACCCAAAGTGGTGTATTGGATAGAGTAATGTACTAGGACTAAGGAGGCCTGAGTTCCAATCCCTGCTCAGCAATGGAAACTTGCTGGGGGGTGTGGTAATGGAAATAAAAATTCTTTTAAATACTTCATTTACCTTGAAAGCTCTGTTAGGATTACTATTAGTTTGCTATGGCTTGGAGAAATGTTGTAAGAACATCAGAATTAAGTCGCCCTGATTAAATCCCACATCGGCCTGGCAAACAAGCTACACTTCCTCCATATCAAAAGAGGACTACACAAGACGGTCAATGCAACACAATAGTTTGATATTGCTGATGTAGTAAATGGCAATCCACAGCCAGTAAGTAGTGAAAATGAGTAAGAAAGTTCTGAGAATGCACCAATCATTGTTAAAATCGGTAAATAAAATAAGCCAGCAATCTTTAATAAAGAGCCTTTCTCAAAGTACTCAATACTTATTCATCCTAATATCTCTGACTACTCCAGTAAGTTAGATGAGGACAATCTCACAACTGTAGAGCTGGAAGAAGAGTCCCTGTGGATCATCAAGTCCACCCCTGTCAAGAAAGCCCAACCTCTGGCTCCACAGCCAGAGATCCAAATCACGGAGCTACTCAAATGAATTATAAGCATACCAATGCTTCACATCAAAAAGTTTAAACCACCTCCTGCTGTGTTCCAAAATCCTCATGGTTGCAAGGGAAAGTATCTGACAATAATATCACAAGGTCTGCCTGACCGGTTTACTTTAGAAATTCAGCAACCTAGACGGAACACAACAACTCCACAGACTGAACAACAGCAAGAAAGCCAGGGGCAAGACAAAAACCAGAATAACTAGTTTATTAAATAGTTGAGTACTAAATTAATGCTGTTTCTCTGAAATGTTTATGTTGCTATCTTCGTAGGAATGCCTATGTAAAAATGAAGCAACCCTGAGATACAAGGAAAGATCAAATACAGTCTTTTGATATTATTAAGATGGCTAAGCTTTCTGCAGATTTTAGTAATGTGTGTAGTTACCACCAGATGTTTACATCTTTGTCTCTATTTATAATACAGACATGCCATATTTCAGTAGTAGGATTCCTTAGGGATCTACGTGATCAAAAT
Organism: Phrynocephalus guinanensis; assembly: GCA_037367245.1. Taxonomy (NCBI): domain Eukaryota; kingdom Metazoa; phylum Chordata; class Lepidosauria; order Squamata; family Agamidae; genus Phrynocephalus; species Phrynocephalus guinanensis. Next base: position 80,511,042 of record CM074739.1, read on the forward strand.
AATAACAGCCACAAGTACTGGGAGGAAAAGAAGGCATGCATCGTTTTATCTGAGAATCTTACCTTTAATGGTCTCTTCAACTACTTCCACAACACGATCTATCTGCTGAACCTGTGAAGCAGTAGATTAATAAATGCAATTGTTAATATTTTGAGATTTATTTAACTCCTATAATGAGGAAATACACATTTTGGGGAGTTTTTGGGAAAATACATTACATTTTTGTTTGCAGCACATGAAAAGTTATAGTTTATACCAAATTGCTTGGAAAGATGGAAAAATACAAGTAAAAATGCTCAATAAAAACCTCACACTACATCAGTAGCAGTGATTTTTTTAAAAAATAATAATCTAAAAATCAAATTTATCTCCACCAGCACAGAATCTTCCACAGCTTACTGGTGCAATGGTTTGTGCAGGTCATATGCATTATCCATGCCATCCATTTAATGCTTATGAAAAGTAAAGTTTCATGAAAAAATGCTATTAACCACTGCTTTCATATTGATATCAAAACCTCTGATTTTCTAGCACCACTTGCAGCAGAAATTATTGGAAATGAAGAAGAGATGGTTCCAAGGTCCAGCGTGAGGAAAGCTCACATAAAATCACAGTGGCAGTTCAATTCTCCGTTCCAAAGAACAGAAGAAGAAAAATTAAAAAGGGGGCCTGGAGCAGAGTGGGAGATGGACCAAGCATTCTTGTTGCCATACCCTTTATTCCACAGAACACCATCCTCCATCCAACAACCAGCAAACCAGGGAAGACCCAGCAGGGAGCTACGTTGGGAAGTAGATATGAGGCAGCAAACTATCCAAGGACACACCAATGTTAAGCTGTAGTTGTCAAGTGTTGACACTGAATCATTAGAAATTATTGTTGAGAAGCTACCTTTGAAGTTAATAGAAACATTTGAAAAATACTTCATCTTCTATCCTGTGAGAAGCACTGTGGACAAAAATTATAGAGGGGATGAAAGGCGATCACAGTCCCGCTTGCCCCAGCAGTATCCCTGATGTAAATTAAGTTCATAAGTTAACTTCATAAGTAAATTCACATACGAGATACTGCTGGGGTCAATGAGACTCTGCTCCCCTTTCGTCCCTTCTGCACTTATCGTCCAAAAGGTTTCTCCCATGATAGGAAGTGAAGGCTATATCATGATTGTTCTTCAGGTTGTCAGGAATACTTCAGCAAAGTGAGAAGCGAAAAACTAGAGGGACATCAACACAATGTTAGAGGTTGTAAGAGAAGACACAGACATATCTGTTGGGATAGATAAGTGAGAAAACAACAGGTTACCCGCTTACTAGGCCCTCCCTGATTTCTGTGAACTACAGAATAGGTTGGCAGACTGAGTGATGGAGAAAACGATGGTCAGCCATGTTCAAACATAACTATTTCAACTACAATCAATTATTGCTTGCTCAGCTCAGTAACAACTGACACGCTTCAGGACATATCTGTTTCCACTCTACTATTCTTCCTTATTCATTCATCATTTCAGAACCAAGGTTCTGGCTTGTCAAATCACAGTTCCCTCTGTGAATTTACGAATTGTGGTTATAGGCCTTTCTATGAATCAAAATGGCAAATTTTCATTATTGATGTGTATGGATGTTAAAAGCAAAACTATGACTGGACTGTACATGAAAAGCCACTTGCAAACACACAGAGCCATACATAACTGCTCAAGGTGGAATCATGGTTATTCTTAGAGATTCATTGCGTCCTCTTCCTCATCCACTATGGCACAAGTTCAAGGACTTTTTCAAACCCAAAGGTTGCAAACTACTACAAAGGATTTTGTTTTTCTAACAAAATAATGTTTTTGTTTTACTAACAAAACTAAGTACAGTACACAGTCATGAGCAATCTAAGAAAGGAATAGACCAACTATATACTTTGGGGCTATAATATAAGCTCTTCTGGTATCTGGTTCAATGTTATAAAATAAATGATGAAAAAATAAATCAGAACTACTTTGTTTTTCCATGAAAACACCAGAGGAACTTACACTGAAGTGAACATACATAATTCTGTATCTTATCATTTATGGCAGAGCTATCAGTTTTACAGGCCCCGAGAGCGGGTGTAGAAGCAGTCTGTGAATAAACTTTCAAGTTTATGCCAAAGAAAAGATAAATTCCAGATTTTTACCAAATTACAGAGCAAACGTTTTAGAACCAAGGTCAAAGAGTGCCACAGGTTACAAGTCTCACCCCGATAATGCTCAGGCCTTGCATGTAGTCTTGCCGTGGCTGAGCTTGTGGAACACATCCAGCTAGGACAACCTTCTTTTTTTCTTCCCGGGCTTTCCTAAGAAGTATTTTAATGCAAATATTATTATTCTTGAACATCACCCTGAGCATATAAAGCATGAAATGTGTATCTTTAATTAGCATCAGTTAAATAAATGGATGCAATTACAGCACTTCATCATAGCATAATTTATTTACTAAAAACTCTAGCAGAAAAATTGCAGTTCCAATCAACACGTCTTCCCGTCATCTCCTCTAAGCGTGTATCTAAGCTTCATCCAATGACCACTTTCCTTACAATGCACTCACAGAGATTTTTTTTAATGTCATGAGATAAAGCAAGTGCATTGATGGACACTGTGAAAAAGTTCCCAATGACGATTGTGACAAAATGCTACACATACACTTCATGTTCTTGAAACAATGCCTGTGTCTGAGCAGCCAAAAAGCAACCTACCACATTTCATTTGATAAGTCCATACTAAAGGTATAAGTTAGCAATGAACAGTTTAACACTATAACTTGCCTATGTATCCATAATACTAGCATTACAGAGATTAGGTGAGATTATTTTAAAATAAGGAGGCTAATTTGGTACTGGAAGAAACCACCAGCAAATCAGTAAATTCCAGGAAATTTTAGTAGCCTATATGATGTTACGAACTAAAAAAAGGATCTTTTCTATGAAACAGCTGAGACAGAGCACAAATTATGAGTACCAACACTGATAAATTGGATCAAAAAAAGTGAGAGCTATTTCTTAAGATGTTAAACTAGCACTATATTCTGCTATAGCACAAAGACCTGTGGTTCATTTCCTCCCAAATCCAAAAATGTGGTGATTTTTTTAAGTCTCTGTACCACACAAAAGAGCAACTGTCAAATTAAATGGCATACGTTAACATATTTCAGTAGCACTGACATTTTCCTAGTCTTCATGAAATACAGATATAGATGACTGACATTGTTTGGAACATGCTGCACAACAAGTATGTGCTTAATTTGCCTTTAGTATAAAATTATTTCTATAGACTTACATGGTTTTGGTGGATTTTGCTTTGTACTATGCATAAAGTGAGCCAAACTTTTAATTATGCTGTTTCTCAAGATATGAGCAAAGTATTCAAGATTACTTTCTTCTTAATATTATCTAATGATCTCTACCCACCTTCACAAAATTCTATGTTATTTGTTCTTTAGAAACAAATTACAGCTGGAATGTTAGTACAAATGCCTTTAGCATTCAAAAATATTAAAGCTAAGGCAGGAAAAACTTCATGAATTTTAAATAGCATAAACACATCTCCATTTTCAGAACACTTCCTACATTGCTGTTAAATGAACTTTACCTTGAATTTTCAAGCTAATTGGCTCTTCTAGAAATATGCTACAACTTAAAAGTGATCTATGAAATCTCACAGCAGAGAAGCTTAATTAGACAATTTGCTGTTTAAAAAGCTAGGTATGCTGGAAAACGTATTATGCATAGTAGCCTAAAACAATTATATTATTTTAATACTCATGAATAACCTTTGCTTGCCAGTCCATAAGCAGGAAAGAACACAATCCTATCCATTCTGGGTCAAATGACAGTGAGAGGGAAGATGGAGTGCCATCCAGGATGGTTTCTATCATTGACTGAGCATGCACATAGAGAAGGAAAACATAGTCTACAGAGCCTATGAGTTCTCCACATGCAAATGGGGCAGACCATATCATAGGGTATTATATATTTACTACAAGTCTAAGTAGAAAGTCTCTTTGGAATATACAGCAGAAAGGAAGTAAGGGATGCCTATGACAGACTGACATTTATTCCCACTTTCTTACTTTCCTGGAGTGGAAAATGGAGTTAAGGGGTGGTGCTTAAGGACCATCCCACAACAAGTACACCCAAAGGAACAAAGACTCTTTTCTACCACCACTTGTACTGCAGGATCTAATTCTGGCCAATCTTGGATGTAAATTAATAACAAAGCCAGCTCTGCTATTGCCTAGAATGAGATGAGTGTGTCAGATGGCAGACAGGCAAAAAGCCGCATCTTTGCAGCTCTTTCTCCATTTCCTGTTACTGTTCCGGAGAGCTAATGCTGTTCCACAGTTTCCCAGAGTGACTGCTATTTCTCAGTAGAGCCAGCTGTTGTAGGAAGGACCTATTTCCCAGGGTGCCAGAACTAAGACATTTGGTTCTGAATGGTCTTCAGAATCAGCCAGATGGAACATGCTGCTTCTACTCAGAAACAGCTCCAGCCTCTGTTTCCTTCCATTATGGAGGCGTTGTGTGCAAAACAGGTGTGGGAATTATCTTTCCTTTTTCCTTTTTTGAAATGACATACCTCAATTAGCTCCAAGAAGGCAACAGACTGGGCAACCCTGCTTCAATGGCTCTCTGTTTCCTGTTCCAATGTCATACCTGGTTCATCTCCCTTGGTCTCTTACAGAAACAACGCTCTAAAGTGTAGCGCTGGTCCAGCACTTCTGGACAGTCAGTGAGCAGATCAGGAATTCCTTGCCCTTCAGAAGGTGGCTGTGTGTGATGTCAGGGATTTGCTGAGATGGTAATCCCCCACCCACCCCCGACAGTTCAGGGCAGTAAAAGAAGTGAGATTGGGTTGGGGGCAAATGGAGCTACTCTGAAAGAGGATTCTCAAGACTTTCCTTTCTCTGGATTACACTTGAGAAGGCCAAAGCTTTGAATCAACAGGCCTTCAAGTGAACCCCTTTAGGATCTGCTATATATCCCCAACTTAATTAGATAAATTTTACTTTTGAGGCTACAAGTTTAAAATCTCATGAAAAACAATGAAGAAAAGAGAAGGGTGAAAAATGTTCCTCCCACTCACCACCACCACCACCATCCCCGTGCATTTAAAAGCAATTTCTGGGTGCACGTGATCACACTGTCATACATTTGCATGCATCCTGAAATTATCAAAGAAAGTATTTAATCAGCAATGATATATTGTTGCTGCTGCTGCTACTGCTGTTGTTATCTCCACTGTACACATGAAGCTGAGCAGCAGGATTTCAGATAATGGGTTTCATATGTATACATTTGGAGCTAAGAAAGAAATTGTTATTTGCAAAGTAAAGATCAGTTGTGATTGAAACAGCAGACAACGGAGTGGCATTTTTACTCTTAGTTTTATAAGCTCTTTCTGTGCATTCATTTTCCAACAAGGATTTTTACTATTGCCTTCACCCAAAGAATTTTAAAAATACCTACATCAGCATCCTATTCTACAGCTCCATTCCTATAATGAACACATTACTTCCTGCTTCTCTGCCTCATCATAAACAGAAATTCCCATATAGATTCTCCTTAGCTTTCAACCCCCAATAGATACCTGTAACTTTTCACGTGACACCAAATCTTCTCATTGCTCAGTTATTACACATCTCAAACTACTACTCAAAAAGCTGATCACATAAATTTTAAGCCATGTCTTGATGCAGATAGCTACATGTGGCTGCCTGCTGTAACATTCGCTGTTACTTCATCTGAGCATGGCATTGTTTACCATGCTCTTTTAAACAATTTTGTGGTTTAATATGGAAGGAAGCTGGATCTCAACTGTGAGCACAATCTTTCTGTTCATTCCTCCCCCACTTCAAATCTTTAAAGTACAAAGAAGCAGGACATTACATAGTCATAATAACCACAAGGACTAAAGAATGAACGGATTGAGGGAAACATCTACGTAAGCTAAAGTCCCCTGTGAATTTTACATTACTGGGGGAGGGGAACTAATATCCAAGCAAAAATAGGAAGAATTTTGAAACTAAAATGCTATTTTTTAAACTTTACATTTACCTTCTTTTAATCTTTCCTCACATTTGATTGCTTCCTTGCAATGAACTAAGATTTGTTTCAATGTCGACAAGCTAAAACATTAATTCTCAAACTTTTAAAATATCATAAATGCAGAAGAAGCTGGCACTTGGTATTGTTGATTCAGGCTTAGCTTGGAGGAGGGGAAAGCCATAAAAGCTGGAATTTAGTATAAAACATATTAAATATTCCAGGAGGCAACAGCAGGCATCCAACTTGAAATGGGGAACCTGAACAGCTCTGCATTCCCCTTAAACTTGACATGATCTGAACTAAAATGGATGGAGATTTGAAAGAAATAGTAACTAAGTCTTATGGACAAAATCAGTTCCTAACATGGTCACAGCTGCTTTGTACAGCAACTCAACAATCTAGTTCAGTACTTCCCAACCTTGGGTAACCCAGGTGTTCTTAGGCAGCACTTCCCAGAAACATTCAACACCAGCTGTACTGATCAGGGATTCTGGGAGTTGCAGTTCAAGAACACGTGAGTTACCCAAGGCAGGGAATCTGATCTAGCTCAAAAGAGCTCTGATTTCAACTGTCTGGTGCCGAGGAACAATATGGTGAAAACAGAAACAGCTGTGGCTGGAGCAAGCAGGTGTGGTTCTAACAGGACAAAAGCAATCAGATGAAGAATGATCATGCTCTAGATCAGTGGTTCTCAACTTGTGGGTCCCCAGATGTTCCTGGACTGCAACTCCCAGGAGCCTCCACCACTCGCTGTGCTGAAACGGGGTTTCTGGGAGTTATAGTCCAGGAACATCTGGGGACCCACAGGTTGAGAACCACTGCTCTAGATCATGTGACAGCGTGAAGCAAGGTACTACAGGTATGGTGCTGCTAACAGCAATCATTTGCTCAGACTAACAGACCAGTCTTGTGGTCAGGGTTTTAGAGACTTAGATGAGCAAGCAGTGACTTGCAGGTTAGGCAGTACTCTCATGTGGCAACAGTTATTGAAGCTATGTCTGCCTGAGACACAAAGGACCAACATATGGAACTAATGGTGCTAAGAGACATTTGGTGTTGGGTCCTGATGACTAGTTATCTGTACCAAGACCCCTTTCCTGTGTATTTGACATCAACTGAGTCCCATTTCCTCTTGTTCCTTTCCCCACCTTATGTTGGGAAAATGTTATATGTTATGGAGAAAGGGAGTCTTTGGTCAAGTTGCCAACTCCCTCACACATTTCTTTTTCTACTCAAAGCACAGGGGGAAGTGTTCATAGAGTTCCCATTCCCAAACTTTGCTTGTGTACAAAATTGCAACACAAAAGGGGCTTGTTTCCGATGGGGGAAGAGTTCCTAGGCATATTCAGACTGGCATATTTCATGGTAAGTAGAGACATTATGTCTTCCTCCTTCAGGTGAAGTTCAACCCACCTTTTTTCTTTGACAAGGAATTCAGCTCAGCAAAACTGCTGTTGTTCATCATCCTGATTACACTTTTCATTACCACTGCCAAGCACTTTCCATAGGTAAATTTGCATAGGTTTTGCCTTCTCCACATCTACTCTTTCTTACCTACTCTCTGCTGTTGCCCCTAACACCATTCCATTTGCTTTTGCAATACTACCCTAAGGTGCCACCTGTGCACTAGACAAACATGAGCAACAACCTCACTTCATTGCCTGTAGCCTTGCACATATACTTGAAAACAAAAACAATGGCAGTTGCACATGTATTTCCTCCCTAACACCCCTCCCCCCCCAAATGAACGGTCTTTTAAAGCCTGGGCACAAGGGCACACAGCTGTCACAGTATAATATTTCCCCACTGAAAAGCAGCAACCTCTGGCTAGCAATTCTAGCTCTAACCAAGCAGGTTCCTGAGACAAAGACACAGCTATGACACTACTGGGAATGGTGATGTGAAGAAAAATAAGTCCTAGGTTTTAAAGAGGTAACCTAATGCTTTGCAAAAATGGAAAACCATGCGAGGGTGGATTCCACAGAAGATAAATCTATTCTAAAATTGTAAATCTACTGTGCATTTACAATTCTATAGCCATTTCTTAAACAAGGGAAAGCGAAATACATTGATGCTCCAAAATAATGGCGCCCTTGAGGTCTCTTCCAACTCTATGATTCTATGATTCTGCCCTACAATTCAAACCTGAACGGTACTAGAAAGAGAGTTTTTTAACAAGGGGAGCTGAGAGAACTAGCCAACAGATCATGTGACTTCAAGAAAAGCTCTTCCCTAGAATCACTTTTTCATTCATTTGATACCATGTTCAGCATATTTCAAGGCACACAAAAAACACAATTAAAATATGCAAATATTTACTTTTCAGATGTCTTGTATATCCTGTATTATTGTAATGTCATTTTCTCTCATATGTTTAATTGTGCTGTATTTTAATAAAGACAGAAACATTTAGGAAGTTAATCTATTAATCATGCAAATAACTGACCAATCATTTATTGGCCAATTCAAAACAAATAAGCTGGCTCTGAATTAAGTGATTCCAGTAACTCAATGAAGTTAATGTATTTTATTGCTTTAAGATAGTTCATCTTTTAAGAAGCATTCCATCTCCATGCAAAAGAGAATGCCTCCTCTAGTACTAAGGTTGCTGAGACATATTTTGCATCATCTAAATACAAAGTATTTTTTACCTCAGAATTGTTTTTGATATGCAAACAGATGTAGATGTAACTAAACAATTACAATTCATACAATGAAGAAATGAGGGTGTCTTTAATCAAAGAACAGCTGTAGTCTTTCCCCACTATCTGATCCATTTGAAATCCACAACTTTATTTTCACTGTATCTTACTGGACCATAAATTAACGAAGACATCAAAGGTAATCTAGCAAAAATAATCTGAGAGCTAAAATTAATTTCATGTGCAACCATCCATTATATAAAACATTAGACACAGAATCTGCTGAGTGTGCTAAAACTGTTTTTACAACATAACGTGCTCAGGAGAAGGGAATGCTGCTCAGAAAGTGAAGCTTTCTCTTGCAACCAAGTGGTTGTTAAACAGGAATTCAGCAGTGCAAGATTGCCACCTGCTGACAATCAATGAAACAAAATCGCCACAGAACTAATGGAACACCAACACACTGATTGTACCCTTAAAAGTTCATGACTTTTCCCTCATTCGGATTTGGAAATTCTATTATATTGAACAAGGTTTGTTCTTGCCCAGATAAGTCTAAATGATAATTGTTCACATCTTCTCTGATAAAGAGCAACCACCCTTTCCCCCTGCTGGGAGAGAACAGTGATAATGAGATGTTAATAACTGTTGTGGAAACAAGCACTGATGGCTACTCTTGCAATTAAATTTCAAGTCCAGTGGGGTGGCAATGATGGATCAATAAGGCCAGCCAAATAAGATTCCTTTAAAGAGCAGTTCTACCACATGGCTTCTGAGGTGGTACAATTTCTTCAAACTAACGTACCACCCTGGAATTTACAACAGGGATTCTGCTGCCTTATGAAGTTACCCCAGGTGTCAAAATCACATCAAAAGGCCTCGTGTGTAAGCCTGACATGTTGATGTTGGGAGTACTTTTCATACAAGGAGACACGCATATCTTTATCTTGTGCAGTATTATATGAGTAGATTGTATTAGTTTTGTTTCTACATTACTGAAGCCTAAGAAATGACAGAGTAGGTGTGTAACAGTAATGTTTTACCTAGATATTAATGCCTGTTTGTCAAACATCTTTCAGATCTTTCTTACACGTTCTTCTTTAATAAGAATTCTTTATAACAAAAAGCCTTCCAGGCCCATATGTTCCCTTACTCCTATCCCTGTAAAAACCTTATACAGAAGTATCTCACCTGGCTATAAACCTTCTGGTTCAGAACCAAGTCCCTTTTGTGTTTTGCAAACCATTAAGCTACTGCAAAAGAAATGTTAATGTTAATGGCCTGCACCCATCCCATCCTATGAACTTAAGGGTAAACATTAAAAATTGCTTCAGCAAGGTAAAAAATAACTGGCTAAAGCACTAAATCAGATTCTCAAACAGTTTATTTCATTGAGAATTCATTTCGTTTTCAGGCACAAGTCCTTTCATTTTACCAACAAGGGAAAGCTGCTTTTGGATTCTTTTATTCTGGGTTTCCCTCTCGTGTTTCTAGCACTCCAAAACCCCCAAAGAAGCCTTACAAACTATTCCAAAAGAGCAGAGGCAGGGCAAAACAGAATCGGTCTACAGTATTCCAAAAGCAAGCTACAGTACATGAGGGGGGGACCATTAAACTGCAAAAAAATATACATGTTTAACAGAATAAATACACAGCAAATAAAAAGGCCAAAAAGAAAAGGATCCAAGTAGGAGGCAGGCATCCAAAGCAGAAGGTAGTAGAAGCTTCACATAATAATACCACTCCAAATGAAAAAGACTTGCAATAAGAGGAAAACACAAAGTGTCATGATCCCCTTTTGTTAATATGAGCCATTACTGTCTCAGAGGCTCTTTTTTTCAGAACTATGGGATGGGAGGAAACTCACAAAAAGAAGAGAGAGACTTTTTAAAAACACACGTCTCATCCCTAGTAATTAAGAGTCCTTGAGGATGACATGTAGAAATCTTAATAGCGTTAATGAGTAGTTGTTGAAAAATTACTGGTAAATGATAAATACACTAAAACACAGATGAGCAGATTAACATACATAAATTGAAGTTATAGCTTAATTATGATCATCATCACCTACATATGATGGTCTCAAAACTGTTTTTGACATGTTACATAATTTCAAGTACTGGCTGACCATTAAATCCCATCCTCAAATATAGGTTTTGTAAATTCAGCACTATTCAGTAGATTATTTTTGCTAAACTGGTTAAGAGAACAAATGTTCAAGCACAAATGTCAAGTATGGAGAAGATTAAACAAAGCAGACATTGTAGACTTTTTGGAGAAAGACAGTGTGTGTACTGTATGTCCCATATATTATACACAAATTTGAAGTCAAGGATAACAAAGGTTGTCTAAGAGATGCAAATATGTTATTAGAAACATGTAGGGCAGGTTGAAAAACTGAATTAGGAAGTGGGTTAACAGCTCTGGAAAGTGGCCAAACTTTAATCACTGGAAATTTTAATTACTTAATGGACTGATAAAACTTTCTACAAAAAATAAAAAATAAAAAGTCACCAAATGTTAGAACATGCTCCTGAAAGTAATAAGATTATGTTCCAAGTTTGCTTAACAATGTGTGCAGTCAAGTGTATACTAAGTCTAGTAATGGATATGAGTTAATTAAGGTAAATGAAATGTGACAATCATTTTTATCAAGCCACATGAGATTAAGGAAGAAAAAAAACCACACACTTTAAAATCAATAAAAAAAGTTTCAGAGGCAATGAAGCAAATATTCTGTATGATTTTAGCATAGAAAGGATTCAAGGTGGAGTGAAAGAATTGGGCAGATATGGATAAATATGGCTTCAAATAAAAATATTTCCTCTTTTACCTTGCCCCTAGGAAAAAATAATACATTAGCACATCCTCTTCTTCAAACACAGTGTCTTGCCGTGCCTTGAAACAGCAGGACTACAGCCAAAACTCTGGTAATGACCTAGAGTCAATCCCCAGTAGCTGGCTCAAGGTTCACTCAGCCTTCCATACTTCCAATGTCAATAAATTGAGTACCCATCTTGCTCGGGCTGCCAATGGGTAGCCTGAATAATTCAATTGTAAACTGCCCATATAGAACTTTAAACTGCCCATATAGAACTTTAGAACTTTATGGGGCAGTGCATAAACAGCATGCTTTGTCTTAGCTGTGTCTAGTTCCACTGGACTGCTACTTGCTGCAACTCGATCATCTGCCTGACCATGACTATACAATTCCATTTAACTTTCTAATTCCTCTTCCAGGCTATGACTTCTGTCTCCCCTGCCTCCACACCTGCCTCCACACCTACCTCCACTATACTGGACCATGAACTCAGCCATGCCCTTGACTACTGTACATACAGTACTTTCTTCTTATCCTTCTGATTGATGGCATGAAGTTCTGACCCCATGAGGTTGAGAAAATCAACCCAGGGTGAATACATGAAAACCCAAGTGTAATTTCAGTGCACCTAAGCGTATCATTGAGACAAGAGAACCATGGCTCCATTCAGACATTTGTAGCAAAATATGAAGGCGGCACCATAGGTTTGCAGGTCTCTTGTGTATTCTCAAAAGTGGCAGAACAGTGCTGGCGTGCAGCTGACCCACCAGCTGTGAAAAGGCAAGACAACATCAATCCTTCCCTGAGATTTCAAGAAAAGAGAATTACCATTCCTACTAAAAACAAATTAGGTAGATTCAGTGAGAGAAATTTGTGAAAAGGGGGAAAAAACACCTCACCAAATCTTAAAATACAGTACCTAACAGTTTTCCCATCTAGTAATATACGGTAAACATAACCTATGTATTTAGGAACTCATTTGTTGTGTTTTAAATGAAAGACCACCAGAAGCAGTTTTAAGAGATATAACATAAACCAGAACTTAAAAGTAGTTTCAATAAAATCAGCCCACAATACATGTGATGCATCTAAAGAACAGAGTTAGATTTCTCCTCAGTTTTCTATACGTATGCAAGGATTGCAATCAAAGTAATACAGGCATTAATTTGGATTCAGCTGGGTTGTATAAGTATTTAGAACCTTTCTGGAAGCAAAAACTAACTAAAAACAACTAATGAAAAACAAATATCTATATTATTGGGTTCTATAATGACACATATATATGTATATAGGTCAAGAATGGTCCATAGGAAAGCACAGAAGGTATTCATGCTTATATTACTTTGACATGTACACCATCTACCTTGAGATTGGTGCAAACCATATAAACAGCTTCATGGCAATGGTGTTCCCTGATGACAGTGGCCCCTTCCAGCAGGATAATGCACCCTGCCATACTGGAAAAGTTATTCAGGAATGGTTTGAGGAACATGACAAACAGTTCAAGGCATTGCCTTGGCCTCTAAATGCCCCAGATCTCAGTTCGATTGAACATCATTCTATGGGATGTGCTGGAACACCAAATCCGATCCATGGAGGCCCCAAATTGCAACACTTAAAAGAACCTACTGCTGATGTCTTGGTGACAGAGAGTAGAGGATATGTTCAGAGGTCTTGTGGCGTTCATGCCTCGACATATCAGAGCTGTTTTGGCAACATAAGGAAGACCTACACAATATTATGTAGATGATTTTAGTGTTGTAGCTGATCAGTGAATGCTGCTCTTAATTTTTTGCTTTCTTTAGTTATACAAATACTTTTTTTAACAACAAAAAACCCTCTTGCCACAAGGTCTTCAATAAAGACAACTTTCTTTGCCTAAAGCAGACGTCATTGTGTTCCTCTATTTCAAAAAGCATGGAAATCCCCAAAGAGAGAGAAAAAAACCCTTCAATTTACAGCAAAGCACTATAGTTGTAACTTTTTCCTCAAAAAGCAAAGAAACTTACCATCGTCAAAATATAGGCATGATTTCACATCTTAGCTTTCACTCTAACTAAACAGAAGGGGTGGGCTCTACTCTACCAAAAAGGGTAAGCTAACCTAGCTTGGCACCATTAAACACAATGAGACTTTGTTTCTCTAAATACAGATGGACTGGGCTGGACTAGTAAAGATTATATAATTAATGAGAGGATGGTGATGCAATTCTGCTGCTTATAAAGCTCCAGTATTAGGAAGCTTGTGTTTACTTCACCTCTTCCACACCACAAGTGACATATTACATAAGCAGTAGGGTGGTTAGGGGACTGTGATGCAGTGTTTATTCAGTTACAGAGGCCACTGATGCCATCTTTCTGTACATCATGGGGGTGGAACAGCTTATCTTTTCAATATCTTGCTTTTGTAGTAATAGCTTCAACCATAATTTTTGATTTCAACTGAAGGCCCACCCTCACCTTTCTTCTTCTTTAAGTGCCATGTCCTCATGGAACACTGGCAATCAGTAGCATGATTTTTTTAAATCTAAAGCTATTCTAAATAGAGCAGCTATGCCCACTGTGAACCTTTAGCTTAAATTCTTAAGCCAGAATGTTCTTCTACACCTCAGGCCACACTTCCCATGTATTTTTCCTTGAAGTAGAACCTGCAGCAGATGGTTATTGCACATTATGGTAACCATAGACAAATTCTGAAGATACCTGTCCAAGGTATCTTCAGAATTCATCTGTATGTCCACAGTTACCCCCACCTTTGAGGACTGATAAATCAGTCATGGCATGTGATTTATTATTATTATTAAAGTAGCTTGGTATTCTTTTTAGACCATAAGGAAAATAAGATAGGATATGAGTGAATTGTGTACCTATTGTATTGCAAATCAATGGCAGGACTCAGGTCCAGTTCCAGGTATTGTTTCCTAGGGTGGAGTCCATCTGAGACCTGAAAAGCCAATGTGACAATCTCTTTAACAACTGCATCACAGGAGCCTCATGGCACAATGGTTAAATGTCTGTACGGCAGTGGTTAAATGCCTGTACTCATGACCTGGAGTTCAATCCCAGGTAGCAGGCTCATGATTGACTCCGCCTTCCATCCTTGCAAGGTCTGTAAAATGAGTACCCAGATTGCTGGGAGACAATATGTAGCCTGCATACTGTAATTAAAAACTATATACCGTCCAGAGACTACTTGAAGGGGTATGGGGTGGTATATAAGCAGAACACTTTTTAGATAATATTGAACTAAGTAGATGAATGAATTGTCTCAGTATAAGGCAACTTTATTCCTATGTTTCCCATAAGGTACCACATTTAACTCTTGATTTATTCATCTTTTCAAAATATTGCCATCTTCATAGAAATATTATTTACTTATTTATTTATTAAATATAGTTCAGTCTTGGCAACTTTGGTTTTCGCTGACCTGTCACTTAATGTCTACATTTATTTTTAAAACCTGGTTTAGAAAACTGTCATTCCCCACTCCATAAAGGTTTGATTCCTGAGCCTGCTGGCTCACTGATCATTGTATTCTTACTGCTGTATTCCATGTCAGTCGATTACTCCTACTAATACTTAAACTTCCTTGTTACCACCTTAATATTGCTAAACACTGTGGACCAAATTAGGCTGAAAGGCACCATATTTTAAAGTTAATTACAAGTGAAGCTATCCAATTGCTCTTTTAGAACAGATCAAACAGTTGCTAAAACCATAGCGGTAATCCCAGTTCTCAAAAGTAAAAAGGGACCTTTTCCTTCTTTCTTTTTCAACGATTTAGATAACAATGAAAGTTAGCTTTTGGTAAAGTTAAAAAGTTGTATCAACACGTTAAGAACATTTTACGATTGTGCAAAATGACACCATAACACCACTCCTTGGCTTTATTTTTGTAAACAGCCGGTAGCTAAGGATTTCATCACTACAGTTTGGTGCTGAGTCAGACGATTATCAAGACACGACAAATACAAAAGAGATTCAAAACAGCACAGCCTCTCTTGCCAGATTGCTGCTTAGGCCAAATTACAGCAGGTGGCTATCTGCTGCTCCCAATTAAATCATGTACTGCACAGAACATTATACTGATGATTCTGTGACACCTTTTGTGATATATTACTCATCATCTTCCATTTTCAAAGCAGAAAGAAAATGGCTTTCATGATAGATAAGCCACAAAAGGAAGGCAACAGTGATCTGAATGATATCATTCAAAACTGTGTAGCAGGAAGGGAAAGCTTTGGCCTCTCGTCTTCTCCCCTTCACTCCCTCAATATGATTGTTTATTAAGTAAGCCAAGGCTTATGTGGAATTGAATCCTTGCTGAAATACCAGGTGGCTCATGCGGAACATTCTTCCAGCAACAGATGGCCAAGAACATCTCTATGACATGCACAGATCTATGCAAACCAGCACTTCAAAACAAGACCACCATCACCATCAGTTGTCAGAGGGAGAATGTAACCTTAGACGAAGGCAACAGTTAAGAAATTTGTGAAGCCAGCGGTTCAATCAATTTTTAAAAAATCTTCATATAATTAGGAAGAGGAAGAAAAATATATCACCTGTTAACAAAGATGCAGGCTTGTCTAATATTAAAAAGCAACTAAAGTGTTTGGCTGACATGAATTTTTTATACTGCCAAACCACCACCACCACCCCTTAATGCAGGGAGACAAGAGTGATAACTAAGCTATCTCCTCATAAGAGTCCCAATCACAGCTAGTTCCTTCCAGACCACATGGAATGCACAAAAAGGCTGAAGCGAGCCCCCTCACCCACCACCTCAAAATATATGGGTGCAAATGTGTTAAGTATTTCTAACCTGCTCCACCTCCACAGCTGTTAGAGTGCAGAAGGGGTACAATCACTTTAGAGTCACACACAACCGTGAGCCTCGTTGTGCCATACCACAAAACCATTAAGCCCAGATCTACAAGCAGGCATGAGTTCCTCCTTTCCAAAATACAGTGACGCCTTGAATTATGAATGCCTCGAATTACAAAAAAATTAGGAAAAGGGAAATCTTGAATTACAAAGGGAAATTGTTAGTTACAAAAAAAAATTCAAGTTGCTTGGTGGAGAGCAAAAGCGGGTGGCTGTTTGCGAAGCCTTAACACGCAAAAAATGCCTTGCAACCAGTCACCTGACTTTGCCTGGTCTCGTTTCACCCAGTTGGCTGAAGTGAGACTGGGTAGCAAGAGTAAAGTCGTGTGGCGAGGGGTGGGCAGCGTTTTTACTCCTGCCGCCTGGTCTTGCTTTAGCCAACTGGGTGAAATGAGAATGGGAAAAGTCAGGGGACTGGTTGTGAAACCTTTCTTGTGCTCTCTAAGGCTTCGCAACCAGGCGCCTGCTTTTGCTCCCCACCAAATTGGCTGCCCCTCGCTCATCACTCACCACAGTGGGTGAAGGGCAACCAGTTTGGTGGGGAGCAAAAGCGGGTGGTTGGCTGTGAAGCCCAGCGGCTTCGCCTCCCTGCCACCCTCCTCCTTTCAGCTTTTTGGTGTCTGAAAAGGAAAAGGGGGCAGGGAGGCGAAGCCCCCGGGGGAAAGGCACTCCAAGTGCCAAAAGCAGAAGGCTGGTGGCAAAGGAGCCATCTGGGTGCCTGCCCCAACCCAGTAAAGCAGGGGAAGAGCTTCCTCCCTTTGCTGGGTTGGGGGAGGGCGAAGGCCAGGTGATTTTGATAGCTCGGCAGCCTTGACTGCCGGTTGATTGAGGGGATTTTCCATCAACCCATCAAAGTGGGGAAGCTCTTTCTTTGCTTTGCTGGGTTGGGGCAGGCTTCCCATAGGAATGCACTGAAAACCAATTAATCCATTCCCTCTTCTTTTGCCTTTTTTCAGACCTCTGGAACAGATTACAGTAATTGGTTTCTCAATGCGTTCCTATGGGAAACCACGTTTTGAATTATGAAAATTTTGAATTACAAAAATTCAGTTGGAACGGATTAATTTTGTAATTCAAGGCATCACTGTACTTACATAAAGCAAACGTGAGACCAGATATTAATGGTCATACTAGTGGTAGAAACCACTGTGGTATTGGATTCTTATGAAATCTGTTGCTGGCCTTTGTGACTGAGCCAATGGGGATAGAATTAGGAAAATAAATGGGCAACATAATGAGAAAGGGGGTGCATTTCAATTTATCTAGTTGTCACTTGTGCTCCTGGAGGCATCTGGTGGGGCCTCTATGAGGTAGAAGAAACTGGACTAGATGGGCCCTTGGCCTGATCCAGCAGGGCCCATCTTATGCACATATGTTAATAGAAATCATTACTTTATCTTATTATTTTTTTGTCAACAGGTATGGAGTTGTGTGTGTGTGATACATATTTAAGTTAGTAAGAGGATCATCATCCATTTATCTGCCAAACTGATCTTGGAGCTATCTGGCAGTTCCGATAATCTTCGCACTGTACAGCTGGAAGGGACCCTGTGGATCATCAAGTCCGGACCCTGTCAAAGAGACACAGTGTGGAATTGAATTCCCAACCTCTACCTAGATCATTGAGCTATCCAGAGATTCTCTACAAAAATAACAGATGGTTGGTAATAAGGCGAGGAGAGGAA
Organism: Phrynocephalus guinanensis; assembly: GCA_037367245.1. Lineage (NCBI taxonomy): Eukaryota > Metazoa > Chordata > Lepidosauria > Squamata > Agamidae > Phrynocephalus > Phrynocephalus guinanensis. Next base: position 80,529,142 of record CM074739.1, read on the forward strand.
AATATTGGTAAGCAGCTGCTACAGGGGAAAGAGTTTGACATATAGATATAGATCCATTCCATATGAAGGTATAGCACTGCTTTAAGATTAAACATGAGACACACTTTCCCTCTATCAATCAATCAGTCAGTCAATCAGTCAGACTGCCTCCCTCCCTCCCTCCCCCTTTCTCTCCCCCCTGCTCTGTTTCTCATTCTCCAGTCTTTCCCTCAATAATGCTAAAGGTAGCAAACAACACTTAAAATTCAGAAACAAATCTTCATCAAAGAGCTTCTTAAAAAGGAACTTCTGAGCCCTCACATGTCACAGGATATCTTCATCTGCATGCACCACATAAGAAACAGGTAGAAATGGCTAGGACACAGATGCTTAACAATCCTGTCCTAGCTTTCCTTCAGAACACCTCTCTCTCTCTCTCTCTCTCTCTCTCTCTCTCTCTCTCTCTCTCTCTCTCTCTCTCTCTCTCTCTCTGTGTGTGTGTGTGTGTGTGTGTGAGAGAGAGAGAGAGAGAGAGAGAGAGAGAGAGAAGTTACATTTATTTTCCCCTTTACTTCAGAGACTGACTGAGTCACAAAAGAAAAGACCAGAGGTCCTAGATTATGTATTAAAAGCATTCAGACATGGAAATGTTTCTGAGGCTCTGGTCATGCATGGCATCTGTGGAGGTAATGGCAGTCTATCGCTTTTGCCATTACGGAGAAGTCTCATGAGTGTTCCATGTCTATAATGGCCAATAATGGGAAAGGAACTGAAATGAAAATAAAACACCATACTGCAGATTCTCCTTAAAAATATTTTTCAGACTTGTTCTGAAGTAGATTGTTTTTAAAAATTACAAATCAAGTCAACACAGGTAGTATGCCACATGCACAGAATAGGCCCACAGGACAATACTAAGATATCCATGTAACAGGTGAGCCTGCCAGCTGCTCTAAAATTGTGCTCCTTTCTCTTTCAGCTAGGACTATAATTATTTGCAGCTTTGCACCTGTTTGAAGTTTTTAAAAAGAGAGAGATTTCCTTTGTTTGGATTTGTCTTTTGCAAAAAACTAGTGCTTAAGGCTTAAACTTAAACATATGTTTAAATGGCTACCCTTGATTTCAGCTGAAGCTCTTCTAGGTTGCTACATAGAGCCCTCACCACTGCTCCACAAACCGGAGGGAGGAGGGGAAAGAAATTTAAAAAAAAAATAGGAATACCGAAAATAAGATCTCCTGACTTGTACAATAATGAAGATCCAATAAATATAATGGAAAATATTTTAAAGATTTTAAATTACTGTAACTAATACTTTTAACTTATTCTGTCTTCTTTTTTAGTAACTATACAGTCAGTATATTGGAAAGATTAGGGGTTAGTTTTTAATACCTTTTTGTAGAATAAACAAAGAAGAAAGTCATTCATATCTGCTTTTGTAGTCTAAAGGTTCCACCTACTATTGAGCAATATGAATAAGCCCATTAATTAGTCATAAATGATCCAGGAAACAGCAGGTTGAGGAAAGGCACTTTGTGTAGATTTAACTGTCTTGCTTCCAGTTATGACTCCAATCCAGATGGTATAAAGCTCTTTTTTAAAAAAAGATTCCACTAACACTTGGTAAACAAAGTGCATATGGTAAGCACAACTTTATCTGGAAGAAAAACATACAATTCCTTTGGTTACCTACCTGCCCACACCATCTGTCAAGCAGATGGCTCAAGTTTCATTCATAAGATAGGCAGGGTTGGATGATTGAGAGAAAGAGCCTCAAGGCAGCATTTGATTCCATGTACCAGCCTGCAATGCGTTTATTCTAAAACCTGCAGCACTGGGATTAAAGAGGCCAGATCTCCATGTACAGAGTCACATCTTGTACATACAGTTCCTCTATATGCAGACTTCACAATACTGTACCTGTTTACCAAACAGAACGTGGCCATTTTGTTTAAAAACAGAAGGGTGCAACTTTGTTTAGAGATGCAGGTCACATCGAAAATATATTTTGCAACTGTCAATCTCACTAATCTCACTGGCCGAAATCCAGTAGTAGGCCACAGCTAAAGTAGACCCATTGAATCAGTGAAGCCTATGGAGAAGTTGACTGAACAAATCCCCACTGATTCAATTGGCTTATTGTTGTAGCAACTTATAACTGGATTTCAGACGGTATTGTGCCTGATGAAAAATCCTGTAGAACTCAAAAGGAGCATATTCTCAATATTTTATCAGTCAATGAAAAGGTATCAATCTTGTTTCTGGACATCACAGCAGCAGGTAGACCTAAGTGTTTCAGTTATTTAAATAACCCTAAAGGAAACCTAAGATGTCCTGAACACATCCGGTCTCACCTGATCTGGGAAGCTAAGGAGTGTCAGGCCTGGCTAGTACTTGGATGGGTGACCACCAGGGAATACCAGGTGCTGTAGTTGCCTGGAGTAGGAACTGGCAAGCCACTCCAGTATTCCTGCCAAAAAAACTCCATGGAAATGGGGTCATGGTCACAACTGTAACAGCACAACACACACACAAAGGAAAACCCTTAAAATAGAGGCAACCCATTATATTTCCATTTACTAAGGGATTTTCAAGTTTTTTATTTTAACATTTTCAGAACAATTAGGCATACTCTCAGCTCTTAATTAAATTCTCTTCTCCCCTTTTTCTTTGATTTCTGAAATGGATTTCAACCAAAAAGTATCAATGCAACAGAGGAGTAAAGAGTTCACCATTCAAAGTCAATCATCTCTCTTAGTATGACAACTGACCTTAAAACAGCTACCAATGGAACTGCACACATGTATATAATAAAGAAACTCTCCTGTTTTACTCATTAGGACAACGTCAGATGTATAGTTTGGGCCAGAACAAACCTGAATGGAAGAGTAAGCATTTGTTTTTTAGAGGAAACCTGGAACCTGATCCAAATGTTTCTGTGGGAAGTATTAGCGCAGAAACAGTTGAAAATAGTGGCTTTAAAATACTATGATTTTTTTAAAAAAAAAAACTACCTGTTTTTATGTTTCTATTGATTAAAATACATTATGTTTTATACTCCATTCAAATTTAATAGTCTTCTACAAACCAACAAATTGCAGCATACTATGAATGGCTCCGCTACCTTGGAAAGTCCCTAGGATATTTCATACACTTCATCTAAAACATAAAACCAAAGGTCATCCCTGATTGCCATTTTGTACAATGCCTTCATTATTTCTAAATATCAGACCATAAGCCCAAGGTCAGAGTGATCCTGGGAAAATGCCACATCATGAATGCAAGGATGAGGTACTACCCAATAAAGACCTTTCCAAATGGATTTCTTATAAATTACTCTATAAGAGAATATGAATATAGAATGCTTCAACATTCATTTAGAACTAATCTTCTCTTGCAGACAACAAAGCACAGATCAGAACATTCTTACAAACTAATTGGGCTATCATACCCAGTCCACACCTATATTTATAATGATTCTATCCAATAATGTCCATTGGCCAACAAGACATCCTCCAACAAAATTAACATGATCCCAACATTACCCCTCAGGTGGATCATGTGCCTCTACAAATCTGCTTTGGGGAGTTTGGAGCACCATCCAGAACTATAGAGAGAAGGAAGGGATGGGACATTTAGTTGTGTATCACTTGTCCATTTGTACAATATATCTCCCACCAATTCAAAGTATTTTTAACACTGCTTTCAGAGATGATTTGGGATATTGTAACCCATATAAATGTAAGAAGAGTTAACCATTAATGTAAAAATGGTTCAGTTTGTGCTACATTTGGAGCATATTTGAGCTTTAAAAAGAAGAAAGAATGGGGGAGACATGAATGGACATGGGAGTCGGAAGAGGAAAGAAGTAAAAAATAGGGAATAAAGAACTAGGATAACCCTAATATTTCAAATGAATCCACCTAAATAATCTTCTACCACTGGAAGAAAACATCATAGTGGCCATGTTCATAGTTCACTTTCATTCAAATTTATGGCTTATTAAACCAGCATCTGAAAAAACAGGTTCCAGGTTCATGGAATCCATTCACTCCTGTTTCACTCCTCCCACTATATATAGATGGGTCAATAAACTGAGGGTGTAGCCTCTTTGGCTGAATCTAGGATTATGCATTCTCTCTGTCCCAGCAACCCAGGGTTAATAAACCAATCTCCAACTTGTATTTAAATTTGGCTTATGACTTTGGCTGTTTGACTACACAGAATCATAATACCAGAGTTGGACATTAGAAGAAGATACCTCCTTTTTTGCTAACTTCAGGCAAATTTTCCCTTAATGACTGACTGACTGAGAGAGGGGGCTTTTAAATGAGGACTTTGAATGTATTTTGGGTGTTGCTTATGGGTTCTAGTATGTTATTTTTTTAAAAATCGTTTTTAGTATATGTATACTCTTGCTAGGTTTAAATACTGTATTTTAATGGCACCTTGGGTTCTTTTTAAAGAGAAAGGTGGAGTAAAGGTATTTACAAAATTAAAATAAAATAGTTTGTATTTTCATGTAAAGTGGAGAGGTGGGAATAGAACCTACAGGAGCAAATCATTTTTTACTTCCTGATTTATTAAGCTATCATTTGACTTCAACTGACATGCAAACATGGATACAGTAGTGTTAAGCTACTAGGGTGGGACAAAACTGTTCTAAAACGACCATATCCATCAACAGTATGGTGTAAGAAGGAGCTCAAGTCTCACCTCCGGAATCCTATGTTTAACATTATTTTAGATATATTTCTAGAAAAGATGGTCCACCACACAAGAAAGTCTACCTCTGGTGAGATTATAAACAACTTTACAGAAACTTTCCTGCAACTAACTCATTGTATACTATGCAAACTATGTTAAAAACATTTTTGTTGGAAAGTATACAAATATATCAACACACTTAAGACAATGAGAATCGTATCTTAGATCAGTTGCCCACAGGAGTAAAACACATTTCACTTCCTGTTAAGCAGGTATTTCAACACATCAAATTTTACTTGCATATCTCTAAGTTCATACATAGACGCAATATGTACAAGGAAAACTGATTATTTTAAAAGATCATTAACCACTCCGAGGAAAATTAGGAGCTTACAATCAAAGAATCAGCAGTTGCAAGGAACAATCAAGCCCCTGGCAGATGGCTAGTTTAGAGAAATGCTCCCTTAAGGCTGTGGGGCATCCCTACCCAGCAGTTTCTTAACTCCAAGGGATAACAGGTAGGCTGGAGAAAATGTCTATATAAATGCATTTCCCAAGGATCCCTCCTTCTCCTCAGAAGCTACTCATCATATTTACCTCTGGGGAGGCTATTTCAGGGAGGCAGAGGTATTGCTACCTTCTGCCAGCTCTTCCACATCCTTTTGCCTCTGGAATCAACCAAATCAAAGCAGATGTTCACTATCTAAACTTTGGTTCTGACTGAGCTGCCTTCACTCCTATTCAGGTACCTGAGATCCCCTAAAATTGGCTTGTGAGAGTTGAAGGATCTTTTTAAAAGCACAGCAATTGTGCTACTTCTCTACTGCCCCATAGTGCTTAAAGAACTCTCTGGGCAGCTTACAATTATGTAGGCTACATATTGCTCTCCCTAGGAGCTGGGTACTCAATTTACCAGCCTTGGAAGCATGGAAGGATGAATCAACCTTCAGCCAGCTATCTGAACTTGGGATCAAACACAGGTCAAGTAGAATCCTCACTGCAAAATTGCAGCTTAACCATTGTGCCATAAGGCTCATTCATACTGTTTTAAAACATCTTGCTTTGAGAAAAACAGTATCACAAGAGGAGATTCATCAAAGACCAGAACCCACAAAGCCTTATTTACTAGGGGATACCTTTGGTTCAAAGTCAGGTGGCAGCTTTGAAGTTTATAGTTGTAATCAACATTATTCTATCCTCATTGCAAATCAGGTTTGTTATCAAAATTTACAGATAATTTATTGTCATTTTCAGCTGTTTGAACAAATCAGATAAAAATAATTGAAATAGTCCAGCCACGCTTCAAGTTGTTTCCCCAAATTCAACTAAAATGCAGCTTTTAATGCATTTTGCAGCCCCAAAAGTATTCAACTTTTTCATGGGAAGAATCTTTAGTACTTAGTGAGCGCCCTTTTGCTGTTATGACCGTCTACAAATGAAATGTATAGCCAGACACCAACTTCTAGCAGTGTTCCTAAGGAATCTTATCCCATTGCCTAGGAGCAGTGGCCTCCAGTTCAGTAATATTCATGGGTTTGTGTGCTACAACTTGCCTTCTTCAAATCCCACCAGAGATTTTCTATTGGGTTGAAATCAGATGACTGTGATGGCCAGTGTACAATCTTCCAGGACTTCTGCAACCAAGCCTTCGTGAAATCTGAAGTATGCTCGGGATCAGTGTCCTGTTCGAAGACCCAATGATGCCCAGTCTTCAGCTGGTTCACACAAAGCGACACTCATTCAAAGATGAGGATGTACACATATTAGACAGAGAAGGTGGTGGTTTGATAGAGGGGTCAGGGAAGTCATTCATGTGAGTAGTGAAAACCCCTTTGTCAACAGAGGTGAGGGGGGAGCACTCAGGCACAGTCTATCTGCTACTTATCAGGCAGTGATTTCAAAAATACCCAGACAAATCAAAAGGCATAGTAGCTTCATGCCTCTACCACAAAGGCCATAGCTAACAACCCTTACTTTATGGGTTTCAGCACCTTAGGCCATTGTCCACCTAATGGCCTATGGAGACTATTGTCCACCTAACAAGCCTATTCAGACCATTGTTCTTATCAGCCCATTTCAGACCAGGGGGACATAAGGTCCTGCACTTACATAAGTGCAGGACTCGCAACTAGCTTTCCTCAGACTGATGAAGCTGTTTGGATGAGCAGCGAAACGTTTCAATCTCTCAAGAAAATAAGTCCCGTTGCCATGACTCAACTTCCAGGCACATGGTGTGACATTTTCTCCTAGGATTTCCTGATACTTCACTGGATCCATCTTGTCTTCCACATGCTGCAGATCTCCAGTGCCAGAGGATGCAAAAGGGTCCAGAGGATCACCAAGGTGCTACCAAGCTGAACTGTAGAGAGATTGTTCTTTTCAACAGATGCATCATTCTTCATCCTTCAGATATACAGCTGATCCATTGGACTGAAAAGTTCCAGTTTTGTTTCATCACTCTATAGAACAGAATCCCCATATTCCTATGGTTTATTTATATGATGCCTAGCATAGTGGAGCTGACGTTTCGTGTGCTTTGGGGTCTGTAGTGGTGTATATCTTGGAGTTCTGACACGGGAATCTTCTGTTTTAGTACATGCCTTACTGTGCAGGCATGTCCAAACTTCAGCCCTCCAGATGTTTTGGAGGATAACTCCTACAGTCCTTTGCCATTGGAAATACAGGCTTGGAATTCTGGGAGTTGTGGTCCAAAACATCAGGAGGGCCAAAGTTTGGACATGGCTGCCTTAGTGCCTGTTGCCACCAAGTCTTGCTGCAGATCTCTTGCAGTCACTCAAGGGTTTTTCTCAACATGCCTTCTCAGATGTCTTGTTGGAGCTGTTGATAGCTTTCTTTCTTTTTTGCTCTGTCCAGGTAATGTAAACATTGCTCCTTTGACTTTGAACATGTTAACAATGCTCCCAATGGTATCTCTAGAACATCCACTGCCTTTGCTATCTTTTTGTTTCCTACTTGTTTTTGAAGGGCGGTGATCTCTTCTCTTAACTTTTTGGACCATTCTTTTGACTTAGCCATAGTTCTAACAAGCAGTCCAACATGACACTCGACAAACCCATGACACTCAATGAAGCCCTTGGTTAGTTGCATCAGCTGTGCTGAGGACAATACCTGTTTTGCATATTTGTGTTGTGAGGTATTCTATTCATGGGCTTAAATATTTTTGAGGCTGTGGAATTCATAAAAACTTACATTTCAGTTGTATTTGGGGAAACTACTTTAAACATTTGCTGTGTTGAACTACTTCAGTTGCTTTTGTTCAATTTGTTCATTGCAAAGCACTAAAAAACCTCTAAATTTTGATAATAAACCTGATTCACAAATGGGGTTGAATTTTTTTGATTACAACTAAACTTGTATGAAGCCTAGCATTGATATAGGGGCATAGGCACAAAAGCAATATAAGCAGTGTTATTTCCAGTTCTTTAATCTGGCCTTCAGCAGACTTGATGCCACTTAGAAAAACTGTCAGGGATGTAACAACGTTAACTCAGTTTTAAGCTTACATAATCACTAATAGGAGAGTACAATATGGATCAGTCAGATAGATTTACAGTATGAAGTAATCAAAATTCTAACCCATTTCATGCTTTGCAGTCCTCTCAGTAGAACTCTGCCTGGAAGCTATGGTGACATCACTATACATAGAACAGTGTCACTATGTTTTATGAAGTCTCCCCACAATACACTTGGTCTCCAACCATTAGTAGCTTGGTTCTTGCATCTGAAATTAAGGGGGATTTAATCCTGACAAGATTAAGATTTATATTAATGGGACTACAGGAGCTTAAATGATTTTTATTGCACACAGCCAATTACAATTTTATAAAATGCATTTTGTGGTGCACTGAGATAAACAGTAACTCGTTTTAGTTTGTTTTCAGACCAGAACACACTTTTATTTGCAGTGCCAAAATCATGTGATGGCAGGGTTATATATTTTATTTTGATCTTCAATGCCCTAGTGCTGGAAGCTTTTGTTAACATAATAAATGGCTTGGGCTACTTGCCAGCCACTAATCTTGATAAATCGTGCCTTCCCATTCGGTACATGAACCTAAATAAATCATCTGTGGTTCACAAAAAATCACCAACTTGAGCTGAAAGCAAGATTCGGGCAACACGCTCTGGGTAAAATAAACCAGCTCTAAGAAGACAGAAGAATGCACCTCGGAGACAGAACCCAGAGCCTCAAAGATCCTAGTCCTTTGTTTCTTTCAAGAAAGTACTGCACTCATATTTTTCCTTCATTATCACAAGATAATATATGGTTCCTGGGTGAATCTTAAGAGTTCTGAAAAGTGAACATAAATTCCCATTCTTGGGTGGTATATCAGGGTATAAGTACAGTACAGTGATTCCCCCGCCTATCGCTGGGGTTAGGGACCTGACCCGACCCCCGATAACTGAAAAACTGCACTGGCCCGAATGGGACTGCGAGGGCCTTCCCAGGCCTTCTGCCCATTCGGGGCAGTGCCAGTCCTGAGGTAAGTATGGGAGGCCAGAAATAGCCTTTGCCCCTTACCCAAGGGCAGCTTTTTTCATATAATATGGTCCCGCAATATAGCGGGGCCGCAGTATATGAACCGCGATAGGGCAGGGGACCACTGTACTACATTTTCCTCAAAAATATGAAGCTGTTGTCAGATGTCAACAGATTCATTCTGAATTAACTTGATGTTTGTCACTTTCAACTGTGCTCTTGGGCACATTCAAGAACTGAATGGCTTCTCAGCTATAATGTTTTTGCTCTCTGCTTTGTGGTATCAGGCATAGTATGTTACTAAGCAGCTGAAGACTTTTGTGGGATTAAGCGAGAGCTCTCAGAGGAAAACAAAGAACTATTAAATAAACCATAAATGCATTTAAGAAAATGAAACAAATCAGACACAGGAAATAAAGCAACATTCTGTCAAATAATAGTGACAACTGGTGAAGGTTTTAAGCCAGGGCTTAACATTTAGTTACCAGGAGATCAGTAATTTTACCTAGTCCTGCTCTTAAGCAAAATCTACTACCTCCAGCCAGAGAAATGCTGCAAAGCAATCTGTAACCAGAGAAACAGTGATTCAACGTGTACAAACTAGAAACCATAGTCACTGAAGGTTCTTTCAGCTTTATTATTTAGATTGATTTGACCCATACAGAGTACAATTAATCCTTTTTCCAGTTGTTTAAAGTGTTTCAGTAAACAATAAATAAATATTATAGTACTTGGGAAAGACAGACAAAGCAGGAATGAATCCCAAAGGATGGCTATCCTTTTAACAAAATTAGCAAAGACCTCAATAATATTGATATAAACGTTGGGCAAAAAAACATGAATCACCACCCGAGGGCAACATGTATTCCATCACAAAGGGCCAAGTAGTCCAACCAGCCAACCAACCAATCAAAGAAACAAACAACTTTTTAAATATTTTATATTCTAGATCAGTGATAGACAAACATCAAATCTGCTCTATTTTCTTTTCTTCTGGGAAAAATAACCAGTGGTAGCAAATATATCTCTGCTTTTTGGGGTAAGGGGAGGGTGTTAAGCCTCGAAAAGGTGTGCATGGAGGAGCACATTTAAGAGATAAGCTACAACTTCATTTTTTTTATCACACAATAATCACAGAGCAGAGTCTGCAAAAACAGCTTGGGAGAATTTCCAACTTTGTTCTAAATGGATATATTTATTTTTACATTTCCAGGGTTACAGAAACTCCTACAGATTTAATTTTCTATGGATATCATGTTCTAACCACAGATAAGAAATGCACAACCATCTCCCACCTTGGGCTTGTAAACGCCACTCACCTGCAGAAGGAGGAAACTTCTCTAAGCAAGCAAGTAGTGAAGATCTACCGAATTTGTAGTATTTATTTCCAAACCACAAATGGTTCACAAAGGCCATGCTAAGGAATTTTGGGCTGTCACAGAGTTTTGTTTTGTTTTGTTTTATACATATTTTTAAACCTTCTGTAGACCTAACTGCTTGGCTAAACTTTCTGCAGTAAAATGGGGGACCAAGGCAGGCAGCCTTTCTAGAATGCACTTAATCTGCACCTGAGCCGAAGGTTGCTAAATTGTTAGGCATGTACCAGCCCCCTGCCTCCTACTAAGCATCCAACTCTGTTTCAAATATTTTGACCTTCACCCAGCATTCTAAGAACATTAACAATGCCCGCAACCTCAAAAATAGAGCTCAGCCGAGAGTTTCAAAGGCCCTATTCTTGTAATCCATTCAGGTGAGCGTTGGGACGTTAAACATTAAATGATAGGCGTAATCCTGTAACACAAATTCTGTTTTGCTTTCAAAATGTTATTTAAGTAATTCCTTAAACCATGACCATGAATCCTGCAAGAAAACTCAAACAGGGGCTAGGAGAGGCTAAAGCCAGTTGTCTTCAGCATGAACCTCCTCCCTACCATTAATGTAGACTTGACATTCAGTGGGTTACAACTAGAGCAGAAATGGACACTTGTAATCATGTACGGTCCTCAACCGCCCTTTGTGCACACTTATCCCATATCTTTGTGCCACCACTACAAAAAACAAAACACCCCCTCCACCCCTCCTGAAAAAAACAGAGGAGCCTGTGTAGGAGACACAAGGCATTTGCCGTGGCCACGGAACAATGTCTGAGCTGCCACATTCTGTGGTTCAGTTCATGCATGCATTTCTGGTTTTCATTGCAGTGTAGGAACAAGGCATTTTGGGCACCAGAAACCATTCAGAGGAAGGCTGGCAGCATTTTATTTTGAAGGACGTCCCTGGAGGAGAGAGTGCTTTTAGAGGCCACCACACAGCTCAGGCAGAAGCCTTGTGTGTACCCCTTGCATCTCAGCCAAATGTAGTCCAAAAATAAAAGGGGGAGGTATATTAAAAGGGATATTTTATTCAAGACTGGAGGCCAGGATAAAGGTCAAAGGAGGCCCTATAACAATGATGGAGAAGATTCAACCCTCAAGCCTGTAAAAGAGACATTTCTCCTTGTTTTATCCAGACATAGACATCTACGCTTTTTAATAAAAGGTTATATTTCTCCCTACTTTAGAAACAGCAAGTTTGACTCCAACTATTGACAGTTCAATAGTCTATTGGAAGTCTATTGATTTGATTGATGTCAGATAAGGAAAGGATTATTTCCTGATTAAGAATAAGATTCAGTTCCTAATGTTTTGTTTGTATGCCTTACGCTGCACATGCTATGCAGTTGTAGTAACACATTTTCTCTCTTTAACGACTGGACAAAGATTGCAGAGCCAACTAGGTTTCGCACATCTTCAATACACTGGTGTTTTCACATTCTTTCATCTGAAGGACAACTGAAACCAGTCTTCTTTCTGAGGCTAATCTCCATAACAAGTATATATGCAGAGCCTACAGTAAAGCATCCACTTGGTTTGGAGTATATCCTCCTGCCAAATCAGGGACTGTGTAAAAGAGAAGAAAACACCCACATACACAAAAATATGCCTTGAAATTCACATTAGAAAAGGATGTAAAATTATGAGACATCTTAGAATAAAATAAAAAGTAAGATTCCAATATATGAGGCTATTTATTCTAGAAGACAGAATCATGCCTGGAATTCAGTTCTTGGGAAAGCTCAGTTGTTGCCAAATTTGATGTCTTTTTGATGCCTAGAAAGACATTTTGCTCAAGAATTTCAACATTTTTAATAACCTGTTCCAACAATGTCTATAGATTTTACAGATAGTCTGCTTCCACCTCTAAATTGTTGAAGTGATTTTACTGCATTCAAGTTTAAGTTTTATACAGCTATGAGTCTTCTGCTAACAAGCAGTGGTGTATAAATATAATAAATAAAATAAAACTGTATTCTGTAAGTTACATTTTCTGTACTACCATCACACATATAGGTAAAACTCAAAAAATTTGAATAGCATGCAAAAGTTCATTTATTTCAATAATGCAACTTTAAAGGTGAAACTAATATATAAAATAGACTCATTACATGCAAAGCGAGATATGTCAAGCCTTGCTTTGGTATAATTGTGATGATTATGGCTTACAGCTTATGAAAACCCCAAATTCACAATTTCAGAAAATTAGAATATTACATGAAACAATAATACAAGCATTGTAAATAGAACAACACTGGACCACTGAAAAGTATAAGCAAGCATATGTACTCAGTACTGGGTTTGGGCCCCTTGTCCATCAATTACTGCCTCAATGCAGCATGGCATGGATGCTATCAGCCTGCGGCACTGCTGAGGTGTTATGGAAGACATAGCAGCCTTCAGCTCCGCTGCATTGTTCGGTCTCATGTCCCTCATCTTTCTCTTGGCAATGTCCCATATATTCTCTATGGGGTTCAGGTCAGGCGAGTTTGCTGGCCAATTAAGCACAGTAATCCCATGGTCATTGAACCATGTAATGATACTTTTGGAAGTGTGGGCAGGTGCCAAGTCCTGCTGGAAAATGAAGTCAGCATCCCCATAAAGCTTATCTGCAGAAGGAAGTATGAAGTGCTCCAAAATCTACTGGTAGATGGCTGTGTTGACCCTGGACTTAATGAAGCACAGTGGACCACCACCATCAGATGACCTGGCTCCCCAAATCAACACAGACTGTGCAAACTTCACACTGGACTTCAAGCATCTTGCATTGTGTGCCTCTCCACTGTTCCTCCAGACTGGGTCCTTGGTTCCCAAATGAGATGCAAAAGTTGCTCTCATCAGAAAAGAGGACTTTGGACCACTGAGCAACAGTGTTCAGGAGCGGCTTGACAAGAGGAATACGACATTTGAAGCCCATGTCCAGTATCCATCTGTGTGGTGGCTCTTGATGCACTAACTCCAGCCTTTGTCCACTCCTTGTGAAAGTTCCCCAACATTTTGAATGGCCTTTTCCTGACAATACTCTCCAGGCTGCAGTCATCCCTGCTGTTTGTGCACCTTTTTCTTCCACACTTTTCCCTTCCATATAACTTTCTTTGACACAGCACTTTGGGAACATCCCACTTCTTTTGCAATTACCTTGTGAGGCTTTCCCTTCTTATGGAGGGTGTCAATGATGGTTTTCTGCACAATTGTCAGGTCAGCAGTCTTTCTCATGATTATGATTCCTACTGAACCTGACTGAGAGACCATTTAACTTTAAAGGCTCAGGAACCCTTTGCAAGTGTTACTGATTAATTAGCTGAATAGAGTGGGACACTTTGAGCCTAGACTAGTGTACCTTTTCACAATATTCTAATGGTCTGAGATTGTGAATTTGGGGTTTTCAAAAGCTGTAACCTATAATCATCACAACTGTAACAAATTAAGGCTTGAACTATCTCGCTTTGCATGTAACGAGTCTATCTCATATATTAGTTTCATCTTTAAAGTTGCATTACTGAAATAAATGAACTTTTGCATGCTATTCTAATTTTTTGAGTTTCACCTGTACCATTCCTCAAGGTGCAAATTCATTCTAAACAGAGATGGGCACAAACCAGTTTGTCTCAGTTGGTAAAGGTGACAGCACAGGTGCTGCTGCTCCTAACCCCTCCCTCTTTAGCTAACCAGCTATTCACCACAATTGTATTACCTCCCCAACTCTTCTCCCAGTCATGAGCAAGAGCACAGACTTATCTGCCCCACCCATTTGTCCAAGTGGGAGATCAGCTAAGAAGGTGGGGCAGAGAAGCCTGAGCTATTGCTGGGACGGGGAGATCAGTCGAGCAGGTGCAGAAAGGTAGCATCCTGGGCTTGCTGGTTTGATCAGAGGAGGCAAGGGAGGGGAGCAGCAGTACCTGTGCTGCCACCTTTACAAACGGTGACAAACTGGTTTGTGCCCATCTCTAATCCTAAATCTGCATTTTGAAATGAGTATTCCCACCATAAAAAGCTCGCACATAACACTGATGGTTATTTGCAAGTTTTAAAAAGGTTGCATCTGACTGCTCATTTGGGTGAATGCCAATGTCACCTTGATTTTCATATAATTTGGTTATCAGAAGCATCATACAATGTTTATTAGTGTTCACTAAAAGAAACTTATTGCCAAGCTGCCAGGCCTTCAAGTCTAAAATGGGCACACAATGTAAGGAAGAAAGAGAATAATTCACTGTTAATCTCCTAGTTAAAGCACCAGTACTCCCTTTCTTCCTGGTTTATTTTTCTGACCACAACAGCTGCTTAAACTGGAATTATAAGCATAGCTCAATAAACACCTGTCTGCACACCGCACTAAAGATTTGATTGCATAAACTTCCATGTGATTGTTTTATAAAGATATTCTCTTTGCCTTACAGGAAAGATTTAATTTACACTACACACATGGTAGGCTTCCATCCATTCTCATACCTCATTAACAATTCCTAATTAGGATCATATTTGATTTCACCTGCCTGCCACAATTCCATAGTTGTCTTCCACTGACAATGTCAAGTCTTTTATTAAAATGAACTCAATTTCTGACTTGCATGAATTGTCCAAGATGTTGTTGCTTAGCTATACCTGAATAACTCCATATTCCTATATAGCAAACAGTTCCACAGGTGCACTGCACAGCTAGCTTTTCAGCAACAATCACACAGGCACAGAATAAGGATGCATAGGTGTATCCCCTTGCTACCTTCTGCAGACATATCTTTACTTGATTCCAAGTACATTGGATTTAAGCCATTATATATAGACTTAAATATTGTAAACATTAAGAATAAAGGATTAAAGCATATCAACCTAAGTGCAATTTCTCTACAAAGACTGCACAACACACAAAACATTCAAATGAAAAGAACCAACCTATACTTCCAAATGCTTAAAACGACTGCCTGGAAGAAAAAAACAGGACACTATTCTGTTGATGTAGCTAAGCAGACAGACCCTATGACTTGTCTTAATTAAGAGATGGGCAACAGATGGACTACATGAAGGCCTCCTTGCTCATTTTTATGGTCTTTGCTAGTGCTACCAAAACAGCCTTGTAGCAACGGAAAAAAACTACATTTTCTTTAACAAATAGTGTAGGGAGCACATATCTTGTTTTATAATTACATTACATTCCCTGCCACTGTCCTGTCACATATGGATAATGATACATAAAGAAGATGGCTAGTTTTCCTCAGTCAGTGTCAATGTGGGTAAAAAGTACATTGATGGAGGAGATTCTTTACAAAAGGAGAGTAACTTACTTAATTGAATTTCTAAAATGATCTTCAGCAGGGCTTTTTACAGTACAGCTGTTTAGCAGCCAGAGGTCTGCTTCTGCAGCATTATCTGAAAGACAAATGTATCATTAAATAATCAGAATTTAGCTAAGGAGGGGCAACTTGCATCATACAGTGAACAGTTAAGAAAGGACCACAGCTACCAGACATATATGAATATGTAACATAATTTTTAAAAACTTTATCAAGACTTTTTAAAAATGATTGACAAAAACTCTCCATATATTTAAATGAAGGGAAAGCATTTTACAAATGGCTGCATGGCTTTATAATCATCTTACAAATGGTGACTTTAATGAGTGTGAATCAGTTACAGTAACCCCCTGTCCTTTCGCGGTTCATTTACTGCACTTCCGCTATATTGCGGGATTGCAGTACATGAGAATAAAGACCCCTGGGGTAAGCTGGAAAGGCCTGTTTAAGGCCTCCTGTACTTACCCCAGACTTGGCACTGCTGCAAATAGTCCTGCAAGGGCCTTCCCGAGCCCTCCGGAGGCTCCAAAAGGGCTTCCCCATGAACCAGAAGTGGCCTCCGGATCACCTGAAAGTACTTTTAGGTCAGGCATGGCCAAACTTTGGCCCTCCAGACGTTTTGGACCACAACTCCCATAGTCATTTGCCATTGGAAATACAGGCTTGGAATTCTGGGAGTTGTGGTACAAAACATCAGGAGGGCCGAAGTTTGGACATGCCTGTTTTAGGACTTCCAAGAGCCTTTCTAGACACGCCGGAGGACTCGGAAATGCCTAGAAAGGCCCTCAGAGGCCCAAAAAATGCTTTCAAGTGATCCAGAGGTCACTTCCTGTTTTCTGGAAGTAACTTCCGGTTCACGGGGAAGCCGTTTCTGAGCCTCCGATGGGCCCAGGAAGGCCCTTGCAGGCCCATTCGGGGCAGTGCCAGGCCGGGGGTAAGTACAAGAACTCCCAGCTAGGCTCCCCAGGCCCGACCCAAGCTGCATTGCATATCGTGGACTTTCAATTATCGTTGGTTGGGTCAGGTCCCTAACCCCCTCGATAGGTGGGAGGTTAGAGTATTACTGTCCATAATGTTTTAGTAACAGCCCCTTACTTATAGCCCCTCATATTATTGTAATTTTCAACATAAGTCTGCAATTCAATCACCAGAGATAAACCTGCTGTGTACTTTTTTATTTGTAACAATCCTTCTTGTAATGAAAGAAGCATACTGACTCTTGGCTTTATCATTGTTTTAAAACAAATGCACTTCCTCAAATGACATTCACTATGTGGTGTGATACTCTCTTGATGAAGAGTAAGTTAATTGCAACTCACCCACACATTTGGGATGCTCAAAGACACGACCTAATCTATTTGTCTTCTACAACAGGGATAAAGAATCTTTTTCCACAATAAGGGCTGCCTTCTATCGTGGGTAACCTTCTGGGGATTGACTGCCAGCAGCAAGTCAGGGCAAAATCACACACATGGACCATGACACAAACTGATCAACATGCTCTCAACACAACCACTACCCAAAGGCAATCATGATTGGAAAAACCCTTCCTTGATGACTTAGCCACCATTTGGGAACTGCATTTATACATAACACCCGCAGGCAACAATTCTATGAATGGATAGATAAGGGAACGGGCTGAAAATTGTGCATGAAGCAAAAGTATGAGAGAACGAAAGAGAATAAATAAGTTCACCGAACATCTGAACAACAACTAAAAGGAGGCTACTGCCACCTCCCAAAGTTATCCATCTCTATATTAGTATTTTTTTTTTTGAAAAAAAACAGGCATGTCTGGTGGACATATTATCTAGGAAATGTACATATCACCCAGAGAAGTTATAAATTACAGTAATACTTCTTAAGATGAATTTAATTTGTTCTATGAGTCGTTTCATTTTACAAAAAAAAAATGCCTTGAGAAACACTGTTTCCCACAGGAAGTTTCTTTGAATTTCGTAAAGGGTTTTTTGTCTTGCGAGGCATCCCATAGGGAATTTTCATTATGCGAAGCAACCCTATTCCCGGAATTTTTTTTGTCTTATGGGGCATTCATCTTATGAAGTATTACTGTACAATAAAAACATGCAAACTTCCAAAGAACTCTTATCAGAGTATACACATATGTGCAAAATTTCCTCTTCATACAACAATTTGTACACATTTACCACGAGACATGATAAATATGCATAATGACTGTCCATAAATACGTGTGGGCATGCATTTTGGTGTGTGAGTAGGTTTACTCAAGGTAAATACTTGCCATGCCTGTCCTTTCCACTCTTTGCTTGTTTTTGTTAATGTGATTCTAGAGATCAAAATTCAAACAAAGGATGTGTTTGAAAGTAAAAATTAAACAACCTACAGCAGTTTGGTTCGTGCCAACTGAGAAAGCTGAGTAAAACGTCATACTTGGATCAAACCCACTGAAATATGTGGGGCTTAAATTCTTACTAACAAACCCCAGTTATTTCTTTGCATCGAAACTACATGAGACTAATGTTCAGTTAAAGCCCTCAAGACCAGGACCACTAGAATACATCGGTATTTTCATTTTCTTCTCTTTATTGTGTATATAAAGCATATGCATCAAGGAAAAGTATTTGGACTGTAATCATGGAAGTTCCTGCAAGAAAGTCATCATTCTACTGTTTCATGCTACAAGAAATATCCCTGAAATTCAAGACCACTTCAAAATTTGCATAACAGAAGGACAAAAGTAGCAGGCATGTATGCCCTTCCAGGACTGTGCTCCTATAGCTGACATTTTTGAAAAACATAAACGTTTAGATCAACTTTATGTGTTGTATTTTAATGATTGGGAAGAGAAATAATTTAATTGTTCAAAAATACTAATCACTAGTTATACTGTATATCAGCCCTGGAAATATTTGCAACCATAAATGGCAGAAACTCTGCAAGGTATACAAGTTACAAGGAACTCAACAACTCAACAAATCATCACTGTTTAGACAACTCAATGAGATGACTTCTATCTTCTCCAAGAAACAAACAGAACAAAAACCAGAAAATCTATCAGGTTTTTGTAAAAAGCCATCAACACCAAAGGGATTCAAAGGGTCATGGAAACTTAGAACAATCCAAACAACAGGAGCTTCTGGACAGCACAAATTGTCATAAATATGCAGTAAAAACAACAACAGAAGCTTGGTAAAACGCTTGAGCAAGTCATACGAATCTCCAGAAAAAAACCCAAAATATTTATACATTGGTTTTCAGCCTGACACAACTGTTTATATTTTTGCTCTTTTGCAACTCTAGATAACCAATCTGAAAACCCTTTAATAGCATGGACTGAATAACATTGGGAAGGGTGCAGGTCTGCTAAAAGCCAAGCTTGATTGAACAGATGAATTCAAAATAGACCATGTCAAATAACTGAAAATTAATACATTTAAAGTTTCCTGTGAGAATAAACAGAGTCTACTCTAGCACAATCTTGATTTCAATTAGTTAGGCCTGGTGCATCACACTGTCTGCTTCTAAGTGTCTTCATTCTGTCACTCAAGTGCACCTCCCTTCAGGCAATCAAATGTGGATATGGCACACAGAAGCTTGTATATGAAAGTTATGAGTACATACTCTATTTCAAAATGAAATCCATTCTGTAGCTGAACATTACTCAGATATTTCCATACCTGACAAGAGCCACTGTAGTGGATACAGTATTGGATTCCTGACCCAGAAAATTTGGGTCCAAATTCTGGCTTGGTTGTGGAAACTTATTGGGAGATGGCAATGGTAAATTCCTCTTTGAATGTAACTTGAAAATCTTGTTAGGGTTGCCATACGTCCAAAGCAACTTGACAGAAGATGACAGTAACATCCTTTCTGCCATTAGCTTCCACTTTTGTGTATACAATAATTTTATTTATTTATTTATTTATTTATTTTTATTTATTTATTTATTTATTTATTTAGCTTGTATGCCGCCCACTACCCAAAGGTTTCTGGGAGGCTCACAATCAAAATAAACAATTCAGACAATTAAAACATTAAAATTGTAATACAGTTAAAACAATAAAACATTTAAATACAATAACTACAATATATTAAAATACTACACTAAAATCGCCATCAGGACCCACAATAATCACTTTAAAAACTTCTGGAACAGGAATGTTTTTACCTGGCACCGGAATGTCATCAATGTTGGCGCCAGGCGGGTCTCACTTGGGAGGACATTCCATAATCTGGGGGCAGCTGCCAAAAAGGCCCTGTTCCTACAAGCCATCCCTTTCACCTTGAGGGATGGCTCTTTCAGGAGGGCCCCCTGGCTAGATGTTAATTGCCGGGTAGGTTCATATGGAAAGAGGAGGTCCTTCAGGTATCTAGGTCCTAAGCCATTTAGGGCTTTATATGTCAAAACAAGCACTTTGAATTGGGCTCGGGCAGCAACTGGTAACCAATGAAGGTTATACAGAATCGGTGTGATGTGTTCCTTGGCAGCCCTGCCACTCACCAGCTGCGCAGCATGATTCCTTCCTTTTCCTTCCTCTTTTTTTTATCAATCAAACCTTTAATGGCATAAATAAGACACATATAAATAAAACACATATATAAAACCTAATTTAGGTTTTCTGGCAATAACCAAGTCAATGATTGCAACTGACATTCAAACATAGCTCAGAGTGGGAGTATTGATACAGGCTGTAGAGTTTCAGCATGATTCACTATGTATGCCATAAAGCCCGCTACTTTCTTCACCCTGTCTTCCACTTGATCATTTAGCATTAATTGCATTATTCCTGCATCTGGCCATCCCTTCACCCTAGATAATATTGGGCCCAGGTATTGCATACGGGGTACTGAGTAGCGAGGGCAGTACAAACACATGTGTACCAGCGATTCAATTCCTCCCAACTCGCACGAGCAATTCCTCTTGTTATACGGAATGCCTTGGAACCTACCTGCTAATAGTGCTGAAGGCATTACATTAAATCTAGCCAGAGAATAAGCTCTGCGTTTTTGTGGTGACTGCAGTAAATGAAGATATCTAGCACTCTGGCCTTGCCTGATTGGAATTAAGTGATTTAAGGGTGAGCAAGTCTTATTTGCTGAACTCAGGAGATCCTGGAATTCAATATCTAGTAGTCTGCGTTTAATTACATGAAATGCTTCTTTTTGGGGCAGAGAGCCAAGTTGTTCTAATGATAGACCTATTTTTGAAATTTTCTTTTCAATGTAGTCAAGTTCTTGTGCCCTGACCTGTTCTTGGAGAATTTGGTGTATGAAGCTACCCTCTTTAAAGTTGTAGTGGATCTTTAACCAGTATTTGATTGCTCTCAACCATGCCTGAGTTGCTACCATATTTTGGCCTGTTTCTAAACAAAGAGCCGCATATGGTACACATGTTGGTACTTCCAAGATCTTCCGTAGGAACATAGATTGCACTTGTTCTAGCGAATGGTCCCATGCCTTGATCCATAATGGTATACCGTACAACAACTGAGGTACAATCTTTGCATTAAACACTTTTAGTGCGGAGGGTACATATCTGTTTCCTGTATTATAGAAAAATCTGCAAACTGCCTGGGTGGTGCCTTTGGCCCGTTGTATTGCCACTTTGCGTTGGAGCACCCAGGACTGTTTGTAGTGAAACATGATACCCAAGTATTTGAAATACTTAACCTGTTCAATCTTTCTTCCAGCAAAGATCCACCTGTACAATTTCCAAGATTTAGCAAATACAACAATTTTAGACTTATCGTAGCTAAGTTGTAAGTTGTTGTTACCTAGGAACTCAAGGCATTTATACATCAAACGTTTTAGGCCAGGTCTGGTACGAGACAAGATCACGGCATCATCCGCGTACAGAAGTAGAGGGACTGGAGTGGAGCCAATTTTAGGGGGATGTCCTTGTTTCCAACAATAGTGGGGCTAAATCATTGAGGAACAAGTTAAACAGGGAGGGGGCTAATAAACAACCCTGTTTAACACCTTTGTTGGTAGTTATTCGCTCAGTTAGGATCCCTGAGTTAGAGCATTTAATTTGGCAGGAGGTTGCCAAATGCAATCTCCTAATAAGAAATATTAATCTTCTGTCAATTGGGAGGTTGGTTAATTTGTCCCACAATTTCTCACGGTCCACTGAGTCAAAAGCCCCTTTCAGGTCTAAGAAAGCCACATATAATTTAGATTTAGCCTGAGTTACATATTTATTTACCAGATGTGCTAGGGTAAAGCAATAATCAAGAGTGGATTTCCCCTTCCTAAAACCTGCTTGTTCTGGTCCAATTACTGATGTCTGCTCCTCCCAGTCAGTTAGTTTGTTTAAAAGATGTTTTGTATAAAGTTTTCCAATGACGGATAGGAGACTAATTGGTCTATAATTACCTGGGTT
Organism: Phrynocephalus guinanensis; assembly: GCA_037367245.1. Taxonomy (NCBI): domain Eukaryota; kingdom Metazoa; phylum Chordata; class Lepidosauria; order Squamata; family Agamidae; genus Phrynocephalus; species Phrynocephalus guinanensis. The sequence continues at coordinate 80,551,355 of CM074739.1, forward strand.
TAAGGGGTCACCTGCTTTGTAAATTGGGACAACTATTGCATTGGTCCAGGCTTCTGGTATCAAGCCAGATTTGTCTACCATGGTGAAAAGGGCAGCCAACGGTGCCATCCACCAGTCAGCATCAAACTTCAGTATCTCTGGGGGTATTATATCAGCCCCTGGTGATTTGCCCAGTTTTAACTGGGAGATTAGTTCTTTTATCTCTGCAAAAGTGACTGGGGGCCATTCTGGAAGACCCTTAGGCATGGTTTCCTCGCTGGCACTGCTGGAGTTGCCTCCATTATGGAACAGGGATGAAAAATGTCTGTGCCAAATATTGGGTTCAATGTTGGCTGGGTCCAAATAATTATTTCTGTTTGTGTTGTTCACTATGTCCCAAAATTGTTTGGATTTTTTAAGGGATATTGCTGTGAATAATTGATTCCATTGGTTATGGATGAAGGCTTGCCTTTTGACCTTATACAGCAATTTTAACTGATTCTTTGTTTCATAGAATTCCTTTGGTATATATGCTAGCTCCTGGTCCTTATAATGCTTGTAGATCTTCCTTAAAATAATTTTCTGTTCTATACACTCACGGTCAAACCAGTCTTGTTTGATATGGTTTGTCCTACATTGCTCTAAAGTTGGATTATAGCTTAGTGTCTTAGATAAGAGTGCTGTCAATCCTTCGTAGGCTCCAATTACATCCCTAGGATCATTAGAGGTCGTAATGGAGGATTTAAGGTCTAGAAGTGTGGCCAGTTTAAGTTTTGTTGTTGCATTCCATCTTATCTTATTGAGTACCTCCGAATTTTGGTTTCGTCTTATCAGCATTGATTTACCCTCAGTTTTCAAGTTCAACGTGAGTAACAATGGGAAGTGATCACTACAAATGTTATCCCCTACCGTGAATTCAGCCACAAAGGGTTTCAGGGGTAGGGACACCATGATGTAGTCTATAACACTAGCTCCTCTAACAGAAGAGAAGGTGAAATCTCCTGAATTGGGATATTCTGTTAAGCCGTTCAACCATATGCAATTATGTTGGATACAGAATCTTGCCATATTATGCCCTGCTGCATTTATGCTCTTATCCTTAGAACATCGCCTATGATTGAATGGTAATAGCATTGAAGAGTCTAGATCTATTTCTGGGGTCATATAAAATATGTCCATGTCACTGGCTACTCTGGCATTGAAATCTCCCCCGATTATGAAGTCTGTGTTGGGGAATTGGACCTCTAACTTGCCTAAGAAAATTGCCAGAAGATCCCACTGCTGATCTAAGATGGGCTGGGTAGAGTATGGGGGCATATAAACATTAATTATTAAAATACCTCTTCCCTCCAAAATTATCTTAATAGCTAAAAAATTACAGTTGTTGCAATTCATATCAGATGTAGCTATTAATTCAGGATTTAAATTTGAGTTAGTAGCTACCAATGTGGCTATACCAGCCTGTGGGCGCCCTTTGGCCTTGAGTTTATGTGCAGAAAGGGAGAATGCTTTGAAACCTGGGATCTGTAGCTGTGATTGTTCCTGCAGCCATGTCTCTTGCAGCAGGAGGATATCAAATCCTTTCAAGTAGATCAGAAAGTCTTCATCTGCTACTTTAGTCTTCCAGCCTGCAATGTTCCATGAGATGATTGCTACTGGAGAGGTAGGTTGTGTTCTAAAGTGAGCTCCAATGAGTCAGTTCTTTTGACTCCTCTGTGTAGCCTGAGCTGGCCGTATATCCTTGTTCTTTCTGTGATTATCTGTATCACACATCTGAGAGGAAATTAATGCCTGGGCGAGTTTACTGTCATCCCTAATTGCAAGCTTGCTTCTGTTGTCAGGCTGGGTATCCTTGATGGATCCCTGATCCTGGGCGCATTTGAACAACGATTTTGTTGGTTCCATGCAATCCCCATTTTGGGGTCTGGCGGGTAAGTCCATATTTGGAGACAGTAAGTGGGTGGTTGATATATCTGTGGGGTCAGACCCCATTGAAACTGGCCCTCTCATATGGGTTCCTGGCTCTCCTTCCTTCTCATGGGTGGTATGGTGGTGGACTTCCACTGGCATGCAGCGCTGGGAACAAAGAGGTGTTTGGGATGTAGCATGTAGAAGGCAGGCTTCCGGTGCTGGCCAAATATTAGACCACTTACTTTCATCCTCTGCGTGGTGGGCTGGTGATGATATATTTGGATCCATGTTACCAATTAGTTCAGCCCTCAGCTTGTCCAGATTGGTGATAATCTCCATCTGTTCCACTCTAGGCAGAGCTTTAAAGGCAGTGGTAGCTTCCCCCTTCAGTTCATCACCATCAATGTCCAGCTGAAGAAGTAAGTCTTTTCCCAGAGACTTCACTATCCTCTTTCTCGTTTGCCTTCTGGACATGGTTTATGCATAGGTTGGAAGCACTTTTGGGATCAGGCTGCTGATTAGACGTTGGTTCCTGAACCACGGTTGGCTCCCTGAAAGCCTGACACCGGGTTGCTCGGGCAGCAACTGGTAACCAATGAAGGTTATACAGAATCGGTGTGATGTGTTCCTTGGCAGCCCTGCCACTCACCAGCTGCGCAGCATGATTCCTTCCTTTTCCTTCCTTTCCTCTTTGGTCTAAAAGCCCTGTTGCTTCAGGTTCCCTTATATGCTCTTAGACAGAGCCTGCCTTCTCGTGTCTTCCTTCTAAACTGCACAGGTAACTTCTGTATACAGGAAGTCTAGGTCTGCAAACAACCACTGTAGGAAAATACAAGATTTTTTTTCTATATGCTGGCATTATCAGAGCAACAAGGGATACAGCCACTGAGAAGTAGCAACCACAGTACTCTTCACCACATGAAAATTCACCATTTCTGTTGGCATTGAGACCAAGCACAGGTAGCCTCAGTTTGGTTCACTAGCACTCTCATCTCAACCAACCTAGGATAACACTTGCTACAAAGGCTGTGTGTTTTCAGGGTACATATTTACTGATACTCTCCCCATATGATCCTGGGGATTTGTCTTGATTTCAATGTCATCTCTAGATTTTGTTGCACCAACACACATTCTAGATCAGGAATTGCTAACTTCCATGTTCTTGGGTGACCTTCTTTCTGTACTGGAAATTGACATATGTTTCCACAAGCGCTGTTAACGATCTCAATCTCACAATAATTGCTGCACAATTACAGAATAACTATGTTTATGGCACACTCATCACATTATTTCCTAGCGTTGAAAAGCAAAATGTGAATTTCCCTGGAACACCAGGAAGGCCACTGCTAGTGACCTATGTTTAATGGATGTGGGAAGGGTTGCAGAGGTGTGACTTTCACACACACATGGCCATTGTCCATCTAATGAGTCTATTCAGACCAGGGTGAAGTGAAATCAACATGGAGTATAAACTAGAGGTCTCCTGCCAACCTTCCTCAGACCGAAGCTACTTGGATTAGTAGCGAAACATGTCATTTTAACAAGAAGTCCAGTAGCCACGACTCAACTCCTGGGTAGCCTCACCTCAATGACTGAAAATCTTCATATTCATTTGGTCTCTCAAAGATGCTAAAGAGAGTTCTGCTTGAATTATTGAGGAGCTGGTGGTCAAAATAGGAGTAACTAGGCTAGAGGCATTCACTGTAGCCATCTCATATTATTAGACTGATTTCCTCTTTGAGGATTCTCTTCTCTGGCAAAAGTCTTCAGGATTTCCAACATATGTCCTTTCCACAGGTGCTGCCTGTCCTACTTGGAAGTTGAGTCATGATAACTGGACTTCTTTTCTTTTCAAAAAGGTTGAAATGTTTCGCCCCTCATCCAAGCAGCTTTGTCAGCCTGTCCTACTGCAACTACGAATGCCAAGCAAATGGACTAGGAGGCTCTTCTATGCAAAGCATGTTTTCTATGCACCGAGTTGTAATTTACTCTGCATGACACAGCTTTGCCCCTTTCCCCTTAAAAGCCCCAAAACTGACATTCATGCATGCCTTCTTCAACTGGATCTTCCAATACAAAGTCCAATCAATCCTGCACTACTTTGTAAATACAGCAGTGAATGCACACCCCCAAAACAACAGTGTCCATAAAACTGAAAAAGCTGTTTTTCACTCTGTTCAACCTGAGCTCAATGAGATATCAATCCCTGGACCCATTATGATGTGAAGAGCCTGCCTTCCCACTGGATCTTGTTATATACGGTTTCATGAGCTACTCCTCAACAGCAGCAACCTTTTCACTTGACAGGTAACCTATATATTGTAGTAATACTGTATTATCTTTGCACTGAGGTAAGGTGCCTTTCATATAAGACTTCATGATCAGGAAAGGGAATGGTACCTCTCCTCTGTTACAACTATTCAAGCTATGCTTCTCATCGTAAGATCTTTGAGGGGACTGTAAAGCTCCCCTCCAGAAGCTGAAGATTCTGTTCCACAGTTGAGCATTACCATTCACAGGACCTTAAGGGACAACATTTCAACTTGTGGGCCCAAAAAAGAACTCAGTAATTGAGTGTTTCTGGTTTGAAGTACAAAACCTTTATAGAAAACCTAGTGTCAAGCATTAAAAAAACCATCTAGGGAGAAATACGCTAAGCAAAATGAGTATGAGTCACCTCATATCCCCAAATGCATCAGCTTGACTCTTTTAAATAAAAATTAAAATGGGACTATTTCAAGTTCCTCCACGAGCAGAACTAGCATACAAAGTATTTCATATCATGTTATAAATAGAGCTCCCCCTCTTTCAACTCAGGATTTTCCCTTTCACCACTACTTTTTTCCCTCAATACAAGCTGACTTGCAGTTTTGAAAAGTCTCCCACTGATTTTCATACATACATTTGCACAAGAGCCAAGGTCAGCTTATAAACTGAAACATATTCTGTTCCAATATCTATTTCCCAGCTTCTATTTCTGCAATTTCTGTCTGTATTATGTTGCACCCAGAGGCAATATATTGATTTCAAATGCCTTGCTTCCACTTATTTCCCCTGACACCTAATCCCACATGGTGTCTGGATGCAAACTACATCTATCAGTTTTAACACAGGGAGAACTAAAATATAGAGAACTTATCTGAGCCAGATATGTCCAAACACTTATTAAATTGTAGCTTCCAGCTACTTATTGACTTTCACAGAATTACCTTCATACTTTGTCCATTTGTTACCATATCTGCCTTCTGAAAATATACAGATACACAGTGCTGAAGGTCTTATATACAGAAGCCACATTAAAGCCTTGTGGTGCATAATAGTTATCTACCACCTTGCAATATTACATGAATAGAATGGGTTGAGAAAGTTTCAAAATCGGTGGCTGAAATTCAGTAGTAAGTTACAAGAAGTTTTTTAGTATTTGGCTGCAGAGCCAGAGATTTGTAGTCTCCCTGACAGCGGCTAGGCCTGATGATCCATTTATAGCAGGCAAGTCCAAAGTCCGGCCCAGGGGCCAAATGCAGCCCGTTTTCAAATTTTGAGTGACCCGCAGCCTCTTCTCCCCACTGGCTCAGCCTGTCATGCATCCCCACCAGCTGGCCCCTCCCCATACCAAATGGAGACATCAGCTTGCAGTTTTACAGTTTGCCTGCACTCCCTGCCTCTGTCCGTCCGTCCCCCCACCCCAGCCACGTGCCCAGCCTACCTGCCCCCAGCTCCATTGCTGCAGCGTCCTCTCCACCTTCTTGCATATCCTAGGGTCCCTTTCTGTTCTAAGATTCTAAGTAGACCCATCCATGAGTTCCAGTGATTCAATGAGCCTACTCTAGATGTAACTACTCTAGAGTACTTACAACTAGAGTAGATGAATTTCAACCAATGAATGAGACATTAAAGCTAAATACATTCTTAATGATGCCTCATAATGATACCACTGGTGGCATTGAAAACCTCCTAAGAAATTTTGACAACTATCTATCTGCGAAAGGTTTTTCTCCTCTCAACCTTTGGAGTAGTTGTGCTTCTATTCCTAGTCTGCAAATTCGGGCATGGAAGCGCTATCAAAATGGGATGTGGGTCATGCTGGCAGAAAGAATGGCTTAATTGTGTCAATGCCTATGAGACATAAATCAACTACCCTGGGTCCCGGGTAGTGCAGTTTGTACTAAGGGGGCAGTATAGAAATATAAATAAATAAATCTTGAATATCATAGGTTCTGGTTCATTTTCTTTCTTTTTTCTTTTTTCAGATACAGGAGACCGTAGCACGTAGGCCTCAGACTTTGTACTTTTTCCTCTATATTTTTGTTTTTGAATAAAAACTTTATTTGCCGAAGAAATCCTATACAGTCACCCCCCCGCCATTTCACGGTTCAGGTACTGCGGTCCCACTATATTGTGGGATCGCAATACCTGGGTGGTGGTGGTGGGGAGCGATCCGATCGCTCTCCGCTGCCCCCCCAGGCCCCTCCGGGAGGCCTCAGAGTCGCGGGGGGGGGGCGGGGAGTGATCCGATCGCTCTCCGCTGCCCCCGCCCCTCCGGGAGGCCTCGGAGCTGCGCGGGGGGCGGGGGGTGACCCGATTGCTCCCCGCCACCCCCGCCCCTATAATTGCCCCCGCCCCCACTTGCCCCACTTCCGCATATTGCGGATTTCCATGTATTGCGGGTCAGGTGGGTCCCTAACCCCCGTGATAGGCGGGGGGTTACTGTAACTGCAATAAGTTTTCAATCCCAGTAACATCTCAATGACACTGCCAAGACAGATCTGTCAAAAAGGTATACCACAAAAATCAATCAAATAAACCAACAATAGCTGTGTTCTCCTGTGTTTGCAGCTGTACTGTTTCCAGGCAAGGCTCACAGGCAGAGTAAGTTTTTAAAACTAAATTAAAATTGGGATCACTGACAGAAGTTTACGTAGAAAAGAAACACTCCCAGGAACCTCTGAATTAATGGCAAGTTGCGCCAAAGATTCTTCTACTACCACAAATATATACCACTGCTTTTTCATTTTCCTATCCCCAAATCCAGCCTGTTTTGTTCTTTCACACTGCTGGAGTGGTAGAGCACATTTCTGCCTTTAGAAATTCTATTGTATGCTATAACATCACAGAACTACAGAGTTGGAAGAGATTCCAAGAGTCAGCTAATCCAACATCCTGTCAATGTTATTTTGCTACACAGTAGCAAGTCCCTGGACCACAGCAATGCTTATGAGTGCATTACTGAAGAACCCCTATGCAGTATTCTTGTGAAGATACACAAGTTATGCAACCCTTTGCTTTTCATGCTGATTACTAATTCCAATCTTGTATCTCAGATTATCATAATTTCTCTATTTATTTCATGACTTCAACACCTTTGCAGCTGTTCTCTCAAAGCATGTGATAGAAACTGGAGATCAATACCCAAATTGCCATCATATACAGTTATATCATTGCAAAATGACACATTTGAACTGTTTTCTAGTCAGATGGCTTGAAGACTTGGAATGAACCCTAGTGGTGAATATCCAAATTTTGGCTAAGAAAACATGTTAGTGTAGCATCATCACTTCTTCTAGCTTCTTTGCAACCATGAGGACTAGAAGCTTCTCAAAGTTCACCCCTTAGTTTTCTTAAGATAGACATGTCTACATAAAAATATAATTTACAAAAACAGAAGGCATTTTCATAGATATAAAGAATTACTAAAAGAGGAAGCTGTATTAGCGTATGCAAGCATATCAGGCAAAAACAAAAGAAAATTAATAAAGACAAAAATACTGTAGAACTATAAATACTAAATATATCAGCTAGTCTGTAAGGTGACATAATGTTTTTGTCTTTTTTATTTTTCTTTGGGGTTTTCCTGAAAAAGACATACAGAACCTTTTGTACAGAGCTTATCTGTATTTTGGAATTTGTTTAAGAAATAAACTAAGGGCCTTTTCACATGACCCCTAAGATCCGCTGGTCCCTTAAATTCGGACCAAAGATCTTAGGGGTTCGTTGCCCTTCCTTCCTCCCCACCAGAGAAAGAGGGGAAAAAATGCAGCTCACCTGGAGGAGCCTCCCGGAGCTCCATTTTTCTTCCGTTTCTCTTCCATTTCTCTTCTGCTTGCTTTTTCCCCTCCCACCTCTTCTCTTAAAGGGGCAGGAGGCAAAAAAAACACAAGCAGAAGCCAGGAGAGCCCTGCATTGACCAGATTAAATCCGGACCTGGGGATTTTCACCCACCTCAAGCAGGTACAAGAAAGTGCAGCTGGGTCGCGCTTAGGTGGGCGGGGTCGCACTTAATTGTCTGCAAAGTCCGGAGCTGGTGGGAAAACACTTGTAAGGTCCGGACCTTGCAGCCATTTCCTGCGGAGCTTAGGGGTCGTGTATAAAGGCCCTGAGAAGATCTGTTTCTTATAATACAATTTCCCTCTTTCTGAGCAAGAAACTGTGCACATTTCTTTTATATTATTTTAAATCAATAACCTTACCACAAAATGAGACAGCATAATATGGAAAGCCCATTTTTCAAAACAAACATGATTACTTCTTGCCTAATATCTCCTCTCATTGATGTACATGTTTTTAACTTGTTTTTTATGTGAACCGCCCAGAGTTCCCTCAGGGAAATGGGAGCGGTATAAAAATGTAAAAATAAATAAATAAATAAATAAATAAATAAATACTTTTCATTAATTTTAACTTCAATACAGTGGATATAAAAAGTTTACCAACCCCTGTTAAAATGTCAAGTGTCTGTGATGTAAATAAATGAGACAAAGATGTTGAACCACAAACTGAAATCTTTTAGGTGAAGGAAAAATAAAAAACTCAGATCACATGGTGGCATATGTGTGCACACCCTTAAACTAATACTATGTTGAAGCACCTTTTGATTTTGTTACAGCACTCAGCCTTTTGGGTATGAGTCTATTCAGTATGGCATATCTTGACTTGGCAATATTTGCCCACTCTTATTTGCAAAAATGCTCCAAATCTTGTCAGCCCTCTTCAGATCAGCCCACAGATATTCAATCGGATTCAGGTCTGAGCTCCGGCTGGGCCATTCCAAAACGTTAATCTTCTTCTGGTGAAGCCATTGCTTTGTTGATTTGAATGTATGCTTTGGGTCATTGTCAGGCTGAAAGATGAAGTTCCTCCCATGTTCAGCTTTCTAGCAGAAGCCTGAAGGTTTTGTGTCAATATTGACTGATATTTAGAACTGTTCATAATTCCCTCTACTTTGACTAAGGCCTATCCCAGCTAAATAAAAACAGGCCCAAAGTATGATGCTGCCACCCCCAAGCTGTTTTTCTTCATAAGAAAAGGCTTCCGTCTTGTCACTCTACCCCATAGCCTAGACATATGAAGAACACAGCAGATTCTTTTCACATGTCCCACACAGCCAATACTTGCCAGATATTTCTGCAGCTCCATTAATGTTGCTGAAGCCTCTTGGCAGCCTCCCTGACCCATTTTCTTCTAGTCTTTTCATCAATTTTGCAGGGACGTCCAGTTCTTGGTAATGTCATTCTTGTGCCATATTTCTCCCACTTGATGATGACTATCTTTACCGTGTTCCATGGTATATCTAATGCCTTGGAAATGTTTTCTGTACCCTTCTCCTGGCTGATGCATTTTAACAATGAGATCCCTCTGATGCTTTGGAAGCTCTCTGTGGACCATGGCTTCTGCTATAGGATGTGATTAAGAAAATGTCAGGAAAGACCTACTAGCATGGCTGATCTTTATTTGGGATTCCTCAGAGGCACTTTAAATGATGGCAGGTGTGCACTGACTCCTACTTAACATGAGTTTGAACGTGATTTTTTACTGTTGAGCAGAGCTACATCCCCAGTTATAAGAGGGTGTGCACACATATGCCAGTATATTATTTCAGTTTTTTATTTTTCCTTCCTCCACTTACATAAGAACATAAGAACATAAGAAGAGCCATGCTGGATCAGGCCAAAGGCCCATCTAGTCCAGCTTCCTGTATCTCACAGCGGCCCCACCAGATGTGTTTGGGAGCGCATGAGACTAGATATCTGTCTCCTGATACCACTCTCCTGCATCTGGCCCTTGAAGTACCCTGGTTTAAACCCTGGAGGTTACACATCTCCATCATGGTTTGTAACCTGTGATGGACTTTTCCTCCAGGAATCTGTCCAATCCCCTTTTGAAGGCATCCAGGTCAGATGCCATCACCACATTGTGTGGCAGGGAGTTCCATAGACTTACAACGCGCTGGGTGAAAAAATATTTTCTTTTGTCAGTTCTTACTCTCCCAGCCCTCAATTTGAGTGTGTCCCCTAGTTCTGGTATTTTGGGAGAGGGAGAAGAGCTTCCCTCTATCCACTTTACTCATACCCTGCATTATTTTGTATGTCTCAATCATATCCCCCCTCAATCGCCTTTTTTCCAGACTAAAGAGGTCCAAATGTTTTAGCCTTTCTTCATAAGGGAGGTGCCCCAGCCCAGTAATCATTTTAGTCGCTCTCTTCTGCACCTTTTCCAGTTCCACTATGTCTTTCTTGAGATGCGGTGACCAGAATTGTACACAATACTCCAGGTGGGGCCTTACTATTGTTTTGTATAATGGCATTATAATGTTGGCTGTTTTATTTTCAATCCCCTTTTTGATAATCCCTAGCATGGAATTGGCCTTCTTCACCGCTGCCACACATTGGGGAGACACCTTCATGGAGCTGTCCACCAACACACCAAGATCTCTTTCCTGATCCGCTTTTCCTTTTCCACTTAAAAGACTTCAGTTTGTGGTTCAACTGAGTTGTACAGTTCAAAGGTCTCATTAAAGGTGGAAAAAGTTCTGAAATGATTTATCTTTGTCTCATTCATTTCCACCACAGATATTTGAAATTTTAACAGGGGTGTGTAAACTTTTTATATTCACTGTATAGAAGTCAATATTATTAAGCAACCACATAATGTCAGGTACCTTTAATGGCCAATCAAACAGAAATTTTCTGCTTAATATGAACATATACAAGTAACCTTTAATCTAAAGCAAATGCTTCTCCTGACCACTTATGCAGTGGGTATTGCGTGGGAACATCTTTTCTGTATTATATCCTATAGATATTTCAACATATATGTAAACTACACATGTACATTATTTTCAGTTCCACATGATTCTTGACATGCGCACAGAAAATGAGCTGTTTGCCTCAGATCCTAATAGCCACATCCTTCTCTTTAGTTTCTCTGAATCACAGTACATTTAATTTAGCATGTATGTATTTTATTCTGCTTTTCTTGCCAACCCGGACAAGAACATTTATGACTGATGAAAGTAAAGGCATACTGACGTAAACAGAAAAAAATGTGTCTTTTTATTACTTTGTGTTTTTTAAATAAAATTCTTTTTGGTTTATGATCTTATTAGTCATTAGGATGTCATTTATTTATTTATTTATTGGATATTTATACCACCCATCTGGCAGCAAGGTCACTCTGGGTGGTATATACCTATCTATACCATAGATTAGTGCTATCATTTTTATGTAGTATCACCAAACCAAGCAAAGCCATAATTTACCCCAAACATTCTTTTTTTTAAAAAAAAGAGCAGCATAGAGTACGTTTTAAGTTCTGAGGAGTTAAAGCATGAGTGTAAAAGGGAATACTAGCTGGTGACTGGGATGATCCAAGAGAACAGGTACCTGTACAAAAGTATAATCAGCAACCTTGGATAAGTGGTTTGGAGGTGGCTATCATTTGCACAGTGGCACACACAGGTCATGAAGGTAGGCAAGTACAGTACTACCCATGCAGAGCAAGTAATCAAGGTCAACAACTATTGTAAAATGACACAGCACCATTTTAATCTATAGCAATCTTAAAATGAGCTTTGACCATGGAGCAGTCCTTACGATTCCACAGATCTACAACTGTTCTTTGCCCGGGCTTATTGCATTGCGTCAGACATGCTTTCTGAAGGCTGTCTTCTAGTGCCTTACCCTAGTTATCAATTTAATTCAGTAAGTAAATAAGAAAGTACACTAAAGACACACACAAATAATTCAGAATATATGATTATTTGGTGTCAGTTACTTGTCTTTTATTAAATGTGTTATCAAGCATTGGTAACATCAAACACTATATTCTGTAGCGACCGAACAGTCAAATAAGAGATGTTTCACACACCATGTTTGTTTCCTGGGGCATGAAATTCTAGGTCACTGTTGAAAATAGGTATTTTACCAGATTAACAGACACATATGAATATTCATTATTGATGGGACAGATCTAGGCACACATATAGGAACTCAACAACATGGTAAGTATATGTTCTGGCAAAGTTGAAGACTATATGGCTTGTGACATTTTATGTAGATAAGTAGAAAGTCTTTATTAACATGCACAATTTCTGGCAGATGGCCCCTCCGTTATGTTATGCTGCTTCAAGGATGTAAAAAGAAGCTTGGTAACTAAATTCAGAAGTTAAAGTAAATGGGCACCGATTTTTTCAGAGAGAAATTGGTTTTCTTATCCATGTTAGAAAAAGCAGGTATCAAGTTCTTCAAAAACTGCTTCTTCTGCAAGGATGAGTTGGATGAAGCCAGAATGACAAGTGTCAACAAACTTTGAAAACTTGAACATTTGGCACAGTATTTCACAGACTAGTTCTCTCCAGACAGTTCTACCTGCAGACTGTATGAAGAATAAGAAAATACTGCAGGTTACTTAAAATGAGTTAACACGCTCCACCTCTTCATAAGCAGGACCCTTTAAAGCCTCTTATCTATGCCCACCATGCCCAAGCATTTAGCAGAGCACAGTTACGAGCTTTGCAGACGCAAAGGTATTGCAGAAGTCATTCGGTGCTGACTTCAGCTCAAGATGTAAATAAAAGCCTGCTCACAGGTGCTGAAACTACTGAAATCTCAGAAAAGAAAGAGGTAGGTAAATAAGAATTCCTGTGATTGGAAAATGCAGTCATTTTCATGCACAGTTCGAGGACAATTTCAATGACCGGCAAAAGGAGAACAACGCAAACCACTAAAATGGGAGAATTATGAACATGTGTGAAATTGTGCAACCTATAAATGTTCGCAGAATCTTTTGTTTCATGGTACAGAAACAGGGATTTCCTAGCAACAGATTCAATCCAAATCACAGTATTAGCTATGCAATATTATATCATTTGACCAAAAAGCCAGATTTACAGAGAGGCTTGGCATCCTTTTTCAATGATCACTTAAATCCTAGAACAGATTTTTTTAAAAAGTAAACTGATACAGATTTAAAATACTGTTACACAATCTGGCTAGTTTTTGATTTTAGGGCAAGAACAGGTGTAAAATTATGCTTCACTATTTGTCCTTGTCACAGAGAGTTATATTTTGATACAAGCAAGACAATTTACTACTTGCAGGATATACACTTCAAGACAGACTTCTCCCCCATATGGGCTAATTATTTTCACGCAATTAGAAATGTCAGCCCAGCTGAACTAGCTGGAAAGGTTACCCGGCAATCTGGACACAAAAAATGTTCAAAGCTAATTCTCAGTCCACTTCATGTTCCTAATAAATCTAGTAAGAAAAAGAAAATTATTATCTCTAAATCAGTTGCAATATTTCTGCAGCACTAGAGATGTAAAATTTTTGTAAATTATGAAGCTATGGGGTAAAAACTTTGGAAACAAATGGAAAAACTGGGAAACACCACTCTTTTCTGTTTTTTCCCAAAGTTTCCTGAAATTTTGCATCTCTATCAGCAGGACAGATTTATGGTTGAAGCCAAGGATGGATCTGATCTAAAATTAATCTAAATCACTCATCAGAAAGCCTCAATTTAATTATTTTTACTATGAAAAAGGACATTCTTGCTTGCTTTTATCCTTAATATGGGTTTTCACCATACACATTTCTCACTGGGAAAAAATACAGTGGTACCTTGTATAAAGGAATTAATTTGTTCCAAATAAAATTATGTTAAGCAATTTTTCCTTTATGCAAATTTCCCATAGGAATGCATTGAAAACAGACTGATCCCATTTTTATGTTGTACAGATTTGCCCCATAGGCGATTTTGTTAAGCAAATTTCCCTTATCTCCAGAATTTTTTATGTTGTACAAATTTTATATTATACAAACCGTTGTTATACAAGGGTCCATTGTACATCAAATGTTTTTCCCTGCAATAGTCAGGTTTGCAAGGAGCACCATCATAAGACAAATGTAATTTCTGAGGATAGGAAAAACTCATAAGACGAATTTTTCCTTCCTGTTTACATTCATCTTACAAGCTACCATTGATCCTTGCCCAACCTGGGCTGTTTGCAAGGGAGCAGCCTAGGCTGGGTGAGGATCATTGGGTCCCTACTTTGCCAACTGAATTGGTGGGCACAACAGGGCCCCATTGATCTTTGCCCAGCCTGTGCAGCTTGGAAAGGAAGCAGGGGTAGCGATCTGCTGCCTCCACTTGCCTCGCAACACTCCCGGGCTGGGGGAAGATCCACGGGTCCATGCTCTGCTCGGATCCCTCCGAATTGGCGCCTGGGTGAAGAAGAGGAGGAGGGGGGGTGGATCCTTTTGAATTTCCCACCACACGAGCTCCCACGCTGGTGCAGTTGGAAATTCAAAAGAATCTGGCCCTCCACCATTCTCCTTCTCAGCCAAGCAAGTGTTGGTGGTTGTCAGACGCTTCGCTGGCTGAGGAGATTGGTGGAGGGCTGCCACCTCAATCAAGGGCAGCCAAAGGCTGCTCTTTGCATCCCTCCCCCAGAGCTGATTTTGACAGGTCTGACCTGACAAAGTCAGTTGTCTGGCGGGGCTGTGGAAAGAAAGCAGCCTTCCACTGCCCTTGATTGAGGAGGGTTGAGACAGCCTTCCCGTGGATTTCTATTTGTAACTTGATTTTTTTTAACTTGGGGCATTCATAACTCGAGGTACCACTGTTGGCCAAAAATGCAGTCCACTCCTGGCTCGCAAGATGTCACAGACAGAAAAATTGGTAATGGAAACTTTCCATATACTTCAAGCATTCTAATTCAGTACATGCTCACTCATATTAATTGTGACTCATATAGGTCCCATTTAGTCCAATAAATGAGACGTGGAATATATTTACAGCATTTTCCCATGTATAAGACTCCCCCTCTAAAATTGTTAAACTAAAATTTGAGGGTCATCTTATATACTGAGGAAACTGAGGAGAGCACCACATGGTTGTCAATCTGTAATTTTAGGTCGGAAAAATGGGGATTGTCTTATACATGGAGGAGTTTTATAGATGGATAATACGTTAATTACTGAATTCAAAATGGCTTATTTCTGAAAGGTTATGCCTGGGTAAGGTTATGCCTGGGTAAGCGCAACAGAGCTACTTCTATGGATTCATTTACTGAATTTTCAATTATACTACCGTATGTTTTAAACTACAATACTGTGCATAGGAGAATATCTACCAGTGATAGATAGACATGGACATACATTACATTTTTCTCAAGTCTTGAAACTAGAGAAAGAGAAGTACTGCATCACGAAGGAGTACTCTGAAAGCCATACCCTAGTGTGGCTGGTAAAGCAGCAGCTTCTTCTACAAACCACTGCAGTGATATGGGCTACTGTATTGTTCTGAAGCAGGAAGGTGGAGACACAACTGCACACCACTAAACAGAAGGAAGTGCAACAGTATGACAGGAACCGATAACTAAAAAGCATTTTGCCCAGCTAAAGAGAGCAAACAAATGAGCATGATTAAGTCTGATCTACAAGCAATGCAACACAGTGAGGTGGATCTAAGTGTGGGGAAGCTGTGGTCCTCAGGAGATTGGTGAACTACAACAACACCCATCATTCATGAGCATTAACTATAATGGCAGGTTTTAGTGAGAGGAAAATCCATAGGACCATGAGTTCCCATCTCAGTTGTACTGTAAATGAGTTCATTGCAACTATGATGGTCACCCTAACACTGAAATTCATAAATCTGGACAATGACCCCTATATATGGAATTAAGTTCTACAGTCACACCAGTTGATCTTATTTTGCCATTTACAGAGCAAACATTTTAATCTGTCTGTCTGAAAAATATACTATTCCCATCTACTTTAGCACAATCAAACCAAGTACTGCAAAGTGGTCACACCGGGAGAGGCAGAAGAACTATCTTCTTTAGGCCTTTCTCCATAATATACCTTGGGAATCCAGGAACCAACTGCAATTTGGATGATTTAGCTAATTCAACAATGCCAATGACCATGGCTGGCAAAATATCCAGAAAACAGTGTCTTAAAGAGTCAGTTTTGGGACAAACAGGGGAGCTATATGCCTTCCTTAAACCACTAGCAACTTAATGGAAGGCCAATTGCCACCGTCCTCAGTGTACTAGATTGCCTGGGATCATCTTCCGATCAGAGCCAGTTTGAGCTGAAGCCAAAAAGGGGCAAAGAGAAGTACCTGTGAGATGGATTCACGAATATAGCTTTGATCACCTCAACAGACCAGATTCATTTTTAAATTGATGCTGAGGTAAAGGACAGACCACAGGTCTAATCTACAGAGGCAGCCTATCTTCCACCTAAAACCAATGCAATTTGTTTTGCGTGTGTCTTTTTCAGCAGCTTGCTGCTATTAAGTTATGCAGATGAGCTAAACCACTAATTTTTTTAGTATAAACTGCAGTTTGGTTGCAGTCCAACTGAAATCTGAACACATTTCTGGCTACTATGCAGGCCAAGAAATCTGGGGCTACTGCAATTGGACTAAAAAAGACAATTCAGTGTTGCAGCAACCTATGAAATCTCTTCTAGCTGTGTGATCCATATGCTATACTAAGAGAAGTTTAGCAATCAGGAAGTATGCACTAATCTTGACAACAATTTCTAAACATCACAACTTCCAAGAAGAGAATTCATAAACAAGTTATCCATAGAATTCACATTATCTTTATTATTAAGTTTCCTGCATTGTTATCAATAACCATTTCAAAGAATGGTCTTTCAGATCTAATGACTGACAGATTTTGTAGTTACTATTTACAGTGGTACCTTGTATAAAGGAATTAATTCGTTCCAAATAAAATTCTGTTAAGCAAATTTTCCTTTATACAAATTTCCCATAGGAATACATTAAAAATGGAGTAATCACTAATCACGACCATTTTTATGTTGTATGGATTCACCCCATAAGCGATTCTGTTTAGCAAATTTCCCCTATCTCTGGAATTTTTTATGTTGTACCGATTTTATGTTATACAACTGTTTGTTACACGAGGGTCCACTGTATTGTTGTAAAACTATTTTAACATTTAAAAGACAGCATTCAATTTATTCTTACAGCTGTTTATACCAGAAAATTCTACCTGACATTATTATTTCTATGCCTTCCCTTACACCAGTGGTGGTGAACCTTTGGCACTCCAGATGTTTTGGACCACAACTCCCACAGTTCTTTGTCACTGGCAATCTAGGCTCGGAATTCTGGGAGTTGTGGTCCAAAACATCTGGAGTGCCGAAGGTTCACCACCATTGCCTTACACTTTTTACTGAGAAAAATCTGAGTACAGTACATCATAAGAGCAAGTAGACACCAATAGAAGAATGCAGGCTGCACTGTCAACAGGAGCTATGGGGTAAGGTTTCTTAGTCTTCAAAAATCACAAGAAGCACAAAAAGCCTATACCCTATCTCAATGGTGGCAAACATTTGGCACTCCAAATGTTTTGAATCACAAATCCCATGGTCCTTCGTCATTGGTAATCTAGGCTCGGGATTCTGGTCCAATACATCTG
Source organism: Phrynocephalus guinanensis (assembly GCA_037367245.1). Taxonomy (NCBI): domain Eukaryota; kingdom Metazoa; phylum Chordata; class Lepidosauria; order Squamata; family Agamidae; genus Phrynocephalus; species Phrynocephalus guinanensis. The sequence continues at coordinate 80,568,984 of CM074739.1, forward strand.
GAGTGCTGAAGGTTCACCACCACTGCCCTATTTGATGCTTCTGCGTGCCTAACTGCGGAGCATTCAATGGTTATTGGAATAGGATTGTTGCTGGTTTTAAAGTACAAAAGACAAATATGCCATTTCCACCCATCCTAGCTGCATTTCTCCCATTAATGTAACACTTTGCTTGGATGTCGAACTTCACTGACCCAGCAGTTTGACCCAACACGGCAATTTTTATCTGTTCTCATTATAACGTTTGAGATAATGCTAAAAACAGCAGCAGAAAATACTTACAACATCAAGTGGGTAGTAATAGCACAACTAAACAACAGAGGGAAAGCCAATAAGCCATCTCTCTGAAGTGCAAAAAGGGAGAATAAAGAATATGGCATGAAAAACAGCACATGCCCTGTATTTTTCCCCTCTCCCTACCATCAAGCATAAACCTCAAAGATAATATGCTTTGGAAGCTGCAGATGTTACTTTTGGAAACATGCCATCTACCCAACACTTTTGTAACAGAAAGGTCAAACATTCAGAACTGCTGAATAGTTTCATTCTTCCTGAACCTTAAAAAAATGTCGCAACAATACAAGGGGGGGGGCACGAGGGAAATCCTGTTGGTCATTTTCATCTTTCTTCTGCAAACACTGACAAATACACAGTTAAAACACAAAAGCCGTCCCCTTGTTTACTTTTGGCAGGATTAATCTCTTTTCACTAAGCAAGTAAGCAAATATTATACAAACATTTTAACTGCAAATACAGTGAGGAGTTATGCTAATCATAAGACTTCATTTAACATGCAAAGTGCATGGAAATAGCAATGAAAGAGACTGTCCTGGGAACAGAACCTGTCATATCACCTTTTGCTACTTCATGCAAGCTAATCCTTTTCATATCAACATCTGAATTCCAGACAACAGACCGCCTGCTCAATATGCAAAGTGCACTAAAGAATTCTTGCAGAGGTTACCTCCTCCACTTCCAACCCGAGGCTGGATATTTGTATAAACTATTCAGGATTTGCATGTACACATTTGGTTTGACAGGTTGGATCAAACAAGCAATTATTCTGATGGTTCTTATCACACCCAATATGTATCCCAAAGGAGGGAAAAAACCTCTTGATTTGTAGGAAACAGGTGTAAGTAAGGCCAAGAGAAAGTACCTACCCCTTATAGACCTTTAAGTAATTATCCCGTAGTCCTTTCCTGGATACACTTTCAGTGGGAAACAAACTGCCAAAAATTGTACTGCACTTTCCTCCATGTGGTTCTCAAGGCCTAACAAATGAACCTGTGTTATACTAAAGACAGTCTTCCAAAGTTTTAGCTGTGCTCTCCTGTTGGGTTTCAGTCCCTCCCCCAGAAAAGAGATAGAAAAAGGGAAAGATAATTCTGTCTTTTTTCCTTTTCTTTTTTACTTTACCTCATATAGTTTGCCAACCTTTTGCACTGTTTTTGCTGAGTAGGTTTTACATTCCAGAAATGACAAGGTAAATTGCTTACTAATTCCTTCTACCCACTTGTATCTATTCCTGGATAATTTGCTGTTAATTTAGTCTCCGCAAATATAGGTGCCACCTTCTTAATAACAGTTAATATTTTAGTAAAACATCTATTCACAATCTCTTTCCAGCTTCTTTGATGTCTTCTGTCACAACTCGTAAAAAAGAATATTTCTTCTCATTCCACATTTCCCTATTTTATGAAATACTTCTGCAAATCTTCTCTGCTGTTCCATATCTCTGCCATTATTTTAAAAAAAAAACACACACTGCCAAAACAGACGAGCCCCACATAATTCTGAATGAGTTCAACATGAACTGTTGAAAGGGCATCACTCTTAGTTACCTTGCAGAGAACTCAACTGATGGCGGCTTTGTATTAGGTTGATTAAAACAAGCTGAGCATGACGTAGTTCAATGGAATGAGAAAGCAGGATGGTGGTAGTTCAGAAATATCTGGCCTTTGCCATGTATATTGATTATGCCTTGTTTCTGTTTCATTATTTTAAAAAGAGCCATGGGATATTCACATATCCCACCCAATCCTTGTTCCTCAAAGTTAGGCCAAGTTCCTGCAGACATTTAACGGACCCAGACAGTGATTATGCAAGCCTTTTAAATAAAGCTTTTACAAAGGCCAAAATCCAGTTACCTTGAGTCTGGAGAGAACCTGGTACATATGGGAACTGTTTTGTAGGATCTGAAGGAGAGGTCATTTAAGAACACCTAAAATCAACACGCCAGAGAAATTATAAATAAAAATAAAAATTTGTGCCCCTATTTTCCCAAACTGGGGTTTACAAAGTCTTCGACAGCAACTGGAGAGCTCAGCCTCGGTCAATAGGTCTGAAAATCTGTGGGGACTGACACAGTTTAAGCCCCTATGTCTGCTCTCAATTATTAGGTGTGCTTTCCAAGAGATGTTATCAGCAACAGTTTGAATTCTGGTGCATAAAAATTCAATCAAAGCAGCATGCATGTCTTATTTACAAAAGACACCTAGAGGAGATAGGAATAGGTCAAGCTTAATGAGGTAATATGTTCACTCATGTTCTAGATACAGGTTTCCTTTATAAAATAACTCTTCAGAGTTGTTCTTTGCTGATATTTCGCTTTCTACTTTTAAAGGCCAAACAATGAAAAAAAAAAAAAGATGAATAGAATAAAACATGCTGGGTAGAATATGTGCTTTTTACATAGCTGTCTTCAAAATAAATTCCCTCTGGTGACCAATGATGTATGGCCATATATTTTATTCTAAATCCTTCACATGGAAAAGCAAATAATGCTATGTATTTGTACAGTACAGTATTATTTATTTTGAATGTTTTTACTCACCACCACCACCACCACCTTTCTCCTTGGAAAAGGACCCAAGGTGGCTTACAATAATGAGGGACAATATACATCCCAGAACATTTAAGATTTTGCCGAGATGTCCAGTGCTCCGTCTTGCTCATTGGGCTTAGGTTGCTTTCAGCCTGTGACACCGCATGAGGTGGACAGAGTGCTTGATCACTGTCAGTGTAATGTATAGAGTATTGTGTTATTTTAAGAGCAAGGCTTACAGCAGTGAAGCCAGGTGGACCTGGTAATGAGGAAATGCCTCGTGGGGTGAACTGGGGGGGGGGGGGCGGAGCTATGGGTATTTATGGAATGTGAGTGTTTGCCATGCATCTCGTGTGTGGAATAAAGGAATCTTCCGTAGCATGCTGTGTGTCTGGACCCAATACTTAATAGTCAGCCTACCGCCTCCTCTTAGATCCTTGCCCAGCCTGGTTGATGAAATCTTCCAGGCCAGTTACCACAGAGTGGGCTGTGGTTATAGTTAATCAATCCCTCCTTGAGGGTCAGGTCCCCTGCCCCCTCAAGGAGATGATTAGACCCTTATTGAAAAAGCCAAATTTAGCGACAGATGATATTAGCAACTACAGGCCTGTCACTAACATCCATTCCTGGGCAAGGTAGTGGAGAAGGTGGTGGCCGATCAACTTCAATCACTTCTGGAAGAAACCAGTGCCAGTCCAGCTTCAGGCCGTGGAGTGGCACAGAAACGGCTTTGGTCGCTCCGCAGGATCACTTGTTGAGGGAAGCTGATAGGGGGAATATGTCCTTGTTGGTCCTCCTTGACATATTAGCAACCTTTGATACTGACAACTACAGCATCCTCCTGGGGAGGCTCTCTAAATTGGGGATTGGTGGCCTGGCCCTGGCTTAGCTCTGTTTCTATCTGGAGGACCGACCCAAGAGTTCAGTTTGGCGAGATGGTCTCTACCCCTTGGACACTCAATTGTGGAGTTCCCCAGAGGTTGATCATCTACCCAATGCTATTTAATGACTATATGAATCTGCTGGGTCAAGTCATCTGCGGATTTGGAGTTTTATGCCATCAGTATACTGATGACACACAGTTCTCTCTCCTTCCATCCTACCGCAGATGAAGCGAGCGTTGTCTTGGGGGTGTGATGGAATGGATGAGCGAAAGCAGGCTGAGGCTGAACCCGGCCAAGATGGAGATCCTTCATGTGGGAACCCCAGCAGTCTGTAGGTTGAGAACATCTCTCCCCTTTGGGTAACAAGTAAGCAATTTGGATGTCATCCTAGACCCAGTGCTATCCATGGATTTCGAGGTGATGTCTGTGGTCTGGTCCACCTTTTTCCATCTTAGGCATATTGCTCAACTGCACCCATACCTCTGCACTGGAGGCCTCACTGCCTTGGTTCATGTGCTGGTAATCTCAAGGTTAGACTACTGAAATGGCCTCTATGTGGGGCTGCTCTTGAGGCTGGTGCGGAGACTTCAGCAGGTACAAAATGCACCGGCCAGACTTCTAACGGGATTGAGATGTAAGAATCATATATCTCCACTCTGGCCATTTTGCATTGGCTGCCTGTACCTTTCCGCACCAAGTTCAAGGTGATGACTCTCACCTATAAAGCCCTTAATGGTATGGGACCTTGTTACCTGTCAGAACACCTTCATCCACTAAGATCTGTCCATGATGCATGTTCTTCTCAGGCCAGGCAACTAAGGCCTGCAACCCTGAGAGAGGCACAAAAAGAGAAAACAAGAGCTTGTGTCTTCTTGGTGGTAGCCCCCATATTGTGAAACAAGCTCCCGCCCAAGATTCAACTGGTTCCTTCCCTGGTCTCATTCAAAAGAGCCTTTAAAACCTGGGAGCAGGACTATCTGACCTAGTTACACCATCCTAGTCATGGTTCTGCCTTTAAATCCCTATTTTTTATTTTTAGATTTTTATTTTATTTACCTTACCTGTAATTTTAACTTTATGTAATGTCAACTGAAGTATTGAATATGGTTTTATAATCCATTCTATGATTGATGTTGTGTTGTAAAAGTTTAACTATTTGTCTGCTATCTTAGTTTACTGTATTATAGGTTTGTTATGTTTTTGATGGGTGGGGTATAAGTCTAAAATCATCATCATCATCATCATCATCATCATCATCATCATCATCATCATCATCATCATAATCATCATCAAAGATAGCGAAGCATTTGAACTATGAACTTTCTTGATCTGGAAATGGCTAAGTGTTTTTGCTCTTTTGCTCACTTTTTTGTGTCCTCATAATGAGAACTTGGGAGAGGGCTTTTTCTCTGGCTGCTTCCAGATTATGAAATTCTCTTCTTTGGGAGAAGCAATTGGACCTTCCCTCCTTTCCTTCCACCAGCCAAAAAAAAAAAAATCAGAGAGGCTTTTAAACTCATTTTTATAGTCTTTATATAATTCTTCAAAAATACCTCTGTGTTATAGTTTCAAATGTTAATATGTTTTTATTTAATTATTAGTGATTTTAAGCAGACTGGAGTCCCCAGTAGGGTAGAAAGGAAGGATATACAGTGGTATCTCTACTTACGAGCCATTCAACTTAAGAGTGGAAAACCATTGGCGTTTTAACTGCTGCCTTAGAAATTTTAGATGTGGTCTGCTCTACTTAAATTTTTAATTTTAATTTTTTTATTAATTTATTTTTTGATTTTTTAGATATAGCTGCTCTACGTACGAGTTGTTCGACTTATGAGCATGCATTCAGAATGGATTAAACTTGTAAGTAGAGGTACCACTGAATGAACGAATGAATGAAATTTCCAGGCAGTTCTCAGATTTGCCCTACAAATTCTCAGAATTCTCAAGATGACTTGGCTTATTTAAGATGCTTCCCTCTTTTACAAGGCAAACATCCCTGAGAACTGAGATTTGATAGGGTTCCTAGATCCTTAGTGAAGGCACAAATCTTTTTGAATCTTCTGCCAGGGGACGGAAGGATGAAATGCAGTTTAGAATGTTTCAAACTTACCTACGAAGTGAGCTTAAATCCAAAGGCCATTTGGCATAGATAATTAACTTTAAAAAACAAGTTGGTTTTGAATGTGGAAAGGAGATATCAATTCTATTACAAAGGCTCCAGTTCTGAAATTCAGTATCATTCTACTACAACCTTTGTACAAAGTTTTAAAACTATTTTTCAAAATCTATGTATTGTATAATAAGAATCATTAGACATGGATGCGTTGTGCTATTTATGAAGAAGAAAGCTCCACTGGCCAGCTGTGCATAATCACCCTGCCCTCAGCCTTACCAGGCTCCACTCCTGCCAGGATCCTTTGGCTGCAGCAGTGCCCCAATCTATGCTGGAGTCCAGCTGGCAGTTCTCACCGCTGCAGGCAGCTGACCACTCATCAGCTGCACAGGGAGACAGTTCATTGCATATAGTTACTTGTTCCTTGGTAACTGCTCTCTCAGACAATAAAGTTCAAAACATGGTTGCATTATTAATCCTTTATTTTCTCTATCCCTGGCCTCTGCTTAGCCACAGTAACTGAAGTCCAAGCTTGAAGCTGGACAAAGGAGGGGGAAAAAGGTTTAGTTCAACAGATATAGGAAATCCTGAGATTTTATTTCTATTGCTTCCATTTTTTAAAGCTGGAAAACGTAAGGCAATTGCATAAGAATGTTTAACAGTAAAAATGTAATCTTTATCTTAGAAAACAGCCTCTGAAGAAGTTCAAAGTCAACAGCTTTTTTTTAAAAAAAGAATAATTTACATTATATACCTCAAGTGGAAAAATGCTTTTCCATTTGGAATCAACTGAGTATTGGTTAGCTGAACAGTTTTAAAAGATGCCAACAAGAAGCAGTGCAGAAAGCTTATTTATTATACATTTATGAAAACAGTACTTAAATCCTCAGCACAGAACTGCTAAGAGGGACTCCCCACTAAGCCACCAAGGGCATTTGCCAGAAAGCAGCAAATCCTGTGGTACTATCGACTTTAAAACATGATTTTAAAAAATAGGCAGTTTCAACACATACTTTGCTGTAAATGATAGATAGTACAATCATAATTTACATACCTCTTTGTTGTTATTCAATAACATTCTAAAACCACCAGATTATCTAAGTAATATTTTCCCAACATTTTATGCTATATATTATAGAAACACTTTTTTTGAAGAACAGATATTCAAATCAGAATTTTTATTTGTGCGTCACACAAAAGTCCCTGCATCCAAGCAACTCAGTTTTCCACAGCTTTCACCGATATTAAGCCCAGACATATCTAACGTAAAGCAAATTGCTTTAGTAAGCATTTCATAAAAACAAATATTTTTTTCAGTTCTACAATGCAATTCAACAATATCTTGAATTTCAGCAGCTCAACACTACTCTTGTCGTGTGTACCAATATTGTTCCACACTTAAACAAGAAGCAGTTTGCTATTTTTAGGCCCAAAGATGTGTTCAATTAACAGATTGGTAACAAGTCATATAGCTGAGGAATCACAATCCTTCTTCAATAGAAATTCAATATTATTTTATTATATGAAACCTAGTTTTGGTTTATCATTATGCTGATTAACTATAGTCAGCATTAAGTACTGTAGGTAGGATTTGAAACTAGGATCTTATACTTCTTTTTCTTTGTGTTTGTCCCACTTGGTGGTGGGGTCCACTGTTCTTGTTTTGGCCCTTCACTTGGCGCGATCATGGTGTAGGTTTAGCTGAACCCGAGACAACTTCATGTCATTCTTGAGGGTGTCTGCCCAGTGCTGTTTTGGACAACACCTCAGTCGGGATCTGATGACCTGCAGGGTTTGACCCTTTTTGGCCAGAGTTTCCTCATAGGCACAGAGGACATGTCCAAACCAGTGCAGTTGGCCTTTGCACATCTTGTCGGTGAGAGGTTCAATGCTGTATTTTGCTCTGATGTCATCATTGTGCACATGATCCCATTGTGTGAGGCCAGAAGCCCATCACAGCATCTTCATCTCCATGACACCAACGTGACGTTCAGTTTCTTTAATTGATGGCCAGCACTCTGCACCATAGAGCACAACAGGTCATACAATGGTGCAACCGATCTTTGATTTTAAACAGTCACTGATCTTTTTGTCACACATGACGCTTGATATTGTATGCCATTTTAGCCAGGCACTGTTGTCACCTCACTACTCAGGCTCTCGTCAGCTGTGATTGTGGAACCAAGGTATTTGAACTTCTCAGTTTTTGGTAGGTCAATACCATCGATTTGGATCGTACCATATTTATTTGGGTGGGTTGTCAGATATTCCATCATCTTCACACTCCGGTGCAGGCCAAAACTTGTCAGACAATCACTTCATACTTCGGCTTGGCACTGAATATCTGCCTTACTCTCTGATGCAATCATAATGTCATCAGCATAAAGGAGTATCCAGGGTGCAGGATTCTGCAGATCTCGAGTGACTATGTCCATAACCAGAATGAAAAGGAGTGGGGAAAGTGCTGTACCATGGTGGACCCCATCTGTGATACAAAAAACTTTCGATGAACCAGCAGCGACCTGTACACGGCTCTTTGGCGACTGATAGAGGAGTTTGACGCAACTGACAAATTCTTCTGGGACTCCATGATGTTGTAGGGCATACCAGATGACATCATGTGGGACTTGGTGAAATGCTTTTTTGAGGTCAAGGAAAACTACATGCACTGGTTTATTTTTCTCCCTATTCTTCCACAGTTCTTGACGAAGCCAGCTTGATTGACACTTAAAACATTAGATTGAAACTGGGATCTTATGCTGAGAAAAGAATCAGGGACTGCATGAGTCATCCTTTCACTGCGGCTTGTACCAGAATTATGACATGTTGCAAATACATCAATTTATACTCTTATTTTCAGTTGAGCTATTGTTGATCTTCTTGCTGCACTTGACTCCCCCCCACCCCCCAGTCACACAGATGACCAATATATACAAGTGACAACCACAGGAATAGTCAGCCCAACCCAAAGAAGTTTTAGGAGGATTGAGGAGGAGAGCCTTAAAGGAAGCTTGTCATTGGGGGGAGGGGAAGGAAATAAACTCATATTCTACGAACATACTACGGTATAATCACAAGTTAGAGAATGGCAGCTCCTGAAACAAACCTAATAATAGTTACTGAAAGACAGACCCAGTGTTGTAATCATATGTACAGAGACTGTTCCATGTTTACTGTATGGTATCAGTATCACTCTGTATTATTTTCTATTCTATACTGTCAAGTCAGCTAACTTTCTGCAGCTGCGTTTCACCTAAACCTTACATATCACCCAATTCACCTCCCTTCTTTAGAGAAGGAAGCTATTTATGGCTAGCATTATGGGAAACACTTACTTCTTATCATCCTAACAACACTGGGAACCACAGCAGATGGTCTGCTTCAAATATAATTCTAACAGGGTGTTTTTAAACAATGCAAACACCCATAAAGAAAGCGACAGCAGTGATTTACTATTTAAAGCTGAAGATCTACAAAACACAAACTGTGTTTTTTAAACCGAATTAACCTATGTCACCTTTTTAATCTACATTCTACAGTATTTCGCAACTGCAATAAGAAGAAAAATAATGTAATTCAGCAGATAAATAGTTAAATAATCTAGGCAGATTATAGAGGGTATTCATGTATGTATGAGGAGGAGATTTTTAAAAAGACAGCACATCTGTGCATGCAAAGAGAAGCTTTGGAAAAGTTCCTTTCTTTTTAACTGTAACTGCCAGAATTTCCCAGCTATCATTGAGCAGCAGTCCCAAAAAAACTAGTGGTTCCAACAAGTTCTGGTCTGAACATATGTGCTGGAACTCACTCACATACTCACTCACTCTTCTATCCATTTAGTCATGTTTGACTCTTGTTCACTTTGTGTATCAATGCTCTTCATGCCTTTTTATCTCTTACAGCTTCTTTTAGTTCCATCAAAGCATTTTCAGTGTCCCTTCTGATGGTGTCAAGCCAGAGAGCCCTTGGGTGGCCCCTTCTTCTTTTGACACAGCATCATGGTCTTTTCGAGTGAGCTTGCATAACACATCCAAAGTATGATCGTTTTTGTTTGGTGATCTTGGCTTCCAGATATTTCTTTGGTTTGACTAAGTCTAGTACTTCCTGATTAGTCATCCTTGCTGTCCATGGGATGCATAACAGTCCAGTACCACAGTTCAAATGCAACTATCTTTTTTATTTATTTATTTATTTATTTATTTATTTATTTATTTATTTATTTATTTATTTCAGAGTATTTTTACCCCACCTCTCTCTTCCCCAAAGTCCAAGTTTCACAACAATAAAAAGCTTTTGGAAATATGATCAAATTATCCGGTCTGCATTTCATTGGGAGGCTGATGTCTTTATTCCCCCAGATATTATTCATACTAATCATTGCTGTTCTTCCAAGAGCTCTATGTCTTCTGATCTCTGGGCTGCACTCACCATTTTGATTAATTTTTGAACCAGTGTTACTGCTTCAATACCTCTTTGTTGATCTTAACATTGATGTGCATGTTCCCTGCCACTGTCATTATTTTTGTTTTCTTGGTGTTGAGGCACAAGTAAATAATTGTAGCTTATTGGCATATACTATATTGCTCCTCTTGTGTTTTGGTGTCGGGTCTTTTGGGTGGATGAGTCTCTGCCTTAACGTTTGTAGGTTTGAAATGAACAGGGACGTGGTTTTGGCTAAAAGTCTTTTAAGCTTTTCAGCCACACCAGCCACACCAAAACACAAAAGGAGCAATACAGTATATGCTGCCCAATGCAATGAGGAGTGCACAGAGCTCTACATTGGAGAAACTAAACAGCCATTAAACAAGACAATGGCCCAGCACAGGAGGGGCAACAGCTCAGGAACAGAATCAGTGGTGTACCTCCATTTGAAGGATAAAAGAAGCTCATTCAAAGATGCAAATGTACACATAATAGACAGAAAAGATAGGTAGTTCAAGAGAAGAGTCAGGAAAACCATTCATGTGTGTATAGAAAATCAGTATCTTGATACAGGTAGTAAACTTAGGCACAATCTGTCTCCCATTTATCATGCAGCCCTTTCACAGACAAGTCAGAACCACTTCACACCTCCACCAGGAAGGCCACTGCTAACGACTCATACTTAACAAATGTTGGGAAGGGTTGCATAGGTGTGATTTTCACACACACCAGGCTATTGCCCATCTTATGAGCCTATCCACTCTGGCCACCTAACAACCCTATTCAGACCAGGGTGGGGTAAAACCAAGATGAACTATAAATTGGAAGCCTCCCGCCACTTTTAAACTGAAGAAGCTATTTGGATGAGTAGCAAAATGTTTTGCTTCCACAAGAAAAGAAGTCCAGTTGCCATGACTCAACTCCCAGATCACACCTGGATGACTGAGAATCCCCACAGAGATTTCTTAGGTCTATGAACCAATGGTTTGTCACACCACGATTGCTTCATCTGAAGTAGACTAATATTACCTATGGGGTGATCCTCAGTGATTGAATGGATTTTTTGCTCTTAACTTGGAACTTGTCCCCTAAAACATTATATAAAATGGAAGAAATGATCTTTATATAGGGAAAACATTCACATTGCAGAGAGTTATTGGTTATACGGAATGCTTTCCAAATGAGAAGATTTGATATTTGTCTTAATATATTTCTATTGATTTCTACTGATTATCTGTATGATTTTAGAAGGACACGTACATCTATGTGACCATTTTGCTTATCTTCACAGCAGCAAACACTTGCTGGAACATCCTATATTTTTTCAGGGACAGTTATGTAGCATTTGTGTACATGATTGCAATCCTTACATGTCATAAGAATTCATAATCTCTCTCTACTGCCTACTAGTCATCACATATTTCAAAACCATTGGTTTTACCCACATTCACCTAAATGTGGGATCCACCCTAATCCCAACATTGTTGAAGATAAACGTATAGAAGAAAAGCTAGAATATATAGCAGGTTAATCACTGTCTGTATTTTCACATGAGTAATCTACTGAAAATGTGTTAGCATGAACTTTTCCAAATCACAAACGTATTTCCAGGCTTAGAAACATGACTACTGTACCTTAAGGACAATATTCCCTCTATTTTTTCCTCTGTTGAGTGGGAGCCTCCGTCTGTGCATTGGGTGGGGTTTTAAGAGATACCCAGATGTAAACAGATATTGACTTCAGCTGCTGCTGTGTGGTGCCAATGAAGTTCTGGGCACTCACTCACAGCTTACAGGGAATATTGTTTAACGATAAATAGCACACAGCAATTTTGTTTAAATCACTTCTCCAGAATCATTACAAATGTTACAAACTTTAAGTGGACTTAGAAGTCTAATGCTTAGACATTAAACATTAATGTATTTGAACTACTTGCATGTCAAATTGATCTCTGTCTGGATTGAAACATGCTGTATTAATACCAAACATATGCATTCATTTCAGGTCAATACTCATTCCAACTTCCAACAGGTGGTATAAGTAACATATTCAACTTAAAATGCATGTTACAAGTTCACCTTGCTATATAGCAAGAATAATGCTTAAAAGGGAGGTGCCATGGTAAGGCAAGTATTAAATTTGCTCGAACTTCATTTATCAGAAGAGCTTAATCGACTCTTATCTGAATAAAATATGAATCAACCAATTTCAGTGAAATTTTGGAAGTCATCCTAGTTTGGATTTTCATGCTGATAAAGCAGACGGTACCATAATTTTATTTATTTATTTATTTATTATAATACTTATATACCGCCCGTCTTCCTGAAGGAACTCCGGGCGGTTCACAACACACTGAATAAAACAATTACATACAGCATAAGACAATAATAAAATTAATTTACCAAGATAAAAAGGTACATATAGGCAGATGGCGGGCAGAGAAAAAAAATTCTTAGTAAATAAAATAGCTGAATATTACTTTGTCATGAGAAAAGCAAGATTCTAAAAAAGCTAAATAACACTGCTTGACGCTTCTACCAGGACATGAGTGACATGATACAGTGGTATCTTGTAAGACAAATGCCCCTTAAGACGAAAAACTTGTAAGTTACAAAAGTTATGTAATATGTTGACTTAGCAAATCCCATTAGTTTAATATGCATACTCTAGGCCAGGCATGTCCAAAGTCAGCCCCGGGGGGGGGGGGGCAAATGCGGCCCGTTTTCAAATTTCAAGCGGCCCGCGACCTCTTCTCCCGACCGGCTTAGCCTGTCATGCATCCCCATCAGCTGGCCCCTCCCCATACCGGATGGAGTCATCAGCTTGCAGTTTTACAGTTTGCCTGCCCTCCCTGCCTCTGTCCACCACCACCCCAGCCACCTGCCCAGCCAATCTGCCCCTGGCTCTGTTGCTGCAGCATCATCCCTGTCTCCTTGCATGTAATAGAGACCTGTCCAAAGTCTGGCCTAGGGGCCAAATGTGGCTGAATGGTCGGCCCCCACACATTTTCACCTCACCCAATCTGGCCCTCCTTGTGAAAAGTTTGGACAACCCTGCTCTAGGCAGAACAAACTTAATTCATACTTTGTTTTAAAATTAAAAATACAGCAAATGATTCTGTGCATTACAGGTGATGCTCCCCAACCCCATAAAAAACTAGAACGAAATACGTTCCAGTTTTTATGACACAACGGAGCCTGCTTCCTGACTGGAATAACACATTGTCTGAGCATAACAGAAAATATACCCTAAAAGCATGTAGCAAGCAACTAAGATACCAATAACATTTAAATGCCTGGAAGAATATTTTAGGTTAGTAGTATTTTGATGTCTAGGATTTTAAAAATAAAATATTTCACATGGAAGAACAGCCTTCTAAACTGGATGAGATAGTAATTTGGCAAAAATATTTCAAACACGCTTCTTTTAAAGCTTCCAGAAGGGCATTGTTCAAGATAATTCATCCATCATGAACAATGGCTTCAAAATGTCAGGTCATATAAAGGCAAAAATTGACAACAAGGATGTAGAAATGTCAGTCTTTCAGACAGAATAGAAAGGTTTACAGTGAAAGTTACAAACACACATAAACACAAAAAACCAACTGGAGAGGAGAACTATTTTCTAAAGGAATGCATTTTTAGATGCAAGAAAGCTCCAATTCAAAGTGGAAGGGTATTACTCATATACTGGTACATTATTGCATCACTTTGACTTCTTGGAAGGTTGCTACACAGTCATTCCCAGGCTGTGTCCAAGGACACACTAATGAGCCATGAGAAAACTAGTGTGCTATAAGCTACAAGCAAATTAAAGGCTCCGGTGAGCCATTAAATTTATTTCTTGCCAGACACTAGTAGTTTTCTCCAGGTACTCTGGTGAATTTCAACACAGAGAATGGGGAAAGTACTACATTTGTGGAAGAACATTTACAGAATCAGAGGTGCCTGTTGGGAACCTTTCTTTGGGGTATGTGTTTTCAGAGGGGCTTCAGTGAGTGCACATGCTCCTGGTCAACATGACATATCTGGAAGGAAATGACCTTCTATTTCCCTTGACCTTTTGCTTAGAGGCAGTGCCAAAGGGCTAAAGGGCACTTGACTCTTATTAGAAGCAATGTTTCTCTAAATGCTCCAATGTGTGCTTGTCAGCAATAGATAAGAGAACAAAAGGAAGGCTTCTGAGATGAACCCGTCAGTCTTTTGTCTGTGTCTGTTTTCTGATGGCTGAGAGAAAGGAATCTCTCTGTGTGTGTTTTCCCCCCCCATCCTTCTTTGTGTAATCAAGGTCAGTTTGGATTCGGAACTTTTCCAGCAAATTCCAACTGGTGCCCACAGGTAGATTCAATTATTTGTGGTATCTCGGTATGATTTACTATTCTAGCTTTACCTCCCTTCAAGGAACCTCTAGGAAGTCCACAGGTACAATGAAACCATATCATTTGATGCACATAGGATGGCAGAATTTCCTACTGTCAGGAAATATTGCATGCTACATGCAGGCACAGATCACTGCTCTGTATTTTCTGCTTTTCAAACATCAGACACACCCAGATCAATGATTCATGGTTTAATGAAGGCAATTTTCTTGAGGGCATAAAATTCCTGTTCTTAGCAAACTAGAACTTGTTGGCTGGGAAAATACAACATGTCATCCATTTTAATTCAGGAAAAGGATAGACTTCAACTCTTAAGAACTGAAAAAAGTACAAAATGGAAAGGAATAAAACTTATTAATTCATATGCAACCCTGATGCTCTTTGTCTACTTCCTCTAGTTTCACAGTCTTGTTGAAACTACTAGGATATTCTAATTAGAGCTACATTCACAAGGAGCTCTAATTGGAATACAGTAGTAGTTTCAATGAGACTGTTAACACTGCCTGAAAACTGAAGTCAAATACAATCTTTGTTCATATAGCTGTACCCTTATCTTTCAAATTAAAAATTTCACTCCTGTGTTTTATCAATGTTTTGAATGAGATGAAATTCAGTCATCCTGAATTATGGGTATATATTCCATATTTTTATAACCATGTGCATCGGGGAAGTACAATGCATATCTAACAGATCTAACTTTGTATCAAATATTGAAAGGAACATATTTTTGGCATGTACAGCCCTTGGATAGCATTGAACCTGAAGAGCTCCAAAACTGAGGAAGAGAATTTATTTTTCTGGCACATGAAACTCAGTCCTTGGGGTCTGAGCCAAGAGTTAGGGAAATGAATTGTCAAGTCTCTCCAATAGGGCTTTTTATTTGCTCAACAATATATGCTTCCTCTTCTTTGAAACGTTCCTTTCTGAGATGATCCAATATGTTAAAGAGTAGCAGGAAACACAGTAGAAACAGAGATACAGATATTAGAAACGACAGACTGCAGGCCTTTAGGTTATTAGAAAATTTGGATTGCCCTTATTATGGACTTCCAGTAAAACAGACATGCTTATGATTTGTATATATTGCAGAACAGACTTCCAAATAGGTTAGGAAAATGTCATATATGAAGTGATTTTAAGGCACACATTTCCAGTCCAGTTGCTCCCTGAAAAGATGCACGGAGGGGAAATTAGCTTACAGTTACTGTTCACATCAGTTTGTATTATTATTTATTTATTATTTATTTATTTATTTATTAAATTTTTATACCGCACCAGCACTCCAATGAGAGTGAGCTGCTGTACACTCCAGCAGCTCACGCTCATTTGGAAGTTTCTGAAATTCCCAACAATGCGTGTGGAATTGGATAGAAAATAATTCTTGCAACATCATATTAACCTAATTGTACTATGAAAATATTAACATTAGCAGCTACACATAACATAACAAGTCCTAACAGTTGTCTTATTGTTTCAACTACCAGGGCTATGGAAACCTGGAAAGAGAAAGAGAACACTGGATATGATTTTTAATTTAAATGGGCTCATTTCAAGAAAGCAAGGTAGCTATGCTTGTAGCCTCTAATAATTTTATCTTTTTTAGACAATAATTTTATGATTATAAAATAGAAAGTAATTTTAAAGATTGCCCACTCAGCATTACTTCTGACCAATACTTTTTGGGCACATATATAAGAGCACTGTATCTCTATCAACTGCAATTTAAAAAGCACTGACTGTGTATTACTCTAATATGTGAAAAACAAACCAGTGACTACATGGTTTAGCTCTCTAATCACTGAGAACTATGATGCATAATTTAAATCACATACGTTGTTCTTGTCTAGCTCTTCACATAATATTGAATTCCGTGAAATTAAGTTTCTGAAGTCTAGATAAATAAGAAAAATAAGCATTCTATTCTATTTCTGAAGATATTAATTCCAAAGTAATGGTAGGATGAGAATGGTCATCACTGTGCACCAAGGCACAAACTACAGTACATGGAATGCTATACAAAACAGAATCGTACAGCAAAAAAAAAAATGCTGTATTTCATTTGAGAGCCATCACACTTGTGACAAATATACAGTTCAACATTCTAGAATGCCTGCAGTCTGCTAACTGATCCATACCTGCCTAATTCACTTCAAAATGTAATTTTGAAAGTCTAGCAAAAGTAATAGGTGCAAAACAAGACACACATCCCACTTGTGTCTTCCCTGGATTCCTACACACACAGAAAGAAACTAATATCAGAATCTATGTACTGTACAACAAATGAAGAAGAAAAAAGCATCATACCTTGGTGTCTTTTTTGTAAGATGATACATCAAGCCTTTGTGATAAGCAAACCCAAACTGTTTACTGCCGTCTATTTCTAGCTTATCCATAGGAATCACCAACATGGATTGTAACACAAATGTATAGTACTCTGATTGGACGGTGAAAGCCCAATCTGTAGCATGTTGCTAACATCCTAACGTCAGAAAGCTTTATTTTGGTGCAGCCCTTTCTCAGGAAGGAATGCCGTAACACAACGCATAAATTATTTTCTATATTGTTCTCAAAACCTAGAGAAAGTGACTGTGTTAATGATCTTTATTTTTGGAGGAACTTCAGCCTAATATCTGTGCTCTACAAATAAGATGCCTAGATTAATGAATGGGAGAACTTGGGGACATGTCATAATAGTTCAGTCATCAAGTCTTGTTAAATGAAATGTTTATTCATGAAGGAAAAGATATAAAATTTGAAAATATGAATCTCCTAGGATGCTACAGAAGGTAAAGGCATGCAATACTGTCTCGCTAATAATTGTGCAACTAGCTCATTGGTAAACTAACCACCATTTGGCAGGGACAACATTGGAAAATGTGAGCCAAGCTCAGTAAAGTAAAAGGCTGTCTCAAGCTATCAGTTTATTTTTCATTTGATATATCAAGTGACAAAATTGAAAGTTACAGTTAATAAAATTAAGCTTGTGATAATATTTTTTCCAAGGAAGCTTTTGTATAGTATGCTGAGTGTAAGCATTAACAGTGCCATCTTCAGGAAAATACATTACTGTATTTGGCCTTAGCATACAATACTCCATGCAGAATGTTAACAAGCCTACTCGCTTAACAATGGCTAAGAAAGTAACAATGGCTATTCTGTTAACAGCAAATGAAATGTTACATTAAAAGTTACTTAGTTTCTCTAGCCTCACTATTAATACACATTACACGTAGTTTAGCAATATTTAACAATAAACACGCCTCATTTTAACCAAGATTTTCAAAGTTTTTAAGCCTCATTAAAAGCATATGATAATTAATTTTAATTGCTATTATAATAAATGACAAGTATCTCTTCATCGCCATTATGGTCAATGACAGAAAATGCAAGAAGAATACAGAGATTGCTTAATCAACCAACAGGCATAGTTTTGGAGTATAACCAGATTTAGTACTGCAGCGAAGAGAGAAAGATCATGGCTATGTGGTGGATGATGCCCTACTATCCATTAACCCCTTAAACCTTTCATAGAAAGATTTGCTACCTGTTATTTATCTGTAAAACTGTGTTATCCCTCACATGACTGCCCATGCCTTGAAATTGCCAATAATGACCCTTCTGTCCATCCCACCCACTCAGGCTAGATGAAATTTAAAAGAGAGGATCTTCCCAATGGCTGCTCCTGGAATACAAAATTCACTTCATCTATTTTACAAATTGCTCTGGGAATTTTTTGGTTCAAGGGTGGGATAGGAGCGCATTCAGTAAATACTTGAAAGAGCAATTGAAGCAGAAATACTTTGGGGAAACAGTTCAGCTTCTACCTTCGTCAGATGCTCTGCTAGAACCATGCATTCAATAAATAAGAGTAAAACCTGTGACGAAGGGAGGATACTAGCCTGCCTTCTGTTGTTATTTTCTCATTTGGAAAGTAGCAGTCTGAAGAAGAGACATGCCTCTACGGGTAGAGGCTCCACCATGACCAGGAACCTTGAAAAATGAAGTCTCCCAAACATATTAAGGGCCTTTAAATCACCATACACCACAAGGAGGTAGTACAGCTAAAAGCCTCTCCTCTCCTTCCATGATTACATTGCAGAAGGTTTGAAGAGGGATTAAGTGTGTATGTGCACCTAGTGAAACCACCGATTCCAGCATGATGCTATGCTTGCATTTCAGAAATGAGACCTATTAAAAGGTTTCCAAGGTCGGTGAATCTAGGATTGCAAGCACAATATTACTTTCAAAAGCTCCAACCTCACATTTCAACATTTCATGGGACTGAACAACACAGACACATTTCAGTGCTTTGATGGCCTTTCCCTTTTTTTCCTGTGAACAGATAAATCATCATCTTCGAACTGCAGAGCTGGCTGGATGGGTCAGCAAGTCCAGCCTCTGAAAAGAGGCACAGTGGGGAATCGAACTCTCAGTCTCCGACTCCCATCTCTACCTAAACCACTCAGTTATCCAGCAGTTCCTACAACTTTTGTGCAACGCAGCACGACAGTGCACTAGAAATGAACAACTCTATCTTAAAAGCCAAATGCAGCTTGGGACTCTAACATTACAAACAACCATAGCACAGAATAAATGAGCAAGCATATTTTATACCTGAAATCCAGCCAATGAACTTTCAAGGTCTGAAAGTCTTAAAAATATACAAGCAGCCAAGAGATCTGTCTTGGATTAAAAGCCAAGCCAAAAAGCTCTACTCCTTTATATTGCAATACCTTATACGAATCAACAGCAATTCACTTTTGGCTGGCTGGAGTCAAAAACCTATTTATAGTCATCCAAGACAAAGATGCTCTCGCTCAAAGTAGACCCATATGCCAAGGATTTGACATGCAAGACAAATGTCAGTGTCTTCTGCTCAGTGGGAGTCTCTCCCTCTGCTTTTACACAAAATAAAGCTTCATTGTGGTGCCAAAAATATTCACAAGCACACCACTGACTGCAAAGCTCCAACTACCTACATCCTACAAAAGTTAATGAAATAAAGAATGCTCCATGATAAAAGAGCATTATGCCTTCTACCACATTAATTTTTTGCAAGCTATCTTGAAAAATTTAAATGGTTTTCTTTAAAGCAGCACATGCGGTAGGCTGATCTATAGTATTCTGTACAGCTGTTAGATAATACTTAGTTGAAGAATAACAAACATAGTGTGTGAATTTTGCAAACGTGGTAAAAATACAAATACTCCAGTTGACAAAACCCACTGATTGCGAAGGTACCTACAGAATTGCTGGATAGCTGAGTGGCTGAAGCGCCGGAGGTTGGGGGTTCAATTCCTCATTGTGCCTCTCTGAGAGGGGCTGGACTCCATGATCCATAAGGTCCCTTCCACTTCAGCAGTTCATAGGAGAAGGAGGAGGAGGGGGGAGGAGGTGTTGCTGTTTTTTGGTGGTGGCGGCAGTGTTCTGCCATATTGTTTCAGACAAATGATATTTAGTAATGCAACTGCAACTGAAATGTGCATGCTATACAATGTCAAGACACGTCCTAACTAAGTTTTCAAAGTATTTTGAGATATTTAAGGAACAGCTTACTGGCCCTGCCCCAACCCCATGAGGTTCCATAGCCAGGCCCGGATTTCAACTCCAAGTCACCCTACCTGTTATACGACAATGGCAACTCAGTGCCATTGGCCACTCCCTAAGTTACTGTGTCCACCTCCTTATCACTGTTTCATGCCATCAACGCACTTCCAACCTGGCAACCCTAACAGTAGTTTCATGAAATGTGAGATGTTCGCGGTGTGGTTTACCATTGCCATCATGCAGCAGCCTTCCATTCCCAAGTATGGATTTAAATCCAGGTTTTCAGTCTTCTAACCAGAACGTTTATACACCACGGCACACCTACACTACATGAGACTTGCTTTTGCATTTACTGTATTTCACTATAACAACATACTCATGAATAGTTCTGTGGGTGAGGACTATACATCAATGTAAGATCCCTGCTAGATCAGAGTAAAGATCTACAGTGTCTGCCTTGATCCCCAAACTCTTTCCGGGTTGGTCACCAGTTTAAATACTATTTATGTACAGGATGTTATTAGGAAAAACTACCCTACCACTTATAAACGTACAACTGTTTAAAAGTTATTTAGACCACAACTATTATGGTTTTGCCTAAAAGAATTCTAAAGTAGTAGGACAATATTGAATTACAGAAGAGGTGTAATATACCCCAATGTCATGCAGAAGCAGGAAACTCACAGCTAAAGCAACCCAGACATGTGGCCATCCAACCTTCACTTAAAAAAAAAAACTTCAATGACAGAAAATGTCCCACCTCCCAATACAATCTCTTGTACCGCTGAGGAGTAAAGTAGGGAAAACAACATTTTTAAAAGTAAGATCTTGAACATATTCTGAATGAAGGGTAGTAAAGGAACTATCGCTTTAAGATCAGAACTGTGCATGTTTGAAATATGCACATATATGTGCAACTCTCTGTATATACATACTGTATATGTATACACATGTTTGTGTGCTGATAGCTCAGTGGTTTAGGTATCTGGATGTGCAACCTGAGGTAGGGTTTGATTCTTTACTAGGCCTCCGACAACAAGAACCTACAAGTAGAAGTAGCCTATGGCTACACAGACTATTGTGTTTATAACCACTTATAACTGTGTGTTTATCTCTCTCCTTGTGTGATTGCATTGACACTATGTTATCAATTGTTAGTTTTAATGTTTCCTTCTAATGCTGCAAAAATGTGGCCTTGGGCAAGCCACACAGTCCCACAGTGCCTCCAGGAGGAAGGAGTGGTAAAACACTTCTCAGTGTTTTCTGCCTGGAAAACCCTGAAAAGTGCCTCCATAACTCAGAATTCACTTGACGGCACATGATTTTATACACATGCACACTTCTAAATGCCAGCACTCAAAGCTATAGGACTTTGTTTCTATTTATTTTCAAGTGCATAAGTGTAATTAAACACATATTGATGTATCATTCATGATAACCAAACTGACTTTCTCTTAAATTACCAAAAAAAGCACTCAGTCTTTATGTAAATCAATCCTATTACTATCCACACACAAGTTCAGAAGTATGACAAGAAAGAACAGAAGCCCTCCATGGCTTGGGACCTGAGTATCTGACGGAGAGTATCTCCCAGAGGTCAGCCTCGTCCCGTTCCCCCAGAGCATCGCTAGCCCTCGTGCTCCAGGTGGCCACTCCTAGGGAGGCCCACAGGGTATCTACCCGTAGTCCGGTCTTCTCAGTGGCCGGCCTGGTGCTTTGGAATAAACTTCCTAGCGAGATCTGGCTAGCAGCGTCTCTGCCAGTTTTGAGGAAGGCCCTAAAAACATGGCTTTTTAAAGAACATTTATTGTAAGCAAAGTGTTCTGCTTATATACCGCCCCATAACACTTTAAGTAGTCTCTGGATGGTTTACAGTTTAATTACAGTATGCAGGTTACACATTGCCCCCCCCCCCAGCAAGCTGGGTACTCATTTTACTCACCTCAGAAGGATAGAAGGCTAAGTCAACCATGAGCCGGCTACCTGGAATTGAACCCCAGGTCGTGAGCACAGTTTTACCTGCAGTACAGGCATTTAACCACTGCGCCACGAGGCTCTTTTTAATTGTTTTGTAGCTGCTATTATGTTTGTTTGCCCACTTGTTTGCTCACGTCTTGCCATGCAGGAATTATCCATATTGTTCATTTTTATTGTGTTGATCTTTCTTTTTGCTTTCGTATTTTGTATCATATCATACACCGTCCAGAGTTCCCTTTGGGAATGTTGGTGCAGTTAACAAGTAAATAAATAAATAAATAAATAAATAAATAAATAAATAAATAAATAAATAAATAAATAAATAAAGGCAAGGGGGATGAATTTGTATCTATTAACATTAATATCTATTAATGCTTGACTTCCAGGAATGAAATCAAGATCTTTAAGGCTATTACAATGTGACAAAGCTATTTTCAACACAAAGTAACATTCAAAAACACAGAGCAGAAAACAAATTATCCAACTCTGCCACCTACAGGATGGCAATAAGAGTGAAGAGTCAGTTTCCCATTTCAAAATCAGGCTATGGAAAAAAGCAATGACTGGCAGTATAAAACACCAAACACTGCATATGAATAAGAGTTGTAAAAAGAACCTAACAATTATTAAACTTGGCTGAAAGCAAATACGAAAATAGTGTATGCGAAACTATCTTTATGAAAAGTTAAATTACTAGTGTGATCAACAAGAAAATTCTCAGAACATATGAAGTTATGACAATACCACTGGCCCAAAACATCCTACCAGGGCTTTTTACAACAGGTTTCTCTCATTTATTACTATTTGGGTTTTTTTTTTCACACATCAGAACTAATGAAAATGTTCTGTAATTTTCAGTTGCCATCCGTTCTAAACTATAGTAGAGACTGGTAGCTTTAGCAAAACCTAATACTTTTTCTCATTAACTGCTCACATTGGTAGTGTGTCTGTATCACAAATCCAGGACAGAAGTCATGATGCAGAAGTCATGATGTACTGTCAAGTCCATTTTGACTAAAACTAACCCCGTGTATTAATAACCCCTTAACAGCCCTCTTCAACTGTTCCAAACTAAAGGCTTTGCATTCATAAATTAAGTCAATCCAGGTTCTTTCCTCCTCTTTTCTCACCGCTTTCCACAAGGAGTGTTATTGTCTTTCCAGTCAGTCTTCTTTCCAGTGAGATGTCCAACTATGGACATTATTTTAGCTTCTATAGATAATACATATTTGATTTGATTCAGAAGGCACTTTCACGCACTACCTTTTAGGCAGTCTGAAGATACAGCTTTCCTCCAACACCGCATTTTGGAAAAAAAATCACTTTATTTTTCTTAGTCTTCTTCTCTGACTTCTCTTCACATGCAAACACAGTAACTGGAAATAAGACAACATGGATATGCTTGACCTTGGTCTCTAAGAGACATCCTCGCACCTGAGGATATCTTCTAATTCCTTCACAGTTGCCCTTCCAAATCACAGTTATCTGATTTCTTGACTATAATGTTGACCGTATAGCTCCACAAAACCAACTCAGAAGTAAATTAGAAGATATCATGTTTGTTTCAAATGGGGAATCATGCATATCCTGTATACTGTCCTATTAACAATCACTGCACCCTGGACAAACTCAAGTTAGCAGATGTCCTTGAAAGAGCCAGTAAAATATACTGCAGTAATCCAGATGTAATTTAACTAAGGCATCTGTTAGCTAGCAAGATCTGAATTCTGCCACAATGAGAATAGTTGATGCAACTTCCTTTTAGGCACTCCTAGATTCACCATCAGTATGGATACATACCCAGGAAAAACCCCTGTAACTAGGTATCGTATGCCCATATGGTTTGGGGGGGGGACACACCACAAAAAATAAAAAAATAAAAATAAAAACAGGGCAGCATATAAACTCAGCTGAAGTCAAGTTTGAGTGTAATGCCAGATGCTGCCTGAACTAGCAGGTTTTAACCATAGGTTGATGAGGAAAGAAGGCAAGGATTAGATGGAGGGTCTGGAATAAAAGCTGTTCTCCCCAGCAGAAAAGGAGGGAGGAGACAAGAAGCTTAGTGTAGCGTTTACCCCTTTGTGATGAGATGTGTCTCTGTAGATTACAGGTTTGTGGACCAATGAGAATGTTTGAGGGAGGAGCCTGAGGGGATTTAAGGCTCAGCCCAACACAGAATTGGTCAGATAGGGACGAACACTTGCGGAGAAAAGGATAAGATAAGGTCTGACTGAGAGACAGTTAAGGACGAGAGGGAGAAGAGATAGAATTTTAGAACTCTGTGAGGAAAACTTAGTGCTGAATGACTGTAAACTGAAGAACAGGGTGTGCAAGTGGTTAGCTTTTTCTGTAACATAACTTTAGGGTGTTTGAGCTATATTCTTCCTTTTGTTTGTGCCTAAACATATTACCTTTATGAGTTTAATTCTACTTTGTAATAAACTTCTTTTATCTTTATTCAATTTAAAAATCACTCTGAAAGCAGTAATTTACTAGAGCAGCAAGTTGGTGGCAGCGAAAGAGGAAAATTAGAAGTGGTGCTTGTCAATAGCCTGTGAAAGGGCCGGGGGCAAAGCAGGGAGGCCGGGGGCAAAGCAAGGAGATGCTACACTTGGCACTAAGGAGTTTCGTGGCACAGAGCTGGC
Source organism: Phrynocephalus guinanensis (assembly GCA_037367245.1). Taxonomy (NCBI): domain Eukaryota; kingdom Metazoa; phylum Chordata; class Lepidosauria; order Squamata; family Agamidae; genus Phrynocephalus; species Phrynocephalus guinanensis. The sequence continues at coordinate 80,593,774 of CM074739.1, forward strand.
TCATGGCTGACTCAACCTTCTATCTTTCCAAGGTCGGTAAAATGAGTATCCAGCTCATTGTGGGTGGGGGGGGGCAAGGTGTGGCCAGTATAATTATCTTCCTAGAGTGAAATATTTATCACACCCACAAATCATATGACACCACCAGCTCCTCTTATTAGGCCAGTCAGGAAATGCTGGTGGAGAAGGCAATGGACCTCACCTCTCCAAGGATCTTATGCACTTGTTCAACCTACACAAATTGAAACATATCTGGAGAAGCTCACAACAAAATATGTATCTTAGTACTGCCCTAAAGGCAGTAACTATGTCAGAACAGATCTAAATGACTTTCCAGCAAAGCTTCATTTGATCCCTTCCAATGACCAAGTAGTCCTCTTTTCCACTCGCGAAGTTAAAATGTAAAGGCCCTTTCTGGCTAGTAGAAACAGCTGTCCTGGGCCATCTTTAAGTAGATGCAATGCTGGTGGCATAGTGATCACTCTTTGCCATTGTGGCCACTGTAGGTTCTAACATGATTTTTCATCACAGGCTTTTGTCACCATCATACCATCCATCTTTGCTATTCTTTTTTAATTTGACAGCAGGTACTAAGACCACCAAGGAGCTAACTTAACTTTATGGACATGAAGAAAGCATTCAAGAGCAAATATGGTAAAAGCCTAACCCTTTTTCCCATTTCAAAAGTCTACTAAAGCATGTTGGATAGTTGTGGTAGACCCATCCTGTGTTCCCCGTGAGTACTCGGATAATGCAAGTAAGGGTGCTTCTTGGCTCATTGTGATGTGGAGATAGGCAGGTGGTGCCAATGGTCAGGAAATATTTTTGTGAGCTTAGACTTTGGGATATTGGTCATTGTCATTTTGAAAGTCAATTCCCAATGTAATTATAACTCTTCTTCCCCCCCCCCCATGTAGTGCCCACCCCTCCATCATGCCCTCTGGGTTTAACTGAGGAAATTAATTGTAATCCACAAAAGTTTACACCCAATTAAATATGTTAGTCTTTAAGGTGCCATAACTCTTCTGTATTTAGTTTTGTTGGATGTGCTGAAACAGACTTAGAACAATCACCTCTCGGGAAGTTCCCAAAGAAGGGCTACCTGCTTATTTGTTGTTATGACTGGTGAGGTCTGTTAATTGGAAAAATCACTGCAGCTTGAGTTCTAATATGAGTCTGCATGTACACCATATTTCAGGGAAAATCTAAATTTTGTGACACCCAATTGCTTGTTAAAAGGCCATTAACATAATTCAAGTCATTAAAAACCCACAATAGCTTAGGTTAACTGCCTTAATTCTATCTTGCCTGTAATCTCAAAATAAGTTCTCTGAAAATTTTTAATATATAATTTGTTCATTTTCAGCTTGTTTCAATTTATATGCCATCCCACAATGCCAGAGCACTCCCTGAGCAGTGGACAACATAATTATGTCAACAACACTAATGATTCCCCTTCCTCAGAGCTGGGAACTCATTTTAATGACCTCAGAGAGATGGCAGGCTGAGTCAACCTTGAGACAGCTACCCATATCTGTTGGGATTGAACTCAGATTGAGAGTCGATGCCTCACTGCAGCACTGCAGAATGGGGTGTTTCATTTGGCCTTCCTCTTCTTTTTTATAACAAAATATTAACAATCCCCATGTCCATGGAGTTTTTCTTGGCAGGAATACTGGAGTGGTTTGCCAGTTCCTACTCCAGGCGCCTACAGCACCTGGTACTTCCCTGGTGGTCTCCCATCCAAGTACTAACCAGGGCCAACCCTGCTTAGCTTCCGAAATCAGGCGAGAGCGGATGTGCTTAGGGCATCCAGGCAGCTATTAACAATCCTTCTCCATAGCTTGTTGGTGAGCATATGGTAGTGGGATATTCTGTGCCTCAGTACTGGGATTCCCTGAACGAAACAATATAATTGCTGTGCAGTTTACTTTCTGCTTGCACCCCTGGGGAAGTAGGCTACTCAGGGTTTGGTTGTTGCATAAAGATACCTGGTCAGATTTACACTTCCTCTGGCGTGGTTGTTAGGGTAGTACAGTGGTAGCGAACCTTCAGCACTCCAGATATTTTGCTTTGTCATTGGCAATACAAGCTTGGAATTTTGGGAACTGTGGTCCCAAAAAAATTTGGAGTGCCAAAGGTTTGCCACCACTGGGCTAGTATATAGGATGTGTTACCTATGTAAACTGCATAGCTGGTTCAGGCCCTGGCACACTGGCCATAATGCAGCACTCACTGAAACGTGGTGTAGCACGGGCTTACGCTTGCACCTTATCCCCATTTGGCCATCACAATGTTGTATGCCGCCCACTACCCAAAGGACCTTGGTGGCTTCAGAAATACTTTTCAGTGATCTGGAGGTCGCTTTCGGTTTACTGGAAGTCACTTCCAGTTCACACGGAAGCCCTCTGGGGGGTCTCCGACAGGCCTGGGATGGCCCTCAAAGGCCTGTTCAGGGCAGCACCAGGCTGGGGGTAAGTACAAGAGGCCTGAAACAAGCTTTTCCCCCTTACCCCAGGGGGGCTTTTTTCATATACTGTGGTCCCGCGATATAGCAGGACTGCAGTATATAAACCGCAAAAGGGCGGGGGGTTACTGTACTGAAATCTCAGTAGAAGACTACAGAACAAAGAAATGTTCCTTTTCTGGACTTCTACAATTTCTCAGTCAGCAGCCATGCTGGCTGGAGGATTCTGGGAGCTGCAGCCTCCAGCCAGCTACAACTCTTCTAAGCTGTGGACAACACACCGAAAGAAAGCAAATGTGTTGAGCAGATTACCAGTAATCTTGTATCCATAAGCAGCCAGCTGTCCAGCCATGTATTCTCCATCTGAACTATTATGAGAACATCCCCATGTTCGTATCCAAATTTTTTGTACCCCAGGAATAACACTGTCAAAGGGGGGAAAAAACACAATGTTAATTTTATTCCATATCTACTGGCAACATTTCATCACTATAAATTATAGGCACAAGAAACTGTAGTATTTAGGAAAGGAGCTACTATGATATACTCTTGGTTAATCCTTTACATGTACCACACTAAATAAAAATATGATTGATAGAACCTAACCCAAAATTTCAGTCTAAAAGTAGCAAACATATGACGATGGAAAAGAAGGCAGACAGAGGAGAATCTCAGTCCTGAATTACTTGGAAGAAACAGCAAGTCATAAGACAGATATACATAGATTCAAAGAATAGTGAAGTTGGAGGCTATCGGGTCAAATCCCTCACTCCATGCAGGAATATAAATCAAAGAATAGCTGCCAGGTGGTTATCCAAATTTCTCTTGAATGCCTCCAGTGTTGGAGCATTCACCATCTGCTAAGGTAATTGGTTCCATTGCTATACAGTACTATTATAACAGGAAGTTTTTTTCCTGATATGCAGCCAAAAGCTAAGTTATCTTAACTTGATCCCATTGTTGTGTGCCCTGCACTCTTTGATAATTGAGAACAGATCCTTCCCCTCCACTGTATGTCAGCTCTTCAAATATTTGAAATGCTATCATATTGCCCCTCTGTCTTTTCTCCAAGCTAAACTTGCCCAATTATTCGTCTTTCCTCATAGGGCTTGGTTTCCAGCCCCCTGATCATCCTTGTCGCCTTCCTCTGAATTTGTTCCAATCTCACAGCATCTTTCTTGAAGTGTGGTGTCCAGGATTAGACAGAATACTCAAGTTAAGGCCAACCAGTGCTGAATAGAGGAGGCAAGCTCACGGGATTTGGAAATTATACTTCTGCTAATACAGCCTAAAATAGCATTTGCCTTTTTTGTGTCCATATCAAACTGTTGGCTCATATTCAGCTTATGATCTACAAGAATTCCAAGATCCTTCTCATATGTAGTACTGCTGAGCCAGGTGTACTGAAAGTGTACAAGTATTCCAACTAAGACAAGAGTAACAGAAGGGCAGCAAAGCTAAAGATAAAGAGTGATATTATTATACCTAACATCCTCTCACCTTTCTGATATTTATTTATTTATTTACTTATTTATAGACTTTTATACCGCTCATCTTGCAGAGGAACTCCAGGCAGTTTACAACAATCACAAATTTCAAAAGAATATATACACATAAACATGGCATAGAATAGTCAATAACCAGGCAAATCAATAAATAAACAATTATCACATACACATAGAGACAAACAAATAGGGGAAAAATAATGATGATTGGCAGGTGGACTTATGGCCAGGACAAAAAAAACTTAAATTTTAATTAACAGTTGCCAAACGCCTCTTTAAAGAGCAAAGTCTTAAGAGCTTTTTTAAAGGCTGGCAGAGACTGACCTAGGTGACTCACTTGGCAGTTTATTCCAGAACACAGGGATGGCCACGGAAAAGGCCCGGTTTCAGGTAACCGTTTTCCGGGCCTCCCTATACGTGGCCACCTGGAGTAAGAACATATGTGATGTTCTAGTGGGTCAAGCCTCAGTTGATCTTTGGAAGATCTGTTCCACCAGGTACTCAGGTCTCAAGTAGGGGAGTACTGAAAATCAAAACCAGTACCTTGAACCTAATTGGGAATGCAAGGGCAACCAACGCAGACAGGCCAAGACTGGGGTGATTGTTATCTCTATTTATAAAATAGGGAAAACAAATTAACAAACAGGAATCTCAACTATGGATTGACTGCCAAAATGAATGTAAATTCAGATTACAAAATACATGACTACTTAAAAAAATTTAACAGCAGCAGCCATCTAATGTCACATATAATAGGCAATTCCTTTGCTGCATCACAGCAATTTCTCTTACACAATAAAGTCTTTGTTATTTCCTAAGAGGTCAAGGTGATGGACAGTAGATTCTTCAAGGGAAAGAGATCCTGAAACAAGACTAAAATCACTGAAAATGACTGAAAGTGTAGTTTGCCTGTTTCCACCACCTTGAGGTCTGGGGAACAACCCAGTGCATGATTTCCTATGATGATCTGGAATCGGATACTCAGGCTGTCTCATACTGGAAGATGAACTGCTTCAGTTGCCATAGATCACAGCTATTTACAGAACAAGAGCTGAATGAAGGAGTCATTTTATGGCCTTGGTAGCAAGATGAAACAAAAGACAGACTGGCAGTTAGATGGAGAGCATATTTTCAAAATAGCATATATCAGTCTTTGTTTCATGTATCTGAAAGGTTTTAAGTGCTCCTTGTACCTTCTCTTTATTTTGATTTGACAATAACTTCTAAAAGAGGAACTATACCTGTCACTAGGGGGCTCATCATCTGCTTCTACATTCTTTTGTAAAAGGCGTTTTCGCACTTTAGGAACAACATTTTTTCTCCTAAACTGTTGGTCATATGGTGTCAAATCTTGTGCTGACACAATATCTTCAATGTCATCAAGGAGAGAATTGCAGACAGCAGGCATCTTCTAGAAAAAAATGAACACAAAGTGCTGTTAATAACCAGCTAAAACAAAAGGGGGGGGGGAAATATAAAGAATTTTTTTCTTCTCTTCTTAATGAGAGCAAATATTCTGGTAATACAAACAATGCAATATAATTGTCAAATTGATTTTTAAAAATACCCAAATACCTTTTTTATTATTCCATATGTTTATTCCCTCTTTCAGAAATTAAAGTGTTCTGCTTATATACCGCCCAATACCACTTTAAGTAGTCTCTGGGCAGTTTACAATTTTTTTTTTAATTACAGTGTGCAGGCTACAATGTTTTCTTTCGGTTTGTATATATTTTCAAACAGCATTCTAAATGTTTGGAACCTTATGTTTGTGACTATTTTAATATAGTACTTTGAGCACCATAATATTTAAGTTCAAAATATTTGTAATAGCTGAGATAGACATTGTTGCTTGTAAAAAGTTTAAAACTTTTTCATATATATTTTTATGTACTGAATAAAAAGAAAAACAAGAACATGACATTTTTATAAAAGGAAAACTTCCTGTAATATATTAACTGTATTAGAGAAAGTTGTCCATCCTGTATCACTGCTAATAGAACCAGACAAGATTTTCCCTGCCTTTCTGGTAGGAAAAATAATCATACACTTTCAAGGCTGAGGCAGTTCAACCTTGTTTCCATCCTGAATTTATTGAGTATGCCATCAAGTTAATTCTGAATTTGGTGACCTTTTCAGAGTTTCCTAGGTAGAGAGTATTCAGAAGTGGTTTAACATCCCCTTTTTTCTGGGGGAATCCTAGGATTGTTCAGCTTGCACAGTTCCACACAGGCTGGGTCTTCTGGGATGCACAATGGGGAATTGTAATCCCAACCTAATTTGCTGAGGTATCTGAGCTACCTTCCCAAAGTGAGTTTAAAAAGCATGATCAGATAAATTTAATGTTAATGCTGAAGCACTCTGCATCTTACACTGTCTTCAGCAAGAGTTGTATATTTGCATTTATCTAAAGCATTTTTTCCAATCTCCACAAAGAAAAATCCACACTCATTGCATTTTCTCTTTCTGAAGACCAATAAATAAAGAGTATGATTGTGAGCCGTCCAGAGACCTTTGGGTAGTGGGCAGCATACAAGATAGATAGATAGATAGATAGATAGATAGATAGATAGATAGATAGATAGATAGATAGATAGATAGATAGATAAATAAATAAATAAATAAATAAATAAAAGGATGTGAAATTGTCTTGCTCTTGGAATTTTAAATAAGATTAATTGGGAATTTCTCCAACAAAAGTGTCCAGATGGTTTTACTTCCTTTGGTAGAAATAAGCACTGGACAGCTATCACTCTTCAAGCTGCTTTCCTGAACAGCCACCCATCCAGAAGAGGCTGATATACAGTTCAAGTCAATTTCTTGGCAAGATAGATGAATGATGTAAGAATCAAAATGGGTAGGTACGCTGTCAATTATAAAAAAAAATTCAAAGTCTTCACAGAAGACTAAACCCTTCCTAATGGTATCAATATTTTGGCTGCCCCAGAGAGGGCTGTACACACACACACGTTAATATATACGTTAACCATTCTTTAAACATCAGATCTATTACTGAACAATGAAATCTGCGTTACTAAAACAGACTGAGAAGCAACTCCTTTTATAGGCATCACAACATTCCCCGGAATCCCAACAGCTCCCAATCCTTCTGCCAAGAAAACTGGTACCTGACGAAGTCTTTTCCCTAAGTAAAGGTAAAGGCAAAAGTCCCCACCCACCCACCCACACGTACGTGTCCGACTCTAGGGGCGGTGCTCATCTCCGTCTCCAAGCCGAAGAGCCAGTGTTGTGCAAGTCCATGGTCACGTGGCCGGCATGGCTGCAAGGAAACGCTGTTTTCCCCAAGTATTCTGTTTTAATATTTCAACAGCCTGCCCTTTCCTCGTCAAACACTTCCCCCCCCAAAAAAAAAAATCCCACCCCGCATGGAGGGTTCTGCCAGCGCGGGCCTTGGGCCACGTCCCTCTCGCCGCTTCCTTCAAACCACTGAAAGAGACCCCCCCCCTTATTTTCCGTGCCTGGCGCGGCCGACGCGGTTACAACCCGACGGCCGCGCTTCCTACCCACCCACCCCACCCGCCCCCGCTCCTGACGGCCGTCGGCACCGCAACCCTTATGGGGCCCACTGCTTCCCCCCCGCGCTCTTCTTCTCAGCCGGAGACGCTCCGTTCTTCCTCTTCCCCCGGAGCGCCCCCACCCTCTCTCTCTCTCTCTCTCTCTCTCTCTCTCGGACGGTCCCTCCTCCTCCGGGGTCCTCCTGCCAGCCTTGTCCTTGGCGGCCCTTCTCCATCCCCCCCCCCACGAAAGGAGAGCGAGGGGAGAGGGAAGAAAGAGGAGATGGGGGAGGGGGCACAACCCGAGTGGGACCCCCCACCCAGCCGCCCACTCTCCGCCACTCACCTGCAGCACTTGGCGCAGCGGCCCTGTTCACATGGACGGCGCCATGATATATGACCGCGCCCCCTGACACGTATGTCTGCGGGGAGTGGAGGGGGAGGGACCCAAAAAAAATGGCAATGCGACGGTATCCGAGAGAGGACAAGTCTTCTCGCGCCGCGTTTACGCTCGAAATCAGAGGGACGGGAAGCGGGAGGGAGCGCTGGGCATCCTGAAAGGGCATGTTTTTCTATCCTTCATCATTTTTTTCCCTGAGACTTATGAAGGCTGAACATAAAAACATAAGAAGGGTCAGGCCAAAGGCCCATCTCGTCCAGCTTCCTGTATCTCACAGTGGCTCCACCAAATGGGAGCACACGAGACTAGGTATCTGTCTCCTGCTACCACTCCCCTGCATCTGGCCCTTGAAGTAACCTGGTTATAAGCCTGGAGATTGCACATCTCCATCATCGTTTGTAACTTGTGAGGGACTTTTCCTCCAAGAATCTGGCCAATTCCCTTTTGAAGGCATCCAGGCGAGATGACATCACCACATCCTGTGGCAGGGAGTTCCATAGACTAACACGTGCTGGGCAAAAAAAAAAAAATCTTTTGTCTGTTCTCACTCTCCCAGCCCTCAGTTTGAATGGATGTCCACTAGTTCTGGTATTTCGTGAGAGGTAGAAGAACTTCCCTCTATCCACTTTACTTATGCTCTGCATTGTTTTGTACATCTCAATCATATCCCCCCAGTCACCATTTTTCCAGACTAAAGAGCCTGTTATATTTGCCTAAAACACAAACAAGCATTTTATTTATTTTTGTCCCCTTTTCTCTGTTGTCTCCGGCATTTTAACATTCTGATGTGTCTGTGAAGATTCTCAGCGAATCGGATGAGCTTAGGAACAACTCCGTTCTTACTCTTTCCTATAATAAAATCACTGCATTGTCTCAGTCTTTTGAAGAAGGGGATCATGTTCCTAATAACTCACAAACATAGTGAATCCAATCACCTAGGTGTAAACTCAGCTGGATTCAATAGGACTTACTTCTGTGTAATGCAAATGTCTTGGGTTCTTCTATGGAGAAAGGTTGGATAGAAATATTTTCAATCAATCATGCTATCCCGTTACAGTTACTGGATTTTCTCTGAATAAACTTAGGGACTGAACTCTTAATGCAGGAAACACATGACAGGCTATTCAAAAGTTCACAATGTGTGTCAAGTATTCTTAGTGTGAGACAGTTTTCGTTTATTCTTTAGCTGGCACTCACCAAGTTTGAGTTGCCTTTATCACAGCCAGGGCCAGCACGCCCATTAAGGCAAACTAGGCAGTTGCCTAGTGCACCAAAATGGAGAGAGGGCGCCGGCCAGCCTGCTGCCCCCCCGCCACTGGCCACCACCGTCTGTTCCCCCGCTGCCAGTCGCCATCCGCCCGCCGCGCCCATCGCCGCCCACCCCAGTGCCCGTCACCATCCGCCTGCCACCCCGTCCCCCACAGCCACTGGCCCCCGCCATCCATCCCCCGCTGCCGCCCACCCACCCGCCTGCCACCCCCTGCCCGGTCCCCCACCTCCCCCTACCCCACCCCACCCCCCTGCACCTCGCCTAGGGCGCAAAAAAACCTAGCGCCGGCCCTGATCACAGCACAATGTTCATAAATATTCTGCTCCTGTCTCAGAACGGAATAAAAAAAAACATTAGTCAGAATCCTATCAGTGATTTAGGTATGTGCTACCTAAATTGCAAAACTCATTGGGTTGCAGAGAGTTTAAGGATGTACCAGTTGCATAAATAGGCCCAGGAGCAGAAGAGGACACTGTTCCCATGTCTTCAGGCATTGCTTAGACTGAAGATTACATTTCAGTAGATGTAGTTATTAATACAAGCTAGTTATTAATACAAGCTACATTCGCTGAAAGGGACTCCTCCATACAGCTCTTAAAAGGTGTAGGCCCCATGTCCTGCCTTTCACCCAGTCACCATCCACTGGGTGTGTGGTCACTGTGCAGTCAGGCAGACCCTACCTGCATAAAGTGTCCTTCTGCTTGTCAATTAGCAGGAGTTTGCCATGAGGAGATTCACAGGTTAACTTACGCATATGATAGATGGACTCAGAAGACCTGGGTTCAGTTGTCCATGGAAACTCATTGGGTGAGTGAACTAGTGAGTGAGACAAACATTCATTGAACATCTGATGCCTCAAAAATATTATTAGAGTCACTAAGTCAGAAGCCAATTGACAGTACATGGTACAGGCAGATTGCCAATATCACTTGTCTCAGATTTGGCTGTAGTACTGGTTCTCCAGGACCTTTTAAATTTGCCAATGGGTCAGAAGATTAGGGGTCTTGCCACAATTGTATACTGTACCAGAATGCCATTTGGCTTGAGTATGTCAGGGAAGCTGACAGCAGCACCTTCACGACAATACTCTGTCAACGTCTAGACTGCAAGCAGCATCACCCAAGGCAGAAGGGTAAAAAGTGAGATACCAGCTAAAAAACATCTATTATCTTCAGAAATGAACTTTCCCATCAGCAGAAGATAATTAATAGTTCCAGTAGTGATAAGTAGAGGAGGTTTTTGAAAGAGCAAGTGGAAGGTGAAACTGGTAACGGATCTTTCACAGACAGTGGCAATGAAACTCAAGCTGACGTGTTAGTTCTGAGTGTAGGTGGCAATAGTAAATCACATCTGAATCTTCTGTGCCACAAAAATCCTACAATAAGCCAATACAGCTACTGGGGAGCAATCAAGGTCAAGTACATGTAGCAGCATTACGAATGAAGCAACTGGATTAAAACTGAAAAAATAGCTGCTTTTTGATGAGGGCACAGGCAAAAGGAAAGCCTAATGCTGCATAACAAATTGAATGGCAACACAGCTCAAAATTGGAAAACAAGAAATGCAATGCTTAGACTTTGTAATACTGTATCTGGAGTAAGCAAACTGAGGTGAACTTTTTCAAACAGATTATTACAAAGTGCTTTACTTTGAAAATGACAACCTCAGAGCAAAACATATGGTTGTAGTAGCGACGTGAGCTGCAGAACAAGCCGCTTTAGGCTACAGCACCACACCTGATCAATAGAATCAATCAGACTCCACAGAAAGCCCAGCATCATTCATTGCTCCAACCACAGATGTAAATTTGAAACGTATTCCAACAAACAGGCTTAACAGACTGGAAACACTCAATACAAATTGTAATCTCAAAGAAAGGAAACAGCATTGGAATGAATTAACTACACAACCATTCCACTGATTTCTCATGCAAGCAAAATGATGGTCATGAGTTTACAAAAACTTGTACCATATTTGGAGTAAGAAATGCTAGATTCAAAAAGAGAAAATATACTCGAGAACATATTGCAAATATATTGTATGTTGGCTACTGGAGGATAAAGTGCTAAGTGTGGATAGAGTAATGACTAGGATTCAGGAGGCCTGGGTTTGAAGAAAAGCTAACAGGAAGAAAACCAATTATTTCAAAATGGGTTCGGTATCAAATCAAGCATGAACTCTTGAGATAAGCTAAATTGATCCAACTGAAGTTATGATGATTTGGACATATGGGAAGACAAGGCACACTAGGAAAAAAAACAATACTAGGAATGGTAGAAGGCAGCAGGAAACGAGTATCTCCAATTTGAGATGGATTGACTTATTAAAGGAAACCGCAACCTTAATTTTGCAAGACCTGAACAATATTGTTAAATGATAGGGCTATTTGAAGACCACTAGTGAATAGATTTTCTGTAAATTAGAAGTCTCTTGACAGGACATTTCAAAAGATGGATCATGTAGTCAGTTTTTTATTTTCTTTTTATATTTTTAAAAGCTTTGTAGGTGGCTGCTGTCATTCCACTAGGCATTTGACTTCATAATGTTAGTAACAAAATTTTGGTAAAAGCCAAATTCAGAGTCAAAAGAAGATATTGCCTAGTATTAGGATACTTACTATATATGCTAGTATTAGGATACTTACCAAACATACTGTTTGATGGGGCAGGAGCTTGCCATTATAATCTATTCTAGGCAAAGACATGGGTTAATACCAGAGACCAACTGATGTTAGTTACAAAATCCTGCAAGAATACCTCACATTCTTATTATGCTACCACAATCCTTCCAAACTTTCCTTTTCCTCTACTATACACTAGGCTAGGGCTACATTTCACTTCTTATACTCACTGGGCATTTTTCGTTTTGAATCCCAACAGAGCAATTCCTCCGTTCAGCTGCAGCCTTAATACCTGTACAACTTGTTGCTGTTGGTTGCTTTGTGCGTGTATGGTTCTCCTTGCCACTTTCTGTCAAGTGTTTTAGCCACCTTATGTTTATATATTACTGGCACATTCTACTCCTTGGCTTCTTGGACTGTTTCTCTCCTTTACAACTATTTCATGGGCAGCGGAATGTATGACATAGCTGGTGAGCTTTTCTGGTTGCAGGGCTGGGTGTGGAAAGAAAATCCTAGTCCCTACTCAACCACGATGCAGCTTTAATATATTTCACTATTCACTGCTAAGGCCAACTACAGCCATCTAAACAAAGTGACCACAAGCAGCCTAGTTCATGGGAGCTGTCTTTGGTGATAAAAATGCATTTCAAAACCCATTATATATTGATATAAAGCTTTATTGATTACCATAAAAAAATCTGTCAGTTACATACATTTGAAGAGGCAAGGTCACTGCTGGAGAACAAATTATCTTTACAAATGCAAGGCTATTTTTGTTTTGTTTTTTTTACATTATTTTACAGATTTCTAGAACTAGCGTACTATTCAAAGGTATATTAAGGTTAGTATTTTGTCCACTTTTTAAGTATGTAAATTATACAAATTGGCATTTAACATTTAATCATCCCTTTCATATCATTCTATCCAAAGATCCCCTTCATACCATAAAAGCATTCATGCTCACACAAACTTGTACTTCCTTCCACAAGACAAAGTTTAAATACTGTATTTTTTATTTACATACCCACATGAATTATTTTTTTCAAGAAATTACAAACCAGCTATAAAATATTCTGCCAGGTTTTACAAATTCATTCCTATTGTACAAAAACCGGTTAGGTGACTAAAATTTAAGAACACACAACTTAAATAACCAAGGAACTATGCACATATTTGTACACATATAAAACACACTTAACACTGTTTAACAGTTCTTAATGTGTTGCCCTTCTTACACAATTATATTCCAAGTCTCAATCATACTACTTCCATACTATTATTCCACTATTTCATGTATGTCTATAGCAGCATCTCAGTGGTACCAGAAAACCTGCACACATATATTTAAAAAGATAAAACATTTTAGTATTAAGCAACAGATAAAAAAGGCAATGCAAACTGTTTAGGATATTCAACTAATTAACATAAAGTGGCAACATTTTATGCAACTGTGGGTATGAATACTATTTATTTCAGAACATATGCTACGTTAGCAAAGAGTTATAAATTAAAATCGAATAAAGAGAGTACTAAAAGGTATATTATTTACACTTTGGGTAAAACATCAGCTTTGTATCAGCTCGCCAAACCAGGAGCAGTAGCAGCTAAGCCATTAAAATAAACAGTTTTCTGAGTAAGTGAAGCTTGGCATAAATAGTATCTCTTAGACGAAAAAGCCCACAGTGCAATTTAAGTAGGCACTTTATTTTAAAGTCCCACTTCGTACCACAAACTTTACACACCAGTTCTATTGCACACTGCGGATAATAAAAACCAAATTGTACAGCTTTGTTTTATATGTTAACAGATGACATCCTCGCATAATACTTTTTTTTAATCAAACTTCCAGCACTGGATGGAGAAAAGTGTCATTTTGATCCAGCTAGAGGTCATAAGCAGGTGGAAGCAGCCTTTCTCACAAGTCTCCCAAAGAAGATGGAGAGAACTTTGTGCATCAGCTGACACAACATGAAATTCACCAGCCAACCCAGAACATGGGGGCTGTGTGTGTGTGTGTGTGTGTGTGTGTGTGTGTGTGTGTGTGTGTGAGAGCGCACGTGCAACTCTTTAGAGGAAATGGGAACCAAAATCCTACCGACTGTTGTGTCGAGTAAGCAGGGTCTGGATCCAATCCACTCTACCTGCTTATCTCTAGAACAGGAAATATGCAGGATTTCAGGTATATTTCTTTATCTTTTAATGGTTACAAATATAAACCCCTGGCCGCTCTGGGCACGTTGTGTTGCACTACTTTGTACCATCCCTATATTTTACCTAGGACTGCAATACAGTACAATTAAAGTTTTTATGATAAACTATTTGAGGGCATTAAGTTCTTAAAAGGCTAGGTACATTAACGATGGAGAAGAATCCCAACATCCCACGAGTCCGCTGGAGGACACTTGTCTCACACTTCTGTCTCTGTATTCTGCACACACTATTTTCCAGTTGCCATTACTGTCAATACAAATAAAGGGCTCAATGCATACATACTCTCTACAGAAGGCACATTTTGAAATATTGAGGAAGAATTGCGGTGTGTGGCTCCTAAAACCATTCTTGAGCAGCCCTTCATGGATCTTATAGACACAATAAATCAGAATAAACAATAGTCATTCCCGTGTGCGTCTGTTATAATTTGCTAAATCAATAGTTACCAGAAATTGGGATTAAGGTAACTCTAACTGAAGGAGTCTGCAGTGCTGTGCTTGCACTACTAGCCTATTATGTATTTATTTACAAATGTCAAGCATTCTGAATGCTAATCCTGAAATGGGGTACAGCCAAGAGATAAAAGGATTGCTAACATGGAATGACAACAGGTATTCTGGTTTCATTATCTTTAGAATTAGGGTGGAGGGGAGAAGATAGCAAGGAACGATCAACTGCACAAAAATCCATCCATCAATGCAGGCATTTTTTCAAAATCATAATCGAAGAGATCGCTGACGCCCTCCTCTTCGCCAAGGCCAAACAGATAATCTTCATGAAGTAGAGGGGGCAACAAGTTCACAAATGGCCCTTCAAAACTCGAAGCAATTTGGTCCTCTGTCTGTTGCAACAGGTTGGTTGTAGAGGCCAGTGGGGAGATGGTGGCTGTAGTTACCGAACAGTTAAGACTTCCTGAGTTATCAGAAATCATGTCTGTTTGGGGGGGGAAAAATCATCACATTTGTTAAGAAAAACAACATGTGCAGGCAGAGGATCTTAATGTTCAATATCACTGTTCTACCGACTCAGGCCCTTTGTACACAACCCCTAAACTCCGCCGCAAATGGCTCCCAGCTCCGGAGCTTAAAATTGTTTCCCCACCAGCTCCGGAGTTTACAGATAATTAAGTGCGACCACGCCCACCTAAGCACGTCCCAGCGCACTTTTCAGGTACCTGCTCTCTGGAGGTGAAAATTCCTGATGCGGATATAACGTAGTGACTGCCCGGCTCTCCTTGCTTCTGTTTGTTCTTTTTTTGCCCCCCGCCCCTTTAAGAGATCTGAATGCAGTGCGGGGATGGCAGAACGGAGGTGAGCAGCATTCTTTTCTTCCTTTTTTTCTCCCTCCCCTCACGCAGCCAGCAGCCAGGAGTGCGGAGGGGGGTGGGAACGCAGGAACAGCGACAAACCCCTAAGATCTCTGGTCCGAATTTAAGTGGCCAGCGGATCTTAGGGGTCGTGTGAAAAGGCCCTCAGTTTATTCTGAAAGTAGGCTGCCATCTCTATCCTAACTTAGCAGAGCCTAGTATCTCCTGCACCCATCTCTCCTTACTCTAAAACTGAAGTGGTCTCATCAGCACACACAAGCTTAAGCAACAGTTTCTTAGAAGATGCCAACAAATCCTCAAAGGCAAATTTCTTAGAGTTGCCTCTGCCAAATGTAGAATTACCTTCGAGGAAATGCTGGACGTTATGCGTATCCTACAGAAACACACAAAATTATCCTATAAGTTAGGGATATTAAGTATTAAGTTGCTACTACTTTTTTAAAAGCCAGCAGTAACTAAGTCTGCATTCTTAATTATGGAATACATTCTTCTACCTGGGCAGCCAATAGAGAAGGTATATAATAGCAATCTTTATTTTGCAGTCTAGCAGAAACCATGATTTTAAAATGACCGTTGTTTCAGTTATCAGCCTTTCAGCCCTATTGAGAATTGGTATACAGTGGACCCTCGTATAACAAACAGTTTGTATAACATAAAATCTGTACAACATAAAAATTCTGGAGATAGGGAAAATTTGCTTAACAGAATGGTCTATGGGGCGAATTCTGATTAGGGATTACTCTGTTTTCAATGCATTTGTATAGGAAATTTGTATAAAGGAAAATCTGCTTAACAGAATTTCATTTGGAATGAATTAATTCCTTTATACAAGGTACCACGGCACATTCTGTTTCTTATGAGGTGTTCACTGCTCATTTTTATATAATTGACAAGATGTTCCATATTTTCACCATTACAGAAAATGTATAAATATACAGCCTGTAGCCAAAACTCTTGTGCCCACAGATTTTAAGCTGGGAAATGTAAACAAAGCATCACAAGTGAAATGATAACTTGGCAAATGAAATCAGAAAACTATAATAACCCCTGAAGGCAATGTGTCATATATTAACAGTACAGATTCAATTCTCCTCTTGCTTTTAAAACCCTGAGTCTATTTGGCAATTATCACTTTTAAAAGATACCTTTGGAAAGAGTTCTTGAGATATTTCCATTGTGGTCTGGATCCTGAACTTTCACGGGACTGGGGTAATCTGTTTCTTCTGGACATAAGTAAACCTGAATAGGCCCTTGGGTACTTGATAAGTGGATAAGCTTGTTCTGTCAAGACAAAAATATCACCATTTTCAGTTTGTCTCTTACTTATAAATGATCAGAAATCGCTACTGGATGGCTCATTTATAATCACATGCAAAACAAAACATATGCATGAGAAGGAATAATCCATTTCTGCTAGGCAAAACAGTTTAAACAATCTGCAGTTTCCCAACCTGCTTACCATCCATGCTTTAAAAACTAGCTAGCATTATATTGTTTTTCTAGGGATCAATCCTGTATCTCAGAACTATGAATTGAGACACTGAACAATGATTTCCAAACTCGCAATCCATTCTACTGTTGATTCATCGACATGAGGAAGAAACCCTGCATGTGCTGAACGCTTGCAAAACAGGTACTGCTATTAATAATACTAAGCATGGAAAGTTTGTCTGTGAACACTTAGAAAAGCACATCAGATTCAGACACAACAGAAGATTTTTAATGTCTGTTGAAGAGAATCAAAGGTTGACAAATGAGCAAGAGGAACTATAAGTCAATGGCAGTGGCTCGGCTGGTCAGGAAAGACTTGACTCAGGCATATAGATTTTGGATGATGAGCCAGTGTGGTCTAGTCATTAAGATGAGGACTGAGAAAAATACAAGACTCAAATCTGCACTCATCCACAGGTCTCACTGGGTAACCTTGAGCCAGGTAGCTTCTCATTTTCATCTCACAGATAGAGCTGGTAGCCAACTAACCTCTCAGTGAAAAAATGTGCAAGAAGAGAAATAAGATGAGGAGAGAGAGAGAGAGAGAGAGAGAGAGAGAGAGAGAGAGAGAGAGAGAGAGAGAGAGAGAGAGAGAGAGATCTTACTCATAAATCCTACTTAAAATCCTGCGGTCATAAGTAAAGAGCAGTGTAAAATATTCCTTTCCAGATTCCTGAAATTAATTTATGTATTCATTATATTATACTTATATTCTATCTTTCTACTAAAATAAAAAAAATTGGTAACAAACAAAGGAAATAGCAAGCATTATCAAGAGATAAATGTATAATATTAAGAAATAAAATCATATTTGATAATTCAAATCCAATTTGATAATAAAATCAATAAGCAATGAACAGTTTATAAGGCCGGCTTGGAGGCACAGGCCTTCACATTCTAAATGTAGAATGCAAACTGATCACACCGGCCATGCAACACATAGAATACAGTGGTACCTAGACTTAACGTTTTCAGTCTGTTCCAAGGCATCTTCAAAAGTCGAACAATTCATAAATCGAACAGCAGTTTCCCATAGGAATGTATTGAAAACCAATTAATCAGTTCCAGAGGAAACAGATTAATAAGTTTTCAATGCATTC
Source organism: Phrynocephalus guinanensis (assembly GCA_037367245.1). NCBI lineage: Eukaryota > Metazoa > Chordata > Lepidosauria > Squamata > Agamidae > Phrynocephalus > Phrynocephalus guinanensis. Next base: position 80,611,680 of record CM074739.1, read on the forward strand.
CTATGGGAAGGCTGTCCCAATCTCACTTCTCCCTCAATCAAGGGAAGCCATTTTCCGCCAAACAGCTGACTTTGACAGGTCTGGCCTGTCAAAATCAGCTCTGGGTGTTGGGTTGCAGAGAGCAGCCTTCAGCTGCCCTTGATTGAGGGAGAAGCCCAGGCAGTTTGGAAGGGAAGCACTTACCTCTGAGTAAGCACTTACTGTGAGGTAAGCGCTTGCCTTGCAAGGCTCCGGGGCAGCCTTTGGCTGCTTTCCTTTTTTCCCACCTCACATATGACTTTGACAGGTCCAAACTTCCAAAAGGTGCTTCCCTTCCAAACCGCCCAGACTGTGCAAAGATCAATGGGTCTGTGGCCTGCTCATCAAATTGGTGGGCAGAGCATGGACCCATTGATCTTTGTCCAGCCTAGGAGGCTTGCAAGGGAAGTGGCAGTGGTGATCCGCCACCGCCGCTTGCCTTGCAAGGCGCCTGGGTTGGGCGAATATGCATCCACCCCAGGAGATCCCTGGGGCAGATGCATGTTCACCCACCCTGGGCGGTTTGGAAAGGAGATGCGTCTCCTTTCCAAACCGCCCAGGCTTCAGAAGGATGCATCCATCCCAGCGATCTCCTGAGGCAAATGCATGTTCACCCAGCCCGGGCACCTTGCAAGGCAAGCGTTTACCTCCGAGTAAGCGCTTACTCAGAGGTAAGTGCTTCCCTTCCAAACCGCCTGGGCTTCTCTCTCAATCAATCAAGGGCAGCTGAAGGCTGGTTTCTTTTCATTTTTCTTTGAAGAGGCAGTTCATTTTTCGTTTTGTTAGGGAACGAAAAAACAAAACAAAACAATTCATTTCGTGCCCATCTCTAAATGCAATGTATCAACATAAGAGTTACAGGACAACTAAGAAAAGGAAACCACTGCAGTTTTATTAAGCTAGAAAAGATTCTTCTTACATTTAGTGGATCAGGCACTTCAAGTTTTGTTTCTGGAGGAGCTTTCACAAGTACGACTGTTTGGTCTTTAAGGCTACTAATTTCTCGAATATCTTCGTACCTAATATATGCTAATGTAATCCATGTTAAAGAAATGTTCAGATGCAGCACTTTAATCCTAAGAATTAACATCACACAATAATTAATTTGTAACATGCCCACATCATCCTACATTAAGTTCTCTTCCTACCTCTCTTACATTTGGCACACTAGCTACAAATACACAAAGGAGTCTGCATTTGAAAAAAAAAGTGAAAGCAATGCAGACTAAAACTAGGCCATGCAGATTTGGAAAGATGCTATGATATATTTCATGTTTATTGATTATGGTAAACCATCATCTTATAATTGCAGAGCTGGAAGGGACCCAATAGATCATTGAGTCCAGCACCTGTTAAGAAGACACAGTAGGAACTCTGAATTTCTGGCTCGGCACTCAGAAACTGCTTCTTCAAGTGCCATGTCCTCATAGAACACTGGCGATCAGTAGTATGATCTAGTTTTTATCCAAAGCTATTATAAACAGAGAACCTGTGCTCACTGCAAACGAATGACTTCAATTTTTAAGACAGAATGTTCTTCCATACCCTGGCTCATGCCTCCCATCTATTTTTCCTTGATGGATAATCTGCAGCAGATGGTATGTTAGTGTACATCATGTGACTGAAATATTGTAATTTTCTTCTCTTTATGGTATTGAGAATTTCTAGCTTTTTATTCAGGTATCTTCAGAATTCATCTGTAGCAGTCAGATACCTAAACTAAATTTAGAAGTTTTCTAGCTAATGTGAACGAATCAACCTTTCATTAACTGCAGAAATTCCGAGATTGGTATAGATCAGTGATGGCGAACCTTTTAGAGACTGAGTGCCCAAACTGCAATTCAAAACCCACTAATTTTTTTTGCAAAGTGCCAATACAGTAATTTGACCTGTATACAGGTAGCTATGAAGGAGCGATGTTGGGTGCCCACAGAAAGGGCTCCGAGTGCCACCTTTGGCACCCGTGCCATAGGTTCGCCATCACTGGTATAGATTTTACCTGCACTGCTGAGTTTATTTACAGTTTTTCACAAATCCCATTCCTGGAATGTACCAAAAAGTAAGGATTTACATAATCTTGTATCTAGCTGGTTAGAAACCACTGCAAAATGTTGCCTATCAATTTGAAAGATATGCTTTTGCTAGCATTTTAAAGCAGCAGAATAACTATAGTTAAGGAACATCTCCACTGTAGTGCTACCACATAATTTGCCACAAAGATGCAAAATGCCAGCATTACAGCATCAAAATATAAGAGCACTCTGAAAAGTGTCAGATTTCTCCAAGGACATTAGCTCCATCAGACTGAAAAAGGATATTTCCGATTTTCAGAATCTTCCCTTAGTAACTTGAGGTCATAGGAACAGCTCTGTATCAACTCGTCCAGCTTCTTTTCTTCCTGATTGAGTTCTGCTACCTCCTTAGACAAGCCTTGATAGTGCCCCAGTGTGCCCCCGAAGTCAGACAGACTGCAGCCCCTTCAAAACAAATAAGAAGTCCATTCAGAGCTATTCTGATTACCAATATTTCGTGGCGCAATTCCAACTTGGTTGTGACCTATACAGTAGGACCCTCGTATCCACTGATTCATTAGCCACTGATTCAGTTATCCACGGTTGGCAGAGGGAAAAAAGATTAAATAAATTATTGAATAAATTTAAATAAATAAAATTCAGCAGGCGCAAAGCAAGCTACAGTCCCAAACAGCAGCCATAATGCAAGCTAATGTCGTAAAACAGCAACCGTAATGACAAGCTAATGTCACAGAACAGCAGCCGTAAAGCAAGCTATTGTTGAAAAACAGCAGCCATAAAGCAAGTTACTGTCACAAAACAGCAGTTTTTGGGGGGCGGGGTTGCGTTCTCTCTTATCCACGTATTTTGTTATCCACAGGAAGGCCTAGAACCAATTCTCAATAGATACCGGGGTCCTACTGTACTTTCCTATGCAACCTGGGTTCAGTCCAGACTCTCTAAAGGTCGATATACTCCCATTCAATTATTCCCAGGCTTTCAGATCAAGGCTGCTTCATTTTGCAACTCTGTCAACAGTCAAATACCTTTATTCATTCATTCATTCATTCATTCATTCACTCACACATTCATTTATTTGATTGATTGATTGATTGAATTGTTTACATAAGCCAGGAAAATGTATGTATAGATCCTTTGAGCATATCATGCCGTTCAATACCTTGGCTCCAACACTAGCTGGACATTTGATCACAGTATTTAATAAACAGAGAAACTCAGCCTCTGAGCAAATACTACTTGCTGTTACACACAGTAGCTTCTATGACACAAAGCTCTGCTTAGTGTATTCTATGGGACAGGATAGCTCCTTTCTCAAACCAGGATCATTCCTAATACAGTTTAATGAGCAGTGCCTTCGCCTTTTGATCCTTGCAAAACCTCTTCTAGGGAGTTGCTTCCAGTAACGACTATGCCCGGGGTGGAATATACCTTTTCATCTAAAACATGACAGCATAAAACTAGAGGCATGCAACATTCATCCAGACAAGAAAGAATGCAAAGCTATGACACTAGGGATGGGAAGTTTATATTTCAAGAACTCCCATCCACATAATTTACCTGGAAATCCCTCCAGACAGAATTCTGGGAATGGGAGAGCACAAATCACAGCCAAAGAATTGTTTCCCCACCTCCAATCCACTCTGACCCTGGTTTTAAGGAGCCCTGATGCTTGCTAGGTATCACAGCAAGGCTTTCTGGGAGATACTGTAATGCTGTATGGGATAATGTGGTCTATCCATGAGGATCTATTCAGAAAGTCTTTCAGTGAACTACCTTTTATGTGTAGCACTGCATTAACTCACAAGAACCTTGCTATATTGAACCCTCTCTTCCAAACCTGAAACCTGTGGAACAGAGCAGAAGGCCAATGGAAACCCCCTTTTTAAAGCAAAAAAAAAAAAAAAAAAAAAAGCAAAGTGTTCTGCTTATATACCGCCCCATACCACTTCATGTAGTTTCTGGGCGGTTTACAGTTTTTAATTATAGTAATGCAGGCTACACATTGCCCCCCCCCCCAGCAAGCTGGGTACTCATTTTACCGACCTCGGAAGGGTGGAAGGCTGAGTAAACCTTGAGCCGGCTAGCTGGGACTGAACCCCAGGTAATGAGCACAGTTTTAGCTGCAGTACAGACATTTAACCACTGCACCACGGGGCTCTTAACTTGCTGCGTGTGCTCTGCCACGGCCAGGTTTCTTCCTGAGGGATTCCAGGCAAATTCTGGGAGCAGGAGTCCATGAAGTACATAAGCCCCAGCCTTCTATGACACTACTTACATCCACTGAATGTTGTTTTTGGACTTTTTCTTGATGAGAAGAATGCCTTCCAGGACATTGGTGATATCATAAATCCTCCGTTTCTGTACTTTAAGAACTTCTGCTGCTTTGTTCAAATCCACTACACCATCTGGAGATTGGCTCAGTAGCTGAATAAACTTCTTTGTGAGAAGACCAAGTGATGTATCATACCGTGTTTTTTCTGAAGGGGATTTGGGAGCTTGAAGGAAAAAACATTATTTCATGATCGTCCTGAAACTTGCATAAAATCTCATTTTAAACACTTCTGACATTTTCTTGAATTCAGAACTAAAATCCAAACATTCACAATTTCCCTAAAACTTTTTCTCTTACACTGTTTATAAATTAAGAACAGGAATAAATAATAAAGGAGGAAAATAACAGCCCCAAAACATGGAAGCAGAAAGGAATACCAACAAGGAAACAGACCTTCTAAGGAAAAGGCCACCCTAAACCTGAAGATGTCTAGAGCCCCATGCTGTGTGGAAACTTCACAGTAGGTGGAACGAGGTCAGCAGACGTCTGCTAAATTGATTTAACTTAAGCAAACCTCAGCTTGAGATCTTGCAGATAATGGCCATAAGTATTGCTTAAATAAAATGTAGCTCAAGATTTATAGGCAGTGTTAGTAAAAGAAAAGCAAAATTAAAAGATACGTGGTAACTTTCCAAGATCCAGATGGTGCATTAAGCTACAAAAAGGAAGCAAAACATTATCAACTCCCTATGTGTTTAAAACAATGCATTAATCGATTATAACCAATGGGTGTATTTTCTACAAGTATCATTTCACATGACAACTCTCACACTGAATTTTGGAAGATAAGGCAGTAGATAGGACAGACTCACTGAGTTGAGATATGGAATTTGGATTCTTAAGGCCATGCTTCATCTGAATCTTTTGAAAAGAAGATCTGGGCCTTATTGTTGCAGAATTTGAAAACACAAAGATATCAGATTCAGGGCTTTAAAGCAAGCCTTCCAAAACGGAATCGCACTCCTCTCTCCCACTCGCACTCTGCTAGCCATCAACCCTGATTTTTACATTCTTATTCTCAGACCTGGAATTTAGATGCAGAACTATGCATAGTAGATCCATTTGAAATTATTTTGAGGAGAAATTTGTTGTATGTTCCTACAAAATTCATAAAACAACCGTTCTAACACTGCAGGACAGTAAATTGATGTTGGTAACCTCCTATGTATTTAGCCTCTTCCTGCCTCAAAGGGAGGACAAAACTTCATAACTTTCGCTTGATTAAATTAACTGACAGGAAGGCAAGAGAACTTTAGGAGTTGTTTCTCTTTTTATGTGAGACTCAAAATTGATTTGAAATTTCAAAAGCAAAAATGATCCTTCTGCCAGCAACTAGAAACTTAACTCTTTTGAGAGATTTTTGGTGAGTGAGATGGGGAGGTCCTTGAAAATCTGATATTTTTATTTTTAAATAATGTTTTTAAACATTTGTATATTTTAAATTTGATTCGATTTTGGGGGGGTCCCTACTAGGGTGGAAAGGCAAGATAAAAACTGAATGAATAAATGAGCAAGTGAGTGAGTGAGTGATTTTTTTATATCTTTGTAATATGTTTCCTTACTTTTTGGACTATCTGGACTCCTAGTTGTGGCTCTCCCTTTACCCTTTGGCGTTCTTAATCCTTCAGCTATAAACTGCTGCCCCGTCTCTCCTAGTTCCAGTCTTCTCTTTGCCTGTCAAAAGAATAGAGTTTGTGTAAATCAACCAACTAAGATCAAGCTCAGCTTTAAAAAAGCTGGAAAGACAAAGGACTTATGATGGTCAGAAAGTAAACCAGATAACCATTCCCAGGATACTAAATTGACACCTATCTTATTTTGTTGCAAGAAAATGCATATTTTAATTGATTCTCTGTAGGCATAAAAATCCTGGAATTGAAAGCCTACCCACTGCTTTTCTGGTCAGGAAAAAATAATGGACACCCAATCAGAAGTAAAACTACTTTTTCTTTTTCATGCCATTTCTTCTTCTAAAAGGCAGAACACAATCAAATCAGCTGCTTGATTCTTTTCTTAGTAGAACAGCAAACTGGAATTGGAAATGACTTTTATTCTTGCTATGTACTTCCATTGCTTTTTCCTTGGTTCATCAATAGAATTAAACAGAGACACAGTGCATTTTAATGCATTAAAAACGGCTCTATTTGGCCTTCAACCCAAAATATTACTTCCTGGTATGTCTCACCAGACCACTCTTGCTATGAGATAGTTTAAAATTATAATGTGGCAGCTTCAGATAAAGTTTTCGAGCCTGTGCTGGAATGACATTGTTTCCAAGTCAGAGTTACTTTGCTAAGCAGTTATCAAATTGGACAAGGGTATCGCTGTACACTACACGGAATTAAAAATGTGTACTGCCTTGATAAGAATGCTAGTTATACAGACTGACTTTGATACGACAGCCACTGCCATACCTCGTCACGTCTGGTTAGTTGTGTTCTACTCTTTCTATCTTTCTGTATTTCTACCATTTGCAATAGTTGTTTTAACTTTTTAAACAAAACCTGTAGGTCTCCAGGGAATTTCTGCCATACAGCTTATAAATGGCAGAAATAAATACTACAATTCTAGTAACATAAAGTAAAGAAACAAGCAAACAAACAAAAACCGTAGAAAGAGTGCAAGTATACTAAAAATGCTACGTCCAACCTGCACATGGCACATCAAAATCAAGTCCTTTGTTCATGGAAGTTACACCTAGTGTGGCGCAACATTAAAGTGTCAAGTACAGTGGTACCTTGTATAAAGTAATTAATTCGTTCCAAATGAAATTATGTTAAGCAAATTTTCCTTTATACAAATTCCCATAGGAATGCATTGAAAATGAAGTAATCCCATTTTTATGTTGTACAGATTCTCCCCATAGGCGATTATGTTAAACAAATTTCCCCTATCTCCAGAATTTTTTATGTTGTTTATTTTTTATGTTATACAAGCTGTTTGTTATACAAGGGTCCACTGTATAGTGGACCCTCATATAACAAATGGTTTTTATAACATAAAATCTGTACAACAACAAAAATTCCAGAGATACGGGAAATTAGCTTAACAGAATTGCCTATGGGGTGAATCTGTACAACATAAAAATGGTCGCGAATAGGGATTACTCTGTTTTCAATGCATTCCTATGGGAAATTGGTATAAAGGAAAATTTGCTTAACAGAATTTTATTTGGAACGAATTAATTCCTTTATACAAGGTACCACTGTATATATAAACAACAATGCTGTAGGTATTCTTGATTAGTTCCCAAAAGCAATGTAGAGACTGGTATTCTATAACCTTATCTTAATTTGACTAAAATTTCAGAGTTAATTGTAAAACTAGCCACTAGAGATGGGCACGACTTAGCGGTATTCCCGTTTCCGTTTCCGTTACTCGTTTCCGTTACTCTACGGAAACGGTAACGGGAATCACTGCCCCAGACTTCGAGCTCGAACCGACGAACGAACAATTTGGTCTGATTTGTCGTGCTCGTTACTTGCATCGCGCAATGCCAAGCGGCACAGAAAAAAAGTTTTTAAAAGTTAAAAAAAAACCCGATTCCCGGCCCTAAAAGTAGGCGAAAACTGTCTGAGAGCACCTACCAGGCCAGAAGGGTGTTTTATTGGGGGGGGGGGGGGTCCCCGCCCCCCCTCTCCTTGGCTATTGCTACTGCTGCGCTGCTGGTACCAGGCTGGGAAGGCGCATCCATTTGCCATGCAGTGCGGGGGATCCAAAATGGCGACCGCAATATTTTTTTTGAAATCGTTGCCCAAAACCCCACCAAAGCACCACAGAAACATGCGAAAATTAGCTATTTTAAATGCTTGAATTTTTACAGTAGCAGCAGTGGGTTTTTCCTTGCAAAAAAAGTCTCCGTTGATTTTATTTTATTTTATTTTATTTTTTTTTTACACCTGCGCATTCGCAATGATGGGCTCGCCCATGGGAGTGGACCATGCAAAGTTTTGGAGCCATTCCACCAATCACATGGCCAGGTTTTGCTGACTGTACCAGGCTGGGAGGGCGCATCCATTTGCCATGCGGTGGGGGGGGGATCCAAAATGGCGACCGCAATATTTTTTTTGAAATTGTTGCCCAAAACCCCACCAAAGCACCACAGAAACATGCGAAAATTAGCTATTTTAAATGCTTGAATTTTTACAGTAGCAGCAGTGGGTTTTTCTTGCAAAAAAAAAGTCTCCGTTGATTTTATTTTATTTTATTTTATTTTATTTTTTTACACCTGCACATTTGCAATGATGGGCTCTCCCATGGGAGTAGACCATGCAAATTTTCCACCAATCGCATGGCCACTTGGCCAGGTTGACCACAGAGACTTCTGGGATGTGCCAATCGGGCATAAACAGCCCACTAATCGTAGCCCAAATCCGAACCCTAAGCCTAACCCATACGCCAGTACACTGTCCTTCTAAGTGGGTCAGAGAGGCACCCAGATGCACCCCAATACTCACCGTAACCTCACCCGTAACTAGCCTAACCCTAGCCGTTGCGCTAAGCCGTCTTAACCCTAAGCCAGATCTACTTGCATTGCACTACATGCAAGTACGTGAGACACAGCGGGTGCAAAGAGTCTGCCAGTCCGTCACTTGTGGCTCTGGCCGACTCCTGCAGCTCCCTCCAGGAGCCCGCTACCCCCTCCCCAAACCAGTACTAACGACAACGAAAAAACGAAAAAACGAACCGACTAATTTTTGCAAATTTTCGCGAAAAACGGAAACGAGCCGAAACGGAACCGGCCCGACTAACGACAACTCGAAAATTTTTTTTTTCAAGTCGTGCCCATCTCTACTAGCCACATGTGGCAGAAACACACTACAAACATTTGGCAAAAGAAACACCAGATTAGTGAGCTAGCAGATTCCTCAAGAAAGCAAAGCAAAGCATTCTGCTTATGTAATTCCCCATGGTGCTTAAAGCACTCTTGGGTGGGGGGTGAAATTTATTTATGCAGATTACACATTGCCCCAAAACTCTGCATTGGGCAAACTAAAACCTCTTCAAAGCCAAGAACTCCGTCTTTTCTTCCCATCTAATTGCGAGGAAGCTGTTCTATGCCCACACCAGTGTCTGTTCCCAGAAATGGACAGAATGAGAGCTAACAAACCAAAACTTAATCCAGACAAGACAGAGGTGACTCTGGTCGGTCACAAGGTAAACTGGGGACTGGGAATCCAGCATGTAGTGAATGGGGTTACATTCTCCATGAAAAGTCAGGTTTGCAGCTTGGCAATGCTCCTGGACTCAGCCCTGAGCTTGGATGCACTACTAGTCTCTGAGGTGGCCAGGAATGTCTTTGCAGTTAAAGCTGATGTACCAGCTGTGCCCACTCTTGGAGATATTTCATCGGCCATGATGACACATGCTGTGACATCTCATCTGGATTACTGTAATAGGATTTACATGGGGCTTGTCACCAGATGGTCTGTATATACAGTAATCCCCCACCTATCGTGGGGGTTAGGGACCCAACCCAACCCACAATTGTGGAAAAATCCACAATATGATGATGCTGTGCCAGGTTGGGACGGGGCAGGGGCTATCTGGGGTCTCCTACACTTACCCGAGGCCTGGCACTGCCCTGAATGGGCCTCTGGTGGGCTTCCAGGGCCTGTCAGAGGCCCCCAAAGTGGTTTCGGGCAATCCGGAAGTCACTTCCGGTTCGATGGAAACCATGTCCCGGAAGCCCGTTGGAGGCCAGTTTAGGGCCGCACTGGGCCTGGGGTAACTGCCGGAGGCCTCAAACAGGCCCATCCACCTTACCCCAGGAGGTCTTTGTTTCATATACCAGGACCGCAGTATATGAACCACGAAAGAGTGTGGGGATTACTGTACTGCAGTCCTGAGATATACCAGGACTGCAGTATATGAACCGTGAAATGGTGAGGGACAACTGTAACTAAATATGAGGCTGTGTTTGAAGAGTACTTGGAAATTTCAGCTGGTTCAAAATGCTGCAGGCAGAGTGCTGACTGGCGCTGGTTACAGGGTGCATGCAACTCCATTACTACAACAAATTCACTGGCTGCCAGTCTGTTTCAACAAATTCACTGGCTGCTCAATTTAATGTGTTAGTTTATCCATCTGTTTGCTTGTTTGTTTTTGCCTTTCTAGTCCTCACCAGTTTTCCCAAAGGAACTCTGGGCGGTTTACGTGGAAGCATGGAAAAAGTACAGTTAAAACGCATAAACCAGTTAATAACATAACAGTGAGGCGTGGCAAGAGAATAAAACTAGGTGTGACGGAAACAATTAAGGTACAGGGAAAAACAGCACAAACATTAGCGATCGCCGTATGCTTATTTAAAAAGCCAAAAGGTTATTAGGGGCTCAACCTGGCAAATCTCGCTTGGCAGTTTGTTCCATATAGCTGGGCCAGCCACCGAAAAGGCCCGATTACGGGTGGAAGCCTTACGGGCTTCCTTAGGGGTGGCCACCCAGAGCGAGAGTGCCAGCAATTTATTACTTAAAGCCCTATATGGCGTGGGTCCACGCTATTTGAAAGACTGTTATCAACCACATGAGCCTACTAAGCTTTTAAGATCTTCTGACAAGGTCCTTTTCTGAGTTCCAAAAGCTGGCTTGAACACAAGTGAGAGCCTTCTCAGTGGCCTCAACTGTTGAAACAGACAGCAAGCTGAAAACATAATTCAGACGTTGCAAAAGACTAAAATGCACAGTGCATATATATATGAGGAAGGATTTGCTGAAATGGGAAAGTTCTTAAAAGTCACCATGACCACTGCTGAATATTGCTTGAAGAAAGTATTTACTTATTATTGAAAGTACTTACAGTATTTTTCCATGTATAAGACTATGTTTTTGTCTAAAATTGTTAGATTAAAAATTGAAAGTCGTCTTCTACATGGAAGTAAGCTAAGGAGAGAATGGTTGCACAACTGTAATTTTGGGTTAGAAAAGTAGGGGTTGTCTTAAACATTGCAATGTCTTATAGACAGAAAATGCAGTACAGTGGTACCTCGGATAACGACGGTAATTCATTCTCCGAGGTTAGTCATCCGAAACACGTCGTTATCCGAAACGCGGTTTCCCATAGGAATGAATGGGAAACCGATTAATCCGTTCCGGAGCCTAGGAAAAAGGCACAGACACCTGGTTTTTTGCTCAAAACTCTTTATAAAGTGCACTTTAAAGGTACAGATGCAATGCCACCTGGGATAACTCTTTTTTACTGATGCATGCTGGAAATTCGTTATCCGAGGCAGTCCATAGGGAAAATTCATTATCCGAGGCAGCCCATAGGAAAATTCGTTATCCAAGGCAGCCCAAAGAGAAAATTTGTTGTCCGAGGCAGACCTATACCTAGAAATTGTGATTCGTTATCCAAGGCAGCCCATAGGGAAAATTTGTTATCAGAGGCAGTCCTATACCGGAAATTTGCAGTCGTTATCCAAAAAATTCGTTATCCGGAGCAGTCGTTATCCGAGGTACCACTGTATTCATCATTTTGTTAATTCTATGAAGACCCTCAAAATGATGCACCACTACAACATGGGGAAACAAGTCATCAAAACCAATTTTAACACCATGTTAAAATGTCAGCCTCCTTTTAAAAACAGAATGGTTATTCTAATCAACAGCATTAAACCTACTTTGACACAAATAACAAGCATAAAAAATTCTGCCCTACCAGAAGCTCACAGGCATGAGCAAGACTGGCTTCCTTTAGGAGGGAATCCCACAACTGAAGTTCTACTACAAACAAAGCTATCTCGTATCTTCAGCAACTGACTTTACAGGGTGGCAGTATATGCAACAGGGACTATGGCAAAAAAAAAAACATTAAATTCTGGGCAGGAAGTGTCTTTTAGCAGTTAAGGGCTTTGTAGATCAAAACCAACACCCTTCAAAATGCACTCAGAAGCACATTGGAAGCCACACAACAGTCTAGTTGTGCAATGGCTATTTTGCACTTTCCATAAATTGCCCAGTGTGGTGTAAGTGACAGACTAGGATTCTGGAGACTTGGGTCTGAAACCCAGTTCAGACCTGTTAGGATTGCAGTAAGTCAATTCTGACTTGATTGCACATAAATTCCGATCATTTTTCAAGGGCAACCCAGTACAGCGTACATTCAACTAGTGGAATGTGCAGGCAAAGGAGCTTGAATCACTGCTCTTATGCCTCCCTAAGGATGAGACACAGTCGGAGCACTAACTAAAGTTAGGCAAAGGCATTCTTGACACAGTAGCCATACAGTCTTCCAAAAGAATGCCAAATCCATGGGTTCAATTCAGAGGGAGATTCCCACCAAATTAACAGCAATTCTTTCCTTCAAACTGCGAACTGTCCTAATAATGGCACTATGGTTAGAAAGAAAGCACTTAGTACAAACTCTCTAAATACTGTATCTGGGGTCAGGTTCAAGTAAGAATAGGAGTATGACATGGATTTAAAGACACGCATATCCAACATTCTAAACATGCATTCAGAGGAGAGGTGTCTTGACCCTCAGATGTATCCCATCTTTTTGTGTCATGAAATTTTTTACTAATTGCACCATGGAAATTCTTCTCCTTGGAAACTGATCGATTCTGTAGCATTTCCCAAAACTTGACAGCCAGGAGAAACGTAGGTTTGGATTAAATAGTATTGTGGGGTCAGGCAATGGAAATTGTCCATATTTCACTATTACTTAAAATGCATATCCAGAGTTAAACTTGTGATTTGTTTCAACCTGCCCTGAGACCTATAGGCAAGTTCAGCAATGACTCAGTCCATACAAACAGCACGGTCAGCTGCGAACTGAAAATGCAAATAGGCAAGTCTTCGTAGGTATAAGAAGGAATCAGAAGTAAAAGATCTTGCTTGCAACAAAATTAATCAAGATAAGAGCTTACCTGGAACAAACTGTTATTTCTGCTAGCAACACTCATATCTCCTAGAATGGCCAATGCCCTCTGAATTACAAACACAGAATTTAAACCAAAAATACTATACAGTATATGAAGCATGGAATGTTCTATCCAAAGTAAATACAGTATATTAATAAATGTTAATATCAAGCTATCTTTATTTTTAAATTTTATCCTTTTGAATAATTCTCTACTGTATTGTATAAGTCTATAATGATCTTAAAATGAGCTAGTCAGCTCTAATGAAGCTAAAATGCTCTAATTTTTTTCCAACAATGTGATTTTCTCATATCCGTGACACACACCCCCCCACACACACACCTTGCTTACCTTTTAAAAAGGGTTTTGTCAATTCTTAATAAAAACCTAGAATACTGGTCTTTAAATTCCTTTAATTATTTTGTTTGATACAAATGGAAATAAGTTCTTTTTTTTTTAAGCCAGCATATTTGTGTCCTACCTACAGGTGAAACTCGAAAAATTAGAATATCATGCAAATGTTCATTCATTTCAGTAAGTCAACTCAAAAGGTGAAACTAATACATGAGATAGACTCATTACATGCTGAGCAAGATATATCAAGCCTTACTTTGGAATAATTGTGATGATTATGGCATACAGCTTATGAAAACCCCAAATTCACAATATCAGAAAATTAGAATAATGTAATAAGGTCCCCTATTGACAGTAGTGCATCAAGAGCCACCACACATAGACGGATCCTAGACATGGGCTTCAAATGTCACATTCCGCTCGTCAAGCCGCTCCTGAACAACAAATGTCTGAAGTGTCTTACCTGGGCTAGAGGGGAAAAAACTGGTCTGTTGCCCAGTGGTCCGAAGACTCCTTTTCTGATGAGAGCAACTTTTGCATCTTATTTGGGAACCAAGGACAAAATGAAATAAAACACTATGCTCCCCTAGGTCTTAAAGGACCAAAGTGGCAGGGGTATCTTCCTCAAGCAATTCTAGGTAACCCCCTGATATTTGGAAAGTTGGGTTAGGGAGCTGAGTTATGAAGCTCCAAAGGGGATGTCCCTAGAAAAAATATTTGTATTGGAATCGGAAGCTGATCGGGCAAGCGATAGCACCACCGCCACTTGGCTTCCGATTGATTCGAATTAGAATTTTTTTTCCTAGGGGCACCCCCTTTGACGTTTAGTAACTCAGTCCCCTGAGCCCCAAACCTTTTCAAATTTCGGGGGTTTACAGGGAAGAGTCCAAATTTGGTCCCCAGCAATTTTGATGCTGCAGCCATGAATCGGAACCAAAATTGCTGGGGACCAAGTTTAGACTCTTCCCCGTAAACCCCCCAAATTTGGAAAGGTTTGGGGATCGAGTTATTAAATGTCAAAGGAGGTGCCCCAGGAAAAATCATGTCTAATTGATCAAGAAGCTGAATAATAGACACACCACCAACCCCCCACACACAGGCGAGAGATTATCAGCTTCTCGCTCAGACATTTTTTCCTAGTGGCACCCCCTTTGATGTTTAATAATACAGTCCCCTGAATCCCAAACCTTTCCACATTTTTGGGGGGAGGGGGGTACCTAGAATCTCTTGATAAAGCTATCCCTGCCATTCTTATGCCTAAAACAGAGACTGTGATTCGTATTTTCGAGTAGTAAAAATATGGATCACAGCCTCCATGTTTCAGCATGGAAATTGCAGAATTAGCTTCCTAAAATGATTCTAGGTAAGCCCCCCAAATTTGGAGATATTTGGGTTTCAAGGGGCTGAGTTATGAAAGTCCAAAGGGGGTGCCCCTAGGAAAAAATTCTTTCTAAATGGATTAGATCAGAAGCCAAGCAGCAGCGGCGCTATCACTCGCCCGATCAGTTTCCGATTCCAACAGAAATATTTTACCCTAGGGGCACCCCCTTTGGAGCTTCATAACTCAGCTCCATGACCCCCAAACCTTTCCAAATTTCAGGGGGTTACCAAGAATTCATCGAGGAAGGTACCCCTGCTACTTTGGTGCCAAAATGTGGCTGGGATCAGTATTTTTGAGTGCATAAAAATAAAATAAATAAAAACATGCACTTGAAAATACTGATCCCATGCATGTTTCAGCACTAAAGTGGCAGGGGTACCTTCCTCAAGCAATTCTAGGTAACCCCCTGAAATCTGGAAAGTTTTGGGGATCAGGGAGCTGAGTTATGAAGCTCGAAAGGGGGTCCAGGTAGTTAATTGAGAGTGTGTGGTGTGTGTTCCAGCAATTTAGGAGTTAAGCTGGTGGTTAAATTAACTTCTATATTGCTAGCATGTGCGCTGCACAGTCTCAATTAGCTACCCGAACCCCCTTTGGAGCTTCATAACTGAGCTCCCTGTCCCCCAAACCTTTCAAAATTTCAGGGGCTTATAGGGAAGAGCTTGAGGAAGATCCATTATCATTCACTTTGTCTCTACAAGACAGTCATTGAAAATCTGCACTCAGGATACTTACCCTATCTCTTTCACCTTTTACTTTTGCTTTATGCCTGGTCTTTGCAATTTTAAATGTTTTTTCTATCATTTATTTTGGTTTTTATATACTTTTTACCTTTTTGCATTCTTCCTTAACTCAACTGAGTTTTATAATGGAAGTCTGTTCTTTATGTAGAATTTAAATTTGTTAAATTATATTTTGGCATTAAAATTATCTTAGTGTTCTTCTTCAGCTCTAATCTTGCATTTGATTTTAACAGTTCATTATCAATATCACAAACTGTTCCTGGTCTTTTTTGGCAGAGAAGATAAAACTTCTCCCTCACCTGCTTTCAATTACATAGTCTATTTGATTTCTATATTGGCCATCTGGTGATGTGTTGGCTTTGTAGAACTCTATGAGTTGCTCTCCTGCTTCACTTTGGACCCCTAGGCCAAAACTGTTAAGCATATTTGGTTCTGCTTTGTCTCCTACTTTTGAATTTCAGCCACCTATGATTATAAGCATGTCTTGCTTTGGTGGGATCAATTTCCTCCACGATAAACTACGCTAAGAAAAACTTGACAGATACTTTTTACACATATGCAAATATTTTCATACTCATAAGTATAATAATGCTCTTGTCTCCAGCTTTTTTGGTACTTTTTTGAACCAACTCTCAGAACTACAAGGAATTTCAAACCAAAATAGTAGCTTTGTAAGCTGTGGCTGGAATATGCTATGCCCCGGTCCTTGTGCACAGCTGTTTTCACATGGGTGGGCTTTTTCCTGGTGTGCATTAGCACCTCTTTGCTCAAGCACACACAAGGCAAATTCACTACAATGTAACAATATTCAGCTTGCATAAGGGCAGGCTGAACATTGCACTGAGCAGAACAGGCAGAGAATACAGCTTCACTCATGAATTGACAAGATACTGGATTCTTTGTCTTCAACAATAAATTCATGGTGTCCACCATTTTAGTTTTTGAAAGCTGTTCAGCTCCACTAATGTAAGTCATGCTATGTATCAATCAAGCAATTTGTAATACATCAACTGATGACTGACAAGAGTATGCATAAGCTGATCTCACAACTTTAGTGGCATAAACTTCATTTGAAACTTCTGAACATTCTTTAATGGGCCACTATCCCTCTGGGGAGTATTACAGCACCATATGAATTTATGTGAATTTGGGCTTTCTTGAGTTGTTGTGTTTTAGAATGCTGAACAATCCTGTCATCAGTGTTGCATAAAATGCAAAAATTAAGACATGTTTAGCATTACACAATTTATTTCATTTCCAGTTGCCTATCGCTTGAGAAACTTACATTCCTTTCTCTTTTTTAAATCCCTCTTAGGAATTATTGATGAGCCCCCACGCTTCCTCCTGGAGAATTTTAACTTTAGTAATTGTGGTATGCTAGTCTTGGGCTATGACCCGGGAAATCTGTGTTCAAGTGGTCTCTTGGTCATTAGGCTAACTGGGTAACTTAGAGCCCATCACAGTCTCTCAGCCTACAGTATTTTAGAGTTGTGGTGCAGACACAAAGAGGAAATGAGTCATATGTGCCAACCTGAGCTCCACAGACCCAGTACAGGAGAAATATTTGAATAAGTGACAAGAGACTATCATTTCAACAGCATACTTTGCCATATGCTATTTTCTACAAGCAGACATTTATTCCAGCAGCCAAATTAAAGGACCTCATGTTGTACTCTGGAGTCAGATTACGCAACATATCACATATTAACTAAAAAGAATATATATGTCTGTGATATCAAAATAAGAAAAATCCTTCAGATGCAAGGACCTTGTGTGCTTTCTAACACTGGATATCAGTGAGAGGGAGGCTTTTAGGACCTAACCTAAGGGATTCTCCTTTCCCACCACCCTGCTGGTAAAGTTCTTTTTCCCTGTCTTTGGTTTGCCACCCTGTTTATTTGCTTCACTTCCTATGTTTTCTAGTCTCTCTTTCTCCTTTCTTAACCTCCCAAGTATGCAAGAAGCATGAAGGGACCTATCCCACATATGGAGACTCAACTTTTCCTATTTTTCTACTGACTATAACTACAGGCAGCAACTGTAAGTAAAGACACTATTTTTTCATTTGAAAATGCTTCTAGTGTGATTCTTAAAATATAAAGCACTAGTCGTGATAAGGAATCAACTACTGAGACTTAAGCTCTCATGGTTTCTCTGTGCAGTTGTTTGTTTCTCATACTCTGATAACTATAAATGGAATAAACCATATTCTCCAATACGTTATGAATTCAGGAAGACAGGCAGAGCAACTATGCTTAGGAAGATAGATAACAAGTATTTTAAAAGTTTTGTTTTATAAATATTGTGATTTTCTTCCCAGACACACAGACACAACTAAATTACAGATTAGCAGGAGAAAATTAGTTGTTGCCTGCTTTTTTTTAAAAAAAAAAAAAAAACCTTTTTTTCTGGGATAAGTAACGAAACTCACTTCAATATACAAGGATAGATTTTGATCATTCTAGAAAATGATTTGGGTAGAAAAGGACTTGATTCAGTTAACCTTTCTCAATGGAAAACCGGGCTGAAGATTAATTTAAGGGCCTCCCAAGTAAAGTACTGTATAGAAAATGAGGAACCAGAAACAGATGCAGAAGCCAAAGATACCCATAAAGCCTTGGTAGCAAAGAGCTGATCAGAGGGTGTATATGTGAATGCTAAATGTTCTAGAGAAATCCTACAGCTTTACCAATTTAAAACGGCAAGTCATACAGACCAGAGAGTTCAAAAGATTGAGGCTTAATTCTAGAAAGATGGAAAAAAACTATGTCTGGTTCATTAACTATATTTAATAACTTGAGCCTGACTGAATGTAACTTAATGATAAGCAAAAGACAAGCTTCCACTCAGCAACACAAGCTGAAAAACTCAATGCCTTTATATCTGTTCTTAATGGAAAACGATTAATCTTTGAAGAGGCCCTAAACTGCCTGAGAGAGGAATGCATAGCACACAGGAGCTATCCTGAGACAATTTCAGAACAGAATGGCTCAAAGTACCCAAAGAACGGAAAGTAGAAAGACCACACCCCATAGCCAATCACATACCTGCTGAAATTGGGCTAGAAAGGGGCATTTTTTACCACGGAATGTCCATCCCCCAGAGATTTTTCAACTAGTAATAGAGATACTTCTGAGACAAAGGATAACAGGAAAATAAAGTGAAATCTGATTTGATGAGAGGAACAAGAAGGCCAACAAAGACTTTAAATATAGAGCTTGTATGGCTAATATTTCTTAACAGAAATCAAGTGAATGGAACATTGATTCAGGATGTACCAGACACTGCATACACAAAAAAGAATACTACCCTAGATAGGAATACTGGTGGAAATATTCAAATAACCAATAGTGTTTAGCGCAACCCAAGATAAGGATGGAATTGGAAGTGGTGTTTTATAGTAAAAACTGTCTAATGAAATCAGTGTGATCACTTAGTGATGTTTTATATGCTCCTGATTCGCAATGTGGCATGCTAAGAGATTCAGGCTTAGAAGACAAAGGTTTTTCCATGCATTTAAAACTGGAGAATACATAGCAGGAAAAATATGAGGAAGTATATTTTCAAACTTTTAAATCTAGCAGTGTCTACAAACTGATTCTTTTGGCACACCAAGCTAACACAACACAGCCCCAGAGACAGAATACAACAGCCTGGAGCTCCGGTACCACTCCTTTGCGCACAAACTCAAAGGCAGTCCTTGAGCTGCAAAATCACAATCTTGCTATGGGTATTAAGGGAGACCCACACGATGAAAATAGCACAGCCAGGTTTGAAAGCTGTATCACAGAAAAGTTAGGCCCTCATTCCTACCAAGCACTGAGAGAACACACACGATGGTGCTGGAACCTAAGACATGGTGACCTGTGTCGGCTACACAATGTGCCATCACTAGGACCTATTAAATATCTTATTATTTTCAATGTCAGCTAATTATATGAGAGAAAACTCAAGGTATCTCAGACCATTCTTTTTCTTTGAAATAATCTGCCATCCTTGCAACTCTTTTGCCTAGTTCTTTAGTATACTGTTTCCATCCTCTTTATTTTACCTTGACTGGATAATATATTTCCGAGTTCATCTTTCAACATCCTTGTTGTTGTTACATGCTGTTAAATAGCTTCTGACTTATAGCAATTCTATGAGAGACTTTCAAAATGTCTTGTCCTCAAATGTCCTTCTCATCTCTGGTAAACAAGGCTGTGGCTTGGGTTTACAATAGTTTATCTTAAACATATCATTTTTTTTCTGATCACCTTTCTTCACTGTCCAGATGCCACACCTTTCCACAGTAATCAGGAGTACCACAATATAGTACCTTGGTTTAAGGGTAACTTGGTTTACGAGTGATTTACAAGACAAGCAAACATTTCTTCTAAATTATCCCTTGATCAACAACAATGTCTCGATATACAAGTAATGAACAGGTCACATGATCACAAGTGAGCCAATGCTGGCTCTCCCCCCCCCCTTTTGCTGGATTGTTGATGATTACCTGGAACATTCCATCTCACGCAGCGTCCAAACTACAGGGAGGAGAGAGGAATGGAGGTTTCCCTTGCACCAGCCAGGAACGTTTTCAAAGGGGACTGCAAGTTAGGAGTTTGTTTTATTTTTCTTTATATTTTTTTTCTTTGTTTTCAACATCCTTATTTTTCAAACCCTTTATATTCATGGGGCAGCTAGTCAAGTGTGTATATGGCCACAAATTGCATCTTATTATTGCCACATTAAAAGCACAGAGTAAATTCCAATTGTTAGTCCAAAGCACAGCAGATTCTGTAGCCACACCTAAACCATGGTGTGGATGTGAACTTCTAGCCAACTTATTTTGTGAATTTTGGCATTTTGTGTGTACAATATGTGGTCTATGGGACCCTAGAACGATTTCACCCGAGTTTCCATTATTTCTTATGGGGAAATTTGCTTTGATATGAGTGTTTTGGTTTACAAGCATGTTTCCAGAATGAATGATGCTTATAAACCAAGGTATGTACTGTACAAGGTAGTAGCATGGATGATACTGGCCAGTGATGTAGCTTTGAGACCAACTCACCATATTTCCTAGTTCCTTCTGACTCTCAATCTTCAGCAGTCTCCATTGAGACTGATGACTGAACCAAGATACATAAAATCTTTTAAAAATTCAAATTTCTTCATGGTCAACATCAAAGCTGTGTAGTTCTTCTATAGTCAGTTTTTTCTCAATTTTCAAATGCAATCCTGCCTTTTCCCTTTAACCTTCAACAAAAGTCATTGCACATTTTTGCTTCTTTCTGAGAGTAAAATGGTGTCATCTGCATATCTTAAATAATATTACAGTATTTTTCATGTATAAGACTATATTTTTGTCTAAAATTGTTAAACTAAAATTGAGGGTCATCTTATACACAAAAGTAAGTTAAGGAGATAACTGCAGAGTTGCAAAACTGTAATTCTGGATTGGAAAATGGGGGTTATTTTATACATTGGGGCATCTTATAGATAAGAAAATACGGTAATTTTCAGGGGCCTTGTGGAACAGCAGTTAAACTTTACTCCTGCAGCCAAAATTCTTATGATGACACAGTTTTTATTACAGCCTTCTATCTTCTGAGGCTTATAAATTGAATACTCACCTTGCCAGTGTGTATGTGAGTGAGTGGGATGTATAACCTGCATAATTAACTTGTATAATATCAAAAAAAGTGCTTTAAGCACTATGGGGCAGTATATAAACACTGTGCTTTACTTTGATATTTCTTTCACCAATTTTCACTCCATCTGAATCTAATCCAGCTTTCTGTATGGTAAGTTCTTTGTACTGAATGAATAGGTAGCAACATAAAATGCATCTTTGTCTGACACCTTTGCCTACAGGAAGCCATTCTTTCTCTCCACATTCTGTCCTAATGGCTGCTTCTTGTTCACAATACAGGTTATGTATTAAGACAATCATGTGCTGTGGCACATTCATTTTCCTCCCCAGAATAACTGTTTCTCATGATCTACACAAAGCCTTTGCTGTAGTCTATAAAACACAGACTGGTCTTGTGAAATTCTTTGGTGTGCTCCAGCAGTCATCCTAAATTTTGGTTCAAAATTTTCCTTCAAATATCTTGGATCACATGGAAGACATTTCGTTTTTCCTCTTCGGCTGCTGTCTTCTGTTTCCTTCTAGTGTTTATTATACAAGTTATCTCTGTCTCTATCAACAAGTCACTCTAAAGCTGCAGGAAGATACTGACCTTCTGTCACTTAACTACAGTGCGAAAATTGTTAATCATCTTTTCATAGCATGGAATTTTATATGTATTTTAGGATTGGAAGGGAAGCATTTAACTCCATTGGATGTTCTTGGAAGTCCAGTGGAAGACCTTTAATATGGAAACAAACATATCTTCTCATCTCAACTGAGCCCTGTTTCCTAAACTTAATACCACCCAAGGACCCCAAAATATTATTTTTACATTGAAAGGATTTGTCCCCTTTAAAGTGGGGTGGGGAGGAAGCTTACAAATTAAACATTTCATCAAGGCCACATGATGGAAGAATACCATTTTGAAGTAATCCATGTTGCACTATTCAGACTGCATAGTTTCACAATTCCTTTTTACACAGAAGTTCAAACCTAGTACAATACATGCTACCCATTTTAAAATATTATTGGTACAATCTTATGTAAAGTGACTTCAAAGAAAAAAACTAATTTATTTAATGGGAAAATACATGGGATAGAGATGTGAGCTACAAAGGCAGAGCGCCCTAATTCAGAACGGAGTCCCAATTACAATCTATTTGCCAGTGCGGTCAATTTAAGCAACCAACTTCCTCTACAGTGGTACTAGTATCTACTACAGAGAAGTAGTATTATAACCTATCTCAACTTAGTTGTGATTACAGGTTCAGGTTCAGTCTGGAGCATTTCTTGTGCTTGTATGTATGCAGGTAGTCAGTCCCTCCAACAAACATTCTGTTCCTGCAATATGTAAAATTGGCTAGTCTACAAGTCTCCAAACATTTCTTCCATGCAATGCTCATCTTTCAGAGTACACTCTTTTACATCCCATTCAAACTGTTGCTGGTGAGTCAAGCTACTATTATGAACTCTCATCTGCCCTCACGGATTTTTGATACTAATAGAATATATTTTAAGTGTTCTATTGGTGGTCTGAATTGCTCCAAAGATCATTAACATTCAGCTATTTCCATTGTTAATTTCTTGGGCAGAGAGCTAGCATGCCTTGACATCAAGGTTATAGATGAACAAAGGGTTATAGATGAGTAAGGTTATCAATGAGCAAAAACCAGGCTCTTTGTTTGAAAAACCTGGAAGTCTGCACAACAGGGTTTCCTCTGGGTTCTCAGAGCTGAATACCCAGTTTAGAGTCTTGGAATATGAAAGTATTTTCAGAAGGCAAACAAGCAACAGTGCTGCTGGAAAAGGCAATTATAAGTAATAATGTTATGCACATGCAAAAACACATGTAACATTGACTGAAATCTTCCTTAAGTCACAACTAGAACTTGTGACTTAATGCATGACAGTTATTATTATTAGGGCAGGCACACAGAACCAACAAACATGTAGACAGATTGGTTCAACAATTTCCCATTGATTAAACTGTCCTACTCTGATTGTAACTTATTGTATTTTTCGCTCTATAACAGGCGCCCCCTTAAAAGTAAGGGGAAATGTCTGTGCGTCTTACAGAGCGAATACAGTAGTCCCTGCTACATATATATCACACATTTTCATTTTGAGAGAAGTTTACTGCATGGAGCCTCTCCTGTCCCCTGCTGCAGCTGGGATTCCACAGTTCCAATTACCTTGTTTGCAAAGAGGTCTCATCCACAGAGCCTCTGCCCTCCCCTTTTGCAGCCTGGATCCCCAATCACCTCATTTGCAATCTTCCCCTTTTGCAGTTTGGATTCCACAGTCCCAATCACCTCCCTTTGCAAAGAGGCTTCCTCCAGGGAGCCTGTCCCCACCCCTTCCCTTCTGTAGCCAGGATTCCCCAGTCAAAAATCACCTCATCTACAAGGTCTCTTCCACAGAGCCTCTGCCTTTTGGAGCCAGGATTCCACCACCACGAAACCTTAGGCTAAACATTTTTCCCTTGTTCTCCTCCTCTAAAAACTAGGTGCATTTTAGAGCGAAAAATACGGCACCATGTTAAGCAACAGATTCCAGGCAGTAAAAGGGATTGTTTGTAATATGATTTCTTTCAAACATCCTGCAACAAATTTCATCAAATATAGGATTAATTCTATTCACTGTACAGCAACTGCTTAAATGAGAATACATATTGCTAATACTAGTGAAAATATTAGGTATATATGTACATTGACCCTGTGACCTGTTCTGTGCCTGAAGAAGGGCTCACAAGTTGGTAGTCAAATTGCTCTGTGCCCTTTTGAAGTTATTCTGACCCATTCCTTATCTGGATCATGGAGATATTTGCACAGTTCCAGCACCAGAGACTCTATTCATCAGAATGGGGAAACACAAATGGCAAGGTTCAGTCACAGACTAAATGATGAGGTAGGACAGGACAGCAGCAGCTGCAGAGCTCAGTACTTGGCTTTATTTTCCCCCCTTTTTTCCAGATGCCAGAATAAAACCTAAATGTTCCTAAAGCAGAAACAAGGATGGGGATGAGTAGCTTTTCAAGGACAATGAAATCTTTGATTCTTTCTTTAAAAGGCAATGTAGGGAGCCTACTATTTTCTACACTTTCCACCCCTTCTCTCTCCTCCTACCCTTCCTCTTCTCTTGAAATGAACTTAGTAGTGCTGCAGACACGTTACACGTTTCAGCAATTTAATCCATTACTTTGCAGTAGGAAAAAAAACAAGGAAGGTTCATTTCTGAGATTGAGAACATGCTCTCCTTCCTTGTTGCTGTCAATTTAGCAGCATAATCTTTTTCTTTCCCTGGCTACTACCTCTGACAATCATGTGTGAATGCTGGACTTAACATGAGGGATCTGTGGGGGCTTCCTCTCTTTCCCACTAATGCCTCTAGACTGTCTATCCTGCCTGATGCAAATGCACCAACAGTCAATTCCGCATATTTACTCATTTGCACAAAGACAGTGCACATCTCTAATATGTATTAACAGTGGTGCCTCTACTTACAAGCAGGTCTACTTACGAGCAATTCGACTTAAGAGTGGCAAACCATTGGCTTTTTAAACTGCCACCTTACAAATTTTAGATAGGGATTAGAGATGGGCACGACTTGGTGGAATTCCCGTTTCCGTTCCTCGTTTCCGTTACGGAACGGAAACGGTAACGGGAATTACTCCGCCAGAACTCGAACCGACTAAAGAATAATTGGGTCTGATTTGTCGTGGTCGTTCCTGGCATCGCGGCGATCCCGCGATGCCAAGCGGCACAGAAAAAAAGTTTTTAAAAGTTAAAAAAAAAAACGATTCCCGGCCAAAAAGCAGGCGGAAATATGCCTGCCCGAGTAAGGGCTCAGGGCACCTACCAGAGGGGTGGTTGACCCCCCCCCTCTCCTGTCCTGGGCTGCTCTGGTGGTGGGGGAAATCCTCGTCGTAGTCGCTTGCAAAGCACCGGACTCGCCGCCGGCCGCCGCAATTCAAGCGGAAGCGGCACAGAAAAAAAGTTTTAAACTCCCCCCCCCCATTCCCGGGCCAAAAAGCAGGCGAAAATATGCCTGCAGTGCAGAGTGCACCTACCAGAGGGGTGGTTTCTGGGGGGGGGGGGTCCCCGGCCTCTCCCCCCTCTCCTGTCCTGGGCAGCCGGACTCGAGTCGCCTTGCCATGCTGTGCAGGCGGGGGATCCAAAATGGGGCGGCGACCGCAATTTTTTTTTTTGAAATTGTGGTCCAAAAACACACAAGCACCACACAGAAACATGCGAAAATTGCTATTTTAAAACTGCCAGAATTTTTACAGTAGCAGTGGGTTTTTCTTGCAACAAAATGTCTCCTCTTTCCTCTCTCCATTTATTTTAATTTTTTTTTATTTTTTTTACACCTGCGCAATGATGGGCTGGCCATGGGAGTGACCATGCAAATTTTTGGAGCCATTCCACCAATCGCATGGCCACTTGGCCAGGTTGACCACAGAGACTTCTGGGATGTGCCAACCGGGCATAAAAAGCCCACTAACCGTAGCCCGAACCGAACCCAAACCCAAACCCTAACCCATATGCCAGTACACTGTCCTTCTAAGTGGGTCAGAGAGGCCCCCAGAGGTGCACCCCAATACTCACCCTAACCTCACCCGTAACTAGCCTAACCCTAGCCCTTGCGCTAACCCTGTTGCCTAAGCCAGATCTGTACTTGCATTGCACTATAGCAAGTACAATTCCCTTCTTAGTGAGACACAGCGGGTGCAGAGAGTCTGCCAGTCCGCCACTTGTGGCTCTGGGTGACTCCTGCAGGCTCGGCTCGGCCGGCAGCATGTGTGACATCATGCAAACCATGCCCCCGAGGCCTGACTGATGCAGGGAAGGCACCCCAAAAAGAGGGGTGCCTCTGCCAGTCTGCTGTGTCTCTGCGTGCAACTGGGTATGCAATCATAGCCATATGGCTATGCATGCATGCCCTTTTGCAGCAGGTGAGGAGAGGAGACCCCCATGTATGAGGGGTCTCCAGGAGCCTGCTTTCCCTAGCGGGTGAGGATAGGAGGCACCCACCCCCCAAAAAAGAGGTGCCTCCAGGAGCCCGCTACCCCCCAAACCAGTTTAACGACAGACGAAAAAACTAAAAACGAAATGACAAATTTTTGCGAAGTTTCGCGAAAAACGGAAACGAGCCGACACAGGCCGCCTCCGACACACGACAACTCGAAAACGTCATTTTCCTTTCCCTAGTCGTGCCCATCTCTAATAGGGATTCTTATATCTGTGAATGACAGCTGACTCTGACAGCTCCAACCTGTCAACGTCATCTGTATCACCATCTCCTCCTTCCTTCTTGGTTCCTTTAATCACAGCAAAAGAGATCAAAGCAACCAAGGAGGAGGAGATGGCGGCCATCACACAGACCAGCCCTTTCAAGGGGCGAGCTGCACGAGGATGCACATACCTCCCTTGCAACCGCTCGAGCCGCACTAGGTACTTGCTGATATGGCTCGAGCGGGTGCAAGGAAGGTGTGTGCATGCTCAACCCTCCTATAGGAATGCATTCAATTCTGTTCCCTCCAGAATGGATTGATTTTCAAGCATTCCTATGGGAAACCGCTGCTCTACTTACAAATTTTTCTTAGAAGTATGCACTCAGAACATATTAAATTCATAATTAGAGGTACCACTGTACAGTGGTACCTTGTATAAAGGAATTATTTCATTTCAAATGAAATTATGTTAAGCAAATTTTCCTTTATACAAATTT